>JAVBHV010000055.1:2707500-3307500 GCA_033992175.1 Spiraea crenata | reverse complement strand
ACAAACCGAGAAACAGTTTAAAGATAGTTTGGGTAGTGGCGCTCATTTTGTTTTCATTAAAAACACCTGTTGCCTATTTGGTCAAGCATTCCAAAGTGACAAAAAAGCATATTCAACTTTGATAAATTCTGGTATTGTTTCCCTGCATTTGTATCATCTGTATTCCAACAGTGGGAGACCATTGTTCTTTTGCCAAATTTGTTTGTGGTATAAAGATTGTGAATCCTAATCGATCTTCTTTTGACAGACTTACATTTCCACGCAAACATACAAACAGTATATTGCGCATTTAAGTTGTGTGTGTGGTCGTACATTCATGTTCTAAAAGCTCTCAGGCAAACTTTTACCGTTCACTGGAAGCCTTGGGTTGGACATTGCTAATCATTTTCTCCATTTATCTAATTTGTGGCTTTCATTGGACATTTCCTTCTACTCATGCCCACATCATATCCCTTTCAGCATTGAAGTTCTTGATCTGCTTTCACAAATCACAACCCGTGCCATATGGCCTTTTTGGACCTCAACCTCAAAGATTCCAGATTAGGACGTAGTACATTTTATAAATGATCTTCAGATTCTGCTGGGGAAAAATGTAAGGCCTGTAATGACAGCCTTTCATCTGGCTTCGATGCCAAAAGATCTCAAAGGTTCTCACTTTACTAAGACTTGATACATCTTGACTATACATGCTACAATTTGATGTTTCAAACTCAAGTTTTCGACGTAATGTTGCACATCGGTCATCTCCACGAGTAGCTCAAACTTTGCCCTTATTCTCCCCTCGGATGAAAAGAATTCTTCAAAATCAGTCTGCAGCTTTAATCACTTAACTAGATGAAAAATCCACAATACACCACATACACTGGGATCCTCCCACCATTGATTTCTAGAAACTTATTGCTTTTTTCTGAAAAAGATTTCTGTATATTTATCACGGAATAGACTGTTGTCTTCTTAGATAAGACTCCCATTTATAACAACAAATGCAACTTCGTGTGGACTATATAATTCTATGTTGTACATTTCCTGAATGCTTTATAGATATCCAAGTGACTAACAAAGAGATAAACCCCCCCAACCTTGCTAAGAAACACAGGGCAATGTAAACCAACCCAAACCAGCTGACGCATATATGCTAGGAGACACCTGGAGAAAGCCAACTTCCACTAGTATTAACAACATGAGCATTCGGCCACGATATGCAAAAGTAGTTCTGTTCAGAGAATCAAAGCCATATCAAATATTCAAGCGATTTTAGAATAAAAAGATGTTCACTGAAACTAAACAAAACAAAGCAATCTGGAAGTTATTCAAAAAGAACGACAGAAACACACCTTTTTTGTTTTGTGCATTGCCACCCCTTTCTCTTTTCAGTCATCAGCCTTTGTGCCACCTACTACGCTATTAGATGAGCTATCCTGTACACTACGAGAAGAAGAACATCTACTTGAAGAGCTCCCTTCTACAACCTTGCTTTCCTTCCTTGCTGACTTCTGGGATTTTCTTCGTACAGATGATAAATCCTACAAAGCCACCAAATCAGGTCAATGAGGACTGTCATTGTCCAGAAAAGTAAAATGAACGCAACCAGGTCCACCATTATTACCTAAAAATGATTGTAAAGCATATATCTATCCCAGAACAACCTAGAAACCTACAGCTAACCTGATCAGTAGCAGATCCAGGAGTCTTCAACTCTAGTTCTGTCATGACATCATTAGAATCCTCACTTCGATCAATTTTGCTTTCACCAGAAGATTGGTTTCTGACATCTTGTTTGCCTGAAATATGAGACCGACTTCCTGGGTGTACTACAGGAGCTACATATTGTGTAGACTGCTGTTCTACCATCGTATTAGGATTAAGATATGGAACAAACGTTGAGCAGGGGTTAGGAGGAATAACCCCAGGATTCTGATTTCCAAAATAATGGTATGGCTGCATATGCGGATGCATGGGAATTGGCCCTGGAGGCATTGGCATTGGCATTGTCATTGGATATGGATATGAAGGTGGGGCCATTACAACTGAGTGATCCATTGCACCCCAAGGGAACATAGTTCTCAGTCTCTGCTGGTACTGAGCATTAAGGTTATCAATGTCAGACTTAAGGGATGCCTTCTCTTCTCTAAGATCATTTTTCTCATGTGTCAACTGTTTACAAAGAAAGTAGTGATTAGGTACCCTGTCAAAGAATCCAAGATATGTCTACATAGTCACCAAAATATAAAAGTAGAAAACTAAATCCACCTCACGAGACTCTTCGGTTAGGGAAACACACTCAGCTTTAAGTTTGTCTACTTCTGATGTCAAATCCTTCAACACTTGAATTGTGTCAGCTAAAATGGTTGCCTTGTCATTTTTGGGTCTGTCTGGATCTGCAATTGACAGTAGCTCATGTAAACAATAGAAGTACATAATTGAGATGAACTACCTATATTTCACATACAGCTATTCACAACTAGCTTGAAACAGAAGGCTTTTAACAGGAGTTTAGCACAACCAACAGAAAGAACTTATGAAAACATGCAGTCGCATACAGTATTTCAGATCCAAGTGTACAAAAGGCAGGGGGAAATAATTGTGTCATTGGTCAAATATGGCTCAGCTCAATAAGGAAGCTCAAAGGTAAGCAATCCTCTGATACATCGTTTAGTACAACGAAATGATACAAACATAAGCTTCACGATAGAGAAATGGATATAGATGCCAATAACTCTATACTGCATTGCATGCCAATGAATGTACTGATGACAAGATGGAGCACCTAAATCGTACAAAACGCAAAAATTGAAAACAATGAACAACTCAACTGTACCTAAAACACTTCCCAACTCATGAAACTGCTCGTTGAGTCGATCCCTCCTCAACTTCTCCCGATCCGCCTTCTGAACCTTTCTAGCAGTTAGAGAATCCTTACTCTCCCCTTCAGCCATTTGGCTAAAAAGAGCAACCATGATAAGTCAACAAAGATTAATTCAAAAGTAAAACTATCGAAAAGTCGCACATCAGAAATCTTCAATCCAATTACAAATTGCAATGTCCCATTAAAATTCACTTGGCAATGCATCTTTACTTAAAAGGAAAGGGAATGGACGAAATGGAAATGATTCCAATTCATTCATTTCCCTACGTTTACTAAAGCCCTTAGGAATAAAAATTTAGTGGGCCTTAGAAACAAAAACCCCCCAAGGAATGGACTTGGGTATCCGATTCTCATTCCCGATTCCTGTTTCCGATTCCCTCTGGTAAGCAAACATGCCCCAAGTTTTATGCTCATTTGAGCTGCTAAATGCATATGAACATTGGGATAAACAAAAGATTAAAACTTTCTCCAATCAAAAGCAAACCCAGAAAAAAGTTAACAACTTTACACCATAAATCCAAGATTTATACGTTTAATTTCGATGCTATCACTATGAAATTGCTAAAAAAAACTATGAATTTCGATTCACAAATTGATAAGCACGTAGTCTGAAAGAGCACGACGGACCTTGAATTGGGTTGGGGAAACGAAGGCTTGTCGGATTGGACGGTGAAGGCGTCGTGTTTGAGCTGATCCATGAGGCTTTAGCGCGAGCCGTCTGAACGACATGCGCACTTGCAGCACCGGAAGTGGTTGCGATTTTACGACGAGCGAATCTTATCCTGCGATTTTACAGCCAGAAGAGAAGAGCGTCGTTTTGTGCTTCCATTCCGACGGACTCGTTGTCGTTCTAAAGTTTACCGGTATTTTGGTTCTATCAAATGTATTTTGACTGGTTTACATCCGATTATTTCTAAGCAAAAAACCAAGGTACAGATTTTGGACATCTTTCATCCCAATTAATTACAGAATGTTACAACTTACAAGTACATACATTCACAAAGGGGTTGGTTTTTTTTTTTTTGTTGAATTTAAGTTTAAAGACCTTTCCTTTCAAATTCTAATTAGAGAAAATTTCGTTTACACTTACTATCGCTTGTATTAAAAGAAATAATGTATTAATTCCGAATTGTATCTAAATTAATATAATTCATATTGCTTGTATTAAAAGAAATAAGGTATTGATTCCGAATTGTATCTAAATTAATATAATTCAGATGATTCACTAATTGTTGGTTGATTGCACCCGAATAAGAATAACCATAACAAGTGACTCTATAGTTTGATGCTTCAAACTCTATAATAACAGGTATGAGCTCATTCAAAAAAGATGTTATTAGTTGTTCTATGTTGTTACTGAAAAAAAAAATATGTGATAAAATCAAATTTTGCACAAAACGAAAAAGAAAGAAGAAAACCAATCAGAAAATAAAAACAGCATAAATAGAAGAGAATCGACGTCATTTTGGACCCGTGTACGAAGCTGTTTAAAGGTCGTTGCTTGCTTTTATCACAGCGTTGAAACCCACACCAAACCCACCTCAGAGCTCCCCTCCAATGGCGACCACCGCGATTAGGGTTTTTCTCCTCGCTCTCCTGCTCATCGCTTCCCCCTTCCTCCAAGGTCAGCTCTCTCACTCCATCCCCAGATCTGGATCTAACCTCTCTCTCCATTTCCGTGTTGTTTTACATCCGTTTCGATCGTTGGAATTGTTCAAAGTTTTGATTTTTATGGATTCGAACGATTTTGTGGTTGCATGCTGGTTTCGATTCATGCAAATGAGATCTGATTGATTTTACTGGTTTCGGTTTTGATCGATCGTCCGCTTTCGATTCGATATTGCATTGGTTTGTTGTTTTATGCTCGAATTTTGTTATTGTATTCGTACTTGTAGCTTTGAGATTGTTTAGATTAGTTTGTTGTTGGAAATGTTATTAGTTTGAAAGCGAAATTTCACTTGAAAAAGTTGCCTTTCAGTTAAATGCGATCGCTTTCGTGAGCTTTCTGAAAGTTATTTTAACTAATGACTGTTTGCTGGGTTAGATGAGCATAATTTGTGATCTTTGTATGAATTTGGTGTAATTTCAAAGTGGGTTTGTACTAAAGTTGTGATTTTTACTCTTTACAGTTGCCAAAGGTCAGGCTGATCCCGATGTGGATGTTTCTGAATCCGCGCAAGAAAACAGTGATCTCGGAATTGTTGGCGAGGAGGCCCAAGATTTTGGAGACACCACTTTGACCACAGCTCCCGGGGTGGATACAATATGTGTCTTCCCTAAAAACAGTGCTAAAAGTGAGAATCTAATCGGCATTGTACTTTGAAGATTTGTATCTTTTGTTTAGTTCTGAGAGGTGTGTTTTTTGACTTCGATATCGTCTTTGTCTTTGCAGCGGTGGCAGCAGGGGAAGAGACTGAAATACTGGTTGGACTGAAGAATGATGGTAATAAACATAAAGCTTTCTTATGTTATTGGACGGTCGCTTTCTCTGAGTGCAATGCAATGCTATGGTCTAAATGTTATTATCACCTTGGTGGTGGTTTTGTGTGGCCCCTTTTAATCAGCAACGGGATTACTTGTTTTGTGTTTGTGCTAGGAGGTTTTATACTTAATTTTCTCAAATGCTTAAGGCAAGGCTCAGTGCAAAACTTAGTTACTGTTTTGATGAAAAACAGGGGAGTCAAGCTTGAATGTGATTGCAATCAAAGCCAGCGTCCATCTTCCTTTTGATCACAACCTGCTGGTTCAGAATCTTACTGCACAGGTAATTGTTGGTGCTTAGTTTGCAATTGACGATCTTTTGTGTTGACTTTTTATTTGTTGTTCTTCATTGCATACTTTTGGTTTTAAAATATGTTTTCATAGTTTGACAACCTTTTATAACAGTTTTTTGGTTCTTTGTGGACTGTTTCAACATATGACCATAATTTATGAACTCATAAACACATTTGAATTTCATGTATTTTCTACATGCTTGGTAAGCAAAAGTTTTCTCCTATACGTGGAATACTTTCCCATTTGGTTGTTCGTGTGTTTTTCCTCCACCATTCTATGATTCGTAGTTTGTAAAACCATATTTAATTTCATCTTGGGAACTTTGTGGAATGGTTTGCTGTAAATTGCTTCTGACTAGTCTTGTGTAGCTATTATGGCAGTTGCATTTACAGTCTTGGTTTAATTGCAGGCTTTTAACAATGGGTCAGTTCCAGTTTCAGCTCAAGCTACTTTTCCATACATATTTGCTGTCAGCAAGTTCTTGCAGGTACTTGCTTTTCCTATGGAAGTTCTCTGTATGTCCATTTAGTAAGATCTAGATATTTGGAGTTGCCTTTACTTCCAAACACATTTCATATGAAGCTATTTACTTGTATTTGCAGCCTGGAACTTTTGATCTTGTGGGTACCATTTATTATGAGATTGACCAACAAGCATATCAGAGCACCTTCTATAATGGTACTATCGAAGTTGTTGAGGCTGGTGCATTCCTCAGCATTGAGTCTGTTTTTCTTGTCACCCTTGGAAGCGCCCTTCTTGTCCTTCTAGGTTTATGGATTCATGGTCAAATACAGAATCTTTCTAAGGTATTGAAACTTATTTGTGAGATTTTTATATCTGTAATGGTTGCATGAGATCTTTATCCTTTTGATTTCCTCATAGTTATATGTATCCTATCGAACTTTTCTCTTATCTCTGGTATGTTTATTGTTAGAAAACCAAGAGGTCTCCTAAGGTGGAAGTTGGAACCAGGGCTACTGATGCCAACGCTGATGAATGGCTTCAGGTATGCAGTCAATGCTACAATGTTTCACTCCAAAGTTTCCCATAATGTCCATATTTGTTGTCTCATCTTAGTTAAATCTCAGATTTGTTTGTTCAACAGATAAAAAAAGGGCTTATATAGTACATAGTTCCTTAGATTTGAATCTCTCTTAATCTAAATTATGCAATTTTCTCATTAGAAAGGTTCAATTTAAAATCAATTTTGATATGATTTGAATGATCTGCTTTATGTAGAGCTTCAAGGGCGTGATTTTATATAGTTGAGTCTTATGTTTGAGTTCGGGTTCAAGCTAAATGCTTCATGGCTTGGTTACAAATATTGATTTTTGTAATGCAATGAGTGAGAGTCAATTCAGCCAAATGTTTTCGATTAGATCTTCTAGCTTGCTCATTATAAATCCAGGAATCAACGCTGATATGTTTTCTTTTTCCCCCTTTGTTGGTCAGGGAACTGCCTATACTCAAGGGCTCAAAGACAAATCAAAGAAGAAGAAGTAGATTACAGAATTTTGCGCGTACAGCTGCAAAAGACATTACAGTGAAGTCCAGACTCTTGTAACTCACGCTAGGGATGTGGAGATATTTATGAGACGCCAGAAACTTGAGCTAGTTATGGAAATTAGACCCCCAAAAGAACTTGCTGTTGTAGGCTTGAACGGAATTTTTACATTTTCATCTTTAGAGTTGAAGTTGAGAAGTAAAACTAACGCAGATTTACCCTTAGGAATCATACAGTTTTGTTGAATCTATGCAATTTTTCTTGAGATCTCATTTTGTTCTAAAATGTGCATGGAACTATAGCTAGCTTGTGGATGAAATCAACTTCCGTTTTGTGCTTCATGTGTCTTTGATTTAAGGCCGAATAAGCCTGCAATTTATTGAGTCAGTGGGGAAGATGAGGTACTTGTTGGTAGTTGCTACTGTGTTTCTCAACAATGGAGTATATGCAACAGTAGCAGTACTTTGGTGTGAAAACTCCACATATGACATCGACAGGTTAGGATGTTCCACAGTTCAAATGACATCTGCATATGCACAAGTCTAGTATACCGTCATGGTTTCACCATTCGTTTGTATCGACATGCCTAGTGTACCGACATGGTACATATCGAATGTATAGACATTATCAAATCAAACTCTGACAAAGCAGGGACCTTGCACAAAGAATTCTCATTATACCAACCAACCACTAAAATGAAGACTCAGATCATTGCGATATGATAATGTGTCAATGATATTGATACAACGGTATTGATACATGTGTGCTCAGTGTACCGTGTACATGCAGCTTGAATGCTTTATGTAGTTATTAACCATTCTGAGTCCTGAAATTGTGGTCCTTTACCTTGTGCAACCCCATACACAGACACTGTTTTATACCATTTTGGTAAGTTTCTTTTGTAGCCCATCAGTTAACATTGTAAAAAGCCAATCAACTTGCCTCGGCCACTGGTCTGATAGCTCCACTTTTAGAAACTAAACTTTTTTCTCCAGTTTGGTCTGTGATTCCACATTTTAGGAACCAGATTGAAGTTTTGATGAAGAAAAAATAATAAACTTCAACTTTCCAGCTGCAAAATGGGCTAAGATTTTAAATGAGTTGGCAATTGAACTTCGAACGAGACCTTGGTTGGTACCAACTAATTTGCCGATATAAAAAAAAATAAACTTGAAATTATGACATGTACCTCAGGTCAATTATGCAAATGCCACTGTTTGCTTTTCCTTGGTCTTCCTAACCGTGAGGAATTAAAAACACCTACCTTCTGGGGAAAAAAATAGAAGAAAAAGCGTAAAGTGAACACAGTAGTATTGTCACATGAATTATAGGTTTGTTACAATTTCGCACCTGCAGATAAAATTTGCTTCAATCTGTCATCCATAGCCTTAATTTGTCTAGTTTTTCAGTCCAAAAGTTCAGCGTTAATTGCACTTTGCAAGGTGTTTAGGCGTCCTAAATGTGCGAAACACATGCAACATTTTGGAAGAGAAAATGAATGAAGTTTGTTATAGGTCGCACATTGCAACAAACTTTTAATTGGGGTGGCACACTGCACTTCAATTTTATCTTTTCGGTGGTGGCCCTAAAGTTCAGGTCCTGCTCACTGAAACATACATGATACATGTAGCATGACACTTTACCACTCCCATTTCGTCATAGACTCAATAAAAATTGCAGACTTATTATATATTTATTGGTTAGAACAGTGTGTTTCTCACTTTGAACTCAATTACAAATTTTCTTTATCGTAATTTAAATTAGACTAGAATACTCCGTTTGTACTAATGAAAACAAGGTATAGATATTACATGGGTAATTAAATGTGGGTTTTGTGTAAAAAGCAGGGTATTAATGCTAGCTGAGTAAGTAGGTTTAGACAGATAAGAAACTTGAAACCCCATTAAGCTTTTGCAGTTGGGATCCCATTCAATGTAGATAATGTCATTTGCTGGATGAAGCCGGTGCTGCACGTTGCTGTCCCTTTCTCTCCCCTCCTAACCTCATGTGAAGCACTTCAATTTCGGTGTCGGTGTGCTTTTAATCACCACTTCCATTACACCACTATATAACAAGCTCTGTAATACTCTGCTTACAATTAAGCTGCTTCTGCAGAAGTGTTCCCCAATGAAGATTTTCTCCTTTTGTCCAGAAGCACTTTTGCAGAAGTGCTTAGTGCTGTCTCTGATTTTTGTTGGGTTTTGTCTTGCTGAAGAGAAGACAGTTGAGGTTGTTGGGGTTGGAGAATGTACTGATTGTGCTCTGAAGAGCATTAAGACTAGCCATGCCTTTTCTGGTATGATCATTTTCCGCTTGCACTTTTGTGTCTAAGTTTGCTTGTTTTAGGCTCTTTTGCATTGCCAATTGGTACAACTTGTTTGATGAAGGGGAACAATTCTCCTTTTAGTTAGGGGATGTTTGGTGTTACTACTTGATCCCAAGTGAACGATTCTCGGTACCACATTTCTTGTAGTACCAACTAGTTTCACTAAAATAAGGCCTAATATACCATATAGTTTTAGTGGTAGAACACTTACTCTTTCGCAGTAATTTTCTCTCTTTTACCTTGTCCATAACCAAAATCAGTTACGAAATCAGTTAGGTAGCTGGCGCTACTTTGATATCATGTAAACAACTCATGGTCCCTAATTTTTTTAGGACGAAGAGCATTTGGTAAAAAAATAAAGACCGTCTTTATTCAGTGGTAGAACACTTGCTCTTTTCCCGTACTTAAATTTGTATCTTTTCCACCCATGAATAACAAAACAATGTCAGTTTACTCTCGATGCGCTTTGTTATGATCTTAACTTGCTAATATCGGTTTCACAGGTCTTCGAGTGACCATTGACTGCAAGCCAGCAAATGGGCACTTCAAAACAAGAGCAGTTGGGGATCTCAATGAAGAAGGAAAGTTCAAAATTTCCCTCCCTAAAGAGATCATTGCACAAGAAGGAAATGCCCTCAAAGAGGAGTGCTATGCACAACTCCACAGTGCATCTGCAGCACCTTGCGCTGCCCATGATGGCCTAGAAGCCAACAAAATAGTCTTCAAATCCAAATCCACAGATGGAGTTCAAACCTTTGGAGTTGCTGGTGGAAAGCTCAAGTTCTCACCTGTCATATGCACTTCTGCCTTCTTCTGGAAGCACCATAAGTTCCCAGCTCTCCCCAAACTCCCACCTTTCTCCAAATTCCCTCATTTCCCCAAGAAATCACACCCCTTATTTGGCCACCCCATAATCCCACCATTCCCTAAAATTTTCCCACCAAAAGCACCATTCTTCAAAAAACCTTTCCCTCCCCATAAACCAATCTTCCACAAGCCCCTTCCTCCACCTGTGCCAATTTACAAAGAGCCCCTTCCTCCACCTGTGCCAATTTACAAAGAGCCCATTCCTCCACCTGTGCCAATCTACAAAAAGCCCCTTCCTCCACCAGTTCCAATCTACAAAAAGCCTCTTCCTCCACCAGTTCCAATCTACAAAAAGCCTCTTCCTCCACCAGTTCCGGTCTACAAAAAGCCTCTTCCTCCACCTGTGCCAATCTACAAAAAGCCTCTTCCTCCACCAGTTCCGGTCTACAAAAAGCCTCTTCCTCCACCAGTTCCGGTCTACAAGAAGCCATGTCCACCACCAACACCAATCTACAAGAAGCCTAAACCACCACCAACACCAATCTACAAGAAACCTCTCCC
Source organism: Spiraea crenata (assembly GCA_033992175.1). Taxonomy (NCBI): domain Eukaryota; kingdom Viridiplantae; phylum Streptophyta; class Magnoliopsida; order Rosales; family Rosaceae; genus Spiraea; species Spiraea crenata. The sequence goes on along the minus strand of JAVBHV010000055.1, from coordinate 3,296,661 downwards.
ACCACCAACACCAATTTACAAGAAGCCCCTTCCACCCCCAGTACCGATAGTGCCATACTATCCAGTCTATTCACCTCCACCAGTCCCAATTTACAAGCCAAAACCACATCCATTCCACAAGCCACTTCCACCAATCCCAATATATAAACCAAAACCACACCCATTCCTCAAGCCACTTCCACCAATCCCAATATATAAACCAAAACCACACCCATTCTTTAAACCTCTGCCTCCATTGCCACCACTTCACCCAAAGTACTACTTCCCCCACCCAAAGAAGTACTTCCCTCACCCAAAGAAATACTTCCCCCACCCCAAGAAGTACTTCCCCCACCCCAAGATTGGCTTCCCACCCCTTGCACCTTTTGTTCCTCAACATCCTTAGGCTTTTTCCAGGGCTAGTCTTTCGAGTTGTGATTAGGATATCGAATTGTTGTGTGCATGGTGACATAACCATGAAGATGGTCAGTGTGTGGAATTTATTTATAAGAATAAATTATAAGCCGCCTTTAGGGAAGCTGAGATATCAGAAGATATATATTAGCTCATCATCAGAAGAGTGGAAATGAAAGATTGTTTCTTGATTGTATTTATTGAATGTAATATTTGACTTGTGTGGATTGTGTTTCTTCACATTGTAATCCCAACTTCTGTAAAGTTACAAGCACTTTGATATTTCATAGTGGAAGTGAGCTATTGTAAGTTGGGAACTAAATAACATGCTTAGTATCTTGATCGGTTTCATCTAAGTATTGTCAATAATATGAATACAAGGTTGCACTTAACCAATTGATATCTCTTCTCAATGTTGAAAGATATTCAAAGTTTGCATCCCTCAATTCTTGTCAATTGTTTAAAAAAGAAATACAGATTCTACGAATATCTTGCATCGAGAATTTCAATTTGCAACCAACCCCAAAGATGTTAAAAGGTTTTCACTTTTTATATTATAGCGAAGCAAGGTTCAAAGTTTTTCCACTATTATTGAAATTCTTTTCAAATTACTAATATTGTAGAATTACCGATATACTTAAATTTTAAACCAATATTCTAGCAAACCTTATAATATCTCTAAACTTTTTTTGTTGACAAAGATAATAAGTTTATTAGGCTTAAAGCCGAATAAAAACATTGACATCCTCCACCAAGTCATTAAAAAGTCAAGACGGGGTGATTATCACCCCCACGAACTACTACACGCGTGTCTAGTAACAAAAAATGCAACTAAATGAGCTACTTGATTACATTCACGACTTAAATAATCGAAATATATTTATCGATATTGAAACTTAAGTTCTTGAAAGCTACTCAGTGTAATCGTCTAACAAGTACGAAAGAGCATTCGAGCTCGGATGTAGAAAAGAAAACATAGTCGCCGTCCAAAGCATCGAGTTGATGTTTAATGTTGTTCTGCGCAAAGGCCCATTTTAGCTGTCGTTTCCAACGGACTAGCAAAAGCCCAACCCCGAGACAAATCTTCGCAAAGTTGAGCCTTTTTTCTTTCCCAATCGCCAGAAAGCGCGAAAAAGAAGCAAAATTCGTAAAACCCCAATTTGATTTTTCAGCTGCTCCTGCTACTGGAGCTCAGAAAACCCTCTTCTAGGGTTTAAAGCTCCTTCAATGGCGACCGCCAAGTCCGTCGACGCCTCTCTCTGGTGGGACCCATTCTCCGACTTGCTCACCGACCTCGACAACGCCGCTATCTCCTCCTCCGACGACCTCCCTCCAACTCTGGTAAAAACTTTCACCCCACCTCTCCTTTCGAGTCACGGCGGCGTATCTTTGGCCGTGTAAAAAGTTTCTAACTTGTTTTTTTTGTTTGTTTTTGTTTTAGGTTAATAAATTGAAGGACAATCACGCTTGGTTGGTGGACACAGTGTCTCGATTCATGCCCCCCAATGCGAATTCGAAGGAGGCTTTGAATTCGCAGCAAGTGAAAATCGGGTCTCACGAGTTGGATATAAAGCCTGAATTGAAAGAAAAGGCTTTGGAAATGAGCTCCTATTTGGTGAGTTTTCGTTTTGGTGATTCGCAGTTTTTTGGAAATGGATTATAAATTGGTTAGAAGTGAACTTTTTATCGATTTCGAATGACCCGGATGCAAATTTTGCTATATTGAATTTGCTAGAAAACATACTTTGTTGTGTGTTGCAGTTTCTAGATGAGGTGCAATCGTACATTCTTGTGGAAAGGGCTCTCAAGAGCATCAATGTACCTCTTGATTCTGTAGTGCACGAGTACGTTCACGTGGTTAGTATCTCATTCGGATTGTTTTGGATGATAACTCTTGCCGCTTCTATAAATTGGGCATGTAGTTTTGTTGGTTCTAGTGATCTGGCTCACATATTTTCTTCTGTTCTTGTGCAGGTAGTTATTCATTACTACATTGAGCGGCAGTGTCTACTGAAGTGTACCCGGAGCATTCTCACTACTGCTTGTAAGTCGATCATGATTCACTTCCTCCTTTGAAGCACTATTTGCATCATGAATGCTTTTTAAGGCTGAACTTATACAACGTTTGAGAATTGATGATTAATGCAGTGTCTTTAGGAGGTGGCTCTGAAGAAGGTAATGCAATTAAGGAGAAGGTGCTAAAGTTGATTTCTGATGGATTGGAGAGGAAGCTGGTATCTATTCTGGAACATCTTGTATCCTCCGATCACCCTGAACAAATGGTATGCTGTGTTCAAATGGAAATTCAAGCAAAGACTATGTCAAACTTAAGCATATTGGACTCTACATTTATGATAGTACTCATTGATGCTTATAGATCCCTACTCCATAGCGGATCAATTTATTTTGTGTTGTTCCCCTCTTCTGTCATCCTTTTACTTATGTTGTTCTTCTTTTTCCATTCTTATGGGTTATGCTATCGAAAATTGTGAGGACATTGATGTTGAAATTACATCTTACTGCATGCTGGCCATCTTTAGATACAATGTGGATAGTGGGTATGGAAGCTGATACAATGAAAAAAGTAACTCTTTGGTATATTTGTTTACTAGGTTTCCGTCATCATAATTGATAGCATGTTGAAGGAGGTTATGTAAGAAAATTTTAGGTGGTAGTGGCATAGGGGAGTGTGCTTGCTACATCAACTGCTGAAGGAAGTTTATAGTCAGTTGTTAACAAGCAACAAGAATCTGCTCATATAGGCGAGATCCAACAGCTTAGCATTTGTTTCTGTGTAATTGTATTACATACTCTAGTGCAGAAGAGGCGCAACAAGTTTTTAGCCGAGTTACTTGGATGAACCTATCATTGTTTAGTCTGCTGGTTTGGCAAACTTGTATTTCCTTGAGTAAATGTGAGATTGGAAGTTGATTCCCGTTCTCATGTAAAATGTGTATTCATATGTGTGTGCATGCAGGCTTTATATTACAATAGTATATAATTAAATTATCTTATATTTGTTACGAAACCCTCGTCTCATCTTTCTGGGCGCTTTATTAGGATATCGACCTTTTCACTTTGTGGGCTGAGGAGACACTAACCGAGGACAATTTGGTTCTGGATATTCTTTTCCTTGCTTATGGGTCATTTTGTACTTGTAATGGTGAAAGGTGGAAAACATTGTGCTTGCTCTATAAGGTAATTTCTTGTCTTCCTCAGAGAATTCATTTATTACTCTCAAATATTAATCCATGCTGAAAACCTCTGTCCTATAGGGAATCTTATCTGGGTCTTATAACTTTGAAAGGCTTTCAATATCAACTGAAGCACTACGTTCTTCTTATCAAGCCAAAGTTCAACTGCTGCTGATCCTAATTGAAACCCTGGACCTTGAAAGTCTCCTTCAAATGGTTCACGATGAAATTCCTTTCAGGTTATTAGCTAGTTATATATATTTATTATGAGTCATCAGGACCACATGCATTGCATAATAGACTGCATTATTTCCTGGTTTTTGTCATTATTTAATTAAAGGCGCTTTTTGGGGTATGCAAAAGGATAAAGTGTCTTGAGGTGAAATCCACTACTGAGGCAGATGGCCGTGCCTTTGTTTTGCCTAAGCTTTAAGACAGGGTGTGGTAAACTGGACAAGATAGAGTAAAATATCAAAGCTGGACTTGAGTATTGGTTTATATTCGATTAGAAAGTTATGAAAATCAAGTACCAATGATATTACTCTTTTACTAGTTTTTTTGTTTGTTTTATATGCGAACATGCAAAGTCTACAGTGTGCGTATGTGTGGGCATGTGTTTCATGAAGCAGTAATTTCACACTCAATGTTGTAAATGTACCGCACCCAAAAAACTGCAGATTTCCAGTTAGAGTGATCCTTGGGCATTATCTACATCATGCATACTCTTAGCAAACCCTATGAGGCTACTAGATTGGAATTTAGGACAATTATATTTCCGAGATTCAACCATAGGACTTCAAGGGCAATTTATTTTCAATCTGAAATTGTTCTGAAAGAAACTTTAGATATACATATGCCTGTTATTTCTGGTAACTTGTCTTTTCATAGATTTAATTGAAACCTGTAAAGTTTTATCAGTATGATACTGACTGAAGGCCAAATCCTCATAGTTTATATAGTACTGTTGGTTCTGTTCTTTGTGTCCATAATTAAAGCTTTCCAAAGTTAATTTTCTCACCTTTATTTGCTTTCTAAATGTTTGAACGTTTCTGCTATTCCTCAGGGAGGGCAAATCTGTATTTACTTTGGATGATGTCCAAGAGATGGAAGCAATAATTTCAACAGTCAATGCTTTTGAATCAAAAGAATCAGGCCCATTAATTCTAGCATGGGCTGTGTTTCTTTGTCTCATTTCATCACTTCCAGGCAAAGAAGATAACAATGTACTAATGGTATGTCGTTTAGTGCACATGCGGTTTGATTCCGGGCCTCATGAATGGTATAAATAATTATTAACTACTGTGCTGAGTTTTTAACTTCTTTTCCAGGAAATGGATCATGTAGGTTATGTTCGTCAAGCTTTTGAGGCTGCATCTTTGACTTATTTTATAGAAATCCTTCAAAGTGATGCATTGAAGGAATCCGATGTAAGTTATTCTCTGTTTCTGAAGATATCAGTGTTTTCAGGTTTTTTGGATTGAAAACTTGAACACTCATTCCTTAAAGAAGACAACTATGTACTAATGGTATGTCGTTTAGGGGGTCCATCTCTGAAGTTTTACTGGTCAAGATTGTGGTTTCGCTGAAGTGTTTCCCCCTACAAAGTCTTTTATTTTCTAATGAGTGATCATTTATACTTGTTTCTTTTTCTGCAGGGGCCTATTGCTGGTTATAGAAGTGTGCTTAGAACATGTATTTCTGCATTCATTGCATCTTATGAGATCAGTCTTCAGGTAATTGTATGTGGATCTTTGTTACTTCTTCGTATATTGTTGGACAAATTTCTTATTTCTTTTGTTCCTTGTACTGTGCAGCTAGAAGATAGTACTCTTAAGTTAATAATGGATATTCTTTGCAAACTCTATCAGGGAGAGGTTTGGACACTGTCATTATCTTTCAGCATCTGTCGGTTTTATAGAAATACAATATAAATGTTGAATTTGCGACTATGGTTACTCATTTTCAAATGAAAATTCCTTTGAATTCCTCAGGAGTCCCTTTGTATCCAGTTTTGGGACCGTGAAAGTTTTATTGATGGCCCTATCCGGTGTCTTCTTTGCAACTTAGAGGGTGAATTTCCTTTCCGGACTCTAGAATTCGTCCGCCTTTTATCATCCCTTTGTGAAGGCACTTGGCCTGCAGGATGTGTGTGAGTACACTTATTCAGCATTGTCATTTGCATTCTGGTTTTTGATGTATTGAAACAAAATAAGTTCTATTTATTTTAAATGTTTTCCATGGAAAGAATGCTACTTATTCAATTATTTATTATGCTGTCTTCTTACTTGTTGTGTGCTTGTCCTGTCATCAGATATAACTTCCTCGATAAGTCTGTGGGGATATCATCCTTGCTTGAGATTAAAAGTGGTTCTTTTGGGGATGACGTCTCCCAAATCGTTGAGACGCACCTCCCTTTGCATGTTCCTGGATTCGAAGGTTTGGTCATTCCCAGTAAAACTCGGGGACATGTTCTGAGGTTCGTTCGCGAAAATACTGCTCTTGTAAGATGGGAGGTAAATGTCTGCATGTGTTGATTTTCTCCTTCCCCTTTAATGTATTGTTTTTACTCTATTGTTGTGTAGGTTGAAGTGAGAAGACACATTTTTAGGAATTTTCATGTGACAAATTTTACTAGTCAAATGATTTTCTTTTGTCTTGCTTTTTTATACCTCAATTATACACGGTATACCTGTGGGTCATCCAAATGCACAATTTTTATGTAATCTTCTCTAGCTATCTGCACCATGATTTTCCTGATAATTTAAGTGACAAGTCTCGCCTTACGTAGTGAAATATGAAAGAATATATGCAAGGAGAGTAATATAAGAAATCTGGATGAATATTCGGGTAAGTTTTATATTGGCTGATTATTTAGTTAATCATGGTTCTTTTGTGCAGTATAAACAATCTGCAGTGCTAGTATTGGTCATGCGCCTGGCTCAGGATTTGTATTTTGACAGAACTGACGAAGTCCTCCTTATCCTTGACCTATTTAGCCGGATGGTTACCTTTAATACGGTATTTTCTTCATCATTCCTTGCCAAAGTCTTATGAATTTGAAACCTCTTGGCTACATCAAGTAGTGCTATCAATATGTTGTTAACATTGTGTTGTTACCAAAGAAATTGTCTGGCTGCCATGATGTTTAATTTATCTTGAACAAAATTTAGCTGTACTCAACCCTTAGTTTGCCTTCATTCCATCCGAAAGATGAAATATGAAGCAATAATTAAAGTTCTTGCATTCAATGCTCCATTTCCTTTTCCTCTCTTAAATGGTTTCTTACCGTTAGTGTTAATATTTTTTTTCACCATGCTTTCCATACTGGTGTTTTATGTTTAGGCTGTATGTTTTGCTTTGATGGATATTGGGAGCACATTGAATTTCCAATCAACTGGTATGCGTGGACAGGCAGAAAGTAATATGTGGTAATTGATCCACCTTTTTTTTGTGCTCGTGTAGCTTTTGTTTCGTATGTTTACTTACCCAATAGTATGTATTGTAATTTATACATCATCTGCAGGTTGGCTGATATCGTCTGCATTCTGGTCAGAAAATTATCTCCTACTTTGAGTGGTGCAGGTCTGATGTCTGTGGGTATAAATATTTTGGCTAAGATGTTAAAATGGTAACTTCATCCTCTAATCCTCGTCTGCATGTATGTCTGCAGTTCTGCTTGTCTTTCAGTTGTGGGTATTTGTATTGTTGCTGTTTGGAAAATTCTTGCCGTCTTATGGTGTGTATTGTGCTTGCTAATAATTTGTTGAATGAAATCCTTCGAAATTTCCATGACGTCTTTGTGTTATTAGTATAAAAGATTAAGCTCTCACTTTTTAACAACCGTAGCAATGAGTGAAACTGAAAAAATTGTTGAGATCTGGGGATTTTGTCTCTCCAGGCTCCAGCTGCAGGAAGCCATTAACCCCAGACCCAAGGTCGATCTTTGAGCCTTTTCCACTTTTTTAATGTATCTTCTACAAAATAAATTAATGTGGATACAACTCTGAGGAAAATGTTCTCCAGTTAAACAGGCAAATTTATATTTGTTACTTAGGTAGAAATATGCACACACCCATGGTACCAAGTTTTTGATCAATTGCATGCGGAAGGCAAAGTTTAACATTTAAGTGAATTTCACTTCAAATTCGTACTTCTTGCCACATGGAATTGAGCCTTGCTACTCAATGCTCATGTCAACTGAAAAGCTGTTGTTAACTAGGGACTGCGTCCGATTGGGGTCTGTTGTAGATTTGTTACTTCGATTTTGACTTATGGTGGGGTTTATTGTTGTCTTTTTTTTTTCATTACTTTGTGGCATACTTTTCTACTGTGCTTGTAGTTTACTTTAGTATTAATAAATTTCTGTTTCTACATAAAAGTAAAACTGGTGTTGATGACATCACTTACACTGACATCAGTCTCAGTACGAAATCATGGAATTCTCTAATGAACAGTGAAGTATAAAATTGATGCTTTAGTCAATGGCACATTTCGAGTGCTTGGTTAGATCTCCTAATGTAATGAACGAGAAGATATGTTGAATCAATCAGTATTAGCTAAGGAAAGCATTTTAATTCCAGTATCTTGAATGACAGGGTGTTAGTTATATTAGCCTTTAGATATTGCTCGAAACTTTCCTTGGCATTGGGCAGACCTGAGCTTGCCTTCTGTTTTTTTTTTTTTTTTTTTTTTTAACATGCATTTACTGTAACAGTTCTCCTTCTCGTGTTGCTGATTTGGCATTAAAGGCAAACATATTTGATTTCAGCAATGACCACAATGATTCGGCAAGGTGAGTGTTTATAGACGGACTTGCTTTTTTTGTTCTGCAGATATGGATAGTGATCTTACTTTGCCTTGGTTTTCTTGTTTTGTATTGGTAATGTTCATGCCTCATGTGCCGTCAGGGTTCTTTCTAATCCTTGTTATTGCTTTCTATTTTCCAGTGGATCATGGCTGCTTTCTGGAAAACTGGCAAAGATGCTATTGATTGACTCTGAACAAAATGATAGTGACTGCCCATTGACTATATCGGGTATATTTTCTTGTCGGCAGTTTGTTTGATTCTTTTTGGCTTTCTGTTTTGTTAGGTCTTGGAGTTTGTTGCGGTGTGCTTTTGCTGGTATAAATTATCTTCTGTTCTGTATTTATTGGTTTTCTGCAAAATTATGCTGATGCATACAACTTTGGAAATACTGATGTTTTTACTTGGTTATTTTCATGAATTTTGCCTAGATTTGCTTGAAATTGCATTGCGTCTGTTATCTATATCGTGACATAGATGATTTTAAAACCTTGCAGTGCTGGACTTCACTCTTCATCTCATGGAGACAGGATTGAAAAATGATGCTGTCCTGGCTCTAATTGTTTTCTCATTTCAGTTTGTTCTTGTTAACCATGAGTACTGGAAATACAAGGTGAAGCATACTCGATGGAGAATAACATTGAAGGTACATCCTTTGGTTTCTCTCCTGTGCTGAATCTGTGAGGCAAGTTAAGCCTCCTTTGTTTAACTTATTTGCGAGAAACTTGATGAAAAATACTGAGGGCCGGCCTTTCCTTTCTTAAGATACTAGCTTGTAATGTTATCAATATTGCCCTACTATATCAGCCTTAAACTATCAGAATTAGGGAATTCATGGTTCCATTCAAGCACTTCACACGAGAACAATATAATGTTTGGTAGACATCTTTGAAACATAACGAAAGACCAAAATTTCTGGCAAATTATATTTTCCTGTTGATGACTATTAAGTACTTGGTTGTCTAGTTTATTGTATACTTCACCAATAAGCTGTTCTGGGAATGCATATTGGTATTGCAAACATGGGTTACGCTGCAGAGGTCCACTTTTGATGTGCTTTTCTCTTTCAGGTGCTTGAAGTGATGAAAAAATGTATTACGTCAATGTCATGGTCTGAAAAGATGGATGAATTCATCCTGGATAGGTTACTTTCTGATTCTTCCATCCATAGCACTCTCTTCCGGATTGTTTGTACATCTACACAAACATTAGAGGTAGGCTATGTGTGTATCTTTTGATCTTATTTGGCCAGTGAGTGCTGTAATTTTTTTCTAATTACTAACTGGGGGCCCTTTTTTTATTTGCAGAGACTTTATTTCAGCCGGCTGGTTGATCTAACAGAGATTGAAGGTTTACAGCTGGCTATATCTTCTGTTTTAGATATTCTTTTTGTCATGCTCACCAAATTTTCTAAGGTATGTCTAGAAGTAGGCTTCTGGAATTTTCATTTTGATTGCCTTGCTACATTTGGAACATGTTTAGTGTGGCATATACAATTTTTGGTATAATGATATTTGCTTCCGTGAGTTGTTTCTGTTCACAATTGACAAGTACAAATTTAAGAAGTTAACCGACCTCTAACTTTCTGTATTTAAAAAAGAATCAGTAATTTTATAGCAATGAATGTATAGCAATGTCTTGCATGTTCTTTTCCTTTTCTAGTGAGTAAACATAGGTGCTAACTATGTGCATCTGTGATAGATATCCTCTGGTACAAAGTTGATATTTGGTTGTGTTTTATTTTCAGGATATAGCTTCCAGCCCTCCTTTTTTTCACCAAGCAGTTTTCTCGTTGACAACAAAACCATTTCCTGTAGTTACAGCGCTTGCATCCTTGATATCCTACTTTCGCAATCCGGTATGGCCTTTCTCCATGCTCAATTGTTATCAATTTATTCTCACTTTTTTGGTAATTATGTGATCTACACGTATACCATCAAACTAATATTATGCTGGAATAGTTCCTCATTTGCTGCTGTTATTGTCTATCTGATTACTACTATTGTGTTCAGTGGATTTCTGCTTTCTATACTTAGTATTATCAAACTATGGCACATTGTTTCTAGGAAACTTAGAGTTGCACTCACTGGTTTGTTTTTCATTCTTATAAAGCCTCACTTAGAGCGTTGGGCATGGTTGGTGTACTGTTAATCTTTCTTATTGCATTTTGCAATCATATATGCATTTAATTATACAGAAGGTTTTGAAAACAATATTCTTTTCACCCTTAATCGTCACTACCAAATAATTATAAGTGGTTCTCTTTTTGGCCTTCGTTTTATAGATCTGAGATAATAGCCTTGTATTGGACTGTCCCTTATTAATGATTCTTGAGGTCTTTTTTTTTTTTTTTCTGAAGGACATACAAATTGGTGCTGCTAGGGTCTTATCAGTGTACTTAATGATAGCAGATTTTATGCAACCATATTTTTTTGGTAGCAGCTTCGGACTGGATGATAAACAGGTTTGGTATTCATGTTAACTTGTAGTTTATGAGTGATTTCTCTTGTAAATTCAATTGAGTGAATCAACTGATTCTAAATCTACTTGTTGCATTACCACTGTTATAGATTGGAGATCTGAGGCATTCTGTTAGTTGCATACTGCTTAAGCAGCCAGAGTGGAATGAAGATCTTTTTGTTGCTGTAGTCAATCTCCTCACTTCTGCTGCGCATTATCAGGTTTGTTATCGTAAGGTTTCTCCAGTTCATTATTTGTTACTGTTTAAATATGCTTAACATTTGAATGGTAATGCTCTTTAAGTTAAAAAGAAAGAATGACACAGGTCCATTTTGCAAATGGTTTGAGGATCTGTGGGGTAGGGTTGGTTTTTGGTTCTCTACGTGGGCATCTTTTTCAAGTGAATTAATTTTCTTCTAGACAGGGAGGACAGTTAGTTAAAAGTTTAGCCATTGGATTTGTCCGGACTAGTGGTACGGTGGTTTCTTCTGTTGTTTGAGGTGGAGACCTTGTCCACAGTGATGCATTTATTGTTTTCTGCTCAGTATTGATTGTCTGATTCACTGGATTATTCTCATTGATGACCTAGTATTGTTTTTTAAATCTTTTGTTCAGTTTTTTCTCATTAATTGTATATTCATACAGCCTGCTTTCCTTGTGGCTGTATTATCTGCCAAAGTGAATATAAATGTCCAATTGGCTAATGCTGGTGATGTGACATTACCAACAAATGAAGTTGCCATCAGGTCATCTGAGACAGACGAAACAAGTGTTTTGGATGCAGTTCTGCATTACGTTGAAAGATCTACTGATTTTATCAACAGGTATTCAGTGTTGAATGGATTAATTTAGTTTCTGTAAATTCCTATTCCTCTCGTCATCACCTTGCAGTCTTGAAGCTTTTTTATTTTATTTTTTTTAAAATGGTCGCATTTATTTGAAAAATCTTTTCTAATCTGCAGCAATCCCAGAATACTGCTGAATGTTCTGAACTTCCTAAGGGCGGTGTGGCAAGGTGCTGCTCAGTACACTAATATCTTGGAATGCCTGAAAAGCTCCAAAGATTTCTGGAGAAATTTGTCCTGTTCTGTTTCGGTTGTTTCTAGTGTGGAAGCTGCTCCACCTGCAAAGATGGCTGAGATAGAAGCGCAAGATTTGGCATACAGATATCAGTGTCAATCAGCCATATTAGATATAATGGAACATGATATGTTCTTGTACAAAAAGCTGTTACATGCAGAGTCACTTGTCAAACAATCAGCTGAATTACAAGATAGGATACACAATACAGCAAGATTGGAACAATCAAAAACTGCAGATCTTGAGGATATTATATCAGCCTGGTTCGGCAGCTCTGTGCTAGGCAATCTGATCATGTCACTTACTTATTGTGATTACGACCCTGAGTTGTATTTACAGGAAAAGGTGAATTCTGCGTGTTAATTATTACTTTTCTGTGACTTTGTTTCTTTAATCTTTTGCATTATGTCTGTCATTCATGTTCCTGGTCTTGGTTACTTCTCACTTATCATCTAGTCTTCACCCATTTCATTAGTTCTCTTGTTCCTCTGTTACATTAGTCACAGAAGTTTCTGCTTAAATTCACTGTTCAATAAACAATTCCTTTTGTATAATTTTCTTACCTGTAATGTGGTCTGTTGAATAGGTGTTTATGGCACACTATTATTAAACTGTTATAAGGTTGTTTCTTGATTGGATGTGTGAGAATTTTTGTATTAGTTATCTTAATGTGACTTCAATATTCCTATGTGTAACTTCACAGGTTGCTGCAAGTTTAGTCACTGCCCATGTCATGATGAACTTAGCAATTGGTGATGCAGGAAGTTTGTCCGCGTCACTTATTGAGAAGGCGAGCGTCCTGTCAAATAAGGTTCCATACTTTCTTGATTGTCTTACTCATTTTGTTACCAATATGATTATCTGCTAATAACCCAAGAGCTATAGTATTGATACTCTAAAAATTGCGTTGTATCTAAATTGCTGTTATCTTTTATCTTTCCCTTCTTCATTGGCAGCTGAGAAGTCATCCTGCTTTCTCGGAATTGTTAGTTCAATACTTACACCATGGTCACAGGTAATATTCATGTTATTGGTGATTTCTATTGGAATTTCTTTATTCATAAGTGTCACGATTCCCCTTCCTGTAAACACATTCTTATAGTGAGAGACAGTTCTTCCTATAGTGTCAATGATGTGTGAAACTTTGTTTTGAGTTCCGGAAGTTACCAGAGTATAAATGGTTTACATAAAGGACCTTGGAAGAGGTACTTAATGCTTTTGCCAATTGATGAATATAAAACCTTGCAGGAGATTTTTATTGCCTCTTTCTTGTATTTGCATTCCTTGTATGTTCATTGACTCTACTGATTATCGTTCCATTTTCTGTTTCAATAGTCATATTTGGCACCCTTTGTATGTTTATGTGTGTGTGGAAGTGCATGTTGTCAGAAAATGTAACAATATTTCTTCCGTTGTTATGACCATATATGATGGTCAACCCCCATGGCTTCTGTTGTTACTTGCCTTGAGATTGATCTGTCTTCTAGGCTTTGAACCATCTTAGTGGTGACGTGTAATCATATATTTGGGTGGATTCAATTTCCATTGGCTTTGACAGGCCATATTTGGTCTACTGTATATTCATTTTCTGCTATTACTCGATTACACCTGATGTTTTTCCCGTGGATGAAGAATATATATTGTTTTTCCAGTGCAGGGAAGGAGCCAAACTATTTAATTCTCAGCGATCTTTATTATCATCTACAAGGACAGCTTGAAGGCCGTGAAATTAGTGCTGGACCATTCAAAGAACTCTCTCGAGTCCTGATAGACTCAAACATCTTTCAAGCATATCAACATAAGGATGAGGATAGTGATCTTTTCGTTGCTGGAAAAGATGCATACTTGTTTGATCTTGAACATGTACAAGCTGATTTGGGTTTAGATCTTTGGGATAATTCAAAGTGGAAGGCAGCAAAGCCAACTGCAGAAACAATGTTGCATCACATGAAGAAGGCAAATTCAATGACGCTGCTTACAACTTCAAAGCTTTCTGCACTGAGAGCCTTAATAAGTGTCTTGACTGTGTACTGGGATGATGTGAGTCACTTTGTGAGCCATATTTATTTCCTTTAGAATATGCTATTTCATTTGAAACTAATTCATGCGTACCTGCTACTGCAGTCACTAGAGACGAAGGTTACAGCAAGAGAGATCTCTGATCAGCTTGTTTTCTCATGCATCGATCACATATGCAAGAGCTTCCTTGTCACAGTAGAATCGTTAGCTTTAGTACCTGTTGCTTCTGAAGATATCTTTCATTTCCTGGCAGCTCAAGCAGAATCGGTTCTCCATCTCATGAAATATGCCCATGAAAGACTGCCTTTATCGGTTTGCATTCTTCTTCTAAAAACATCAGGTTCTGGGCTTAAAGCGTTGACTGATTTAAGACCTTTGATTACTCTGCCATTAGTCATGGGGCTGAACACTACAGTAAAGCTCTTGCTTATGTTGATTCTCTCAGCAGTGGAGTTCAGTTGCCATAATTCACATTTAGTTGGGGCAAGAGATATATTCTCTGTTGAGGACATGGCCAAAGTATCTAATGTGAGTCTTGGTCTGCTACCAGTTCTCTGTAACTGTATTTCTACTGCTGAGAATGGCACCCTTTCCTTAACTTCTATGGACCTGATAGTGAGAAACTTCTCGACTCCCAGCACTTGGTTCCCCATTATACTGAATCACCTTCCACTTCAGCATATTATTCTGAAGCTTCAAGATAGAAGTTCCCTTGAATCTGTCCCTGTTATTATGAAGTTCCTTTTGACTCTTGCCCATGTGAAGCAGGGTGCAGAAATGCTTATTAATTATGGTTTTCTCTTGTCTCTGAGATTCTTGTTTGATGAATACCTGGATGGTAGGCCATCTTCAGTAACTGTGGAGAAGAGAAATTCCGACTCGGCTGAAAAGATTGAAAAGCCTCCACAAATTTGGGGGCTTGGTTTGGCTGTCATAACAGCTATGGTTCAGTCTCTAGGAGACAGTTCTGCTTGTTCAGGTCTTGTGGAGAATGTACTACCATACTTCTTTTCCGAGAAAGCATACATGGTCTCTTACTATCTCAGTGCACCAGACTTTCCCCCTGATGATCATGACAAGAAAAGACATCGGGCTCAGCAAAGACAAACATCACTTACTGATCTTAAAGAAACCGAGCACACTGTCATGCTAATGTGTGTGCTTGCAAAACATTGGAATACATGGCTTAAGGTCATGAAAGAATGGGATTCCCAGCTGAGGGAGAAAAGTATCCATCTTTTAGCCTTTATCAGTCGAGGAACTCAACGCCTTGGAGAACCTTCGAGCCTTCATGCTCCTCTCTTATGTCCTCCTATCCTTAAAGAGGAATTCGACAGCTGCAAGAAACCTTCATTTGTGAACACTAGAAGTGGTTGGTTTGCTCTTTCACCTCTAAGTTGTGTGTCCAGACCAAGACTCTTGGCCGTGTCTACCACAACCGCGCTGACTATTAGAACTCAAGGAACTGAAAATGGTGGTAACATTTGTCCGTCATACTTCTCCGACACTATTGCGCTACAGATGTACAGAATTACCTTTCTCCTTTTGAAATTCCTTTGTTTACAAGCAGAGCGTGCTGCTAGAAGGGCAGAGGAGGTTGGGTTTGTTGATCTCGACCATTTTCCTGAGCTTCCAATGCCTGAGATCTTGCATGGCTTACAGGTACGGTTGTATAGTTTGTTCTTCAATTTAGCTGTTGGTTAGTCTTTTGAGGTCTTGGGATGGCCCAAGGTACGGCTTTGGTTTGTTTCATTATGCCAAAATATCTGGTTTATTAAAAATACTTACAAAGTTAGTTTCTAGGCGACATTCTTTGTTGAAGTGGATTTGTTATCTCTGATGTAGGATCAAGCAATTACCATTGTCACCGAGCTGTGTAGATCAAACGAGATTGGAAGCGAAGTCCAAAGTATCTGTTTCTTATTTCTACAAATAATGGAAATGGCATTGCACTTGGAACTTTGTGTTCTACAGATATGTGGCATAAGACCTGTGTTAGGTCGGGTGGAGGATTTTTCAAAGGAAGTTAAACTGATGATGAAAGGTAAAACTCCTTTGTAAATACGTCTTTTGTAACTTTTAAGATAGTGAACCGACTCATAATGATGGCTTAATTTTCCCTTGCAATATGCTTTGCAGCGACGGAGCGGCATGCTTTCCTCAAAACATCTGTGAGGTCCTTGAAACAAATAATATTGGTTATGTATCCCGGATTGTTACAGACCGATGACTTTGCGTGAGATAGTTTTGTAGATACAGGTGCAAACTAGAAACTCTAAGCTTCAGAGAAAATATAGAAATTAGAAACTGGCAAACAATTGTATAAGCTAATGGCTTTAGAAATATTCCACATGCTTATAAAATTGCGGCGTTTCTTTCAGCCATTCTCTCTGTGCATACTTCTTTCCATAAAGCTGTGCTGTATGATGGAGATGGTATCTCAAATCTGTGGCCATGTATGATTGTCGTGGCCGAATTTCCTTACCTTTCCCAAAGTTCCTCCATTGTCGTGTGACCAAATGCGCCAACTCGTTTTGAGTTAACTGGTATAACAAAATTTCATTGCTCAACCCTGATGAAACAACGTACTGTCGAAAAAAACATACACGCCAGCAACTTCAGTGCAAAAAACTAAACAAACTGGTTTGATAGTTAGTGCTCGTTTGTTATAAAGCCAATGTCAAGTTCACAGAGCTAAAATTTTGATATACTAGTTAACAGACAGGTTGGAATTGCATAGTAGTTGGAATATCGAACGGAAGATGCTAGTTGTTGACCTGTGTGATCTACATTAGAGCATCTCCAAAAGACTATGAATATAATAGGTAAACATGTGGTTTTATGGCTAACGTGACGTGACTTTATACTGTTTCATTTGCCTAATCATTAAAGTTGATCACTTTAAGGGCTCGTTTGTTCAACGAAAAGAATTGATGGGAATGGGAATGAGAATAAAATTGATGAAAATATGATTACTGGAAATAAATGGGGGAATGGAAAAAAGAAATTTATTACTTTATTTGATTATGTTGGGTGTGAATGAGAAAATGGATGGGAATATGTATTGAAATTATAAATAAATATATTAATTTTACTATTATATCCTTATTTTTGTTTAATATGAATATTTTTTTAGGGCAAAATCATAAAAATATGGGTAAAATTCCACTCCAATTCCCATGGGTCCCACCATTTTTTCTGTGGGCTCGGAATTAGTTTTTGATTTCCACTCCCTATTTTTCTTTCCCAAACATTGTAATGAGAATGACTTTTCCATTCCCCTCCCTAAATCCCCCAACCAAACATGCCCTAAGGGTATATGCAAATACGTTGAGGCAACTAATATTATAGGGTTATTATCATGAATGGTGCCTGAACTTTCATTAACAGAACTTCATGGTGCCTGAACTTTAAAAGTGATCAATTTGGTACCCAGACTTTTAAAAACCGGACTTCATAGTGCCTGAACTTTAAAAGTGATCAATTTGGTACCCAGACTTTAAAAAAGAGGACTATGTGGTACCCAAACTTTCAAAAAGAGGACTATGTGGTATTTTAGTCAATTTTTTTTAATCAAATCCCGTTAAAATGAAGGATAAAATGGTCTTTTAACATTAATTTTTATGTAAAATATTTTTTTTACCTCTCAACTTCTATAAATATGTTTTATGGTGTTTTGAAAAAAATGAAAATGTCATATAGCTATTTTAGGACAATAAATAAATTGATTAATGAAAATATAGTTGAACGGTAGATTATTTCTATCACTTAATTTCTATTAGAAATAATTTTTAATGTTCAGGTATATTTTTATTCATCAATTTATCTATTATTTTGCAATAGTTATATGCATAAATGTTTTTTTGAAACATCATAAATCATATTTAAAAACCTTTTTTTATATTAATTTTCATGTAAAATACTATACCTCTCAACCTCTATATAAATATGATTTATGATGTTTTAAAAAAAATTATGCATATAGCTATTGCAAAATAATAGATAAATTGATAAATAAAAATATATCCGAACATTAAAAATGATTTCTAATAGAAATTGAGTACTAGAAAAAGTCTACCGTTCAAGTATATTTTTGTTAATTAATTAATTTATTGTTCTAAAATAGCTATATGCACATTTTTCATTTTTTCAAAACACCATAAAATAGTTTTTTTTTACTTCTCAACCACTATATAAATATGTTTT
The DNA here is from genome assembly GCA_033992175.1 of Spiraea crenata. Classification (NCBI taxonomy): domain Eukaryota; kingdom Viridiplantae; phylum Streptophyta; class Magnoliopsida; order Rosales; family Rosaceae; genus Spiraea; species Spiraea crenata. The sequence continues at coordinate 3,278,505 of JAVBHV010000055.1, read as the reverse complement.
ACGATGTTTCAAAAAACATTTATGCATATGACTATTGAAAAGTAATAGATAAATTGATAAATAAAAATATACTCGAACATTAAAAATTATTTCTAATAGAAATTAAGAGATAGAAAAAATCTACCGTTCAACTATATTTTCATTAATCAATTTGTTTATTTATCTAAAATAGCTATATGACATTTTCATTTTTTTCAAAACACCATAAAACATATTTATAGAAGTTGAGAGGTAAAAAAAATATTTTACATAAAAATTAATGTTAAAAGACCATTTTATCCTTCATTTTAACGGAATTTGATTACAAAAAATTGACTAAAATACCACATAGTCCTCTTTTTGAAAGTCTGGGTACCACATAGTCCTCTTTTTTAAAGTTTGGGTACCAAATTGATCACTTTTAAAGTTCAGGCACTATGAAGTCCGGTTTTTAAAAGTTTGGGTACCAAATTGATCACTTTTAAAGTTCAGGCACCATGAAGTCCTGTTAATGAAAGTTCAGGCACCATTCATGATAATAACCCAATATTATATTGTATACTTTGAATTTATGTAGAGCCTAATTTGTTAAGATGAATAGGAGATTTCAATATTTTCAATTCAAGTCCATTTTTATAATATATATTATAATCTATAAATATACAAATTTTATTAAATTCAATATAATTTTTAGATGGGCAAATTACAATTTCGTACCCTGTGGTTTGAGTCAAATTTCAAAATGATACCTATACCTTTTTTTTGGCATTTTCGTACCCTATACTTTCAAAGAGTTGCGAATCAATTCCACCGTTAAAAAAATCGTTAATGGGCTGGCTGACGTGGCTATGTGGGTCCACCAACTTAACAAACGTGTAAATAAAGGGTAAAAAAAATCACCAAAACGGCATCGCCCCCCGTTATCTTATTCACAGCAACTGACATCAACTTTCAGCTCTTCACCATCATCACAAAAATCACAGCAGCCGACATCAATGGTTACGATGCCAGCGGGCGAGCTCCGAAGCATAGAGCCATCGCCGCCCTCCTCCGCCGAGGTCGAGGGCGAGGCGTGGCTGTGGGCCCAGATCAAAGCCAATGCGCGGCGCGACGCCGAGTTGGAGCCAGCGCTGGCGAGCTACCTCTACTCGACGATACTGTCGCACTCGTCGCTGGAGCGATCGCTCTCGTTCCACCTCGGGAACAAGCTCTGCTCATTGACGCTGCTCTCGACGCTGCTCTTCCTCAACACCTTCTCCTCCGACGCCTCCCTACGCGCCGCCGCCATCGCCAACCTCGTCGCCACCGGCGAGCGCGACCCCGCCTGCGTCTCCTACTCCCACTGCTTGCTCAATTACAAAAGCTTCTTGGCTTGTCAGGTGATTACATTTTATTTCTAGAAGCAGTTGCTTTTATTTGGATGCTCAAAAAAATTTGATAAAAGAATGGAATGGGTTGGATTTGATTTGGTGTTAGATGATTAATATTGTTTAATTTCCTGCTTGGGTGCTGAGAAAACGTGAGAGGAAAGGAATGGGTTGGAATTCATTAGAGTTTATGTCAAGTGATTAATTTGATATTAGAGCACTTAATGTTGTTCAATTTCATGTTTCGATGCTGAGAAAATGTGAGAAAAAAAAGGAATTTTGTTTTGATTTTTGTATGTTGGTTTCCAATCCCGCTGGCCACTGGCGTTGGCGTTGCACTCGAGAATCGTTGATGTGTTCGCGGTGGACATCCACCCTGCGGCAAGGATTGGAAAGGGAGTGTTGTCGGACTTCCGGGCCAACCCGCCATTTTGGTGGGTTTTTTCCCCTTATTTACAAGTTTGTTAAGTTGGTGGACCCCACATAGCCATGTCAGTCAGTTAACAGCTCATTAACTATTTTTCTAACGGTGGAATTGATTTGCAACTCTTTGAAAGTATATGGTACAAAAATGCAAAAAAAAAAAAGTATAAGTATCATTTTGAAATTTGACTCAAACCACTGTGTACGAAATTGTAATTTGCCCTTTATAAATTGATTTGCAGCATCCATTAAAGGATTATTTTCCTGATATGGCACTTCAAAGTATGTTTGCATGAGTCCTTTGTATAATCATTTTGAAGATGCTCTTACAGTATCCGCACTTGAATACACGATGCCGACTTCAGGCTCCTACAAATCTCGACATACATGCCACCATTCTTTTTACCTGTGTACCAATGATATAATCTATACACAAGTAATCATTGGAATCATTTGAATTTGAACGGAATCCAGCAACTTTTGTACTGAAAGTCGCCTTCGTTTCAAAGATATAATAATGATGAATAATTGGAAAGTCGCACTGCACCTATCATATTTATCACGTTGTAACAATCACATCGGTTTACTAAGCCCATATCATTAGAAACATGATATATCTGACAATCCAAAATTGCTTTAAGCATTGTTCACAAAAAATCTATTTATTATCCATCAATGAACCGATCCAAACCATGGGTTGGTGAACTTCCATTCATTGTCCAAGAGATATAGACATTTCGAAATAATAAAAAATAGATAATTTTTTATTGCTTATGCTATAACAGCTCCTAGCTACTTTGAATTTATTTTTGACATTAACTTGTATGGTATAAGTTGGGCGCTTTAACCATTCAGCCATGGATGCAAAGATTTAAATCGTTTATCTTACAGTAAAGATTGAAAAAAAATTACTCAAATAGGAGATTATTTGATTATTTGATGGTGTGAAATATATAAATAATATAATTAAATATATATTTTTAGAAATCAAATAATAAAAAAAATATAACCAAAATAGTATAGAAAAGGAGATCAAACCAGCTGGGGTGCTGCTACTGCTTAAGCAGCAAAAAATTATCCATAAAAAATTGGTGTCTATGAATTCATGATCCGTAATTTCAGATCTTTTGGCCTTTACATAATCTGGCGCCATCTGCATCCTTGCGAAATCGAGGCCGTTGGATCTAGGGCTCAGAGGAGTCACTAAAACCAGTCAAAATTGTCAGTGTTTCTCTCTTTTGGATAGCATCTGACATGTCTGTACCATAAACGACATCGTCTAGCTCCCGAAAACGGAAAAGTCCACGAGTCTATCCGAATAAAAACAACAGCATATACCCAAGTAGGAGTAAACCCACTTCACTGGGCCTTAACCCGGGTCAAAAACCTAACCCAACCACGGTTAGCCCCCTCCCTGCTCGATCCTCCCCACGTGTTCCCATCCGACGGCTGAAAATTACTTTCCATAGATATTCACCGCACGAGACCCCATTATAAACCCCCTCCTCCGCGTGACCTCGTCTCCTCATCGCAAACCCTAATCCCCAAATCTCCGATCGATTTGATCAGCAAACCCTAATTTCCCAGAATCAACCAGCAATGGCTGCCCAGAACCCCAAGGTCTTCTTCGACATGACGATCGGAGGCCAGCCGGCCGGCCGGATCGTGATGGAGCTCTACGCCGACACCACCCCGAAGACCGCCGAGAACTTCCGCGCGCTCTGCACCGGCGAGAAGGGCGTCGGCCGCTCCGGCAAGCCCCTCCACTACAAGGGCTCCGCCTTCCACCGCGTGATCCCGGGATTCATGTGCCAGGGCGGCGACTTCACCGCCGGAAACGGCACCGGCGGCGAGTCGATCTACGGCAGCAAGTTCGCCGACGAGAACTTCGTGAAGAAGCACACCGGCCCCGGAATCCTCTCCATGGCCAACGCCGGCCCCGGGACCAACGGATCTCAGTTCTTCATCTGCACCGCCAAGACCGAGTGGCTCGACGGCAAGCACGTCGTCTTCGGCCAGGTAGTCGATGGCCTCGACGTCGTCAAGGCGATCGAGAAGGTCGGATCCGGCTCCGGCAAGTGCTCGAAGCCGGTGGTGGTCGCCGATTGCGGTCAGCTCTCCTAGACGGCGTCGTTTCGGCCCTTGCTGCTGCGCTTCTCTGCGCTCAGCTCAGTGATGGTCAACGTCGTCATGGTTTTTATGTTAATTATGAGTCAGTCCGTTTAATTTTCGGTTTAATGTCGGTCTAGTAGGTGGTGTCGGTTATGAACCGTATTATGCTGTTGTGGTGTCCCTTTGTCCTGGTTTTTCTGATCGGAGACTCGTTATCTTGTGGTGAATTGAGCTGTTATGGTTAAATAAATTAGGTCTTAATCTCAATTCTCTCTTTTATTATGCGCTAATTGATCAATTTATATTGCAATTGGGCTGTGATTTATATTTATTGTGCAGATTATTGGTATTTTTATTGTGCAAATTGGATGGTTTTGATCTAGATTAGTCAAATTGAAGCCTTTTAAGTGGTATCCAACAACTTTTATGGAATCGATGCCCCTTTGGGCAGATCGGGTTGTTTTGGAATATTTTAAAAGCCCTCTTTTGGACGACGCGGCTATTAGATGATGGTGACCAATTTGGTCATGTTGTGATAAAATCAATTTTGTTTTACATGTTCTGCGGTCCATCCAATGCTCTCACAGATTAAATCGTTGTGTTTGTTTCTGGGTTCTTTTATACTTCTGGACAAGTGAAGTTGGATTTTGATTCGTCGTGGATTAGAGCTTTTGTGATTCTAGGAGCTGCCACCGTTTGCGGTGCATGTGGTAGATGTTTTGTGGTGGATTTTGTGTGTTTTGTTTCCGTGAGTGGCTGTTGTGGAGTGAAAAGCAAATCTTCTACTCAGAAGTGCCTTTGCTTGAAGCACTTGTGGTATAAGTGAAAGCAGATTGGATTTGCCAGCGTCCCTATCGGAGTGGTTGGCTTTGGTTTTGTTTTCCTGAGAGCCTGTGTTGGAGTTGAGTGCTTTTGCGTGAATCAGTTTCATTCAATAGATCAATTTGAAGGTGCAGCTACAGCTACTGCAGGTGTAGTGCTTTTGTTTGAAGGTGTCCTGTGATTGTGACTTGTTGCTCTATAACTTTCTTCCAGCGCATCTCACGTCAGATATGCGCATGCCCCCCTGACATCCATCCCCAAACTTCTCCTTGAATCATCATAGGTCAGATGTCGGTCGCGCCATTAATTAATTATTATCTCTGTAGCGCAAATCAATAAACTCGTTTGCTCAAATCACATATTAATTAGCAAAAAGACCACCAAAATCACATGAACAATTAGTAGAGTGTTTCATAATAGCAGTGTTTGGAAAAGCCTCTGCGGATTCATACCGTTAAAGGAGAAACATCCAAAGATATAAATGGGAATCTATATTTCCAGCACCATCATCCATTCACTTAATATAATTTAGAACGCTTAATATAACGGAGAAGGTGATGTGTGTAACATTTATTTAACTGAGAACAATGTAAATGTAAAAATGCACAATCCAAATTATCTGTTTGAAAATTGTGGTCTAGTTATCATCATGACGATGAGAAGCTTGTATATCATAACATCGAATCATGTTCATTCCTTTTTAATTCTTCAATTGTAGATCCAATCTAGCATGCTCATTGTTGTCCTGTCAATTTTTATTTTTATATTTTTTCTGAAGAAAAAGCTTAATTAAATGGAAAAACCTCTATGGCACCCAGAGGTTATACTCTCAACTACAAGAGCAGGCCGAGCTGACGAAGGAACAGAGTTATGCCTAATATGCATACTAGCCAAACTAAAGCCGAAGCCCACTGGCGAAGCCTTGGTATGGCCAAAGGTGGCCATGGCCTTCACAAATTTTTTTAAATCTTCTACTAAACATATCTATTATCCAATAAAATTTAAACAACTACTAGTAATGGCCCCCGCTAAAATTTAAATACCCATTAGAGGTGTCCCCCATAAAATTATTAGACTCCAATTAAAGAAGATGTCAAATTAAAAAGAATGTGAATGATCATCGCTCTCAATTCTAAGTTAGATTTTTATGTTTTTGTTGTGGAATTCCATCATGGAACTTATTTTGTAGATGACAGTGTGATGCTTATGTCTGTTTTCTTGGATATGTTTTGTATACGTTGACATAACATAAGATATGACTATAGACAAATGTAGTCATCCTTTGTTCCCTTTGTGGCACAAATTTTTTATGTCTCTTGTGTGTATGAGCGACCCCTACTAGTCCTCTAACCTAGCTCCGATACTGTCGAAGCCGCCCCAGCCTCCTTCATCGAGCCATCAAAATTGATCTTGAGACACGCATGATCAGGAGGCTTCCACTTTATGTTCGGAACGACCAAGGACTGATGGTGGTGAGCGTGAGCATTTGCCTCCTGAAACTCCTTCTCGACAGAGTGAGCACGATGAATAACTTGAGCAATATGAGGGGTTTTTTGACGAAAAACCAGGTTGTTTCTAGCATCCCAAATCCGCCAACAAATCAGAAGGATCCTAGAGAGCAACTCAGTAGTAGAGGAGGAGGAGGAGGAGGGTTCAGCAAAACTCTGAGTTGTCCTTTCATTGTTGCTTCCAAGTTCCATCTTTCTAAATTGCCACTCTAAATTCCTAGAGGCCAAACAACACACCCATACAAAGTTGGGAGAGAATTAGAGCGCACACGCCCATTTGGGCGCATGTGCTGTCATCCAGCCGGTCACGTGACTCACTGTAAACAACAGCAGCCGGTGAATTTACCGCGTAGTCGACGTGTCATGATGAGAGCACAGGGCAGACATCGTCATTTCCAGGCTGACGCCACAAAAACACCAAAAAAGACAGAACCCCATGAACCAATAGAATCACTTCCCGAAAAATTGGCAACAACCGCGCGAAGCAGGGTATCATTCCCTGCGCCTGTACTGACACCGGAAACTTCCGACTTGACGACGAGCTCATCTGAAAGGTTGTGATTACCAAAACAATTACGGCGTTAATTACAACCAAAAAAAAAAAACAAAGGGTTTGGAAATTTTGCAATCAGATCCCTTTTCTCTCTCTACAAGCTTTACTTGTGAAGAAGAACTGCAATTTAGAGAGAGAGAGTGGGGGAAGACAAGAGGCCACCTGTTCAACTCCGGTTGGCGGAGAAAAATGGGGGTTTCGGAGAATACTAAGGGGTTGATACTGGCGATGGCGTCGAGCGCATTCATCGGGGCCAGCTTCATCTTGAAGAAGAAAGGCCTCAAGCGCGCCGGAGCCGCCGGCACTCGAGCAGGTTGTCGTTTTTTTCACTTCTGGATCAATTTTTCGATTTTGGGTCTCTTTTTGATTTCTGGGTTGGAAGTTTAGATTGAAAATTTCCAAGTATTGTTGAAAAGATTCGATTTTTAGAGATGAATTCGTTACGGTGATCTATTTGGACTGTTTGATTGAAATTTTGTATCTTTTGAGGTGTGTAGGAAGTGGTGGTTATACATATTTACTGGAACCACTATGGTGGGCTGGCATGATCACCAGTAAGTATAGCTGTGCCTCTTATATTCTATCGAAAACGATGAGTGGATATGATTGATTGATCTTGTGTTTTCGAATTTTTCTGAATGGTAGTGATTGTCGGAGAGGTGGCCAATTTTGTTGCTTATGTGTATGCTCCGGCAGTTCTTGTGACCCCGCTTGGTGCACTTAGTATAATAATCAGGTAATTGGATATGCGTCTTGAGTTTGTTTCTGTGGTGGTTTCTTGATAATGCAGTGTTGGAAAGTTTGCGTTTATCGTCTTATACGTTTGTTGGATTTGTGTAGTGCTGTGTTGGCTCACTTCTTGTTGAAGGAACGGATACAGAGAATGGGTATTGTGGGATGCGTTACCTGCATTGCGGGATCAGTGGTAATCGTGATCCATGCACCTCAGGAGCATGCACTAACTTCCGTGCAGGAAATCTGGGAGCTGGCAACCCAACCAGGTTCATGACTTGGAACTTCTTCATTGCTATTTCTCATACAAACCTCAATGTCTGGTGATTAATAAGTGTTTTCCTTTTATACTGGCAGCCTTTATGATTTATGTTGCAGCTACACTTTCCCTAGTGCTTGCTTTGGTTTTGCATTTTGAACCTCGCTATGGGCAAACAAACATTCTAGTGTACTTGGCAATCTGTTCCTTGATGGGTTCACTTACGGTAACTATCCTAATGTTGTTTTCCAAGTACCATTGTTCCTCTGTGTTTCATGTGTTGAACTTGTTAGGTGCTTATCTGTGTACTCTATTGCGCTACCTCAGGTTGTGAGCATTAAGGCCATTGGAATTGCGATAAAGCTAACTCTTGAGGGAGTAAGTCAGATAGCTTATCCTCAGACTTGGTTTTTTCTGACTGTTGCAGTAATCTGCGTTGTTACACAGCTGAATTACCTGAACAGGGTAAGTATTGCACTATTGATTTTGGTCTCTTCTTCCATGACTATTGTCATTGCATTTTTATGTAGTGATTGACAGTTTGTTTTTAAAATTTTCCTCTTTATCTACAATTTCTACTGAACTTTTGTTTTCATATATTCTCTTCTACCTATTTGTTACTTTTTTACTTCAACATGTTTCTGGCCTGTAAAGCAAGGGAAAAGTATGCCTTCGGCCTTCTTTCATATAACTTGTAGTGTTATAGCGTTCATCATGCCCATAGGGTTTCTTTTGCAATAGGTTTGGAAATTTCTCTAAATCTGAACATTATCGACTTTGGAAAGCACATTTAAATTAATGCACTCTATTACTAAATTGAACTTTAAGCATCAGATGCTGCTTGGATCCTAGACTTTTTAGTACTTCATTTCACGCATCTTTTAATTTTCATTTTTCTAGAACCTCCAATAACAAATAGTTACCTGCTGATTCATAATCACTTATGTTCATGGCCTCTTATGTTTCAGGCGTTGGACACATTCAGTGCAACAATTGTTGCGCCAGTATACTATGTGATGTTCACCACTCTCACCATTATTGCTAGTATAATAATGTTCAAGGTAGACTGCCTGATTTATATAACGAGTTTCCTTCTGATGCCTTTATTGTGCACTAGTTTTCCATGAAATGACAGAGACATAGGATTTGGAAATTCACGTTGTTTTTTTTATATTATATACAGGATTGGTCTGGTCAGAGTGCTAGCAGCATAGCCTCTGAGATATGTGGATTCATCACTGTGCTCTCAGGAACCATTGTACTTCATGCAACCAGAGATCCGGAACCACCGGCTGCACAAGGTAATCATTGTTTCAAATTTTGTTTCCTGGATTTGAATCTCTTTGTTATCTTTTCTCCTTTACAGTGTTCAGATCAAAATGAAAAGTGAGAATTCTCTCTAATGGAAAGATGGAGTAGATGCATGTCAAATCCGACTATAACAATACGAGGCATTTGCTTTTTTTCTTCATCAATCATGAAATTACTTTACAATGTCCTGCACCTCATGTTTGCTCAGTTGCAACATCCCGTCTGGTTAACTGCTTTTCTGGTTGAGCACCAGAAGGGAAAAAAATAAAAAAACTGGGAAGGGTGTATCTTTTATCTGGCTGAACTGATCGGAGTTGAAATGATCACGGCATTAGTTGAGGTGTATTTACACTTACCTTGCGTTTGGTTCACGAAATCGGATTGATGGGAATAAGATTCTGGGAATGTAGGGTGGGAATGGGGTGTGGTGTGTTGGGTGGTGGGGGGGGGTGGGGGGGGGGAGGGGGGGGGGTGTGGGGGAGAAATAAGGTATATTTTTATTTTTCCTTTTTTTTTTAAAAGCAATTTTTTTTAAGGGCAAAACGTAAAAACAGCATCACTTTTGCATTCCCACGGAATGGGAATTGGCTGGGTGGGGGGATAAGATTTTGTTTTCGGTTTTTTTTTTTTGCCTTATTGGCTGTAAGATTTGTTTTCTTTACTTATGGTTGGTACCTGGATATTCAATTTACTTAAAATCTTACTATATGGTCAATCCTTATATTGGGTGTTCACTTGAGCTCACATTAGTATCTCTTTGTGGCAGGAAATGTTACATTGTACGTTAGAGGAGATTCACTGAAGGTTTCTGAAGATGAACATTTGATCACTTTACGTGATTCAGATTATCCTGAGCCATAATACCCATTATACCTTGCAACAATCATCTTGAAGAATGCAATCCCCAACGATGAAGCTGCACTGTTGCGAGGGTTGAGTCTATGGGGGCATGTAGCACATTGCTCATCACACTCTGCAAAAATTAAAATACCCATTTTACTCTTATTCATCAAAACATCAGCCTCTTCCTCTCTTCCCCGACCGTCCCTTTTCCTCTCGTCCTCTGTTGAGCAGTGCTGTGGCCTTAGGCCAGCCATGTCCAGTCCCATTTTTAAGTTCTTTTTGTCTTTTTTTTTCCTGAAAATATGAAATAAGTGAGGATAAAACGAGAGAGTAGATGAAATTTTGTAGGGGTAGGATGTAGAGAGCAATGCGTTGGGTGTCACTAAAACCACCCTTTGAGTAGTGTTTATAGAGGTGGGAGGTTCTTCGGGGCAGGCCTTGTTTCTGTCTTTACGAACCAGCAGATGAGACCCTCGACTTGGACAGTGCAGATTCTCGAATTGAATTGATTTGTTAGGCGTGTGCGACACACCAATTGCAATGCTAAAGTTCTGGATCATCCTCAGCTTAGGATTCGGCTCGCAGTTCTGTATCAATATCAGTGCATAGAGATATTTGTTGTGATCTCGGCAGATCCCCAATCTCTCCATTACGGCTAATGGCATCTGTACATATTGATGTCCGGCTTCTGATTGATTAGTTTCATTCTTGATTCTTGGATATCCGAGTGTGTTGATATCTGATTGATTTTAATTCTTTTTTTCCATTTCTTCAATTCGTTTGGGGATTGATAGAGCACAGAAAGAACAAAGCTGTCAGGCATATTTATACTGCTGGGAATTGTATATCATGTATTTAACTTGTGTTATTGGTTTTGTTGTTGATGAGTTCGGTTGGTATACAAAAATTTTGAACCAGGGAAATAAAGTGTTCACTTTTATGCATGTGTCTTTTTCACCCTTTTGTAAGTTTTGTATGAAGTGTTGAAATTTTATATGCAGATTCTGATAAGATTTTCTTCTTGAGCAAGAAATCAAAATCTTCCAAATTGCTTGAGTCCAATTTTTATTTCACTGCATTCAAAGACACAATAAGGTTATTTGTAGGTTTTTTTTTTTGGGAAATGTTATTGGCATTCCACTTTTTTCATTATGCACTCCATCTATGTGTAAAAATTAAAGAGAAAGTAGAGTGAATTTTGAAAAAATTGAGGTGGGAATAACGATTCCTTTTTTTTTTTCTTAAATTTTTTGAGGAAACCAGAAGAAATCGAAAGGTAGACAAAAAATGTGATTAATAGGAAACTATTTAAAACGGAAGCCAATGTGCATGATTCTACTAGACTCGAGCACAAGTCTCGGCTACTTGAGATGCTTCACATTGAATATTTTCTTCATCTTATAATATTCAAATGTGTATACTATTTATGTAGTAACTCCTCTATTACTAATTTACTGCTAAGTAAGTTTCTGATAGGGTAATTTCCTCACGAAAAACTGAAAAACTCCAGGTCAGAGATCAAATCTTTACCTTTCTCCAGAAATTACACGAAAATAATAAAATTCGTATTCCACCGTGATAAGGAAATTGATAAACTCGAATCTGGGCCGTCGGATCAAATCCAGTTCTCCAACCCTATATATTCGTAACCCCTCTCTTGGCTTCGCACCAACGCAAACCCCAAAACTCTTCGCACCCAAAATAAAAACCTCAGCGCAGACGAAAAGGTTCGGCCTTTTCACCGCCGCAACAACCACCGCAATCATGGCGGCCACCGTCTCTCCTTGGGCCAAACCCGGCGCCTGGGCCCTCGCCGCCGAAGAGCAGGACGCCGACGAGCTCGAGCAGCAACAAGAAGCCGCCAAATCCGAACTACAACAACCGCGCGCCGTGTCACCTCCCGCCGCTGACTTCCCCTCCCTCTCCGCCGCGGCCGCCGTCAAGCCCAAGAAGAAGAAGGCCCAGCCCATCTCCCTCGCCGAATTCACCGCTTTTGGCGGGCCCAAGCCCGAGGCCCAGCCCGCCGGTCTCACCATGCAGGACCGGATGTCCCTCCCCACCGGCCCACGCGAACGGACCGCCGAGGAGATGGACCGGAGCCGGCTCGGCGGCGGCTTCAGGTCGTACGGCTCCGATCGTGGAAACAGCAGGTACTCGAACGACGAGTCGTCGGAATCGAAGTGGGGTTCGGGCCAGAGGAAGGAAGGCGGAGTTGGAAGGGAATCGAATCGAGATGGGCCGTCGCGGGCCGACGAGATTGACGACTGGGCCGCCGCTAAGAAGTCGGCCCCGGGCAACGGGTTTGACAGGAAGGAGAGAGGCCCAGGAGGCGGGTTCTTCGGCGACAAGTCGTCCAAGGCCGATGAATCCGATAGCTGGGTATCGAATAAGAGCTCCGTTGGTCCTCGGTTCGGCGATCGGGAGAGGAAAGTCATCGGGTTCCCGTCTAGCGGCGGCGCCGATTCCGATAATTGGGGGAGGAAGAAGGACGAGAGCAATGTGAATTCGGGTTTTGATCGGGAGAGGAGAACCGGGTTCGGACCCGATTCGGATACTTGGGGGAAGAAGAGAGAGGAGAGTAATGGTGGTGGGAGTGAGGTCAGTGGCAGGCCAAGGCTGAATTTGCAGAGGAGGACACTGCCGGTAGAGGCAGTGGTTTCACCGGTGGCGGTGGCTCCGGTGAGCGAGGAGGCGCCGCCACCAGTGTTCGTCCCTGCGCCGAAGGCGAAAGGAGCAAACCCTTTTGGGGCGGCGAGGCCGAGGGAGGAGGTACTGGCGGAGCAAGGGAAGGACTGGAAGAAGATTGATGAGGAGCTTGAGAGTGTGAAGATTAAGGAGGTGGTGGAGAGGGCGGCCTCTCCTTCGGTTGGGAAGAGGGGGTTCGGGCTTGGGAATGGGCGCGGCGGTGATCGGGCTGAGGGAGCTTGGAGGAGGCCTGGTGGGGCTGATGATCGTCCCCAGAGGTTTGTTGTTTCAGTCCTATAATATGATTAATTGGGTTCAGAAGATTAGTTGTAAAGTTTGAATCTTGATACTTATATGTGGAATTTGATCGCATGTAACAACATTGTTGATTGTGGTGGTGCATTGCGTAGTTGTTAGAGTTGTTATATTGAGTTTTTGTTTTGTATAAGGAGTTTGTTAGATGAAATTTTTGAATCTTGTGTGGAGATTTTGAGCATAGATTGCTTACATATATGTATCTCCAAAAGAAGCTTTTTGAACTCTGAAAGGTGTTTGTGTATTGGAAAGATTTTCACTTTCTGAGTGTTTTTTTCATAAGTTGCAATCTATTTTGGAGGAGTTTGGTTGGTGGCACTGGCACTATGATATCTTTATCATTGCCTTCTGTTTTGTGTTCGATATAACAGACTCCTATTTCTTTCATTATCTGACTTTTACGTATACTGAAGACTGCTTGTCTATGTTAAGGGCTTTACTGTAATGTTCCTTCCGATGTTTGCACTCGTACTGCTGCTTGAAGTATATGTGAATCTAAATAGTGGGCTAGAAGGATCATCTAGGTATCTTTAATGGAGTCATTTAGAGTGGAAGCTCTTGCAGCTATGTAGTTGTCCTGTGTTTTTTCGGGGGCTTTGTGACCTAGTATGCGTACGGCTACATGTGCTTCTTTGTTGCTATTTATTTTGTATAAACTCTGATTTTAAATGGTTTCTTTGCATTGCAGTGCTGAGAGCAATGAGAATAGGGCAAACTCCGAGGAACCACCAGAGAATGGGCATGTTGATGATGAGAATTGAAGAGGAACTTTGCTACCTTGGTGTAAGCCATGGAGAAAAGATTTAAGTTACTCGAGCTGTTGGATCCATGATGAGGCTGTTGAATTTTCAGTTTCTATGTTTTATCGTTACTGCGATTGTTATACATTTGACTTGAGATAATTTTTGTAGGCTTTTCAATAGTTATACTAGTTTTGTGTCCGTAGGGTTTTGTTTGTATGTTGTATTTAAGATTGAGAAATACTGTCACTCTAATTATTTTTTATCCTTAAATTCTGGTTAACGATTGATTTCCCCGCGTGTATGGGTGAAGATTTTAGGTTTTAATTTGTGATGAAGTGAATCTAGTGTTATCATACGTTCTGCATTTGATGATTCGATTATGATTGCCCCTATCTTGCTTTAATAAGTTTCTTTTGTGCATTTGCATTCCATGCATAAATTGCTTATTTATGTCTGTGTTAAGGTTTATGGGTCGATTCTATTCATTGTTCTAGTATCATTTTTCTTTTTCTTTTTTTATCCGACCATTGTTCTAGTATCTGGTGATGTTTTTATCTATAATACGCCTTCTGATTCATACCATTCTAGAGTCGAAGAGGGTATTGGCAGGCGATCTTATACACTAGTGTAGGATTGATGTTTATTCCGATGAAGGGTTGTCTGTAATCATTCACTCAAATCACAACAATTGCGTTGTTTTTTAGCTGCTATAGTGATCGTACGTAACCAAAACCAGACCATATCTAAGGTTCTAATTTCCACCTGGATTCTAAGCTGATGGTGATAGTAAGTAAGGAATCAGGATCTTATAAAGTTGAGTTTTCAGTATCATGACTCATGAGCAAAGCATAATCCATTGCTTGTAAGGTTATGGCACAAAATTGAGACAAGCGCAACGTTTGAACGTATTGACGAGTCATTACTATGAACAACAAATTTTTGTTACAATCCTTCTTGCCAACCTAAGCTAGTAATGATATTACGCAAAAATAACTTTTTAAGTGCGGATATTCCTGCCACGAACGAGGTTATCAGATTGGACAAAGAGAAAACCAAAGTTCACCTTCTTCATGTCGCTATAGGCTGTAGCTATAGAAAACACATAAAAAAAAACACATCAAATAGTTGGGGCACGAGAAAGCCCACATCTTTGGAGCCATGTGTGAGGTGAGGAGGTGCAGTTGGACAATATTAAAGGGATGCCTCGTTTGTCTAGGCTGGCTCTCTGTACACTTCTTCTCTTCCTCATCATCAATGCCTCTGCTAATTTTACGGCCAACTAAATCTTCCTCACCAGTAAAGGCTTCAATTCATGTAAACCGACCCATGTTCCCTAATAATGGGAACCCATGGACTTTTGCCTTGGAAGATCTTGGGATAGATACTTTTCTATGCGACTATGTCCATTGTCCGTGTAAAAGTGTGACAATTTTGTTCTAAAAATATAAGCTCAACCAAGAAGATTATTATCACCCATTGTGCACCACTACTAACTATATATCTGACTATATACAACTGGTGATAACAAAGTTTTCTCAAATTTTAGGTGTCGCAAATTCTAAATAGCTTTATGTCACGTTATATACAACTGGTGATATGACAAATTTCTCGTAATCAGTATTCTGAGTTCTCCATTCACATAAGTTTTCTACAACTACCTGGGTTGTGCACAACTGAGTTCTTCATGCACATAAATTTGCTGATCGACACTTAAGACCATTAGTTGTTGGACCATGACTAGTGACTTGAAGGTTCAAACTTTCAAAACTTGCAATGAATTCAAGAACATTGAGGCCAGTAGCACCAGCCTTCAATGCACCACCTCCGTACTGTCTAGTCCCCCTATGGTTTGAAAATAGTTTTTTTTTTTTTCAGATAACCATAAATGCAGGCAGTTGGCAGTTGAATATGAGCATTCCTTTACAATACCCTCTATTAAATCTGCTTCTTCCTACTATTTTCTAGCAGAGTTCTTCACATTCTTAGTACACCAACCCTCTTCCATCTGCCTTTTAATTTGGACCCTCCAATGGAGTGGCTGCAGAGTTCATTATTTGCAGGTTTTCTGATATTAGCTGCAGCCATTGATGCAACTCATGGAGATACAATGGTCAGTGGTACAGTCTTTTGTGACCAATGCAAAGATGGCGAAAGATCCCTCTTTGATTACCCCATCAATGGTGAGATCCACAATGTTTAATTACTAATTACACTCTATTCCAGATGTTTGTATCCTTACACCCAAGTTCAAATACATTCTCTCGTAGATTAGAGTAGTTTAGAATATCACATTGTCAGTAAATATTATCTTCTCAATTGCAAATGTCTTGGCCAGGGTCACCCAAGTTCCAATCCTCGTATGTCATAGTAGTTTTTGGTTTTTCTATTAGGCCTCTCCATACTAAAACTTTATTTGTTTTGCTATTGTTGCAGGAATCAAAGTGCAAGTGGCTTGCAGTGACAGCAATGGGCAAATCACAATGTCAAGGGAGGAGACTACAAATTGGTTTGGAAACTATGCAATGAAGTTTGACGGCACACCAGATTTGAGTGGTTGTTATGCCAAAGTTTCAAGCACAGGTTCAAGTAGCTGTGGGATCAGTGCTGGCCCTGCTCAAAGTCTTAAACTTGTGTTTAGGATGTTTGACATGTCGATGTATGCTGTGGACTCTCTGCTAACTCAGCCTGCTCAGCCTATGTCATTTTGCCCCAAGTCATCTAATCCAGTGCCTGCACCGCTAACACCTGTTAATCCACCAGCTAATCCAGTACCTACACCAGTAACGCCGGCTCTGCCTAAGCCAGTGACACCGGCAAGCCCACCGCCTTTTAGGCTTCCCCCAATGCCGAAATTGCCACCACTGCCACCATTGCCGCCACTGCCCCCATTGCCTCCAATGCCACCAGTGCCCTTTTTGGAAGCTACAGCATGCCCACATCAGTAAGTTGTTGATTAATGTTTGTTATGTGGTGTCTTATTTGTTGGTTGACAAGGAAGTCTAGTATTATGTACCAAATGTTTTTCTTACTTCCCAAGCCAATAACTGATCATTTTGGTGGCTCTGTGGGTTCCCAGGAAATGGACTGCCCCAGAGTACAAATGCTACTGGAGGGCAGTGAATCCGAACACAAAGGTAGCCGTTATTTTCGGATTGGAGGCAGCGAGGAGATACGGCACTGACCTCACATTGTGGCAAGGCCTACAAGGGAGAGGAGACCCTTATAGAACACTCCTAAGGGAAGGGATCACTGCGTTTCTCAACTCCTACAACAGCCTTCAGTTTCCTTACAATTCAATTGCAGTTGTGCAGCACATGAATTCGGGTTTGATGGGATCCAACAGAAATGTCCTGTTTACAGCCCTTAGGTTCATCAGGGCTAATTCAGGTCACGGCACAGTTCCTTGCAAGTTTACTGCTTGCAAGTGATTTTCAGTGTTTCAAATCTAAAGCGGGCTTTGCTATGACTTATAAGCTTGCTAATTTTATGTGTATGTTAAGTTATGTTTTCTTGGTTCTAGAGAGAGGGAGGCAGAGATACAGGGTTAAGCATTTTATCATTAAAGCTATAAGCCCTTATAGATTATGATATATGTAAACACATTCTTATGCTTATGCTTCTTATTTGAGACAGTAGTCCATTCGTAATATAGTTTTTATTTATCATCTATCTTTTGACAGCTTTTATATAGCAAGCTAGATGCAATAGTTATTGACTAAGGGATGATATAATATTCGGATATCATCCCTGGTATAATCACATCTATCCCTTTGTACCAGGGATGATATTGATTTTGATCAAAACCCAGACAGAACTACCTATTTGTATTAACCCTTCATGAAAAGTAACTATGAAATTGCCCACTTGTCCATAAACTTATGAAAATAACAATGTAATTGCATTTGTAAGATGATTTTTTGAATAAATTACTTGACTTTCCACATCACTCCCAATCCATTTCCTATATAAAGAGATGAAAGCCCCCCTCCTACAAGACACAACCGAAGAGCCAACTCTTCTCCTGAAGAGAAGAGTACAAGCAAAGTAGTAGTAAGAATACTCTATATTGTATACATTTACAATCTCATATAATGAGAGAAACCGTACTACCGCCTCGACTAGGCACACTTGCCGAACCTCGTTGGGTATATATACATTTACTTCCGGGCTGCACTACTTTTATAGGTTCTACAACGCGTTCTCAGCACGAATTGCTCTCATGTAAAATCTCAATCATAGAGTGGATCAGATTGATATTGATGCTGCTTTGCTTTCCCTACCGCATAACGAGTTTTTGTCTTTCTCTCTTCGGACCTAACCAACCCATTCTCAAGTGTAGTTCTTTATTGTGACATAGCTACCTACACCTTCTTCTCCTACACTGTTTTGAACTCTAAAATAAAAAAAAGATTCAAAACTTTAGGAGAATGCCAAGATCTCATAGACCAGAGCAGTTCGAAACTGTGTTTTTGAACACGGGTGAGACAGCAGATGCATTCGCGCCTGCTGGCCGCGACGCCACCGATTCTCGGTGATTTGTGCTCGTCGAAGACGACTTGAAGTCGCCGTCCCTGCCGCGCACCGGGAATGCCCGAGCCACTGCGTTGTCCTGCCCGGAGGCGCAACATTCGTCTCCCCGCAAGCAGCGAGACGCCGTTCCTCGGCGAGGCGCTGCACGACGACGACGACCCACGGCAAAGCGCGTGGAAGAGCGCTGCAGCTCGGACATCGACCTGGCTGGGAAAGCGGACCTCCTGCTCGCCGACGCGCTCCAACAATAGTCCGCCGTAGCGCTGCCCGAGCAGTCGCCGGCCGATCCCATGCAGATCGCGGTCCCGCCTGGCGCCGGGCACGCGAGGACGGCAGAAGTGGCGCCCACGTCGCCGGATCCAGAGTTCGTCCGCCACGGGCGTCGCGCGGGGATGGCGCCACGACGGCGAACTCGGATCGGAGCTCCCGGGCCGCCGATCGTTGCCTTTGACTTTGTTGTCTCGAAAGCTTGAGGGCCGATTTACTCATGTGTCTTTGTTCGGAGGGGCGCGGCCGACCGTCCAAGTGGGTCAGAAGCTCGTTCGGAGGAGCCGCTGAACGCATCAGAAGATGGTCAATCAGTTGTTCGGAGCATCCTTCCGAACGCACGTGCATGGGCCATTCCCTCTAGGAGCGCGCAAGGACGCTGGGTTGTGCGCTACTTTTCGGAAGCCCCTACCGAACGCGCACGGGATTGCTTCTCATTGTTCGGATGGCATCACGGAACAAGGATTAGCTGACCAACGGGCCTTTCCTTTTAGGCTTCCTTTGAATCGGGCCCTTGGATTTTTGGGCCGATTTGGGCCTTGAAAATGAATGGGCTGGGCTCTTCATTTTGGGCCAAATTTCATGGTACTGAGGCTTTTAATGAGCTCCCAATTTTAATAAATTGGACCCATAGTGAACCCGAAGTTCACAATAAACCTCGAAACCCGAAGTTTCGAGCGGTACCCAAAACTTTTGTCCAGATTGTGGGCTTTTTGTTAGCCTCAGTATTATTTCAAGTGAAATTATAATCGAACTTGAAGTTCCTCGATATTGTCCTGGCACGTACAGTGAACCCGATGTTCACAACATATCTAAAAACCTAGAAAATTTGAGAAGATGAAACCTTGAGTTTCAAAACCAGAAGTTACTGCTACTTAAAACTGACATTTTTAACTTTGTGGGTTAATGGTACAAATTTCCCCATCCCATATTTACTTTCAGCAATTCAAATTTCGCGATTTCCTTTACTAATTTTAAATTCCTCTCTTTAGTTTCTGCAATTTAAATTCTGCAAATGTGGGACGTTTGACGATTGTATTCGCCTCTCCATATTTAATTTAAGCAATTTAAATTCTGCTACTTACTTTCAGCAATTTAAATTATGTCATTTCTTTCGGCAATTTAAAATTCTGTCATTTAATTTTCAGTAATTTGAATTTTGGTTGTTGCGGGATGATGGTAAGGTTTTAGAGTTCCAATTGATATTGTATGCCAGTGCAATATCATAAGTAACAAAGTCTTGCAAATATTTGATATTTTATGTAGTGCAAGAGATTGGACCTGAAGTTCCTTGATCAAATCCAGACTGAAAGTCATTGGGATTAATTGAGAGGCAGATTTTGCTCTCATCCGGATTTAAGTTTCATTCTTTATCCGAATTTTGTTCACGAATATCAATTAATTGAATCAATTGGAACTAGCAGTTTCCTTTATCATGTGACCGATTCAATTAATCCATGTTGAGGTATGCCTAGTGGGAAGTTAGTTATCTGGCTGATAGCGTGGTTGCGAAAGATATTCTCCTTGAATGGAGATATATTACTAACTTCATACCTCCATGTAGACCTACAAAGGCATTATACTCATCACATTTGAGTAGAACATTGTAAAGTTATAAGAATATTCGATTGAACAATTACAGTGATGATACCGCTAAAAGAAAATGGTCAAGAAATGTTTTTGCATTACCTCCCACTTATATGGCTGTAAGCGTATATTGGAGAAGTTGGAATGCCTCCCAAATGAGTTGTATCGCACAACCATTTGCTTGATTGAGGCCATGTAGCATGAAGCTAGCCAACTCGAGCACTTATTTGCTTTGGCATAGCAATTGGAATCCATTTCGAGTGTGATGCACCGTATCTTCAACGGGCATCCCTATGTTTGTAGAGATCTCGTGTTTTCAAATACACGTTGCCAAGCATGCTCGTTGGGAATATTGTATAGCTCTACCTTTCCCTGCAAAGACACTTAATGAACTCCTTTTCTACAGCGGATTGAAGGGAAATTATGCAAACAATTCCAACCAAAACGCGGACCATTTAAAGATTTTATGGTTTTGGTTGATGTACCGACTCGCTGGTCACATGACTACTGTCCACATTAATACTGCATTTGCTAAACTTCTTGGCATAAGTTGAGGGCTCACCACCCTAGTTATCTGTGGCAGTCTAGAAGAGGGGATAACACCAGAGAGTCTGTGGAAGGCTTACCGATGATTATTGCACGTTCCTTTGGACCGTGGTTGAACATGTCTTTCCCTATGTTCCCACAAGTCACCACGAAGGCTTTCGATGTTGATTATTGCACGTTCAGTTTAGTGCTTTGGATTGTGGTTATGATTTCCCTTCCATGTCTCTTCCAAAATTTGCTATGTCCCACAACGTTCTCGACGCGAATTGACGTGGCTGTACCCACTATGTACTCTTGATCCCCGCATCGCACAATATGATAAGCAGCCTTCAAATGATCGCAAGGCCTTGGTAGTGCAGCACCAAGTTTTCTACTTAGCTGAGTTTCGAATTATGCATACCAATCCAACTCATAAAATACAAGTTATGGAAGTAGCATGGTCAAGTTTATGGAATCCATCGATGATATCTTTGCTTATGCACCCACTCATGTTGAGCTTTGTTTTGATCAAAACCCAGACAGAACTACCTATTTGTATTAACCCTTCATGAAAAGTAACTATGAAATTGCCCACTTGTCCATAAACTTATGAAAATAACAATGTAATTGCATTTGTAAGATGATTTTTTGAATAAATTACTTGACTTTCTGCAGAATAAACAAAACAACTTAAAGAAAGCATGAAACTTTAAATAAGGACGAGAAAAAAACCAAATTTCTTGGAACCCTTCTTCAATGGCGACCAATTCATCTCTGAAACTTTTTTCTCTCTTCTCCTTTCTGCTTCTGATTCTTCAACCCAAACTCTCTAGTGGGTCTCAAACGCTACCATCAAAAACCCAAATTGAAGAATCCACCATTGATGATCTCCACCTTGCTTTCAAGCTAAAGCTCTTGACTTCAAGGCAACTGGTCCAGTTCTACCTGAACCAAATCCAAACCCTCAACACCAACCTCAGGGGTGTTTTGGAGGTGAACCCAGATGCGCTTTCCCAAGCGGACGCAGCTGACAAAGAGCGCAGGGAATGGGAATCAAACCAAGGGACCAAAACCAGAGCTTTGCCCAAGCTCCATGGGATTCCCATTCTGCTCAAGGACAACATTGGGACCAAGGACAAGCTCAACACCACGGTCGGGTCGTTTGCATTGTTGGGTTCTGTTGTGCCGAGAGATGCGGGGGTTGTTTCCAAGTTGAGGAGCAATGGGGCTGTCATTTTGGGGAAGGGTAGTTTAAGTGAATGGTCTTATATCCGGTCGTCGTCGGCGCCATATGGTTGGAGCGCCAGAGGTGGCCAAGGGGTGGTGAGTTCATCTGCTGCTTAACGTAGGCTGTATTGTAGGTAGTTGTAAAGTTTTGACTTTTCTTATGATGATCAAGTAGTGATGTTTTGTTTTGAGCATTGAGTCGTATTAGATATCGAAAACTTATACCATGTTTTGCTGAGTTTCTGTCATTAGCTTCAACAAATTTGTAGAAATGTTCATGCTGAATTGAATCCCTTTCATCTGGAGGATACATGACCAGAAATTTTGCCCTCATAATTGAGCTATATACATATTAGTGCAGTCATTGAAGTTTTGTGTCGTATATGGATTGAGTAACTAAGTTTGACATGAATCAGAATCAAAGACATGGGGTTTTCTTACGATATGCAGAATCCTTATAATTCGTCACTGGAAGTTTGTGGATCAAGTAGTGGACCTGCAATATCAGTATCTGCAAATATGGTGTCTGTGGCACTAGGGACAGAGACCGACAGCTCCATTTTATGTCCGGCCAGCTTTAACTCGGTGGTGGGCTTCAAGCCAACGGTTGGCCTCACTAGTCGAGCAGGAGTCGTCCCAGTCAGTCCAAGACAGGACACAGTTGGGTAAGTGATCTGCCCATTGTTATCTAACAAATTTTATCGATTGCTATTTGCAGTGTCTTAAAGTGATCATACATTACGTTTACATGTACACATTAGGTTGTTAGAAGTGATTTGGATAACTTCGTCAATAGTAACATCTGATTTATGAACCCTTAAACTCACTTTGTTCGATTGGACAGGCCAATTTGTAGGAGTGTAGCTGATGCTGTTCATGTGCTTGATGCAATTGTTGGTATTGATAGCAATGATATTGCAACAAATGAAGCATCGCAGTACATCCCAGTGGGTGGCTATGTACAGTTTCTCAGGGCAAATGGTCTCAAAGGAAAGAGATTGGGGATAGTCAATCGCTTGTTTCTTCAAGTCAAGGATGATCCCTTCTTGAATCAAACTTTTGGGCAGCACTTTACTACTCTCAGGTACGAGACTACATTTTCTTTGCACTTTCTGGTTTGTAGTCTATAAATACGAGACTCTGTTGCTTTCTGCAATGTAGGAAACAAGGTGCAGTTTTGGTTGACAATCTTGAAATAGCCAACATTGAAGAAATTCTTGATTTTTCTTCAAGTGGTGAATTTGTAGCACTGCTAGCTGAATTCAAGATGGCCTTGAACCCGTACCTAAGTGACCTAGTGGAATCTCCTGTGAGAACCTTAAGCGAGGTGATAGCATTCAATAAGAATAACTCCATTCTGGTGAGTGTATAAGCCTCTTTGTTTATGCATCTATTTCATCTGTTATTACAAAATGTTGTGTGCAAAGAAGTTTAAAATTAATGCATTTAAAAGCAGGAACGCTAAATGAAGAAATAATAATATTCAGAAGTTATAACTAATTATTGATTCAACTGAAGATGGTCAACAAACCGTACAGAACTGCTAAAAATATACTGATATTCGATTCTCAAAACAGCACTCAAATTCTTGCTTCCTATTCTGATATTTTACATGAACTTGTTTACGTGCCTATCTATGTGATTATCTATGGTACTATTGTGAATAATTTATGAGCTAATGCATTCATAACCATGCATTTTGCACATACTTGACAAGCTAGAAAGTGACAACTACATTAGCTACTAAATGATGATGGTCATTTGCAGGAAAAGGTCAGTGACTATGGACAGAATCTCTTAGAAGCAGCCGAGCAAACTAATGGAATAGGAGAAAAGGAGCTGGAAGTTTTGTCAAACTTAGAAAGACTGTCTAGAGAAGGGTTTGAGAAGTTGATGAAAGACGAGAACCTAGATGCCTTGGTGACTTATTCCAACACTGCTTCTTCTATCCTTGCAATTGGTGGTTTTCCGGGCATTGTTGTGCCAGCAGGATACCATGACACTGAAAAGTACCCTTTTGGCATTTGTTTCGGGGGATTAAAAGGTTCCGAGCCAAAGCTAATTGAGGCCGCGTATGCATTTGAGCAAGCAACTAAGATCAGGAAGCCTCCACCACTTGGTTTTTCAGGGCAACTTATCTCTAGCACCGCCACTCTCACTAGTCTCCAATACCCAGAATTGCTCCAGCCACAAAAAAACACAGCCTAGCCGGTAGCACCTCCAACGAAGTCACTCTCAAGAACCCAGTCGACATCAGGGACTCTAGAACGAGGCTGTGATCTCCGTCGTGTTAAAAGAGTAAGTTCGATTAAGCATTGCTGCTAATGGCCATTGAGCAACATTGCTTTTAAGTAATCTGTGCTGCAAAATGGTTATTTGGTTGATTAATCCGTGATCAAATGTTGTAGTAGTTAGTAACATTGGCTTGGTACATCAGACATGAACATATATACCAACATGGGTGGATCCATCTGAAGTCAAATGACATTGCAGTGTGGAGAGAAACTTGTGTATATCGATCCTAGATTCAAATCATGTTGTACATCAACAAACTATGCTGCTGATGAATAGTTTGAGTGCGATTCCAGGGTTTGTAATAAGTCACAGATTCCACACACTGATCGTGGTTCATGTATTAAAACTCAAATAAGCAATTTCTGAACCGATAATGAGCTATTAAATCCCAAAGACAAGAAATTACGCAGTAGAAGTTATATTTGCTAGAGGTATATCAAATCCTCATAGAAAAGTTTCTTGAGCACTTTCTATGGGACATAAAGTTGTCAAATCCCTTGGCTGAGTAGAGTGTAAGAATTCCTGTTCCTTTTTCCTCCACTAAAATTAGGGATGATATGGATTCTGATCAAAACCCAGAAATATTACCATCTCTATTCTGAGTTGAAAACCTTCATGAAAAGTTACAATGAATTTCCTCTTCAGTCAATGAATAACGCAGGGTAGTACTCTTGAATTGCATTTCTAATTACTTGAATGGCCTCTATTGTTCTTGTCAAGACAACAAAATTAGAGCTTTTTATAAAATACTTATTAACCCTTTTGCCCCATGCAATTCAATTTGAGCAAATTTTTGCTCCTTGCAACTTTATTTGTATTTCAACCACTCCCTGTAACTTAATTTTTTGGAAATTTTATCCCCTATGCTATTAAGTTAACTATTTTCATTAAATTTGCTTCACGGCAGCACAAGCTAGGTCTCACATGTATACACATCATCAAAAAATTATAAAAAAAAAAGTTTTTTTAGAGGATTTTCATCATATCTCGGTAACAACATCCTTGGATTAAATTTTTATTTATTTATTTGCTAAAATTTGAGCAAGAAATCTTGGGGGAAATTGGTGGGGCTAGCTTTTGACTCTTGCCCCTGACATCAAATTTCAGATTGTGCAGAGAAGAATACCAAATTGAATGAAGAAGAAAATGAGGAGAAACAATTACCACTTACGGAGAAACAAGAACATCGGAATGTCTTCATTGTTATCCATTTGTGCTGACGTGGGATGTCCACGTCGTAAATTTAACAGAAACAATTAACTTAATGGAAAATGAGGTAAAAGTTTTCAAAAAATGAGTTGCAAGGATATATTAGATACAAATAAAGTAACAAAGGACAAAATTTCTCTCAAAATAAATTACAATGGGTAAAAGGGTAATAAGTGTTTATTGAACTAGAAATACCAATTATCAATAAGCTCACGCTAAGAACAAAATCCACTAAAGTAACAAAACAAACTGAGAACACAACACTCTGCAGCCACCCACCCCGTCACCTCCATCGCCGTCGACGGCTCTCCCTCTCTCTCTCTTTCAATTTCTCTTTCCCTTCCAAACCCAAACACAGACACCAAAAAATTATACTTTATTGTGATCCTCCAAACCCAAACTTTTGAATCGCATTCGTAGTTCATATTGATTTGTTGGAGGCAAAACAGCCTGAGGAGCTGGTGCGCTTGTTAATATATGAAGACCAACCGGCTGCTGAATATTAGAATCTGCATTAACTTGTTTTTGACGATCAACATTTGTAGTAGTACTTCTGGATTTGATGTTGTGTCTTGCAAAGCCAACTCGTAGTTTCCGGCCATTGATCTCGTAATATTGACGATTACTGTCAACCCGTTGTTTCCGGCCATTGATCTCGTACTCTAGTGGGAATATGAAAGTAACCATCATGAATCATATAACAAATTAGGAACGTAAACGTAGATTAATTAAGAAATTAACAAAAAGAACAGGAAAAGCTTTCGAAACTTGCTGAGCAAGGATGGTGGTGATATTGATTTCTAACTGCTGCAGACTGACAAACCACTTGTTATCAGATAACTCATTGTATACTTATCACTTGTATACTTAGGATTTATCCTTGTATTTATCTTTGTATAATGTTTGTTTTTATCACTTTGTTAAGCCTATTTGTTTAAAGGCTTATCTGATGTATTGTCCAACACATTGTGGACTCTTGTATTCTTCTCTATAAAAGCAATAAAACGCCTATGAGAAACTCTTGGCATTTCATCACAACTTATAAAGTCTTATATGGTATCAGAGCCTCCTC
Organism: Spiraea crenata; assembly: GCA_033992175.1. Taxonomy (NCBI): domain Eukaryota; kingdom Viridiplantae; phylum Streptophyta; class Magnoliopsida; order Rosales; family Rosaceae; genus Spiraea; species Spiraea crenata. The sequence continues at coordinate 3,252,141 of JAVBHV010000055.1, read as the reverse complement.
ACTTTCGTCTTTTCGATCCTTCTTTGCTTTCCTTTTTCCATGGCTTCCACTTCCTCTATTTCTGATCACTCCCTGCCTGCTGTTCACCACACCTTGAGCATCAAGCTCGATGGTACCAACTACCCTGTTTGGCTTGCTCAGCTTCTCCCTGTGCTTCGCAGCCGTCGTCTTATGTCTTTCGTCGACGGCACGTCAACCTGTCCTCCTGACACTCTTCCTGCTGATAAGGAGAAGTCTGCCGTTGATACTCCCATTCCCAACCCGGCGTATGATCTGTGGGTTCAACAAGATCAAATGGTTCTTTCTTTCATTGTTGGCTCTCTTGATCCAACGGTGCTTTCTACGATGCTTTCTAATATCATGGTTTGGTGACGAGGAAAGTTGACATAAATTAATTTTTGTAAATCTATGTTGAAACACTTGTAAAAGAAGCCAGGTACCAAACGGCATGTACAAGTTTTCACCATTCTAATTACAGGTGAACTAGGAGCACTAGACAAGTATTAATTTGAAGTTCTTATAGAAAACAATAATATTTTCAGGGAACCTTGGTGCAGTTACTACTGATTTTGCTGAATCTGTTGGGGAAAATTGTCCTTGTGGTGTGCCCTAAACTAAAGTGCTAGTAGCATCAGATTGTATGTAGATTCTGACCAAACAATGGTGAGTCCTGCATTCTCGATCCCTCAATACAAAAATACTAACTCTTAAAAAGACGTATTTATATAACTCTTGGTTAGTGTGGTTGGGGTTGGTGCAGAAGTAAAGAGTCTCATTTTGTAGAGGGAAGTTGCTCATTTAAGTTGACTACAAGTCCTAGGTAAGAAAGCTTTTTCTTGCTGTACACAGCAAGTTCTTCAAATTGTACCCCAACCCCACAACTTTGTGATAAATTTGATTTTGTCACAACTTTATGATAAATTTTAGTTTGTCACAACCTTGTGACAAAATTTGGTTTGTCATAACCTTGTAACAAATTGAATTTTGTCACAATTTTGTGACAAATTTGATTTTGTCACAACCTTGTGACAAATTTGATTTTGTCACAACCTTGTGACGAATTTAATTTTGTCACAACCTTCAAACTCCGCAAGCGTAGAGAGAGAGAGAGAGAGAGAGAGAGAGATTTGAGAACGAGTGATTAATCTCTGAATTGTGTGATCATCCCCTTGTAAAGTGCTTGTATTTATAGTGGTGCAATCTCAGGGTTTTCTAATGCTAATAGGAATGGGTCTAACTATTACATAGAGTCTATAAAGGATTCCTATTACTGAATATATTGAATCTAGACAGTATTCCTACTTTTCTAGCTTACATATTTATACTGAAATACAGTACACAACAAAGTTTTAATTGTAAAAAATCAACTAGATTGAATTCAAACAATGGACTCACTCGTTTGATCTTAGTTTGTATGACATTGTCAATACTTTTGCAATCTGAGGAAAAAAAAAATGCTTGTCTTATATATACATATAGTTATCGCAAACTCAAAAAAATCTGAATCTTAATTTATTCACAGTTGATCAAATAACTGCGAAAAATGATATATTTGAAAAACCCAAATAAAAATTTTGTTCATAAATATATCAGGCTTCTCCAAATTTAGAATAAACTAAATGTTTAGAGAAGTATGAACATGAATCAATAAACTTTGTGAGAGATTCGCTCACCTTAAAAATTATTTCCGGGTGACGGGTCATCAATATGTTGTACAAATTACGAATTGATAAGCAAAGAGATGAAATTGATTGAGAAATAGAGAAAATAAAATACTCAGAAAGTAAAAGATCAAAAGCTAATCTGAAAATCGAGAAATAATTAGATGTAACAAAAAGGAATACGACGATCAGAGAAAGAAAAGTAACGTATAAGAGATGAAAGAAAGGAGACAAAGGAAAAGCAATTTATCCCAACATAAGGGCGCAATAAATATGGAAGACGATCGACGAAGCCTCCCAAACCGCAAAGGAACAGCTACATATCATCAAGAAAAAGACATTACAGGTTTAAAACCAAGAAAAATGTAAAAATTTGAAGAAGAGAAGGGAAAACCAGAAAACCCAAAACACCAAATATGAAATATGAGAGTAGAGAAAAACATAATGAAGAAAAGAGAGAAGTTATCTGAAAAAGAGCACAAAGTCATGTGATGAACAGGACGGGAAATGGCACATCACCAACTCTAGCTGCCATTCTCTCACAAAAAAACCCAACAAAGTTCCTGCAGATTCCAACCCAAGCAGTATAGTTCGGCCAAACCAGCTGGTTTCTTTCAAGAAAAGTCAAAGAGACACACAACAGTTGAGGGCAAAAGTGACAAACCATTGTGAGATGCAAAGAGGTGTATGTAAGAAGGGGCAAAATTGTCAGCACACTGCTACTAAGCTACAATACTCAAAATATATAGGGGTCTAATATTTCCACCCCCCATTCCTCTCTTCCCACCCCCAAATTTTAATTAAATCACTTAAAAATATATTATTTGAATACAAATTACATAAATATCCATTGCTCTCTCCCCATTTCACTGCCACTCCAACAGTAAACGGAATTCCAATTTCTCTGACTGACCACTCCCCGTCGCCACACCACCGTCTGAAATCCCAATCTTCAATCTCTGCAGATTCCCACCACTCCGCAACCCCTGCCGCAACTTCAGCCGTACACCGCCGCCACGTTCACTTGAATCGACGCGAACCGCGCCAAGAAGTCCCGAAACGTGCCGATGTCGTTGTCCTCCTCTACCGGCCCCTCATCAAAATTTAAAGCGAGCTCAAGGCATCATACTGGAACTTCCCATGGTGTCTCCCGCCTCTGCTTCTGGTCCTGTTGAACCTCCAGATGAAAGTCTTCCACTTCGGCCCCGCGACGATCTCCGACCACTCCCTGATCTTGTAGAGCGCCCTGAACCCCCGAGTCCATTACCGGTCGTCGTTCGGCAGCGATAGCATCCGGTCCTACCATCCCAACGGAATACAGAATCGGCACTGCGAGCGGGTCCTTCCGCTGTGGCCGATGGGCTCCAAGTCGATTTCTTCCATCGTCGCCATTGATGGACCTTCGTCGAGAAATTAAAAAAATTGGATGCTTTTGGAAAAAGCCCCAAACTTTTCTCAGCAGTCTGAGTTGAGCACGAAGCTATGAGAAATTGGAATTCCGTTTACTATTTGGAGCGGCAGTGAAATGGGGAAAGAGGAATGGATATTTATGTAATTTGTATTCAAATAATATATTTTTAAGTGATTTAATTAAAATTGGGGGGTGGGAAAAGAGGAATGAGGGGTGGAAATATTAGACCTCATTATATATAACTACAACTTATCAATAAAATGAACTGATTTTAATGGACATTTTTTCACTTTATGCACGCTTAGGGGTGATTTTTGGATGAATTGGATTAGAAACAAGGGATCCAACTTCTGTTCCAAGCAATTTTGAAAAAAAAAAATTCTCTTTAGTAAAAATTTTTGGAAATCAAAAATTTTTCAAAATTTTTCGGATTGAAATTGTATCGTAAATTTCGAAAATAATTCAGAAATTTAAAGTTCTCAATGTGAAACACATATGCTAAATGATGCTTGCAAATAAGAATGAGCAAAATAAAAGTAAATATGATTGATTATAATTTATATAATAAGTAAATTACAATGAAACATATGAAATGTATGCCATTTTAAATCGGAATAGGTTTGAAAATGTTCAGGAATAAGTCGGAACTTTTGGATTAAAATGATATGTTCCAATTTTCTTCCAACTTCTTTTGAAATTTTTCGGATTCGGAATCTTCAAATATTAAATTAGTATTTTGTATTCGAAGCTTATTTTGGTTTCTGGCTATTGGAAAGAAGAATTAACGGATATAAATTTACAAGGTGTGCAAAACGTGGAAAGGACTTATTAAAAAGCAGACTAAAAATGATAAAGATAAAGCAGAGGCAGCTGGGCTATAGTGTATGAACTGGACGGTAGCGGGGTTGACTCTGTTGACGAACAAAGGTACGCCATATTTGTGTTGGTTTGATTTATTAGATAAAAGCCAGATTTGTTTTTGGTTTCATTTGATTTAGATTAATTGGCTTTTCAGTTTGATTACTTGACTGGATTAGTAAATGGTTACCCAAATCAGGCTTAATTTGGTTTATAATGGACTCAATTACAGATTGTTTGGTTTGAATTTTGCATCTTCTTCATTCTGTTTCGGATGAATACCGCTTTTTGGGGGTTTTCTGGCAATATAGGCCAATGCCGGAAACTTGCTGCAATTCCGGCCATAATGGGAGAAGAGAATGGTGTCTCCGGTTTCCGAGGAATTCTTCCGTATGACCGTGACACTGCTGTCACGATTCCATGTGCTGCTACTAATCTATTCGTGTTTTAACAGCGTACTTTACTGTAGCCTCTACGTTCATGAAATAAAACATGTCGCGTCTCGTGCACTCATATTATAAGTTATATAATATAATACGTACCTGAATTGAATCAGGTAGTTTTGGACCTGTATTGTATGCTCTTTCTTTAGCGGGCGGATTTTGACAATTTGTGCTTCATATGAACAATGCAGGCTGACGTTGTGAGCTGCTAGTCCACTGTGCTTCCATGGCACGACCAAACCTCCCTCGCGTTTCGTCCTTTACTTTCCTTTTTATGCTTCTGATTCTTCCCTGTACATTGTCACTTGGGACACAAGCAACTACAGTCCATGGATTCTCAATTAAGGAAGCCACCATCGACGATCTCCAACTCGCTTTCAAGCACAACAAACTTACCTCAAGGCAACTTGTCCAGTATTACATTGGGGAAATCAGGCGGCTCAATCCTTTCCTTAAGGCGGTCATAGAAGTGAACCCGGATGCACTTGACCTTGCAGATGAGGCCGACTTCGAGCGCAAGACTAAGGCCCCATCCGTCACACTCTCTAAGTTACATGGCATTCCCATTCTGGTCAAGGACAACATTGCAACCAAAGACAAGTTGAACACAACAGCCGGCTCTTATGCTTTGTTTGGTTCAGTTGTACTTCGTGATGCAGGCGTTGTCACCAAGTTGAGGAATGCTGGGGCTATCATACTGGGAAAGGCCAGCTTGAGTGAATGGGCGCATTGGAGGTCTGACAATGCACCTTCCGGCTGGAGTGCCAGAGGAGGCCAAGGAGTGGTGAGTAAAGGATCATTGTTGATTCACTTCAGTATCATTTTCCTTGTTTAATTTGAAGTATTATGTCCTCGTGCTAGATATAAAACTGTGAGTATCAAACTTATTGATAGTCTGCAATATAGCATAACAGTTCGTACGGTATGAGAGCATTTCTCCAATACAGACTAAGCCATTTAAGTGTAATGCAGAACCCTTACAATATAAAGGTGACACCAAGTGGCTCAAGCAGCGGGTCAGCAATATCAGCAGCAGCAAATCTGGCAGCAGTGACACTAGGGACTGAGACAGATGGATCAATTTTGAGTCCATCCAGTTTTAACTCAGTAGTCGGCATAAAACCAACAGTCGGTCTTACTAGTCGAGCAGGGGTTATCCCAATCTCCCCAAGACAGGACACAGTTGGGTAGGTGCTGGTGTTACTTATCTTCATCTATACAGAATATGCACCTTCTGTAGCATTCATGTTAGACACCTTCTATAGTCACATGATATGACTAGGATTTTCTAATTGTTTCTTGGTTTTGGATAGAACAGGCCCATCTGTAGGACAGTATCAGATGCTGCTTATGTTCTTGATACCATTGCAGGCATTGACAACAATGATATTGCAACGAATGAAGCATCAAGGTACATTCCCAAGGGTGGCTATGCACAATTCCTCAAATGCGATGGACTTAGAGGGAAGAGATTAGGAATATTGAGCGCTTCATATGACTTCCAGGCTGACGCTTTCTTGAGTCATACTTTTGAACAGCATCTCAACACATTAAGGTTAGCACGTTTCCACACCCATGTATCTTCCATTTTTAGGCGACATAATAAGTTCTTGTATGTTCAATTTAGGAAGGAAGGTGCTGTTTTGGTAGACCATTTGGAAATAAACCATTCTTCTGATAGTGATACAAGTGAACTAACTGCGTTAAGTGCTGAGTTCAAAATATCCTTGAACAAATATCTCGAGGACTTGGTGACTTCCCCGGTACGATCCTTGGCCGATGTGATAGTATTCAACAATAAAAACTCAAAACTGGTGAGTGAGTAGGATCTGCTGATGTTTCTTTCAATTAATGTTCATGGTGAGTAATGTGGTCATTGTCAATATTAAGTACTCCAACGATACTAGAACCAATTTGACAATGACCATATTACTTAGTTGACTACTGGCAGTGCCGGAAAAGGCCAAGGATTATGGCTAAGGCCAAGACCAAGACTGTATTACGTGTACTAGAAAGAACAACTAAAAGACACAAACTTGATGGTCCTTCACAGGAAAACATCGATGAATATGGACAAGATCTCTTAGAAGCGTCTGAGAAGACTAATGGAATAGGAGAGAAAGAGCAGGAAGCATTGTCAAATTTAGAAAGACTGTCAAGAGAAGGGTTTGAGAAGTTGATGAAAGACGAGAACCTAGATGCCTTGGTGACTTATTCCGGCACTGCTTCTTCTATCCTTGCAATTGGTGGCTTTCCGGGCATTGTTGTGCCAGCAGGATATCATGACACTGGTAAATACCCTTTTGGCATTTGCTTTGGTGGCTTAAAGGGTTCGGAGCCAAAGCTGATTGAAGTCGCATATGCGTTCGAGCAAGCAACTAAGATCAGGAAGCCTCCACGAGCTGACTCTCTAGACCAACTTATCTCGAGTACCACAACATGATGGGCTCCAGAGCGATGATTCAATCTCCATTTGTTCTATCTCATGTAATATTGTGGAAGAGCGGGTTCAAATCTTGTCGTATGACAAAGAAAATTATGCTGCTTGTACTAAACTAAACCTTGTTCGTCTGGACATGGTCAACAAACTAGCATTACTGCTACTGTCTATTTTCCCTTGTATGCTTACAGGCCTGAGTACGTTAGTATGATCTGCTGTGGCACTATTTTGGATAATTTCTGATATAATACATTCATAACCATGCATTTTGCACATACTTGACAAACTACAGCAAGAAAATTCCAAGAAGATTAGCTAAAAGACGCATACTTAATGGTCAGTCGCAGGAAAAGGTCAACGAATATGGACAGAATTTTTGTCTAACTTAGAAAGACTTTTCGAGATGTCTGTACAGACAAGAATCTGGACGCCTATATGTGGTGGCTTTTCAATATTGAAAACTGGTGGTTTTCTGGGCATTGTTGTGCATTTGTTTCGGGGGAGTACAGGGGTCGGAGCCAAATCATGTGGATTATTTGTTCAAATCATGTTGTAAGTTCGATTATGCTTCTAATGACCATTGAACTGATGTATATTTCATGTTGCATATCAATTATCCCGGGTTATGTAATTATGTAAGTCTACATTCTGATAGGGGTCGATGTATTAAAACGCTATTAAGTCCCAAATACAAGCAATTAAGCAGTAGAAGTTATATTTGCTAGACGGCGGAGGTATGAATTGGTCATACAGAAGCTTTTATAGCCAAAGAGAAATGACAGGAATTATTTCTGCCTGTATCTTGCCTGGCCAACAGAAACATAATGCCTCTGGACTTTCTGCTTCTCGAATATGCTAAAAATGCAGTATAGCCAACCAGTGATTTATTGCCACATGCTGCATTATTGTCTTATTTTAATTGTTTGCTAAATCTCAGCAGGCAGATTTAACTAAAGCATCTGGTGAAAACCACAAGTAACCCACAAGGACACTATGCCCACTTGAGATTAAACAATTTGCCAGTGGTCCAATTGGTTTTTTAAATATAAATTGTAGCTGGTTTCTGAATCTTGTCTCTGCAAATCTGCTACTGCATTGCTCCAATGGCTGCAAAACCGCCATCAAGCTTTCCTCTCTTGCCATTGTTGTTGCTGCTTCTTCTGTCCTTAACTGACACGGTCCACGGGTTCTCTATTAAAGAAGCTACAATCCATGATCTGCAACGCGCTTTCAAGCTGAAGCAGTTGACTTCAAGAAGACTTGTTGAGTTCTACCTTGAAGAAATCCGGAGGCTCAACCCGGTCCTCAATGCAGTCATAGAGGTGAACCCGGATGCGCTTCACCAAGCTGATAAGGCGGACTATCAGCGAAAGGCAAAGTACCCTGGCGATTGTTCTGGGCTACATGGAATTCCAATCTTGCTCAAAGACAACATTGGAACCAAAGACAAGCTGAACACAACTGCTGGCTCTTTCGCGCTGCTAGGCTCAGTTGTACCTCAAGATGCTGGTGTAGTGCGCAAGTTGAGGAGCGCCGGAGCTATCATATTGGGGAAGGCTAGCATGAGTGAATGGGCTCATTTTAGGACTTTTACAGCACCTAATGGTTGGTGTCCTAGACGTGGCCAAGGAAAGGTTAGTAGTACAATGTACTATTAAGTCCGTTTCAAATTATTTTAGTACTAAGGATTTGCACATAAATTTTGATTATAATGTTGTCAATGTTCTGTGCTGGTGTTCAGAACCCTTACGTGCTATCAGCAACTCCGTGTGGATCGAGCAGTGGACCGGCAATCTCAGCTGCGGCGAATTTGGTGGCAGTATCTCTTGGGACTGAGACTGATGGCTCAATATCTTGTCCAGCAACTTTCAACTCAGTAGTAGGCATCAAACCAACAGTTGGCCTCACTAGCCGAGCAGGGGTGATTCCGGTAACTCCCAGGCAGGACACCATTGGGTAAATTCTGTTTTGGTATGAAATTAAAGAGTATCAAAGAATGATGTTTCAGCAACCTTAAATGATGTTTTGTTCTCTGTTAAATGCAATAGGCCTATCACAAGGACTGTTGCAGATGCGGTCTATGTTCTTGATGCGATAGTAGGCTATGATTACAACGATCAAGCCACCAGAGAGGCCTCCAAGTACATTCCACACTGCGGTTACAAACAGTACCTTCAGCCTTATGGCCTCAAAGGTAAGAGATTGGGGATAGTTAGGAATCCCTTCTTCACTACGGGCAGCGGATCTTCCCAGATTCAAGCATTTGAGCAACATTTCAAGACCCTAAGGTATGCAATTTCCAACTAGAAGTCCCATAGAACGATGACATAGATTTGGCTTTTTATCATGATGCGATGTTCTTTCTAAAAAAATACAGAAAAGAAGGTGCTGTGTTGGTAGACCATCTTGAAATAGCCAACATTGATGTGATCTTGAACTTCACTTTGAGTGGGGAAGCCATAGCATCACTAGCTGAGTTCAAGCTATCCTTGAATGCCTATCTGAAAGACCTATCACCAGTTAGATCTTTACCAGATGTAATCGCCTTCAACCTTAATTTTGCAGGCGTGGTAAGCAAACTCTCTGCACAATAAGTATCCTTCACTTGAAAAGATTGAATCCCATCTTCAATGATCACTAATGTACTTGACTGGCTTAGCAGGAATTGATCAAGGAATTTGGACAGGACATTTTTCTCGCAGCCCAAGCAACCAGTGGGATCGGCAGCAATGAGAAGGCTGCGTTGTTGAACTTAGCAATGCTGAACAAATTAGGATTTGAGAAGCTGATGACAGATAACAGGCTGGATGCATTGGTGACTCCAGGTTCCGATGTTTCTACAGTGCTTGCGATCGGTGGATTCCCCGGAATCAGTGTCCCTGCCGGATTTGACAAGAAAGGTGTGCCTTTTGGCATTACATTTGGGGGGCTCAAGTATTCAGAGCCAACCCTGATAGAGATTGCCTATGGTTTTGAGCAAGCTACTAAAATTAGGAAGCCTCCTACATTTCTACCTTGAAACTTTAAACTTTAATTTGGTCCATTTGATTTGATCGCCACACCGTTACAAATGTTATTAAATTCTTGAGTGTAATATTGGTTGATATTTTTTTCAAATGGAACATATTAGCAATGAAAGAATACATGTATTATCATAAAGTATAATATCACGTGATAGTGTGACGATCACACCGAAGAATCTCTACAACTAAGAAAAAATCTCATTAATCCTAATTACATTGTATGTCGAGTCGAGTGACACAAAACAAATAGCAAAATACTTGTCATATCTGATCTTTTCACCCGTTTATGTAACCAAAATCCCAAAACAAGAAAGAAAATTTTCAATTAAGAGTAGCTTTTACTTCCTAGATTCTACCCAACTTTACAAACATCTCACAGAAACAAAAACAGAGAAGGTAACAATTTAAGCAAAAGATCTGTATTTACCTTACTGGTTTTTTACCTTCTGTGATTAATTACTAATTACTACAAATTGAAGACAATAAACACTATAAAACAAGAGAACTTAACCCCCACACAAATGCCTCACAGAAGAAAAGCAAAAATAACGAAAATATGGAACGAGGTCGTTTTGTTCTTGCTTTGGCCTTGACCCTCCTGACCGTGTGGGCCCCACCAGCACAGTCCAAGTACCACTCCGCCACACGCGCCGCCGTACACCACCAAGAAAAGGTCACGCGCATCCACTTCTACCTCTTCGACATCATCAGCGGCGCGAAACCCAGCGCCGTCGAGGTAGCCCGCCCCAACGCCACCAAACACGACAAGTCCCCCACCCCATTCGGATCCCTGTGGGCCATCGACGACCCACTCCGGGAAGGACCGGACCCAAATTCGAAAGTCGTCGGCAACGCCCAGGGCCTATACGTGTCGTCGGCCCAAGACACATTGGGCCTAGTGATGTACGTGGACTTCGGTTTTACGACTGGTAAGTTTAACGGGAGCTCGTTTACTGTGTTCTCGAGGAATCCGGTGACGGAGGGGGATCGGGAGCTGGCGGTTGTCGGCGGAAGAGGGCGGTTTAGGATGGCCAGAGGGTTCGCCGAGCTCAAGACGGCTTATTTGAATGTTACGAATGGTGACGCCATTATTGAGTACAACGTTACTTTGTATCACTATTGATTAGCGTTGATCCGCCATTGATTGGGCACATTTGATTTCATATTCCAGGTCTTATATTGGAATAATTAAAACAAGGATAAATTACTCTTTTTTTGGGTCAAAGTCTTACAATTTGTTACTATTTGGTATCTGTGGTTTAAGTTTTCTCAATTCAACAACTCATGTTTTTCAAATTGTTGCAAACTTGTTTTGTCGCTAACAATGTCGTCAATTTCCGTCAAAGTTGATGATGTGTGAATTGTGTGGGCCCACTAGTTTCCACTCCGGAGAGGAAGTTTAAGGGAACATTCGTCATTTCATACTCATTTATCATCAAAATTCACCAAAATTTCAATATATTGTTTCGTACTATTTTGAATTCCTTGTTCTCATTCACAAATAAAGATTATGCATTCCGGATTTTAAGGGAACATTTGTCATTTCATACTCAACTGTCATCAAAATTCACCAAATTTTCAATATATTGACACTGAGAAGATAGTCATTAGCAACATCAATAATGAATGCATATATATAATTGTCACATAGATACTTTATTTTGTAGCCAAATATTTCTCATAAAAATAGACGGTTTACCATCATGAGCATATAGAAGCATTGGTCTAATATTTCTAACCACTTTATAAAGCAATTTGAAGTCCAATTTCCAAAGGCCATTGCCTCTACTGCAAATTCACTACGTGTAAGTTATCAACTCTACATTAGTAGTAGTGCTAGCTAGTTCCGGTTTGTGTTACATATATGAGGAATTACGTGCTATAAAATTAACCAAGGAAAATATATCTGGTTTTCAGATTAGGTAAACGAACAAATGCTTGAATATTTGTGCGATAGCCAGGGGATATTTATTTCTTGGTCCAATCCAGACCAATAAAGACTGAATTTATGGGTTTATTTGGCCATTCCGGCAGAAGATGAACCAGGAAAGAAATTAGTAAGCATGCAATTGCTACCAGCTTTTTTCTTGCAATTATTGTGAGGAAAGTAAATTAGGTGGGGGTGGCTTGACCACAAGGGACACCGCCCGCCCACTGCGCCGATCCTCTTTTTTACTTGCATGCCTTCTCCTTTCCTTTCGGCCTCTTTTTTAGACAATTCCGATTTCCAAACCAAATAATTTTTTAGTTTTAATTCGGTCGGTAAGTTGCCTATTCGTAGATGTATTCCTAACAAGAGCGTGCGATTGAGAAAGTAATTATTCTTTTTTCTTATTTTTCGTCGATTTTAAATTCGATTATTATTTCTCATAAATTAATAATTCATCATAATCAGATATAAACTGTATCAACTAACAATAGTATGTAGTTCATTTAACAATATCCGTTACGATACCGACACTCTAAAATGATCATATCCCGTGATTTCGTTAGATTTCGACCTCCTAACCAAAAACAAAAAAACCCTGGTGAATAAAGAGAGGTTGTTGGCCCCACAAACGACTTACACATTATTTGGTCCTTCACTTATGGTGGTAGCTTAACGGCTTTGATTCCTCCTCCACTTTATAAGACTCCACAAACCCAAAGAATCCCAACACAACACAACACAAACACACATTCCCCACTTTTTCCACCCAAAAAATGGGAAACACATTCGTTGCTCTGATGCTCATGCTCCTCCCTCTCGCCGCCGCACAGGGCGGAGCTCACGGCCTCACACAACCCAAGTGGGCCAAGACTCTCAAGACAAGAAAGAAAACCACGGCCAAGGAGACGGTGACCAACCTCCAGTTCTACTTCCACGACATCGTCAGCGGGAAGACCCCAACCGCCGTTCGGGTCGCCCAAGCCGCACAAACCGAAAAATCACCGACCCTGTTCGGAGCTTTGCTCATGGCGGACGACCCGCTCACCGAGACACCCGACCCGAAGTCCAAAATCGTGGGCCGGGCCCAAGGGCTGTATGGGTCATCCGGGCAGGAAGAATTTGGGCTCATAATGGCCATGAACTATGGGTTCTGCGACGGCATCTATAATGGCAGCTCCATAAGTATTATGGGTAGGAATTCGGTTTTCCACCCGGTTCGAGAGATGCCGGTCGTGGCCGGAACCGGGGTCTTCCGGTTCACCCGAGGTTACGCGATTGCAACGACACATTGGTTTAATAACTTGGGTGATGCAATTGTGGGATACAATGTCACTTTAATTCATTAGATTACTCTTATTTGTATCATCTATATATTGGTTTGAGAGTACATGTGTATTAATGTGTATTGTGTCTTTGAGAAATTATTAGTGTTGGTTCATTGGCCTTCCTCTCTGTACTGTGTGTCTTTTTGGACATTTATTTGTTACCCCACAAATCTTATTGGTATTTATGAGAAGGATTTCTATGGACTTAGTAGCAGGGCTGGGTATGATTTTGGGGGTAAATTTATAAATCATACCACGCTATGCAATTTAGCAAAATTTTAAACAAAAATTAAATTACTCTCTAGCAATTTCAAACGGTGCAACTAGATCCAACTTGCAATTTGGTGATGTTTAGTTTGACTTTTGTATACATTTTCTAAATTTTATAATTCATACATATGATTTCTCCCAAACTTTTTATTTCAAACTGTAATGTCTCATGGTTCTAAATTATCACAATTAAGATAAAAAATAAAATCTCAATATTAAAATTCCAAGATATATAAATTAAATTATTTATTAATATTATGGTGTGGTGCTGTGAACTGCAATTTTTAATATTTGTGAACCATGAGGCGCACCATAATAAGTGGTTGGGTGCGGTTTTGGAAGCCTAATGTTAAAAAAGAAAAATTAAACCAAACCACACCTCACCAAGCAGTTTGGTTCGGTTAATTTTACGATTTTTTCTGTTTGGTTGCCCGTCCTAATTAGCCCATATCTACATCATTGTCTCAACTCAATTAGAAATTGTCATATATGTATAAATTGTTATAAGTCCGTCACGTATCTATTTTTTAGTAATCGGAATTTTAAAAAAACTTAGTGAATGGGTCATCTTTAGCAATAAAGGTTACTAAAAGGCTATATACTTTTAAATTTTATAATCGTTAATGGTTTAAGGGAGACTTATTTGAGCTAGGCAAAATGCATTGAAAATGGGAGTGAACTCGGCTTAATAGAGGGCTAAATAGTTAGCTAAAGGGTTATAGGTAGCCACTCCATAATGCCTTTGACACTTTTAGGGATCGGTAAGCCTTTTAGTCCATTCATTACTAAAGGAGATTTTTTTTTTCTTTCCAAATAATGTGGTTGCTAAAATGGTCAAAGTCTTTCTGGATGTTTAGCCCACCACACCCTTTTGCTTTGCTTTCTCAACCACATATCCCATGCATTCGTACTCTCTTTATGCTTGTGTTCTCTGATATTAATTGCTCACCTCAATCAACATCTTCAAGCTTTTTCTGCCATTTTTAAGTTGGAGCAAGAATGTTTCTAAAACATTAATTGAAGCTAAATTTCAAACAGCTTGTAGTTTAGTTAATTAAATGCATTAATTTGTGCATCTCTATTTCCGAGTTTGGTTGTTCTAACTAGACTCTTATGCTTTTTTTTTTCTACTGTCCAAACTCTTATGCTTGTATTACAAACAAGTACAAAAGGAAATCAAATTGCAACTCATTTTACTGTCTAAGAAAACAGTTCTGTGCATGATTATTTGTCAGCATCAGCCTTTGTTGTCCCTTTCAGCATTTTCTATTGACAAAGATAAAGCAACGAGAGTCATTTGGCCATGCAAAAGAAGAAACAAACTTTTGTTGGCGTCGTTTTCTAATGACACCGAGTGATTCCTCTCCACGAGATGCCATCCTTGTCTTACACTAAACCATATTTGTTCATCTCACTCCAATCAATTTGTCTAAAGTAAAAGTACGTAAATATGTGTCATGAGTATGCTTGCACTTTAAAACTTGCAAATTAACAGGGCTGTTAACGGAAGATAAGTGATTTTTGCACACTTTTTTTTTCTTTTACATATTTGCTCAGTTATGTTTGTTGAATTCGCTTGAATTATTCAACCAAACGTATGAAAATTCAAAAGGATGCACACGAGTCACGACACGAGTTGAAAGAGTGTCAAAATCAGATTCCTAATTGAAACTCAATCGCACATACAAATCAATTGACTATAATAACCCATGTTAATAAGCTCGTATTCTTATAAGAATACTTTCATGTCAATAATGATTGATTAGAGAGATCGACACAAAAGAAAATTACAAAATTCTAGATTCAGCGATCCAACACACATTATGAGAATTATGGATGTCAAGCTTGATTCATGAGGCTGAGATGCTCTGTCTAACTTATTTTGATAACCACTAGCTGGTGTTGACTATGCAAATTGTACCAAAATTTATGGTTAAGCAATAGTCCTCGGCCGGTCTCAAATTAATCAAAACAAAACATCTAAAATTCAGACTGCATTTCCACTATAAAATACCTCATTTGCCTCCAAGAGAAAAGCACATAGAGAAAAATGGGAAAGGCCGGTCCAATATTTCCTAGTCTTTTGTTCATGATGATAATATGCCTGGCCATGGCATCAATTGTACGAAGCACCATTGTAGAAGGACATGAAGACATTGATCAATGGTTCCAAAATCTCCGCCATGCCAAGGAAAAGCTTACCCATCTACACTTCTACTTGCACGAAGTCTTTTTGGGCCCCAATCTGACCTCAGTCGTGGTAGCCCAAGCGCCCAACTCCATCAACTCGCCCACCTTGTTTGGACTAGTCAACATCGTTGATGACCTATTGACAATTGGGCCAGATCCCACCTCTGAGCCCTTGGGCCAAGGCCAAGGGCTCAACGGGTTTGCATCCCAAGAGGAAATGAGTCTAGTTTTTGCCATGAACTATGTTTTCACAAGTGGAGAATACAATGGTAGCAGCTTCACCATCTTGGGTCGCAATCCAATTCAGCATGTAGTCAGAGAGATGCCAATTGTCGGCGGAACTGGTGTTTTCCGGTTGGCACGTGGATTTGCGAGGATCAAGAATTATTTGTTCAATTCTAGTATGGCCATTGTTGAATACAATGTTGCAGTTCTGCATTATTGAATAAGAGTTTTAATGGTGTAAATCGTGGGTTTGTTTTGCTGTTTGTTTAATAGTCTTTTTCGTTTTGTAGCATTTTAATGTCATACAAAATTGGATTTTCTTTTAAATAAGATACGAGCTCCAATGGTCAAGCATGCAAAGTTCAAAGGAAAACAGGAGAGAATTTCTTTCAAAGTTATGTAGTTTCATTAGGCTTTCAAAGTTATGTTAGGCTTAAGCTTGACCGCAAACGTTGTCCTAATTCGAAAGGACAATTCTTGTCAGCTTCGGCCTAATTAGCTAAGGGTTGCTTAATTGAAGCCGTTGAGGCTTCTTCATTAACGTGAGTCATGATCACAACGTTTATTTTATTCATTATTTATTAAAGATCATCTCTGCAGAAATCAATAAAATCATATATCGTTCAGGTTATCTAAATGCCCCAAAAACATACTACAATTCATAGATAATCTCATTCGCAAGGTATATGGGGGGCTTTATTATGCTATACTGCTTTATTGTTATGTTGTGTCCTGTGTCTTTTTGCACATTCTAGTTGTGGAGGCACATGACTTTGGTTTACAGTGGTAAGTTTGTCAACTAGTGTTACTGTGAGGTTTTGAACTGTAGCTTCTTTGTACTAGATATATATGCTCATTAGACCCACGACTTCTCTCATCCCAAGACTTTGTGTTATATTGACTTTTTGCCAACATTTTCACATCTATAACAACCATCAAAGAAAAATTTGTGAATTTGTTACGGTACTCCATTCTTTTACGAATTCAATTGCCTTCTTGCTCTATAAGTCAGTAACACGTGTTGATGAATACTCTGGCATCAATTGTTTCACAAAGTTTGTGCTTTGTTACGCTACTCCATTATTTCTCCCGAGAGGCCTTCTGGCAACATGGATGAGTATATTTTGGTTCTCTCCATTGAAGAAGTTGACTTTCTATTGGGTATGGAGCTGGGGCACCCTTTTGACGATTAAAAGATTAACAAAGTGATCCAAAAAGTAAACTATATTGAGTATGTTTACAGTAACTTTGAATTTTTGAATAGAGAGCTCCAGCAAAGTGACTTGTTTCTGCCAGCAGCATGCACAATAGTCATCACGTGAGAGTAGGACGATAGAAAACATTTTGGCACAAGTGGACCATCAACAAGTTAATTAAATTAGAAGAAAAATCATCTTCATGCTTCCGCTATAAAATTAGATGCCTCTTCTTTGCAACATCTCCAACAACACTAGCCCCCCTCTTAGACAAAATACATACAGAGAAATGGGAAAGGCCGGTCCAGTATTTCAAAGTCTTTTGTTCATGATATGCCTAGCCATGCCACCAATGGTATTTTGCACCATTAAAGGAGAGGATGGGGACGTTGACCAGTGGTTCCATAAGCTCCGCCACGCCAAGCAAAAGCTGACCCATCTTCACTTCTACTTCCACTCTGTCGCGCGCGGCCCGAACCCAACCTGAGTGGTGGTAGCCCAAGCAACCATCACTGCAACTCGCCCACTATATTTGGACAAGTTAGCATTACTCACCAAAGGCCCTGAATCCACGTCTGAGCCCCTGGGCCAAGCCCAAGGACTCTTCGGATTCACGTCCCAAGAGCAAGCGAGTATACTCATGGCCTTCACCTTTGTTTTCGCAAGTGGAGAGTACAACGGCGGCAGTCTCACCATCTTAGGTCGTAACTCCGTTTTGGAGTCCGTTCGAGAGATGCCCATCATCGGCGGAACTGGTGTATTCCGGTTGGCACGTGGATTCGCAACGGCAAGGACGTATTTCTATAACGGTACTGTCGACATTGCCGAATACAATGTTGTTGCTCAGCATTCTTGAATGAAAAAGATTGCTAATTAGCTTTTGCAAGATGTTGTCAATAGTTAGATTTTTCGTAGCTTATAGTGATACCATTGTTCATAGTTATCATCAAGTAATAAATCTTTAGTAAAATTCAACTTTTATTCTGGATGATAATGCGGTTTAATTTGAATTTCTAGTGTTTGTATTTGTCGTTAACTTTTTCTAATAAAACTACTCATTCTTTAAAAAAAAAAAAGAAGGGTTTCTCTAAAATAATTGGTTATTTGGACCACCAACCTTAAGAAATACTATATATTATGAAACGCGAATCATTGTTCTGGAAAATTACGAAAATGCCCTTCAATGTGAGTTGCTGTTATGTCTAAAGCGAATCACTGTTCTGGATATAGTGAATCACTGTTTTGGAAAATTACAAAAAATACACTTAAGTTTTGTGAAGAATTTTGCTCCTGGATAATTTTGAACGAAAACAATGCCTAACTCATGTTTGCTTTCTCATGCTTTCTGCGCGCCGCACAACCTCACAACAAGCCTCAATTTTTTTGTCTTCACTTTTTTTTAATTATTTTGTGCTGATCCCGAAGTCTCTCCTTTGAATCCAATAATGTGCATTTTTTTTACTTTAGTACATGTGTCATTTTGATTATCGCTTAGTTTGTTAAATATGGTAAATATTATAACATAACAAGCAATATAAATATCATATTATTAATTTACCTTTCTAACTTATATTTGCTTAACAAAGCTTTATATTATTATTTTAGATTTCCATGTCTACAAAAGTACATTTATCTTCCTCATATTTCTTCACAATTTCTTACATTTTTTAAATCTGCAGCAACGTGCAGGCACTATTGCTAATAAAGATTAAAATAGAGAAAATGATGTGGATGGTTCCATGTTCCTCTATAAATTAAAATGCCTCCTAAAAATTTTGTGAAATTGAGAGCTCCAAAGATAGATCGAAATGGGAAAGGTCGGTCCAATATATCTCTGTCTTTTGTTCATTTTTTCCCTCTCCTTGCCTTCACAAATGGTACAAAGCACCACCACTGAAGAACGTAAGGAGATTGCCAACTGGTTTCAAAACCTCCATCACGCCAAACAGAAGCTCACTCATCTTCACTTCTACTTCCACGACGTCGTCTTTGGCCCAAAACCGACCTCAATGGCGGTAGCCTCATCACCCAACACCTTGAAATCGCCCACCTTCTTCGGACTAGTCAACGTCTTTGACAACATACTGACCAAGGGACCGGAACCCACCTCGCAGTGAACTTTGTTTTCACTAGTGGAGAATACAATGGTAGCAGCCTCACCATTTTGGGTCGCAACCCGGTCGTGCAGACAGTCAGAAAGCTTCCCATTCTCGGCGGGGCCGGCGTTTTCCGGTTGGCACGTGGATTCGCAACGGCCAAGACGTATTTCTCTAATGCTAGTCTGGCCATTGTTGAGTATAATGTTGAAGCTCTGCATTATTTTTTTTTTTTTTTTTTTTTTAAATTTTTTTTTTGTTTTTAATTAATATTATTAAAAGAAAAATGATATGTTTTTATATTTTTAAAATTAAAAAAAATAACTGAAGAGGGTGGGGGGGGGGGGGGGGGGGAGGGGGGGAGGGGGGGGGGGGGGGGGGGGGGTGGTGTGGGTTGTGGAGGCCTAGAAAAGAAGGGAGAAAGAAGGAGAAATTTTATAGTGGGGAAGAAAAGGGGGGGGGGGGAAGGGTGTGGGAAGAAAGGGAGGGGGGGGGGGGGAGGGGGATTGGGTTTTTGTTTGTTTTAGTAGAGACCAAGAAATTAGTTTCTAAATTTTGGTCCCTTTGTCCATTTTTGAGTGATGAATGTGAAGAATGGTGCAACTCGTGGTCATTTTTGCTATTTGTTTAACTAGTTTTTATGTTCTGTTGCATTTTAATATTCTAATAAAGTTGGACTTCACATGAGCCTTGCCGAGCAGCCTTGTGCTTTTTTGCTGGAAAGGTTTGTATTCTCTATTGGATTTAGTGACCAATATATGGATTTTCTGAACTGAGAATATATTCTGTGGTTTCCTCCTGCATATGAAGTTTGGAAAATGTCCTAAGCATCTTCAGTGATAGAACTAGGTAATTACAAAACAGGAAAGAACTAGACAACTCATGAAAATAACCACCAAGTCTTGATATTTTAGTGACCGAGATGGGAAGTGAACTTCTCAGTTTGCTTTTCATCGAAAACCGTCCGTGTTCTGAGATATGTCGCAAACTACTTGAAATTGTAACTGAACGAATTTTCTTTACACCCGACGGTCTGGTAGAGAATTCCACCGGAGTTGGTTATATAGCCGTTGAATTAAAATTATCATCTTGATCCAACAGCCATAAAGCCAAGCCCCGTTGAAGTTTCTACCGGACCATCCAGTGGAAAGAAAGATACTAGAACTGAAATGATTAAGGGCGTTTGGTCGAAGTGGCTAAGAGCATTAGGCCATACATCAGAAATCTGGTAATTATATAACCGGAAAGAACTAGGTAACTCATGACAATAAACAACAACTCTTGATATTTTAGAACACCATCCCAACCCATACCCCCATCAGCTCCTCCAAACCCCACCTTGTCTTGAAAGATTTTCACAAAACAGCGTCAAAACGCTAGACCGAAAACAGCATTCGAGTCTAAGTGCCCTTGAGAGAAGTGATGAGAGGACTCGTACAGTTAACATCTAAGTTATGACTTATGAACCAAGCCGAGAAGAAAAGTGACCACATTGTAGATCACATCTCTAAAGTGAGATCAACGTACAATTGAGACCCACACAAAACCACACAGACAGGAAGTTTGTCTCGTTATTCTACCATTGTTTCCAGATGATCTGTCTGCTCAACGCACAAAAACAATGATGTTCCAGTAACGTAGTAGAAATGAAGACTCGGGAGTTGACGCATCACCCGGATCTAATCACTACAATAAAGGGGTACAACTCTCAAAGATCCGAACAAAATTAGGTTTCTCAGCAGATTCGAAGAAAGATTTGACCTAATCTGAATGATGCACAACTCATTAATCTGCTTCAGAAAGGAACATGATGTCAAGATTACATTACAAATACAATGAAGAGAATGCAGCGTTTATTGTCTCTCAAGGAAAATATAACCTCGCTATTTGCCATCATCCTCTTGACGACTTCCACCCCATACTACACAAAGAAACTGCGGGATACTATTGGTGCTGCTCTACCTTCCCCTACGAAAAGAGATAACGGACAGGGTCAAATGAAAATTATTCATATTCTGCCTTCAGATGTAGGTCTTAACCATGCACAACCATTACCAATTGAATAACGAGAACAGATGAGAGGCCAAGCAATCAACAATATTGGAAATACAAACGAAATTCCACACCCAGTCAGACAAATAAGACAAAGACCTGGCCTTAAACGAAGGAACATGAGAACATTACCTTAAGAAAACAAACTTTAACAGCCATTATCTAGTTAAGAAGCTAAAACTGCTATATCAATGAAATATTAGATTGAAATACCAGTATCTTAGAATCACTCACTTGTTGTGATGACCATCACAGGAAGACTCCTCACTCGCTCTTGATGACTACTTATACCGCAAGGCTGCTGCAGAGCACAAATACTAATTTACTTTTCATCATTGTCCATACTGCAACTGTTGAGGATAAGTAAAAAACTTTCTGAGAAGAGGAATGAGCCCAAGCAAAGCTATTTGAAGCTGTTCTGAGCTATTTAAGCGCATGCTGACTTGTCCTGCCCCCCTATTATTCAGGTTAGCACGAGCAATCAGGTTCGTATGTCGTCCAACAGGAATCTGCGACTGTATATTGCATCCAATGGCAAGATCTCCATGCCAATCCATGATAGAAAGCCCAAGAGTAGATAGGGAACGACCCAGAGGATGTTCTTTGTCTCTCAACTGGGCCTCCAAACTACCACCATAAGCAACGTCACCTCGAGAAGCCATTGCACCACCAGTCACAACCACCCGAAACCGTTTATTAGGAATAAATTTGTCCTCAACTTTTAGCCCAGCGGATAACGCATCACCCAAGTGAGTAACTGAGAAACCAGCAGTTGCCTTGTTCGTCCTAAAGTTACTGAACCTCGTGTCAGTTCGTACAGTATAAGCCAAGTCCTTTCCCACAGTCTGCATATCAAATCCTAATGAAGTTGCTTTCCCTTCCCCGTGCTTTAATGAACTAGCAACTTCCATCTGGACATTGGCATCCTTCTTATCCTTAGTAACCTGGCCAGAAAAAGATAACGGTATTTGTTCTTTATAAACAAACAATCTTTCTGCATTTATTCCCTCATAACCAACATCATGATCCCAACCATGAGTTTCCAAAACAGGTCTTACAATCCACTGGTTAGAGGAATCTAGATATCGATAACGGTGAGTTGGATTATCAGAATCAAAGGAAGCAGGTAAAGCCAAATCTGGCATTGGAACAGGTACAGATGCTGCACCAGAACTTTCTTCTTCTGCATTATCACTATAATCGCTTGGCAGGTCCTTTGCGGAAGCCGCCATTTTCTTCATCAACTTTCGCCGCTTTTTCTCCTCCTTCAACTGTTTCTTCATAAAAAGCTTTTCCCTATGCTCTAACTCATCAAAGTATGCCTTCTTATGAGCTTTAGATAGTTTTTCCACTTGGGCCTTCGTCAAACGTCTAAATGGTGGCAATTCATCATATTCTGATTCATCCTCAGAATCTGAAGATTCATCCAGTTCATCATCCAGACTGTCATCATCACCAAACTGCTCCTCAGGCAACTTCAATTGTGGTCTTGACTGAAGGAGAGAAGAAAGAAGGAAAGGTAAAGGAGGTGCCCTAGATCGAGTGGCAAAAGGTTTTCCAGGTGGACTATCTTGCAACTTCAATAGTGCATTTGCTTCAGCAAGAATCTTGGATGCAAAAGAGAGCAATAACAAATGAGGCTTCCAAACCTGGCCATTTGGCAAGACTCTCTGCCCAGCCCTATTAGTTCTGCAAGCAGAGTGGTTCTCTACTAATGAAACAGGATTCATGAGGCGCATATCCCCGGCTGCCTGACGAATTGCTTGCTGGACAACATGAGATCGTTGAGTGACAAACATGTCATAACTAGATGGAGTGCCATTTGGACCCTCAGGTGGAGCTGATGCAGCATGCGTCAGAACAACAATTGCATTGAACCATATAGATGCCCCAAAAATGTCTGTGATGGTCCGCAGTAGTGGCATATCACTGAAATCCCTGCTCTGCATGTCCAACCTATCAAGATATAGCACAATATCTGGAGGCGTTTTCTTGATAAAGCGCTTAACAGTGAGGAGAATCTTCTCATTCTGACGCTGGTCAGACCAGGAAGGTAAAAGGCCAGGAGTGTCAATGACCCGTACCTTAATTCCTTGCACAGTACCCACAACATCCTGAACTTTCTTTGTCCCCATCTGAAAAGCATCAGTGCTGAACTTCATTTCATCAAATATAGAGTTGATGGTTGCACTTTTACCAACTCCTGTCTTTCCAAGGACCATAATTGTACAAGCGAAATCAAGAGGTTCATTCCCTGATGCCTCAAGCTGCTCTGCCATAGCACTTGCACGGTCAAAGCTAAAGGCACCAACACGACCCCCATTTCTACCACGCAGTTGCTCAGCTAACCCCAGTCTATATAGGACCTGAGCCACAACAACATTATGTGGGGTCTGCCCAAGCCTATGTGCAAGCCGCAGAAATTTTACTCTTATCATTTGAAGCTTTTCACGAGTTTCATCAGACTCTTCTGCCTCTCCATTGACAGGGTCCTCAATTTGCTGGTTTTGTGCATGAGATACTGTACCATTTACTCGAGGATTCTGTACTGCCCTCGGTGCAGGTTCCAATAGTGGGGCAGCACGTCCAAGGCCAGCTGGACGAGCAGGAGGCAGAGTGGGGTTTGCAGAATTTCCAGACGAAAAAGAATTAGCTGATGCAGGCTGAACCTCTGGTTCTCTGTTCACTTTCTCCACCTGAATGTTTTCTTTCTTTTCAGGTTCTTTGTCAGGCATAGCACCATTGCTTAAAACTTCACTATTGGTCTCATCAGCTGGCTGTGGTTGATCACCTATGTTTTTCTCTCCTCTCAAATCAGTGGTTTCATCTAGAATCTTCTGTGTCTGCTCAGTTGCAGACCTTCCAGAAAAGGCTACGCTTTGAGTTTCTGGCGTCCGAATGTTTTCCTCCCCAACTATCTGTTGGTCAGATGAAATGCCTTTTAGCTCATGCATTTCCCTTTGATTTTCTGAATCCATTGTAGTGAAAGCGTCTTTCACTTCTCCATTTTCGTAGTCTTGATGTTCTGGATCTGTACTAGTCAAACCCTGTTTTGGTTCTTCAACAACAATATCATTTTGCCTTGCTTCAATGGTAACTGTATCGGCACCGTCGTCTTTTTTATGCACTGTACCCATGTCCCTCTCATGTAAGTCTGCTCCCCTCTGATCTTGAAGCTTCAAAGGAAGGTCTGAATCATTTACCAGTTCCACAGTCTTTTCATCATAATTCTCTACTCTCAAGGTATTCTTCTTTAACTCCTCACCATTACCAGCTTCCTTCAAAATCTCGTTGTCTAATTCAGTTACTTGAGGAGAATCAAAATCAGCACCTTCATTATCTAAGTTTTCTTCTGTAGGCACTGCTTCCAAGATTGAATTATCAAAATTGTCATTCTCAGGCTTCTCATTCCCAAGAACTGCATCAGGCTTCACATCAATGTTGTCACCAGCGGTCAAAACTGCTCTCTCTCCAGCATCACCAATCTCGGGAACGTCTGCCACTCCAACTTCTTGGCTACCCACCAATCCATGATCTGTCAACCCATTAAATTCAAGATCGTCTTTTTCAGACGTCACATTTTCAAGAACTACAGACTTTAGATGAACATCATCCCCCCCTGTTAAACCATTCATTTCTCCACCAGCCCCAATCTGAGAGTCGTTTACCCCATCATCTCGGATACCCACCAACCCATCATTCTCTTCACCGTTCACGCTTGCCTCCTCCTCCTCCTCCTCCTCCTCCTCCTCAGCACCCTGCTCAGATTTCCCGGTGTCATCAGGAACCTCACTTGCCTCTTCAAATTTCTCAACCTCCTGTCCATCACTAGGACTCTCAAAAGCAACAGGACTGTCAAAAGTACTAGGACTGTCAAGAGCACCCGTCAACCCTGAACCACCAACCATCTCAGGATTTGTCACTTCAGCAACAACAGCAGCAGCAGCATCACCCGACCCAACATCGGTCCCCTGATCCTGCAATTGTTCATGTGTCTCAATTGCCTCCTCGAAAACATCATCTTCCAAATCATCTTTGAGTCCATTAGACCCCTCTACAACCCTCTCCTCAACAACATCGACTTCCACACTCTTCTCCTCCCCCACTTCAGACCCACCAACAAACTTATCCCCATTTTCCATCCCAAATCCTCAAAATGCACCTTCAAAACCCTAGATTCACAAAAACCCAGAAAAACCCAACTGTCAATCACTCTTAAACTTTCAACAACCCTCTTAGCATCATGTTATCCAACAAAAACCCCAAACAAACCACCACAAAAATCAAAACTTTCAAACAAATCACCATCAAAACAGCACCATCAACATTCCCACTACCAAATCATCAATGGGTAATCAACAAAACAATCAAAATGAAACAAACCCAGATCACAGCATCAAGTCCTATTAGGGTTTTGTGACAAAATGAAGACAATTAACAACCAATAAACCAAAACCCACAAATTAAATACTAACATAATAACAAATATCAGATAAAAAGCTCACCAGATTTCTGGGTTCACAGAGATAAAGGCTCTGCCTTTGGCCTTCGCTTCAATTTAGAGAGAGAGAAAAGAAAAGACTGAAGCTTGAGGATCTTCCTTCCTTTATGCTTCGTGCATTCGACTTACCAGCAGTGTAATTAAGGATAAGAGTCCCATCAACGGTGCGGATTGACTCTCGTGCCTTGATCTGACGGTGGAGAGTTGCGCATCGGAAACATCGTGAAAGACGCCAATCAGAGATGACGTAGACGGGAAACTGGTAAAATCCCTGTTGGCTGCTTGGCCTTTCGCACGTGCGAGTTTGGTGGCTCGTTGAACAGTCACGTGATATATTTCCGACCGTCTGATTTTGGTGGCTCGATGATGATCGGTCGTGATGACGGAGTTCTGCAGAGTGTGTACTTTTTTGCTTGCACATTTTTGGCTAAATGATATCACGTGAGGTCACGTGGGAAAATCTAGGGCACCAGTTTCCAAGCATATATGTTGCACTAGTTTTCTATATATTTCATTTCCTTGGTGAAAGAGGATCATTTGATAAAAAAATTGTCCGTCCAATCCAATGAGATTAGTTTTCAAATTCTTTAAAGAATAATAGCATCTTACCACATTTTCCGAGTATATATCTATTTTTTATTTTAATGTGGTATGAAATTGAATTGTAAAACGAAAAAAATTATTAAAATACTTTCACTTAAGTGATAGCTTACTTTTGATTCATCAAGAAGTATTTTTAGAAAACACTTATTTCACCATCTTAAGTAAACTTAGCTTTATGTGAACCTAAGTCTGTGCTTAAATATATATAAATATACATATATATGTATATATCAAAGATAGAATGTTTATAATATACACGAGCGTATAGTCCACCCATAATAGACTCAAATGACCTACAACGTAACATTGATTTTATTGAAAATATCATTGATTTCGCCATCATTGTGAGTCAAACTTGAGACTTCCACAATTGATACATCGACCTCATTGATGCTTTGGAGTTTGAGCAGTTCACATTGGTGCGGGCTGCTCGTTTACATTAGAAATAGCACTAAATCAATCGTAATTGATAAAATGCGAGACATATATAATACAAGAAAAATGTGTATGTGGACATTTACAATAGGAGTTCATCTAATAATACCAATTTCATTTGTCATGCAAATTTGATGTTGCAATGTCACATATAAATTGTCTACTCATGAATATTATGTTTGATAAGTGTATATAGGTTTGTATGAATATATGGCTTTTATATTATATAAGAATTGATCTATCTTTTTCTACTAGCTATGAATATGCTTGCTCACTATAATAATCTATAGTGTGTATGTTGGTTAATTGAGATGTTGGCGGAAACTAAAACATGAAAGTGTAAAAAGTATTGAGTCTTTATAAGATTTGAAATGTCTTTCTAGAGGTACCAAAAATTTAAGAGCTCTCATTGCAAGAAAGAAGCCTCTTTGCAAAGTGTCAGCCAATTAGATGCTTGCAAGCCACATAAGATGATGAGGATGCTAGATGTGAATGAATTGAGCATATAAATATGTTTGGCAAGTGAGACAAAGGAAAGAAGAGGGGATGATGAGAATGTTAGCTGTGAATAAATTGAGCAACATGGTTGGCAAGTAAGAGAAGGTAAGAAGAGGGGTTAATGAGAATGCTAGCTGGAATGAATTGATCATATGAATACGTTTGGATATGCTTATATTCCTGTGGAAAGTTTACATATGACAACCTTATTTTCAAGGAAATGATATACAACTATTTATAGTACATAGGATATAAACACACCGATATTTCCTAATGATGTCATAAACACAAATGTGTGCAGTTTTCGTGATTGATATTCAGTTAATTTTATGGTTGAAATGTCATTAAAAAGATTTATCTTTAACTAACAAAGTATCGATACAGTACCAAATACACATGTTGGTATAACATTTGATATTTATTTATGTAAAGAATTGGACGTCCATTTGAATGGAGGCATGAATGAGATGGACTATTGACTACTGACATGCAATGCGGATGATACATCCAATAAAAGAAAGTAAAAATTTTCTATCTACCAAACCAACCATACCATACCAGTGGCGAGGAAGGATTAAAATATGATTGATTAATGGGAATTATAGATCACTTTGAGTAGGGACTATGAACATACAAGTGGGGAGATTAAGGTAATGAAATGATCAACTACATATTATAATAAAGTGTTTATTTCAGACGGATGGTAAAAAGTAATTCGTTCCATATGAACGGGTTCGTTCGCACGATCAATCCGGACGCGTAAGTTATGAAGTTTTTTCCATTATGAAAAAATTATGAAAAAGAAAAAATAATGACAGAAATTGGTTCACCGGGTTAAGGCCCACCCGATCAACATGGTACGCATCAAAACAAGTGGCTGGATCACTGCGCCTACGGAGGCCCACATTGTCACTGTCATTCCAAACCATCCCCACCGGCAATGCTCGCCGGAGCTGAACCCTCAATCCCCATAACCACCGCGGTCACCACCAGCGCGCCGCCACCATAGATGAAGAGTTCAACACAAGCACAAACCCCCCATGGTTTCACTCTGCAATGCCCTCTTTCTCTCCGACTCCCACCTCTCTCTCCAAGCCTAACCACCGCCTCGCCGCCGCCAAGCCGCCGTGCGTCGTCTTATCCCTCCTCCGCCTCTGCTCCCAAGGCCGCCTCTCGCAAGCCTTGTCGTCCCTCGACGTCCTAGTCCAAAAGGGCATTCGCCTACCCACCAAGACTCTAGCTTTTCTCATCCAGCAGTGCGGAGAGGCTCGAGCCCTGAGAGAAGGCAAATGGGTCCACATTCATTTGAGGCTCACTGGGTTCAAGCGGCCCAGTACTTTCTTAGCCAACCATTTGATAATTATGTACTTCAAATGTGGTGATGAAGTTGATGCACGCAAGGTGTTTGATAAAATGTCTGTTAGAAACTTGTACTCTTGGAACAATGTGCTTTCTGGGTATGCTAAGATGAGGAACTTGAAGGAGGCCAGAAGCTTGTTTGATAAGATGCCGGAGAAGGACATCGTGTCGTGGAACACCATGGTGATTGGGTATGCTCAGAGTGGAGTTTGGGATGAGGCTTTGAGGTTTTACAGGGAGTTGAGGAGATTGTCTATTGGTTACAATGAGTTTAGTTTTGCGGGTGTATTGACTGTTTGCGCGAAGTTGAAGGAGTTGGGGCTTACTAGGCAAGTTCATGGGCAAGTTTTGGTTGCTGGGTTTTTGCCAAACGTGGTTCTTTCGAGCTCGGTTGTTGATGCTTATGCCAAGTGCGAGGAGATGGGAGACGCAAGGAGATTGTTCGATAGCATGCCTGCGAAGGATGTGCTTTCTTGGACAACAATGGTTTCGGGGTATGCCAAATCCGGTGATATGGAATCAGCTAGTGAAATGTTCAATCAGATGCCTGAGAAGAACCCTATATCGTGGACAGCTTTGATTTCTGGATATGCTAGGAATGGTTTGGGGCATGAAGCCCTTGCCTTGTTTTCAGAGATGATGTTGTTTCAAGTTCGACCTGATCAGTTTACCTATAGTAGTTGCCTTTGTGCTTGTGCTAGTATAGCTTCACTTAAGCATGGGAAACAAGTACATGCGTCTTTAATACGAAGTAACTTTAGAGCCAACACAATTGTTGTGAGCTCGCTTATAGATATGTATTCAAAATGTGGAGATTTAGCAGCTGGAATACGAGTTTTCAAGATCATGGGTGATAAGCATGATACTGTATTGTGGAACACATTGATATCTGCCTTAGCGCAGCATGGCCACGGCATAGAGGCAATGCAGATGTTAGAAGACATGGTCAAATCAGGACTGAAGCCTAACAGGACCACCTTTGTTGTCATTATTAATGCGTGCAGTCATGCTGGTCTAGTGCAGGAAGGCCTTAGGCTTTTCAAGTCTATGACTAGTGATCATGGCATTGTTCCTGATCAAGAACATTATGCATGCTTAATTGATCTGTTGGGTCGAGCTGGATGTTTTGATGAGTTAATCAACCAGCTCAAGAATATGCCATGTCAAGCTGGCGACCAAGTTTGGAGTGCATTACTCGGTGTTTGTAGCATTCATGGAAACAAAGAGCTGGGAAGGAAAGTGGCTGAACACCTTATTGAGTTGGAGCCTCAATCTTCTGGTGCCTATGTACTACTTTCAAGTATACATGCCGAACATGGGAGATGGGAATCTGTAGAGAAGGTGAGACAGCTTATGGACGAGAGGCAAGTGAGGAAGGAGCGCGCCCTTAGTTGGATAGAAGTTGAACGTAGAGTAAATGCTTTCACTGTATTAGATCAGTTGCACCCTATGAAAGAAGAAATATACTCAGTTTTGGAACAGTTAGCTGGCCAGATGGAAGAAGATGTTTCAGTACCGAATGCTGTGAGGTAAACTTTCATAATTCGTTACTTTGCAGGATAGTAAGAGGCAGAACAACTGTTACAACTTATCCATTCAATTTTTGTTAGTTGTACCATGTTTTTAAACTACTGTTTTCAAATTCTTTGGATTTGAATCTCCACAACGATATACATGCTAAGCTTTGTTCAATAAAATTTAAATTTCCGATCCCATGAAGGAGTTATGTTTAGTTCCACACCATTTGTTTCGGTCATTATTGGTAATTTGCAAGCTTTATACTCACTGCTTAGGCCTGTTGTACCACTCTTGAGTGGCTTTAGCACTTAAGCTACTGGGACTTCTCAACTTGTCACTAGGCATGCATGTAACTGCAATGTATGCTCATTATTCATTTAGACCACAACCAGCTCAAGCTACAGTTTGGGTGGGCTGTACTTAACCTGACTTGAATGTCGGTTGTGCAAGCATCCAGCATGGGTTGAAATTGAAACTATTAGGTATGAAGTTGGCTTCCAATTGGACTCTAGTTTGTTGGATTGGATCCAGGTTTCCATTAATCTAGTGTGTTCCAACATTAGGCATGCCACATACCCCAGTTGTCTCGAACAGTTTCTGTGGGTAGACAGGAAGAAAGACTAAATGATAAAACTGAAGATAAAAGACGAGAGGCTGCTCAAAATTAATGTAGATTGAGTTGCAAGTGATTTTATCATCAATCATGAGCGATGTTTGCACATGACAGGCCTGCTTGATAACTTTCCTGCTTATCTAATTGAGGAATTCAGTTATATTCCGATCTCTGTGGACCATTCAATTGTTTAAATGACCTTCCAGCTCATTTTTAGGTTTTGTTTGGTGGCGATAGTGTTTTCAGGTTTGTGGCCCTTCTCAATCATAAGAGTTTATTTCTCAAATATTTAAAAAAATTTAGTAGGAGTAGAGAAAACCATCTGATTACTTGATTTATATAGGCAGGAAAACAATTGCTTTAGTGATGATTCATTATGTCTTGACATTTTATGTTATCCTCTGCCAGGACAGTTAAAGTTCAGATGTAGATGATTGATCAAGTCAGCAGTACGTGCTGAGAAACTATTGTTGTTTCTAATTAATGCGTACACAGGAATTGGGATTAGAGCCTTCTTTCAATGTTAAGATTCGAGATGGCGAGTTGAAAATCATTCTTAAACAACATCTACAGTCATCCTTGTCAATTTCATCTGTGTTAAAACCTTAAATCTGGAAATTCCTATCAGTTATATTCAGTTGGCGCTTAGCATTTATTAGGTGAGCTTTCTTTATGGTTATACCTCATGCAGGTGGTTGAACCAGGCCAAATTGAACCCTACAAAGAGAGTTCTGGCTAGAATATTTTTGCTCTTGTAGCATTCCGGTCTCATCTAGATGCTACAATTTCTTGTTATGGATATCAAGAGCAACAGCCAACAGCTCATATGGGTTAGGATAACCATTCAAGTGGACCAGCCATAGAGAAACAATTGGTGAAGACAATTAGACCAACTGTGTGACTCTCCACCAAATAATTCAATTGCCACCCCACATAAATAAAAGATAGCACAGATCGTCCTATTTCAATCATAATCTTGGAGAAAATTTTTAAAAAAAATTTTATGCAATAAAGAACAATAATTAGTTGTGTACAAGCCAATTGGCGTTGCTTAAAAAGTCTGCTGTCTGAAGTTACAATGCTTTGAAATCCAACCCATAAACCTTTTTAGTTTTCTCTGCCAACAACGCCCTTTACAGCCAAAAGGCAGGAGAAAAAAGAAGAAGAAGAAGAGCATAGAATTAGTTCTTCTGGTCTTTATCTTCGTTTTTCGTGTTGGAAATGGGTTCCCATATCTCCAAGCAGGTTGAACGGCGAAAGGCGATCACTACTGAGAGGAAAACACTATGCGATCTTCATCAAAGCTGTGGTGAAGAATTCCCATCTTGTGCCTACAAGCCTTCCGATAGAAAAAACTGGATGTCCGGCCTCAACCCCGAAAAAATTCGTATCAACAAGATTGTCTGGCCTGGAACTCATGACTCTGCAACCAACAAGATCGGATTCCCATGCATCACTAGGCCTTTTGCTCAATGCCAATCTTTGTCCATCTACAAGCAACTTGTGACAGGGGCCAGAGTTATTGATATCCGAATTCAGGAGGATCGTCGCGTCTGTCATGGGATCCTCGTCACTTACAACATAGATGTTGTGATCAATGATGTCAAGAAGTTCCTATCCGAAACGCAGTCGGAGATCATAATCCTCGAAATCAGGACTGAATTCGGACATGAAGACCCTGCTGACTTTGACAAGTACTTGGTTGATCAGCTGGGAGAGTATTTGATCCATCAAGATGACCGTGTCTTTGAAAAGACAATTGCAGAGTTGCTTCCAAAGAGAGTGATATGTGTTTGGAAGCCAAGAAAGTCTCCCCAGCCTAAGGCAGGGAGTCCTCTGTGGAATGCAGGACACTTGAAGGATAACTGGATTGACACAGATTTGCCATCCACGAAGTTCGAAAGCAATCTGAAGCATTTGAGTGATCAGCCACCAGTTTCGTCTAGGAAGTACTTTTACAGGGTGGAGAACACCGTGACACCCCAAGCTGATAACCCAATTTTATGTGTCAAGCCTGTGACTGGGCGGATTCATGGATTTGCAAGGCTGTTTATAACTCAGTGCTTCTCTAGAGGTGTTGCAGATCGGTTGCAGATTTTCTCCACGGATTTTATAGACGAAGATTTTGTTGATGCTTGTGTTGCGCTTACATGTGCAAGAACTGAAGGGAAAGCCTGAACTTTGCTTGTGTTGTGTGTAATGTGTAATGTGCAGTTATTATTATTGTTCTCTTGTTCATAAATCTCCCCACCATTGTTATTTAATCCCAATTTGCACGGTTATTATTAGTGGGGTGTGTGTAGTTTGCTTATTGTTCTGTAAACTTTTTTATGTAACTTAAGCTTCTTTTTTTCCTTTCGCGATCCCTTCGTTTCTGCTGAATATAGTGCAGTAAAGCTACACATTTTAATGAATATAAGCAGTTTCAGGAGAAAATGTGAAGTAACCTTAAAATTGAAGGGGTGCCTGAGTAGTAAATCAGCCTTGAATGCGTATTACTCAACTATTTTCCATCTTTCAAAGCCAAAAGTATTTTCACAAACCGAAGGAAACAATAGGAAACAAAGCAAAGATTGAGAAAGGAAATATCTGCTGGTAATTAAAATACCATTTACTTTACGCATAAATTTCTCTCACATGAAACAATCTGAATCAAAATGTTTAGTGATGCATCAAGTCTTGTTTCTCAATTCAAATTTACATACATTAGAACCATCACATAATCACATTGAATAGGATAAGCCAAACCAATACTCATTATTGCAACCAAGCCCTCCAGTCTTAGCAGCCAACATCAATGGATGAATCAAAGGGTCCAACTAGAACCTCTGCATTTACGGATGCACGCCTACACTGGAGTACTTCACCCTCCGGAAAATCATAGATAGCAGGGTCAACATTCATCCTCTCGAGAACAGGTGAACTTGAAAGCAAAAATCTTATGAAATCTAGTTCGGCTTTATCACCGTAGATGCCGGTTATTTCCACTAGTTGCAGTTGGGTGAACTGGCAGTTCCTGTTGTCGTCCAACGCATAGTTTACTTCTCCCTCAACAGCTTCATCCTCCTGCCACGTCTACACAAGTCTATAGCATCAGAGTCATGAATTTGTAGGAAACCAGCTCTCTAAAGTGTAAAGACATTTACAGTAAAAATGGACTGACATTCTATTTCAAACACTGGAATACAACATACATCAACAGAAAAAAAATAAAACTCACCTCAATTTCTAGCTTTTGCAGACCAGGGGAGCTTCTCAGAAGGCATAGAGCAGTTAAAATCTCCTTTGGATCATTAAATCTTATCCTTAGAGAAAGAGCGTTCAGATAGAGCAATGGTTGAGGTAGGTTCCTTGGCAAGACACCAGCAGCCAAATACTGGAGCAGAGAATGCATAAGTCAGCACAGGTAATGAATCTAAAATGCTTAAAGTCCAATGGCAATAAAAATAACTATAAGATGATATGGAACCCAAAAAATAATCCATTACCTTCAAAAAGCAGTGTTCAATACGAAGCCTTTGAATATGAGGCAGGTAAACAAAAAACATGAGCATATTGCTAGAAACACCCGGATCCAGTCTTTGGTCATTTGGAAGATTAATGGCCAAACCAAAGGAAGCATCAATCAGATTGGTATTCTCAAGCTTAACATCATCAAACGCACCTATAACCAAAATGGACCGGAGCTTTGGCGCATCTATCTTTAGATAGGTCACACCGTCACAGTTGATCAATCTTAATTCTTCCAGGAAAGGAGAAGAAACGATCAGGTTGTCAAACACATCTTGTGCCAAACTAACGTTAGACAAACAAAGTGCCTTCAAACTCTTGAATCCTTGGAATGTGGGGGGAGGTCTTATCCAGCAATTGAATAGTACAAACCCAATCATATCTTCACAAGAAAACAAACATGAAGGTACCTTGTAACGATGCCCTCCCAACTTAAGTACAAATTCTTTGATAGAGTTTCTTGAGAGATGAATAATCCATCGATCTACATCTCTACAAGTTAGCTGATGACGAGGTATTTGAGAAAACTGGAAGTTGAGCCCATCAGAAAGGTATACTCCAGAAAGCTGGAAGCTGTGTATGGGACCAATGTGACCCAATAGTACATGATCAACAACATGTGCTACGCTTGTATCATTTCGATTCAAGGGAAATCGCCAATCAAACACAAGATCAGTAAGCATAGATGGTTTATCCCTCCACTTACTGGATAAAACACTTGTCCTCACTGCCTCCCTAATCGGCAAACATGACAAAATCTTGTTTATAAGATCACTTGGTAAGTTGCTAATTCTGTCCAACTCCATCTCCATTTTCTCAACAGGACCTGGGTAGTTCTCTTTCAATCTGAGATACTCAAGTAGGTTGTCAGTGGGTTGTCAATCTGACCATTAATCTTACACAACAATGGCCAGTGGGTTGTCAACTTGACATCAAAAGTTAAGAGGCAAATGTAAGCAGCAAACAGAGTTAAAACTGAGTTGGAAACTCCAATTCTAACACTGCCAAAAGGGAAGATTACCAGGCCCAACACAAAATCTCTATTTTACATAACCAACAAAAAGAGCTACTGGGTTCAATTTGCGGTTTTTTCGCTCTGTAATCATAGCAAACTTTAAACATACTTGACTAATAATCAGCAGATTGAGCATCGATATCAATTTAATGGAAAGGAAGTAATCAGAACTGCAAAAAATTGAAACCAAATTGAGAGAACTGTAAAAGTTGCGTTTCGACGATCACCTGAAATGCGGCAGCTTGTTTCAGCTGAATAACTGATGACGGTGAAGAGTTAAGTGCTAGAAACCAAGGCAAACTCATCATCTATCTTATGTTATTAATAAAGGGAAATATTGGTGCATTTAAAATTTAGTATACTTGTGGGTGAAATTTATATTTTTCTTAAATGGTCTTGTTTAGAAAAACAGATAAGAAAAAATAAATTAAAGATTAGGGGACAAGTAATAAAAATGTAAAGGTTCATATTACTAAGTTTCCAATTCAAATCACAAACAGGATTTGGATTATTAAAATTTCTTTCCTACATTAGTCTTTGTCTATTCCAATTTGCTCTCTATCACGTTCTTAAAGGATATCGTCACAAGTGTGAGACAAAAAGAAAGAATATTGAATGTTACGCGAAGCACTTACACATAAACCCGTGATGCAAAAAGAACCTCATACATATACATATGTATTTGCGCTGAGACTAGTATATAATGATCCAAATTCTATAAAAATGAACCCAAGCCCGTTTTGGCTATTTTCTAATGAACCAACATTTCTCTTCAAAAAAGGATGAGAGTTTTGAAACCGGGATCTATTCTCAAAGTCAAGAAACTTTTCCCACCAAGTCTAATTCTCATGAGTCATAAATTCATAATCCACATGTTTACGACCAAAAAAAAAAGGGTAAAAAATGAAACGTTACTATTCCTTCTTTGCCCAACGCATGACTTCCCCGATATGCAAGAAGTTCCTTTTTCTTTTTTTCTTTTTTCGATATGCAAGAAGTGGAAGTGTAGATTTTCGCTCACACTAACCTTTTTTCAGTGAGCAAAAGCTTTGTAGTTTTTGTTATGCTTTTCCTCGCGATGGTTGTTTCTTCTTTCTAATGAATGAAATAAGTTTCTCGAGAGTGATAGACTAAGGTCTATGTTTTTGTATGAAGGAATGTCGGAGAGGAAGATCAGCCTTGAATATGAGTATACTGTTTTCGACATTTCAAAGTCAAATTCATTACGTCCATACAATTCTCATTTGCGACAAGAATTTATACAAAAGTTTCTCCCACATGATGAAAAAAGGATACATGAAGGCTTGCAATTCAAAAAGCTTAGACATGCATGAAGTCTGATATTAAGGCAAAAGTAACATACACTTGCCCTATCACATTAATCAAACAAACATATTTCTGCAACCTAAGCAGCTGAAATTCATGGAAGAATCAAGGGTCGTCCAAGATAATCCTTGCATTTGTTGAGGCACGCTTGAACTGGACCAAGTGTTTTAGCAGTTTCAGTACACCTTTGGCCGAAGCAGGCTTAATACTCATCCTCTCAAGCACAGGCGAAATTGAAAGCAAAAATTCAACGAAATCTAATTCAGCTTTGGCAGCAGAGATGCCAATTAAACTAACTCGTCGCAGTTGGCTGAACAGGCAATTACTGTTGTGGCCTGATGAAAAGTCCACTACTTCAATGACAGCCTGCTTGTCTTTCAAGACCTAAACAAGTGTAGGCATAAAAACTTTGAACTTCTGAGAACTGCAACTTCTTCCAAGAGAGCTGGATTGACACATTCTCAATTGAAAACCAAAATATTGCATGGGTAAACATAAACAAAACTCACCAGAATATCTAGTTCTCGTAGATTAGGGGAGCTTAGCAGAAGGTATAGACCAGTATAAATCTCCTTCAGATCATGGAATGTTATTGTTATATGAAGGAAATTCAGATATAGCAACGGGTTAGGCCGCTTTGCTGGCAAATCACCAACTGACAAATACTGGAGAAGAAAGGATACACGAAACAACAGATCAGTGAAGCAAAAATGCTCAAATTACGGCAGTCATAAAATATCTATAGATTGAAAGTATGAATCACGAAAGGACAATATCCATTACCTTTAGAAAGTAATCTCTAATATGAAGGCTGTTAATAAGAGGGAGGTGAACCAAAAACTTGAGCATATTGCTAGAAGCTCCAAGAGCCAGTCTTTTGCCATTTGCAACATCATTGGTCAAACCGATCACAACATAAGTAAGATTGGTATTCTCAAGACTAACATCCACACATGCACCTTGAAAGAACAGTCTCTGGAGTTTTGGTGCATCAACCTTGAGATTGTTGAAACCGCCACAATCAAACAAATATAAATTCTCAAGGAGAGGACAGCAAAGGTTCTCAAACACATCTTGGGCCAGCCTAACCTTTATCAAAATAAGCGACGCCAAATTCCGGAATCCATCGAATGTGGGTGGAGGTACTATCAGACACATGCTTAGTCGTAACCTACACAAATCTTGACAAGAAAACAAGCACAAGGGAACCTTGTAATGATACCCTTTCCAAGAAAGATTGATATTCTTGATAGAGTTTCTTGAGAGATTAAGAATCCAACGATCCACATCTCTACTGGCTACGTCATCTACATTAGAAAGCTCAAACTTGTGTATAGGACCAATGTGACCTAACAGTACATGATCAACAATATCCGCCAAGGTTGTATGGTTTTGAGTCGAGCCACACCGACTATCAAACACAAGATCAGTAAGCCTAGACGATTTATCCCTCCAATTTCTAGACAAAACACTTGTCCTCACCGCCTCCCTAATCGGCAAATGCCTCAAAATCTTTTGTGTAATCTCAATGGGTAAGTTGCTGATTCTGTCCAACTCTATATCCGCTTTCAGACGGGACTTGGGTGGCTCCATTTCCATCTGAGACATTCCAAAATTTCGATAAGAACACGAAATGAGTAATCCAACACAAGATGGTTAATTTTTCTGTAATCCAACTATACGTGATTGAATTTGTGTAGAGCAACAGAGTCAGAAACAGTCTTTTACCCAATAAGAAGATTTACCCAGGCGCAAAATAAAATCTCTACTTTTCAATCCATATGTAGACAACAAAAAGATCTACTTAATGGGTAAGTTCATTTTTCACTCTAGAACAATAGCACAGTCCACAATACTGCGAATTTCGCAGGTACTTCAGTAATAATCAGCAAATATCTCAGTTGGATCGGCATCAATTTGCTATAAGCTCATTTGGTAAGTTGCAATTCTATCCAACTCCATTTTCAAACGGTCCTCAGGTGGTTCACCACCATCTGAGATATTCAAGTGATTCGCTTAGTAACAAGAAAATCAGAAATAGCTAGTGGTTTTAGCTTTCAGACTCTAACTAAATGTTAATGCGAACAAAAGTGTAAGCTGCAAAAAAAAAAAAAAATCAGATTTATACCCAAAACGAAAATTACCTTTCAAATACGGTAGATTCAGCTGATCAAGTGATTACAGTGTAAGAAGAAGAGCCCAAGCGGTTTGAACGGCACCGAAGAGTTGGGAATAGCACATCAGGGTTTTCATTATGGAAATGGCTCTTTCAAATTGCAGATATTGATTGAAGCTAAAGCGCTGTTGATTAGTCCTCTTTCCTGCTAGTATGTAGAGAAAAGGTGCAATTTTGATTGGATTTCACAAAGCTAACAAATCAAGGAAAGGGTACATTTTACCAAAAGCAAAAGAGAGAAAAGCTATTCAACCCACTCAACACCGAAAAAAGGAGCAAAAACACAAATGTTGGCTTCTGTAATTATCTTAAGGGCAAATTACAATTTCGTACCCTGTGGTTTGGATCAAATTTCAAAATGATATCCATACTTTGTTTTTTTACATTTTCATACCCTATACTTTCAAAACGTTACAAATGTGCTCTACCGTTAGAAAAATGGTTAATGGGTCCGTTAAGTGCTGACATGGCTTATGTGGGGCCCACCCAACTGCAGATTTGGAGGGGACTTATCGTCAATCAGCGTTTTCATCTTCAACAAAGTCTCCGACGCCGTCTCCTCCTCAGATCTATTTCCATCAAGCCCAGCAACGAAAAAAATTAAATTTAAAGACACAAAATCAGAAATTTTAAGTAAAGTTTTGAGTGGTAATGATTTTTCACCAACTTCCAAATCCTTTCGTTTTCTGTTCCTTTTTCAGATTGAGTTCAAGTTGATGATGTCCGAAGAAATCCAGACCAACGTTGTCCCCAACCATCATTTTGTTTTGAATTCTGATCAACTCTGCTTAATCGTTTATTGAAAACCCATTATTTGACATTATTTAACCCGTAGAGCAAGATCATGAGGAGCAGAGAGCTGACGTTCTTCATTGCGTAGAGGACTCCTCGGAAGCCATTGAAGCCGTTGAGCTTCGATTCGATGGAGACCCGCTCGTCGAATTTGAGGGAAAGCGGTTGGATTCTGGTCTCCATCATCGCGCGGTTCTCCTCCTCCAGTCCGAACGCCTCGCGCGGCAACTCGAAATCGCGCCCGCCACCTGTTCGACGAAATGACTCAATGAGAAATTGACTCTTGCATGATGGAAAATGAATGCGAATTTTGAGATTCCAGAATATGGGTTGTGATCAGGGCTGAAAACCCACCCGAGAGAGAACTGAGGGGTGAGGTGGCGGTGGGAGTCGAGGGTGGAGGTGATGTTGAGGCCGGAGGTGTAGTAGTTCTCCATGGCGGAGACGGCGGACTTGAGGACGTGGCAGGCCTCCCAAAGCTTGGAGCTTTCGTCCATGTACTCATCGCCGGCAACCACGACGGGTCCTGCAAGATTTGGGAGACGGCGTCGGGGCGGGGACTTTGCTGAAGACCCCTCCAAACGAAAACGAAAGGATTTGGAAGTTGGTGAAAAATCATCACCACTCAAAACTTTATTTAAAATTTCTGATTTTGTCTCTTTGGATTTTATTTTTTTCATTGCTGGGCTTGATGGAAATAGATCTGAGGAGAAGACGGCGTCGGGGACTTTGCTGAAGATGAAGACGCTGATTAACGATAAGTCCCCTCCAAAACTGCAATTGGGTGGGCCCCACATAAGCCATGTCAGCACTTAACGGACCCATTAACCATTTTTCTAACAGTAGAACACATTTGTAACGTTTTGAAAGTATAGGGTACGAAAATGCAAAAAAACAAAGCATGGGTATCATTTTGGAATTTGACCAAAATCACAGGGTACGAAATTGTAATTTGCCCTTATCTTAACTAGTGATGCATGTACAGTCCACAATACAGGGACGATGCAAAGTGCCTCCACGCACGTGTGTAGAGTAACTAGCCATATCAAAATCAACCAGCGCTTCCATAATTTTCAGGGTCTATGTCAAGCCCAACCATAAATCCTTTTCTATTTTACATTTTTTATGAGGAAGTGTTAACTGATCCTTCAAAAAGATAATTGTGTATTTCCCTATTTTATTTTTATTTTTCACATGTGGACGAATTGCATGTTAAACTTTGTCAAAAGCTAATAAATCGTATTTTAAACTCCGAACTTATACTCATGCTCATTATTATCAAATTTGGTTAATTACCAGACTAATGTCGATAATAATTTGTTCAAATGATAAATAACCAAGAGATATGGGCTTAGTATTAGTTTTGGTATTATTAATTGTTTTCGTTGACTGAAAATAGGGTAAGACACGTGACGCGCATGTCGTAAATAAAGCTCTATTCTAACAACTACGTCATTCGGGGAATGTGGTAAATGCGAGGGGGTGCCAGTACGCGGCCGCTTGGCCAAGCGTTACAAGTGGTGGGTGTGTTGCGCGATCTTATCTTCAATCAAACGATTGTGGCCGAGGAAGGAACAATTCTCGACCGTTCAAGTTCGTTACCTTAGCCGGTGTGCTTTCAAGTGAATATAACGTACTCTGGGTTGTTGGCGGGTGGCTCCGGAACGGTGACGGTCTCGGTGAGGATGAATGTGCGGATGACGGGATTCGAGCCAAATAGACCGGATGGCCGGAATAGACCGGATTTGGATTATTAAAATTTCTTTCCTAAATTAGTCTTTGTCTATTTTAATTTGCTCTCTATCACGTTAATACAGGATATCTTTACAAGTGCGAGACAAAAAGAAACAATATTGAATGTTATGCGAAGCGCTTAAAGATGTGATGAGTAGTGCCCGAGATGCAAAAAGAGCCTCATGCACATATGTATGTGCAGTGAGGCTAATACATAATCATCCAAGTTCTATAAAAATGACCCCAAGCCCGTTTTGGCTATTTGAGAGTTTTGAAACCGGGATCTATTCTCAAAGTCAAGAATCTTATCCCACCAAGTCCAATTCTCATGAGTCATATTTTCGACATGTTTAGTGAAAAATGAAACGTAACTATTCTCTCTTTTCCCCAAAACATGACTTCCCCGATATGCCAAGAACTGGAAGTGTAGAATTTTGCTCACAGAAACCTTTTTACAGTGATCAAATGCTTCGCTTTCCTTAGTTTTTGTTTTGCTTTTCCTCGCAATGGTTGTTTCTGCTTGATAACGAATGAAATAGGTTTCTCGAGAATTATAGACTATAGGTTTATGATTTTTTATGAAGGAATGTCGGAGACGAAGATCAGTCTCGAATGAGTGTACTGTTTTCGAAATTTCAAAGTTACGTCCGTACAATTTTCATTTACGACAAGAATGTATACAAAAGATTATCCCACATGATCAAAGAGGATGCATGGAGTCTTGAAGGCTTGCAATTCAAAAAGCTTAGACATGCATGAAGTCTGCTGTTAAGGCAAAAGGAACATACAGTAGCCCTATCACATTAATCAAACATAAAACATATTTCTGCAATCTAAGCAGCTGAAATTCATGGAAGAATCAAGGGTCCAAGATAATCCTTGCATTTGTTGAGGCACGCTTGAACTGGACCAAGTGTTTTAGCAGTTCCAGTACACCATCGGCCGAAGCAGGCTTAATAGTCATCCTCTCAAGCACAGGTGAATTTGACAGCAAAAATTCAACGAAATCTAATTCAGCTTTGGCAGCAGAGATGCCGGTGAAATTAACTCGTTGCAGTTGGCTGAATAGGCAATTACTGTTGTGGTCTGATGAAAAGTCCACTTCTTCAATAACAGCCTGCTTGTCTTTCCAGACCTAAACAAGTATAGGCATTAGAACTTTGAACTTCTGACAGAACAAATCGTAAAGTTTAAACTGCAACTCTGACAACTGCAACTTTTTCCAAGAGAGCTGGATTGACCCATTCTCAATTGAAAACCAGAACAATGCATGCGTCAACATAAACAAAACTCACCAGAATTTCTAGTTCTCGTAGAGCAGGGGAGCTTAGCAGAAGGCATAGACCAGTTAAAATCTCTTTCAGATCATGGAATCTTATTGTTATATGAAGGAAATTCAGATAAAGCAACGGATTAGGCAGCTTTGAAGGCAAGTCACCAACTGCCAAATACTGGAGAAGAAAGGATACACTAAACAACAGATTAGTGAAGCAAAAATTCTCAAATTACGAAAGTCATAACATATCTATAGATTGAAAGTATGATTCACGAAACCACAATATCCATTACCTTTATAAAGTAACCTCTAATATAAAGCCTCTTAATAAGAGGGAGGTGAACCAAAAACTTGAGCAAATTGCTAGATCCTCCAAGAGCCAGTCTTTTGCCATTTGCAACATCATTGGTCAAATTGATCACAGCAGTAGTAAGATTGGTATTCTCAAGACTAACATCCACAAATGCACCTCTAAGTAACAGTTTCTGGAGGTTTGGTGCATCAACCTTGAGATTGTTGAAACCGACACAATCAACCAAATATAAATTCTCAAGGAGAGGACAGCAAAGGTTCTCAAACACATCTTGGGCCAGCCTAACCTTTATCAATTGAAGCAATGCCAAATTTCGGAATCCCT
The DNA here is from genome assembly GCA_033992175.1 of Spiraea crenata. Taxonomy (NCBI): domain Eukaryota; kingdom Viridiplantae; phylum Streptophyta; class Magnoliopsida; order Rosales; family Rosaceae; genus Spiraea; species Spiraea crenata. The sequence goes on along the minus strand of JAVBHV010000055.1, from coordinate 3,209,028 downwards.
CGAATGTGGGTGGAGGTACTATCAGACACCTGCTTAGTCGTAAGCTACACAAATCTTGACAAGAAAACAAGCACAAGGGAATCTTGTAACGATGCCCTTTCCAAGCAAGATTGATACTCTTGATAGAGTTTCTTGAGAGATTAAGAATCCAACGATCCACATCTCTAGTGGCTACGTCATCTACATTAGAAAGCTCAAACATGCTTATAGGACCAATGTGACCTAAGAGTACATGATCAACAATATTCACTACGGTTGTATGGTTTTGCATCGAGCCACACCTCCTATCAAACACAAGATCAGTAAGCATAGACGATTTATCCCTCCAATTGCTAGACAAAACACTTGTCCTCACCGCCTCCCTAATCGGCAAACACCTCAAAATGTTTTGAGTAAGCTCAATGGGTAAGTTGCTGATTCTGTCCAACTCTATGTCCGCTTTCAGACGGGACTTGGGTGGCTCCATTTCCATCTGAGACATTCCAAAAGTTCGATAAGAACAAGAAATGAGTAATCCAACACACAAGCATGGTTAATTGTTTTGGAATCCAACTATATGTGATTGAATTTGTGTAGAGCAACAGAGCAAGAAACGGTCTCTACCCAATAAGAAGATTTACCAGGCGCAAAATAAAATCTCTACTTTCCATCCAATCCATATGTAGACAACAAAAAGATCTACTTAATGGGTAAGTTCATTTTCGCTCTAGAACAAAAGCACAGTCCACAATTACTGCGAATTTCGCAAGTACTTCAGCAATAATCAGCAAATATCGAAGATTGGGAAAAATTAAACCCAGAAAAAAAAAATACCTTGCGAAGATCACTCCAAATGCAGTAATTTCAGCTCATTAACTGATTATGGAGTAAGAAGAAGAACAGCCCACCAGTTTCGATGATAGTGAATAATTGGGACCAGCAAATTAGGGTTTTGACTCTTTCATATTCCCGCCATATTTTCTTTGTGGGCCTGACCTTCTCCGTAGTACCAAATTACTGGATTTCCATTCAAGCCCAACACTGAGTGATTATGTGTCCTATTACAGCGGTTTAGTCTACAGTATGTGAATTTGTCGGAATGACTTTCGTAGATTAGGTTTAATTTGTTTGAAACATATAATTCACTAACCATGATGGTAATGAAAGAAGAATCTGCCAGTAATGAAGGTACAATTTCATTTTCTACATGAAATAAGTATCGGCAGGTAATTAAAATATAATTTATGCAAAAGATTAAGACATGCATGAAGTCTGTTGTTAAGGCAAACATAACATAGACTAGTTATATAACATAATCACATGGTACACAGTTAAGACATGCATTAAGCGCATATTGCTGAACTGTTTCAGTTTTTTTTCAAAGTTCAAACATAAATTTAAGCAAAAATTTAAAAAGTTTAGACAAGCATGAAGTCTGTTATTAAGGCAAAAGTAACATACACTAGTTATATCACATGATGATCACATTGAACAGGATTAATCAAACATAAACTCGTTTATGCAAGCAGGCCTTCCAATCTTTGCAGACAAAAGTCATGGAAGGGTCAAGCGTCGAAGTTAATCTCTGCTCTTGCTGAGGCACGCCTAAACTGGACCAAGTGTTTTAAAAGTTCCACAACATCATTGCCGGAAGCAGGCTTTACAGTCATCCCCTCAAGCACAGGTGAACTTAAAAGCAAAAATCTCACAAAATCTAGTTCGGCTTTGACAGCAGAGAATTGGGTTATTTTAAATCTGCGCAGTTGGCTGAACTGGAAATTGCTGTTCTCCTCTGACGCATAGTTCACTTCTTCAACAACAACCTGCTTCTCCTTCGAGGCCTACACAAGTATAGGCATAAGAGTTTTCAACTTCTGATGACAAAATTTCAACTTCTGATGACAAAACAAACCCAAAGTATAACATACAAGTTTTTAGCAGAGAGTTAGATTGCCAGCCTTAATTAAACACCAGAAATCTTTCATGCATCAACAGAAACAAATAACTCACCCGAATTTCTAGTTTTCGTAGAGCAAGGGAGCTTCGCAGAAGGCACAGGGTAGTTAAAATCTCCTTCACATTATGGAATGTTACTCGTATAGATAGAACATTCAGATAACGCAGTGAACTAGGCAGATTTCCTGGCAAGACACCAATCGCTAGATACTGGAACAGAAAGGATGCACAAAACAGCAGAGTAATTTTTTTTTAAAAAGGTTCAAATTCCAACAGCCAGGAAGATAACTATAGAATGACAGTATGATTCAAACAACAAATCCATTACCTTTAAAAAGAAATTATTAATATGAAGCGTCTGAATACGAGGGAGGTGAACCAAAAACTTCAGCAAGTTGTTAGAACTTCTACAAGCCAGTCTTTGGTCAATTGCAACATTATTGAGCAAATAGATTAAACCAAAAGTTAGTTTGGTATTCACGAGATTAACATCCACAAACATACCGCTAAACCAAAGGTACCAGAGGTTTGGTGCATCAATACTGAGATGGTTGAAACCGACACAATTGTCCAAAATTAATTTCCCAAGGAGTGGACAGCGAAGCGTAAGGTTCTCAAACACATCCTGTGATAAACTAGCCTTCTTCAAATAAAGCAGCCTCAAATTCCTGAATCCCTCGAATGCAGGCGGAGGTTTTATCAAACAATTGCTTAGTTCTAAAGCAGTCAAATCTTGACAAAAAAACAAACATGAAGGTATCTGAATCCATCTATCCATATCTTCACAGGGGAGCTCAACTTCATAAGAAAGCTTGAACGCGTAAATGGGGCCAATGTGACCTAACAGTACACAATTAACAACATCTGCCAAAGTTTTCTTGCTCGTTGTCGAGATGCACCCTTCATTGAACGATAGTTCTGTAAGCATAGCTGGTTTATTTCTCCACTTGCTGGATAAAACACTTGTTCTCACAGCCTCCCTAATCGGCAAACGTGACAAAATCTTGTCTATAAGCTCATTTGGTAAATTGCTAATTCTATCCAACTCCATTTTCAAACGGGACTCGGGTGGTTCTCTATCCATCTGAGATATTCAAGTGATTCGCTTAGAAACAAGAAAATCAGTAACCCAACACAATTATACCTGGTGGTTTTAACTTTTAGACTCGAGACTAAATGTTAATGCGAACAAAAGAGTAAGCTGCAAAAAATAATTCAAAGTTATACCCAAAAGGATACTTTACCAAGCGCAAAACAAAATCTTTACTGAGATGGGTAAACGTAAATTCACACTACCATGCCATCCACAGGCATAGCAAATTTCATATACAGAAAGAATCAGCACATGTCTCAGTTGAACCGGTATGATATCATTTCAACGTAAAACTAATAAAAGGTTGAAAGAAAAAAAATCCAAAACGAAATTACCTTTCAAATGCGCTAGTTTCAGCTGATCAACTGATTACAGTGTAAAAAGAAGAACGGCCCAAGCAGTTTGAAGGGGCACTGAAGTGAAGAGTTGGGAATAGCAAAGGGTTTCCTTGATCTAAATGACTCTTCTTATTCCCTCCCTGTTTTCTAGTTGGGCCTGACCTCCTCCAAATTGCAGATTCATTGGGTTTTCAGGCTCTAAGTCAAGCCCAAAGCTAAATCTTTTTCTATTTTATATTTTTTCTTTGGAGAAGTGTTATTAATACTATTGTTCATTTTCCTATTTTACTTTTCAAACATGAATGGAGTGTGTGTTAAAGTTTTTTAAAATCCAATAAAATTATCGAACTCTAAACTTACACTCCTGCTCATTACTCTATCCACACTCATCACTAAGCAAATGTAGATTCAGTTCAGTTAATTATAGCTAGACCAATGTCGATAATAATTTGTTCAAATGATAACTAACCAAAAGATCCTTGGTTCGGATAGGCTTAGCATTAGTTTCCGTATTATTTATTGTTTCAAGTTCAAATTAATATAAAAAACACTATTGCTTCTAGTGATGGTTGTATATATCTGCTGCAGTACATTAATGAACCGAATGTTAGTTGGAGAAACCATATGAGCCTCTCCAACATAAGGATTGCCCGAGCGGAAGACCAGAAGGAAAGAATAGGACATTGGACTATTGGAGCAAAAGGAGGAAAGAACTATCCAATGGTAATTGAAACAAGGTAATGAAGGATTTTGAGGTTTCATTCCAAAATCAGTTGGTAATGGGGGAAGTTTCCATTCCTTTATGAATACAAGCAATGTTATTTCACTAGTCAATGTAGGACTACTTCTACACACCATATTATTATTACGTTCCATCATACTTGAACAACAATTATTGAGGACACAGAGCATGTGCGGCTATTACATGTGAACAACCTTGCTCTAATACCATTAAGAAAATTGAGGTTATTTTCCGAAACCAATTGATAATTGAGGAAGTAACTCATTTTTTTTTATAAATATCACCAAGAGCTTTTCACTAACTAATGTGTGACTATTTCTACACACCACATTCTCAATAGGTACAATTTTTATTTTCTACGTGATCAATTTATGCAAAAGTTTCTCCTCACATGATCAAAGTTCAAAAAGCACCCATGTAGTCTTGAAAGCTGGCAATTTATAAAACAGGTTCATGTAGTCTTGAAAGTTGGCAATCTATAAAAACAAGTTTAGACATTCATGTAGTCCGCTATTAAGGCAAAAGACACACTCTAGTTATCACATTAATAAAAAATAAACTCCTTTCTGCGAGCAGGCCTTCCAATCTTTGCAGAACAAAAGTCATGGAAGCATTAGTCCAAGATAATGCTATCAAAAAAAAAATTAGTCCAAGATAATCTCTGCTTTTGCCGAGGCACGCCTAAACTGGACCAAGTGTTTTAGTAGTTCCAGAACATCAATGTTTGGAGCAGGCTTAACAGTCATCCTCTCAAGCACAGGTGAACTTGAAAGCAGATATCTCGCAAAATCTAGTTCGACTTTGACAGAAGAGATGCCGTTTAATCTCACTCTCCGCAGTTGGCTGAATTGGCAATTCCTGTTTTCCTCTGAAGCATAATCCACTTCTCGAACAGCAACCTTCTTCCTACTCGTGGCCTAAACAAGTGCAGGCATAAGCGTTTTCAGCTTCTCATAAAACAAACCATTTAAACTACAATTTTTACAAGAGAGATGGATTGACATTCCGAATTGAACAGAAACAAATAAAAACTCACAGCAATTTCTAGTTCTTGCAGAGCAGGGGAGCTTCGCAGAAGGCATAGAGTAGTTAAAATCTCCTTGTGTTCATGATATTCTATATGTAAAAGAAGAGATTTCAGATACTCCAGCGGGCTAGGCAGCTTTCCTGGCAGGACACCAACACCCAAATACTGGAGAACAGAACAGCAAAGTAATCAATCAAAATGCTCAAATTCAGACAGCCATGAAACTAGTATGATTAACCAAACAAAAAATCCATTACCTTTAAAAAGAAGGGATTGACAAAAAGCATCTGAATACGGGGGAGGTTACCCAAAACGTTGAGCAAATTGCTTGAACTTCTACGAGCCATTCTTTGGTCATTTGCGACACCTCTGGTCAAAGTGATTGCAACATAATTTAGCTTGGTATTCCCAAGACTAACATCCATGAAGACACCTTGAACCCAAAGGTACACGAGGTTTGGTGCATCAATCTTGAGATGGTAGAAACCGGCACAATCATTCAAAACTAAATTCTCAAGATTAGGACAGCGAAGAATCAGATTCTCAAGCACATCTTGTGCCAACCTAACCTTCGTCAAACTAAGATGACTCAAATGTTTGAATCCTACGAATGTGGGTGGAGGCTTTATCCAACATTTGGCTAGTGCTATAACATTCAGGTTTTCACAAGAAAGCAAACATGAAGGTATCTTGTAAAGACGCCCTTTCCAATTGAGTCTGAAATCTGTGATGCCGTTTCTTGAGAGATGAAGAATCCACCTATCCATGTCCTCACTGCTTAGCTCATTTTCATTACAAAGAGTGAACATGCGTATGGGACCAATGTGGCCTAACAATACATGATCAACAACATTTGCTAAAGTTTTCTTGGTTGTAGAAGAGATGGACCGTTGATCAAACCATAGGTCTGGAATCATAGCTGGTTTCTTTCTCCACTTGGTGGATAAAACACTTGTTCTCACTGCTTCCCGAATCGGCAAAAGCAGCAAAATCTTTTCTATAAGATCATTTGGTAAATTGCTAAGTCTATCCAACTCCATTTTCAAACGGGACTCGGGCGGTTCTCTATCCATCTGACATATTTAAGTGATTCGATTAGAACAAGAAATCAGCAATCCAACACAGTAAAATGGCCAGTGGTTTTAGACTCCAAGTTAATGTGGATGAGAACAAAAGAGTAAGCTGCAAAAAAGTTCTTTGCCCCAAAAAATAGATTTACCAGAAGCTAGGCCTGACTTTTGGTTGGATCGGATAAAAAATGTGATTTTAATTCCAATGCAAAAAATTTTGGAATAGAACTTCGGAACTTTCAGAAATGGATAATATTTCAGATCAGAGTTCATAATTCTTGAAACTAATTCGAAATTGCTGGAAAATCAACATGAAATGATATAAATAATGGGAAAAATTACATTTCAGTGTCCTGCGGTTTTGATACAGATGATTTCAATTTTGTCAATTCAGAAACCCATATTTTTCAATTTGTTGCAAGTATGTGATGATGTCAACAATGCAGTTAATTCCCATTTAAATTGTTAATGTATACTAGCCTCACCGCACACGCATACGCGTGTGCGAGAGGCCTTTTCAGCAGAAGCGGTTTTGTTTGCTATGTAGAAATTTGTGGAAATCTGGTGTGGTAATTGACTATTTTGCCTTTAATTATTTGAAAAATGTATTGTTTTTGTTTTGTAAAGTTAAGGGTAGTTTTGGAATAACTAAAGTTTCACCATTTCAACTTCCCAAATGCCATCTGCTTAATATATAGAGATATTGCAGGGCCCACTATCTTCCATTTCCAAGAGGAAATTCAAGGGAAATCAGCCCTTTAATACTCAGTTTGGTACCTAATTGCTATCGAAATTCATCAAATCTTCAATGTCTTATTCCATACTGAACTATTCTCAATTTTGACGGAAATTAACGACATTATCCATGGCAAAACAAGTTTGCAACAAATTGAAAAAATCAGGTTACTAAATTGACAAAATTGAAACCACATGATACTAAATGTAATTTGTATACAACATCCAAACACATACTCTATTTACTAGTACTAACAATATTATGCTCATTTTCATACATGTATGGTAATAGAAAATAATAAATAGAAGACGTTTAAGAGTAAGAACAAATGCAATAGGACTAAAAAAGATTGTTCATAACACATAACAAATAAATTACTATAAAATTCATGGAATATATGTCATGTTTGGATTGAAATAGGTTTGGAAGCATTAGGAAAAAGTTGGATCGGAAAAAGCAAAAAAGTCAGAATTTTCAGATCGAAATGATATGTTCCAATTTTCATCCAATCCCCTTTGAAATTTGTTTGGATTCATATTGAAATTATCAATCAGAATCATTTCCTAACCAACTTGCACCACTACCAGGTTCAAAGCAAAATCTTTAGAGAGATGGGCAAATTCTTAATACACTCTACCATGAAAAGAACAACATCTCAATCCATAGAAATATCAGATATCTATGTTGAACCGATATCATTTCAAAGCAGTAAAATTAATTAAGACTTCAAAAAATTAAATCGAAACCAATGAAGGCTTAAAAAATTTAAACCAAAACTAATGAAGACTCCAAAAATTAAACCGAATACAAAAAATTACCTTTGATATGCATTAGTTTCAGCTGATTCACTAATTACAGTGTAAGAATAATAGCCCAAGCATTTTGAATGGTGGTCAAGAGTTCGGAATATCAGATTAGGGTTTTCTTCATCCACATAACTAGTCTGGCCAAATGAGATATGATACATGTACTCAATTTCAATAAAAAAAAAAATTGGAATTGAACATGCCTTCCAATTTGGAATGTAATTAAACCATTCAGATTCGAAACATTTAACATTTTTGGCATTTTTAAAATTTTCAAAATCGACATTGTTTCAGCATTCTTGGAATTTCATTAAACCATTTTGATTCGAAACGTTTAGCATTTTCAGAATTATAAAAAATCAACATTGTTTCTGCATCCTCAAACATATTTCGAATTCAGACCTATTTCGAATTCAGGGTATATATATATTGTAGTAATAATTAATTGCCAAGCCTTAGAGACAGAGAATCGTTAGTAAGAGAGAATAGAATAGATGAATAGAAGAGATGTGTGTTTTTGTCCTCCTTCGTAGTGCCTTTATTTATAGGGAAACAAGCTAGGGTTTCCACCAATCCCAATAGGAATGGGCTTTAGCTGATACAGAGTCCATCAGGGTTTCCTACTTCTAGTTTACACAATCATACTCAAATAAAGTTCCCTCAACACTCCCCCTTGAGTGTGGAGAACTCAAGAAGTAAGCGCATCAGATCTTCGGGCAAATAGCGTAGGCGGTTGATGAAGTCGTTGCGGCAGACACTCGGAGGAACATGAGTCAACGGGGAATCCATGGGAAGAATGCTAACACTAAAATCTTGCCAAAGGAAAACACAATGGGAAAAAACCAAAGGCGAAGGGGAAAAGGTGAGCATGCATTTGTCGACACTAAAAGCGTACAGAGGTATGACCAACCCGATGTGGGTGCCTCGTTACTGCCGGGCGACGAAACAAGGTGGGGGGGAAATTGTTCTCTCGGGGGGGGGGGGGGGGAGAGGTGAGGGGGGGGGGGGGTTTTTTGCGGTCTCCCCCTCTTTTTTTCTTTCCCCCCCCCCTGGTGCCCAAATGTTTTGTTTCTTAAGTAAAGAGAGTTATATTCTCCCTGGGAGAGTCTTTTGTGGTGGTATTCTTTGAAGGTTTGGTGGGGGTTTCCCCGGGGTTGTTTTTGGGAACAAATCTGCTTGACGAAGAAGAAAAGAAAGAGGCAAGATCAACGATAAGCAAGGTGCTGCAGCAAGGAATACAATGATACAAGGAAGAGTTCAACATGCAATGATTTGTCTAAATATGAAAGGAGCACTTCAAAAGGAGAATCTGGGTCCAGAGGGACCGAAAGAGAAACATTACACAATTAAAAACTCTGGGCGTCGACCGTTTTCGTAAAATTCACTAGAAAATGATCTTATGAGCTATGAATATGAAACTTTGCAGATCAGCAGTCGACAAATAAAACTGACTCCAACTAAATTTTCAAGTGAAACGGAGTTCAAATGTTGTTGATATCTATAATGCAAAACTGTTGTACAGAAGATGTTCATAAAAACATTCCTGCTGCCAGTTTTAGTGTTGAATCCTCATAGAACAATGAATGCAACCTTGAATTTAATGAAAAAAAGTTTGAGGCAAAGCTGGACGAGTCCACTATCAAGTCATTGAGAGCTTTAAGATCAGAAATACCAACACATGCCACAGAATACTCAAAAACAAGTTGTAACTCAAATTTAATTAAAAGTCATCCAAGTGACTTAACAAGTAATTACAATAAGGAATTAAGGGTCTCTAGTTGACCAAGCACAGCAGAGGAAGCATTGAAGGAATGAGAGATGAATTTATAGTAGATGACTCGATTCAAAGCCCAGATAAATAGAGGTCTAGGACCAGTGTCACACCTATATTGAAGACAAACACCAGCATGTTCTCGAAGATTCCGCTTCTACACCGCTTATGGCTTTTTCAAGGAAAAGAGCAACTCTAGCTCAACTAAACATCTTTCCTCAACTTATCTAAAAGATGCCAACCTGAAACATTTGGGAACAAAACACATGGGGGTGAGCACAGAAATGCCCAGTACCTTCCTTTTTTGAAAACTTTTGTTTGAAAACCAATTTTGTAGGCCTCATAAACAGATTAGATAACTTGAATCATGAGCAATTGGGTTTGGATTAGATCTTTGAAATGCAGCAAGGTATTTGTATAAAACATGCTGAGTTACAATTCCAAAGGAAAATCTCGAAATAACTCACAAAACATCATTATTAACAGAAGCATTTTATGCTAGAAAACCATGGAAGTGCTTATATCATACCTGTTCCTCATCTCAATACACAGCCCACACAAGGAGCTCTTCCCCGGGGAAATTGGGTCTTTGTGCCCGTAACAACATCAACACACTTGTGGGTCATTGTGCCCACAAGATATTACCATATCAATCAAGCCACTTCCATTTAAAAACCATGTGAGTTATATAGTAATCTGTCATCATGCACGGTTTTCATATACCAAGGAATCTTGAGGCATACATTTTTACTTTCAACAGAAAAAGACATGAGATTCTTTATAGCGAACCATCACTTAAGAATACATGCTTTTCTATTTAAAACCAGCAAGTAAGACAACCAGTTGGAAAACAATGTGACATCATCAATTGGGTTTAAAATAATTCTTAAAACAGTAAGAGAGCAAACCATTTGAATTATAGATTCAGGTTGTTCAGACTTTAAAACCCCCTACCTCGTTTCCAAGTCAGCGCTTTCAATCATGTTGTATAGTCCACAGCAAAATGACATCAACTCTATAACCAGCTACCAACGATCGAAGAGCCCTACAAGCAATCATGCTAACCAAAATCAACCACCGAGCCACTAATGCTTTCTGTTGTGGTTTCTAATTCTTGAGGTAATTAAGTGATGCTGTCATGGACCAGTTCAGACTGCCAACATTGAACATTAATGTTGTTTTTTCAAGATTGAGCTTAGAAAACAAGAAAATTTCTATGGGAGAATCAGGCTAACTCACAAGTTCTATGAAGCATTTTAACAAACACTTGTTATGCAACTAGAGGAGATTAATGAAATACTTCAATATTGGAGGAAAAAAACTCAACAGTATCATAGGATCACAATTACAGAAATATAGTTGCTGATTTATGAAGAATAGATGACATGCAATATGGAAATTGACGCATGCACAACCAGAACAAGAACTCACACAGCAGGTTCTACTCAAGCTACATTTCCGAGAGCCAAAATGATTAATTAGATTTAGCTAAGTTTTTGATATGATGTAACTGAGACCAATATGAGAAACTTTCACGAAGGAACAACTGTGAAATAAGCTCTAAATATCAAGGAATTTTGGGTCTAGAACAAAGATGACGAACCTGCAGAATATCCTGTGCAGTATCTACAAAAATGGCATCACAGATCGGTACAGAGCTGCGATGAACTTGAATTTTGGATATGTTATAGACGACACAATTTTGAACAACTTTTATGACGGACGTTTTCTCAATCGGGAAATGGTTGATGGAGTTTTGGGACTTGCATGCAGACTGACGGAAATTTGCAGAAACCAAGTTTTGGAATGCGGAAATGAGAATGTGGGAGGGGCTCAGTGTGCACTAAATAATCAGAGGGTGAACAAGAGCATCGGGGAGATAAATAATGTGTTGATGGGCTTAATGCACAACAGAGTGCTTTTGGCTCATAACTACCACACTTAAAACAGTTTGTAACTAATAAAAATTTGAGTTCGGTAGACATGATTTGTTTGGCACTTAAATGAACTCCAATTTCCTTGGTTTTTCCATGACAAGCGACACATTATACAAATTTCTCGATTCCTAATTCCTTAAACTCCTTTCGTCTCTTAAAGCTTTCAGAAGAGTAAAGGTTTACTCGTAAACTAAACACGGGGTCTCACAGGTTCCCCGAAAACCCGATTAAGGTTAATGGCGCTAACTCAACGACGGTGACACCAGCACGGCGGTGCTAATGTCAGCCCTAACGCCGTTAAGGTTAATGGTGTTACTGTTCACCATCGTTAGTCAACGTTGACCAACCATTTTTCCAAGTCGAAACGAATGGAGAGTTCCGTTTCGCCATTCAAGATACGGTTAAACCCATATTGAGCAAAACAAGGAAAAATTAGGGTTTTACGGTTATTCGTTCGTTTCGTTTATCAATCGTTATCAAGGTTCTAAAAATTGCTAGGCGGACAATAGGCGGTGGGAAGAGGCCTAGCATCTAGACTCCTAGGCGGAGGATTAATCGGGGCCTAGGCGTTTTTTATTTTTTTGATGTTGCAAATATTAGTAAAATGTTGATAATATATACATTTTTTTAATAATATTTATATGTTTATTATATAAGATTACTTTTTAACTATTATACTATATTAATTTGACAAAAGTAGCTACAAACAAAACGGTGCATTGCACCAAGCTCCATCTTCTTCGCGTGGAAATTTTGCAATTTGCGCTGCCGCTGTCGCGTTTCACAAAACGGCCATCTTTTACTCAAATTTTCACCAGAATTCATGTTCAGCACCGAAATCTTCTTTCTCTTTCTCTCTTTTTTCTTTTTTCTTTTTTCCTTCAGACCGATTAATTAATGACTTTAGCTTAAATTCCACGGTACACCGTCGCCTAGCGCCTAGGCGGCCGCCTAGAACGCCTTTTAGAACACTAATCACTATTTATTGGGATTATTAGGTGATCAGTTCCTGAGGAACCAGCGTAACCGACCTGAGCCTACGGACAACGAAGACGACGATCGCCTGGCTTTTCTATGAGTGGATGGGTTTGGTTTTAAAGTGTGTTTGAGTATGCTATGATTTTCTTATATACTTGTATACGTATATGCTTATGAAATAGTTTTGCTGGATATGTCATATTATTGTTAGTACAGTTAGTGGCACACTAGGGAACCAATCGGGTATGAAGTCCCGTAGTTCCGACACTAGGGAACCGATCAGGTATGAAGTCCCATAGTTCCGACACATTGGCATTGGGTTGAAGTCTCATTGCTAGAATTAGATCACGGCCGTAGATTTATATTACTATATAGTGCAGGTTTGCCACATTGTTTTACTATTTTACTTGCTGAAGCATGTTCAATATAGTATAGTCTTATACTATCGGTTTTAACCGAGGGGTTATTATTGTTATTGATAAATGTTTTACATTGACATTATTTTCCTTGTCCACTCACCTTTGTTTTTGCGCCCCCTCCAGACCTGATACTGTTGAGTACTACCGAGACGAGCATCAAGATTCAGGGTAGCTCTGTTCAGCGTCACAAAGAGTAGGAGCCTCTTCGTCTTCCGTCTACCATTTGATAGACTTGTGTACGCTGTTGTATTTGTGTAATTATTCAGCCTTCGGGCAGTACTGTTGTTTAATTTTCCTTCCACTGTTAGATGCTCTGGTACACTGTTGTGGTTGTGTTTATTGGGTTTCGACCCAACTTGTCTTTTGTTTCGTCTTTTCGTTGTTTGTTTGTCTGTTTCGGTTGGTCAAGGCTTCGTCACCTCGTCCGGGTGATGGCCGCACCTCCTGTGCCCCACATTTTGGGGCAGGGTATGTCAATTTCCACCCAAATTCGTAACAAAACTCAGAAACCCAAACCAATCAATCTCCAAATCGAAATTCTCCAATTTCAATTTCAATTTCAGAAACCCTGAATCCCTAAATTCTATTCCCAGTTCTGATATCAATTGAAACAAGTCTCCACCAACTCCAATTGAAGCGGAATCCTAAATTCTCAAACTCCACCCGAAACCCAAAATTCCCAAATTTAATCTCAGTAGCTTTTCTGTGTTTGTCTTGATTTTTGGCTGGAGATGCGCTTGGCAGTGGCGGAGCTTTGGTATGGAAGTCCATGGGTGGCTTGATCTTGAAGCGGTGGGTTGGTGAAGAAAGTGATGGCCTTTGAGATGGAGGAATGGGCGTGAAGCCGAGAAGCTCTGGCAGGACTCGGGGATTTAGTGGTGGAGATGAGCAGGTGAGAAAACCAGGCGTACGCTGGATTTGTACGAATGACAACTCCAATTTTTAACTTGATGTGCTGGTTGGTATATTTTTTGTCTAGATTAAGTTAAGTTTTTCTTATAGTGAGGTGTGGAAGAAGAAAAGATGATGACCGAATGTGACTGTATTAGTGTATTTGGAGGATTTGATGAACTTTGGTGGATTTGATGAACTTTAGAATTTGTTTTCATTCTGATTGTTGATGAACTTTTGAACACTCTGATTTTGTGAAAATGTAGTTGATTGATTTTGCACAGGTTTGGTAGCTTTTTATGAATAGAGACAACATGGTACTGAACCAATTGGTCCCGCTTCTGAATGGAAACGGTATAAATAGGGACTATGTCTATACTGAACCAGTCCTAGACCGTTTCATCTAACCGGGACCGGGAGCAGGATTAGCCCAATCCTAGACCGTCCGGGACCGTGCCCATCCTAGCAACGAGGGACGCGGCAACAAAGACTACACGACTCCAATCTGGTGTGACACAAGACTAGCCACCCATGGCCCTAAATTGCGCGACAACACCATCGTAGATAGTTAGTGACGGCTGCACATGATGGAAAGCGAACAAGGAGGCCGTCGGTGGCTAAAGGGGAAGCACGATGCATGATGATGGGATGATGGGTCGATGGCCAGTGGAGGATTGAAGAGGGGTCAAACAGGATTAGCCGACCCATAGTGTTGCAGAAACACCCATATAATTTTCCTTCTGACCCCTGAAGTGTGGCAGAAATCTCATGCTTCCATAATTTCCAGCATCAAGCAGTTGTTTTTAAAAAAAATATATAATCTCTGGTTCAAAACGATGTCATTTTGGTCAGGGAATTTTTTTGTCACTTATTGAAACTACATTATTTTGAACTTGAAGAAATAAAACAAATAGAAAATAAAACCCTCATTCAAATCCAACCTAAAATCTCCCGTCCCAATCCCTTAATCTATTGCTCTTAGCTCTAAATTTCCCAAATTCCCAAACCTAGCCCTAATCACAATCCCAATTTGTCAATCCCCACTCATCTTTGCATCCCTCAACCTGTTGCCTGTGTCGGCCAAGTCACTTTCTTCCACTAACTATAATTTCTTGGGCTTTTTACACTATATATATATATATATGAAAATTTCAAAATTGCCCCAAATTTTAATAATTTCTATCAGTATTATAGTTAATTAATATAGATGATGTGAAATTGTTGGAAAAAAAGGCATAGTGTTGTAGGAATCTTTATTTGGGTATGATTGTGTAAACTAGAAGTAGGAAACCTTGATGGACTTTGTATTAGCTAAAGACCATTCCTATTGGGATTGGTGGAAACCCTAGCTTGTTTCCCTATAAATAAAGGCACTACGAAGGAGGATAAACAGACCTCTTCTCTATTCATCTATTCTATTCTCCCTTACTATTGATTCTCTATCTCTAAGGCTTGGCGAATAATTATTACTGCAACATGTTATCAGCACGAAGTTCTACTGCTGCGCGTTTGGAGATTGACGAATCCCCGTTCGAGAGTTCACGTTTTCAATCGTTCATCCAACTGAATCCAATCATCAAGTAAATATGATTTTATCTTTTGAATTTATGTGAATTCATATGTTGGTCGTGTTTTGTGAATTATCAAGTTGGATATGGTTGATGTATATGTTGTACAAAGAAGAAAAGGGAAATTACGGTTTCCCGGCAAGCCGCGCTGAGCAAGCCTCGAGCCAGAAGCCGCGCTGAGCCAACCCACGCCTGAAGCCGTGCGTGTTGAGCCGAGCCGACTGCAGGAGCTACGGCTTGAAGCCGCTCCAAGCATCCAGAACGACACCGTTTCGTAGCCCACAGCGCACAGAGCCTGCAGCACTATCCGTGGTCATCTCCGATGACAACGACACGATGCTGAAGCCTAGAGCAACGCCGAAGCAAGCCGTGGCCTTCCCCGAAGGATCACCTCGCTGCTGTTTTGGCCGAAACCCGGAAAACCTAGAAGGTTTCGATCGGGTTCCTGATCGCAAACCATGAAAGCGCCGCCGCCGAAACCCACGATCTGAGGTGATCGATCTCGGGGTTGTGCTCGAATAGACCGCGCATCCTGAACGACGCCAGCCGCCGAGACCTTTTCGGAATCCATCGCCGAATCAATGGATTCCCCGATTTAACGATCGACTTTCTTTGTGTCTCATTCCAGCACCGCCGCAGTGGGCCCCGAAGGCACCACCACTCTCGACGGAGTCGCCGCGTCGAGCTCGTCCCGCTCCGCTGCTCCTCGTCCCCGGAATCGCTGCCGGAAGCCGCCGGATTTGCTGAAATCCGTTCGGCCCTCCCTACAGTCGGACTGGTCGGGCCAGACCCGGTTCAAACCGAACCAACCCACAAGCCAATGGGCTCGGACACATTGGGCCTAGCCTTTGGCCGGACCTGGGGTTAGGCACCAAATGTATTTGGGCCGACCCTCATTGGATCTGGGCTTCTGTAGCCAACAGATCTGGGCCTTGCAGCCCCTTCTCTTTGTCCAGTAGACTATTGTTTTGATACCCAGTGGGCCTGAAGCCCATATGCTCAGTTACGCAACCCAGCAGGTTGCTTTAGCATATCAAAACGGATCCCGAAGATCCTAAACCATAAGTTGTTTATGTTTTCTGTTGGAATATTTGTATATATATATGTGTGTGTGTGTGTGTGTGTGTGCAGAATTACATGAACCCAAAGTTCATTAGGAAAACCTCGAACCCGAAGTTTCTAGATTCCTAAAAACGTAATCATACGAATCATAACCCGAAGTTATGGGCTATACCTAAAGTTATACGCTATAATAAAACATCACATGTTGTAACCCAAAGTTAGTATGTTATATTCGAGTTATGTTATAGAACCTGAAGTTCTTGAATTTTACCATTCGTAGATACTTTTACCTGAAGTTAATAAGCATTAGTAACATACTTGGTCCTGCATATCCACACATTGTTTGTTTTGTTTCCTTGCATTTCCTTTCGTATATTTGTATTCGTTTGAAATTGCAGGTACAATTGAACCTGAAGTTCATATTAAGTCTCGACCCGAAGTTTCGAGCATGGACTATCATAGAAACCTGAAGTTTCGAACCTGAAGTTCCTAAAACATCACCACACAAAGTCATAACACAAAGTTATGCACTATACTTGAAGTTATATGCTATGAGTCTATGACTGAACGTTACATGTCATAAAACTTGAAGTTTGCATGTTACAACCTAAAACCATGTCATAGAACTTGAAGTTCTTAGTTGTTGACTGTAGATTTGGTCTAAATCTCTACTAACACAACGTGTTCCCTCCTTACCCGAAGTAAGGACGCTGGAAGCACATATTGATCACCCGAAGCAAGACATGATTGGCAAAACTTATGCTCTCATGACCTGAAGTTTATGATTGAGTATAGTTCTAAAGTTTGTGGAATCTGAATTTTCCTTTAGCTTTATAAGGAAAACTTGACCAAGAATGATCTCCTGCAGAAGATCTTGCCTCTAATGTGCTCCTGTAGTAGCAATATAGAGAGCAAAAAGGTTAACAAATCCTTAGATCTGGTTACTACTTTGTTGTTTGTTGAAAAGAACAACATACTCGTATCCACTCGCTCGAAACGCTCCCTTTGCCTGAAGTAAATGCTAAGCGATTTTTGAAGCTCAAAACGCAATCTATGGCACATGTCTGATCGGCTGGGCCGACCCGGATCAGACCAAATGCCCTCCCACCATTAGGGGGAGATAAGATCATTCCTGAAGAATGAATAATGGCGTGAGTGGGCATTAGGGGAAGGCTCAACCTACCCGAAACCAAGATTAGCCAATCATATGCTATCATCACTATGGTACAACCATTGATCGCGCACTTGTCGTGCCCCTATCAATGTCTTTGATGAGTACCCTTATGATAGGCAACCAATGAGACATGGAACGGCTCTGTCTAGCCGAAACAACTTGTGAGTACTGATTCTATTTAGAATCTAAGTCCAAGTTTTGGTGTTTGTTTTAGTATGTGAACATCGTTCTCGAATATCAATTAATTGAATCAACTGGAACCTGCAGTTTCCTAAATTATGTGATCGATTAATTCATGTTAAGGTATGCTCAGTGGGAAGTTAGTAGTCTGTCAGACTATGCAATCACATATGCACATTATTCTCCCTGAATGGAGATACTCCCCGAATGGATATATATATATTTCTAACTTCATACCTAAACAAAGACCTACATTGGCCTTAAACTCACATGGTTCCTGAAGAACGTTATGGAGTCTTAAGGATATTCGAAAAAGAACGATTACCACACTGAAATCTCTGAAGAGAATGGAAAGGACTATCTTTGCATTAAACATTTCCTATACGTCAGAAAACGTATATTGGAAAAGTTAGAGCGCCTACCTAGTGGATTGTATCGCACAACCATTCGCTCTATGGAAGCACATCTTGTGGCCGGCCCGAAGTCCACCGAAATTGATGCTTCCTCGCTTTGGCATGACCGTTTGGGACACCCAGGTCATGACATGATGATCCGAATTCTGGAAGAATCACGCAGACATCCCCTAATGTCGAATAAGGTCCAGAACATTAAGACCTTATGCCAAACATGATCGTTGGGAATACTCGACCACCCCTGCAAAGATACTTTACACATTCCTTCTTTTCTTCAACGGATTCAAGGGAATATTTGTGGACCATTCCAACCAATACACGGACCATATAAAGATTTCATGGTTTTGGTTGATGTATCGATTCGTTGGTCACATGTCTTTTGTCCACACGAAACGCTGCATTTGCTAAACTCCTGACTTTGATTGAGGGCTCACCACCCTAGTTATCCGTTTTAGTCTGGAAGACTGGATAACGCCGAAGAGTTTATATCGAAGTCTTTCGATGATTATTGCACTCCCTTAGGATTGAGATTGAACATGCAGTTCCCTATGTTCATACTCCAAATAGTCTCGCAGAAACACAAGTCAGACTGGCCAGGCACGCCCGGGTCCGACCATTTCCGTGTGGGACTATGAAATTCTGCATGCATCTATATTAGTCCGCTTGAGGCCCATCTCCACCCACTCTTGTTAAGCGTTACAATTGGACACTGGGTACGAGCATGATTCACCGTACTTACGCAATTTTTAGTGTGTAGTTTATGTGCCAGTTGCCCCGCCGCAACGCACCAATATGGGTCCTCAATTGGGAGTCTTTGTCTGTAATGATTTCCCTTTCATTATGATCTTTTATGAGTCATTGACAGGCGATCTCTTTCTCGCAACATTTGCGGATAGTCACTTTGATGAGACAGTCTTCCCGCCGTTAGGGGGTGGAAAGAACGTCAACGTTCCTGACGTGGACTTACCCACTTTGTCTCGTCCTGATCCCTGAAAACAAGTGACGAGATCATACATACCAGCTACAAACAAGCCTGTAATGAAGACGTCCCCGTAAGGCGTAAAGTCATCCCCGAAGGATGCAACGTCCTGTATGACGTTCCGTTCCTGACGAACAAGGTACACCGGCGGCTAGCCAATCCTCTGTCCTCGGCCAGAAGCGAGGCAGATTCGGTTCGAAGGATTCACTCCCCGCAAGAGGAGAACCATGGCACAATCGAATCCTATCGCCATCTCAATCGATCCAAACTCATGAATTGCTCAGGATTATGGAAGTGTCCTGAGAGACGTCCCAGGGTGATACCCCAAATCCAAAACTCCAGAGAACCAGAAGATCTCGGTCCGGATGAGGTTATGGAATCGAGATGAGATTATCATCGATGATATCTTTGCTTAGAGCAGTGGCCACTGAATCACAAAGTGCGACGATATCGAACCGCGTTTCGTTGATGAAGCACAACGTTGAACTGATTGGTCAAATGGAAAGAAATAGTGCATGTTGAATTACATTCCTTAGTAAAGCGAAAAGTGTTTGAACCTGCAGTTCCCACACTTCCCAAATGTGAACTATGTAGATTACATGTGGAACGTAAGGAAGCGTAATGAGAAGAATGAAACAGTGCAATGTAATGCACACCCTCTGGTGAAAGGCTTCTCTCATTTGCCCTTACATTGATTACAAGGAAACATATTCCCATGCAAATGACGTTACACGTTCCTCTACCTTATCAGTTCGGTAGTTTCCCAAAAGAATTGAATATGCAGCTCATGAATGTGGTTACTAGATATCTCTATTGGGATCTTGAGATATACATGAAAGTTCCTGAAGAACTTGAGATAACTCGATACTACCTCGACCCGAAGCTCGAGCATTGAATTGATAGCATCATCGTGCATCAATCGAATTACATCCAGAAGATGTTGTATCGCTTCAATGGGGATAAAGCGAAGTATTCGAGTACACCCATGATCGTCCGTCCGCTAGATGCCTAACGTAATCTATACAGTCCTATGGAGGATGATGAGCCGATATAAGAGCCCGAAGTCTCATATCGAAGTACAATTGGCGTTTTTTGTACGTAGCTCAATGCACTAGGATGGACATCTCATCAATTGTAAACGTGTTAGCTTAGTTTAGCAATGTGTCTACACGTTACCAATGAATTGGTATTAAAGACATATTTTGCTACCTTGAAGGTATTGGGAATATGGGATAGTCTTATCCCTACGCATCCCATGATGGATTACCCCTCTTAGATCAACGAAGCGATGCTTGCCTTGTTAGTTATGCTGACGCCGGTTACTTATCAAACCCGCACAAGGCACGTTCCCAAGTTGGTTATGTCTTTACCATAGGGAATACGGCCATATCTTGGAAATCTATGGAATAGACTTTTGTTGCCACCTCTTCAATCCACGCCGAGCTCATTGCTTTACATGAGGCCACGCGTGAAGGTATTTGGCTACTATCTGTTATCGAGCACATACGGCATACTTGTGTTTTGTCTTCTATTATTGGAGTCTCCATGATTCTCCATATAGACAATGCTGCTTGTATTGACCAATTGAAGAAGGGATTTATCAAAGGCGACAATACTAAGCATGTTGCCCCGAAGTTCTAATTCGTACATCAGCAAAAGCATCAGAAGTTTGAAGTCAAGCAAATTTGTTCCTGAAGACAACCTCGCGGATATCTTCACCAAATCTTTATCGAAGTCTACCTTTCCATAAGCTTCTTCGAGGTATTGGATTGCGTTTACTATTTGATTTACAACGTTTGTAGTCTTCAGGGGGAGCATTGTCGAATTCAGGGGGAGTATCTTGAAGTATACTCACTTGACCTTAATGTACTCTTTTTCCCCTTAGCAGAGGACAACTTTTTCCCACTGGGTTTTGTTGCCTGGCAAGGTTTTTAACGAGGCACCCACATCGGGTTGGTCATACCTCTGTACACTTTTAGTGTCGACAAATGCATGCTCACTTTTTCCCTTTCGCCTTTGGTTTTTTCCCATTGGGTTTTCCTTTGGCAAGGTTTTAGTGTTAGCATTCTTCCCATGGATTCCCCATTGACTCATGTTCCTCCATGTGCCTGTCGCGACGTCTTCATCAACCGCTTTCGCTATTTGTTCGAAGACTTGACTAGCCTACGTCTTGAGTTCTCCACACTCAAGGGGGAGTGTTGTAGGAATCTTTATTTGGGTATGATTGTGTAAAATAGAAGTAGAAAACCCTGATGGATTTTGTATTAGCTAAAGCCCATTCCTATTGAGATTGGTGGAAACCCTAGCTTGTTTCCCTATAAATAAAGGCACTACGAAGGAGGATAAACATACCTCTCTTCTATTCATCTATTCTATTCTCCCTTACTATTGATTCTCTATCTCTAAGGCTTAGCGAATAATTATTACTGCAACACATAGGACATTTAACCATATATATTTGCTTACTACATTGATATTGATTCTTCCAGTTGCAACTGCATTAGTGGAGAAGACATTTTCAACTATAAATATTCTAAAAGGTCCACTCCGCAATAAAATAGGAGATGAATGATTGAATGAGGGTTACTTGTTTACATTTACTTGTTTTGAGAATGAACCTATCATGCGACGTATCAAAGCATGAAAATACGTCGTATATTTTTGGATGAATTGTGAAAGTTAATAGATTTTTTTAGTTTTACATGAATATAATTTTAGTTTTAAAAAATTTTGATCTAGATCCGCCACTGTCGATGGTGCAGGCCATCATCCTAATGACACCTCAGTTTCAAAAGAAGGAAGGGACCGCCTTTCCAAGAAATCTACAACGACGAGATCATAGTAGGGTAGAAAGGGAAACCCAACCCCAAACCAATCTCCCCAATCGGAACAGGCTAGAAGGCAACTCGCAGTGAATCGCCATGTAAAATGGCTATCGCAAGCTTGATTATCCAGCCGAAAGGTGGCAACGGGGGCGGCTAGAGTTTCTAGTCACCTCTCGCTCTCCATTGCATAACTGAATTTTAATTACACATGGGTCCTTAGCATTACAATATATTATATTAGTTTCATGTGCTCAAACATTATTAAGTGAAGTAGGTTCATAAAAAGTAACATATCATTGATTGTAGCCTAAGGGCTCGTTTGGCACACAGGACTAGCATGGACAAGACTGTATTCAGAGCTTATTCCGGATTATACTGAACTAACTTATGCTGGGCTGAGTTCTGATCCATGTTTGGTGTTGCATTGGACTAAAAAGATGGACTGTCAACATAGTGATGACCTATATTTGGTGTTGTATTTGACTAAAAAGTAGTTACTAGAATACATATAAATGTTTGATATGGTTTAAGAACTTTTCAACCCAACTCAGATACCAACTATATGAAAAGTGAAAAAAATTCATATTACGTAAGCATTTGCAATATATCATTCTTGACAAAAATTGGTAACTTTAATTACCAATATATGTGACTTGAATTTACAAGTTCAATCCTGCACATATATGGTATATGCAAAAAATTTACCAATATCATGACTTGAATTTACAAGTTCAAGTTCACAATATTGTCCCATAAGTTTACAACTTATAAATAATACAATACTGAAGTGTTAACCAACTACTACATGTTAATAAAGAGATGTATCACATTCATGTTTCTAAGTGTTATAGCTAAAATATATTAAAGTTGATTCTAATATGAACAAAGCTTGCCTACTCAGAATAAAAGCTCCTACTCTTTTTCTTTTATTCTCTCAATTTTACAATATTATACTAACATTGGAGTCGTTCATCTTGTAAATTATCCAGTATATATTATTTTCTCAAAAAATTAATCAAACCGGAGATCTTTTGGTTATTTAACTATACCAAAATATATACACGGCTCATTTAGTCATGTAATTGTACTGTTCAATTATTTTACGCAGTTAAATAACTAAATGATCTCCGATTTAATTAAAAAAATTTGAGGAAATAATTCTTACTAGATAAGTTACAAAATGAATGATTATGATTGTAGTAGAACATCGTAAGATGGAATAAACTAAAAAAATATAATAGGATCGCGTACTCTAATTAGAGTAGGCAAGATTTATCCTTAAAAAAAAATGAGTAAGTTCGAAATTTTCTCAGCATTTTCATAATTTGCGGATCAGAATACTTCAGCAAACTTTAGTAAACTTTAGTAAACTTCAGTTTGGAGTCCGTTGACATTGAAACTTCCTATTCAAGTTGAACCCCTACACATTATTCTTTATAATCCCGCGCCTTATTTTCTTTGTGCGCCTGACCTCCTCCAAATTGCAAATTAGTTAGACTTTCCACTCAAGCCCAACATCAAATCATTTTCTATTGGGGCTCTTACCAAAAACTACTATATGAGTGTTTCTCTTACCAAAAACACTACCTCACTTTTTTTCTTACAATTTACTACTACTTTTACTATTTGATACAAAACCAAAGCCAACAAGCCCACCACAACCTACGTGAATGAGGCTCACGCGCCCACATCCTTCAAATTGAAGGAACGCACCCTTCAAATTGAAGGAAGTGTTCCTGTACATTCTGAAGGAACACATCCTTCAAATTGAAGGAAGTGTTCCTGTACATTCTGGAACTGTTCCTTCAAAATTTGAATTCAAATTTGAAGGAACACATCCTTCAAATTGAAGGAACATATCCTTAAAATCGAAGGAACACATCCTTCAAATTGAAGGAAGTGTTCCTGTACATTCTGAAGGAATTGTTCCCTTAAAATTTGAATTCAAATTTGAAGGAACACATCCTTCAAATCGAAGGAATACATCCTTCAAATTGAAGGAACATTCTAAGATGAAGTGTTCCTTTAAAATTTGAATTCATTGTTGAAGGAACACATCCTTCAAATTAAAGGAAGTGTTTGGTGGCATGGACTGCTTCAAAATTTGAATTCAAATTTGAAGGAACACATCCTTCAAAATGAAGGAACATATCCTTCAAATTGAAGGAAGTGTTCCTATACATTATGCAACACATCCTTCAAATTGAAGTAAGTGCTATGTCAAATCGAAAGAAGGAAGACATCGTTCAAAAATGAAAGACCACATCCTTCAAAAATGAAGGATGTCGAGCGCGTGTGTGTAAAGTTGTGTAAAGTTGACTTTAAAAGAGTACAAGCCAATTAAAAATCAACATGTGTCAAAGTAGTAGTAAATTGTAATGTTTAAAATGAGGTAGTGTTTTTGGGTATTTTGGTGTTAAAGTAGTAGTGAATTGTAATTTTCTCTTTTCTGTAGATTCTACTTTTTCTTTTATATTTTAATAATGCAAACAATAGATTTGCATTAGCATAATTTGAACTATAAATTTAGTATACACTATATCCGCCCTCATAACTATACTCACCTCGGTATTTGTTTGTACTCTAGTCCATACATTATGCCGAGTTGATTCGGTTCCGTTTAATTTTGTTTGATACAAGAATTACACCATTGTTTAGGTCGGTTCACTTTAAGAGATCCTTGGTTCGGATAGGCTTGGTACTGGTTATTGTTTCAAGCTCAAAATTAATACCCAATACACCGTTGTTTATATTGATGGTTGTTAAGCTGCCATAGAGAAAGCAAGGTTCTGAAAGAAACAGACCGCAGTAAAGCTATGCATTTATTTTAAGAAATTGCCTGAGAGGAAGATCGGCCTTGAAGGGCATATTGCTGAACAGCTTCGGTCTTTCAAAGCCAAAATTCATTTCATTGGCAGATGGAAAGAATAGGAAAATAATGCAAAAGGAGGAAAGAATAGGACATTGGTAATCAGTAAGGTACAAGTTTCATTTTTTACATGAGTTTGCACAAAAGTTTCTCACACTGAGCAAAGTTCAAAGAGCATGCATCAAGCCTTGAAAGCTGGCAATTTATACAAAAACGTTTAGACATGGATGAAGACACATACACTATCACATAACCATATACAAGCTATATCACATAATCACATTGAAGAGGGTTGACCCTACATAAACTCGTTTCTGCAAGCAGGCCTTCCAATCTTTGCAGCCGAAGTTCATGGAAGAATCAATCGTCCATGATAATCTCTGCATTTGCTGAGGCTCGCCGAAACTGGACCAACCCTTTTAATAGTTCAAGGATATCATTGGCAGAAGAAGGCTTGACAGTCATCCTCTCAAGCACAGGTGAACATGAAAGCAAAAATTGCACGAAATCTAGTTCGCCTCTGACAGCAGAGATTCCGAGAATTCTCACTCGTCGCAGTTGGCTGAATTGGCAATTCCTGTTTTCATAGGAAACATAGTTCACTTCTTCCACAGCAACCTGCTCATCTTGCAGGGCCTAAACAAGTATGGACATAAGAGTTTTGAACTTCAGACAAAACAAACCTTAAAGTTTAAGTAACGTTGTTTTTTGGGTAAGTATATTCTTAATGAACATCAGACAAAAACGCTGTAAAGTATTACAAGCGAACACCAGAATATTCTTAATGAACACCATAATATTGCGTGAATCAACAGAAACAAATAAAAACGCACCAGAATTTCTAGTTCTCGCAGAGCAGGAGAGCTTTGCAGAAGGCATAGAGTAGCTAAAATCTCCTCCTGATTATGGAATCCTAGCGTTACAGAAAGAAAACGCAGATACTGCAACGGGCTAGGCAGCTGTTCTGGCAGGACACCAACAGCCAAACACTGGAGCAGAAAGGATGCACAAAACAGCAGAGCAGTGATCCAAAAATGCTCAAATTAACTACAGCCAAAATAACTGTAGAATCAAAGGGTGATGCATGAAACCACAAAATCCATTACCTTTAAAAAGTGAGTTTTAATATGAAGCTTCTGAATACGAGGGAGCTGAACAAAGAACTTGATCAAATTGCTAGAACTTCTTGGAGCTCGTCTTCCTTCATTTGCAACATTATGAGTAAATCGATTAAAACATCAGTTAGGTTGGTACTTTCAAGATTAACATCCACACGGACACCTGTAGCCCGAAGGTACCAAAGTTTCGGTGCATGAATATTGAGATAGTTGAAACCGACACAATCCAAAAGCATTAAAATCTCCAGGCCAGGACAGCGAATGATCAGGTTCTCACATGAGTCCTGTGCCAACCTAGCCCTCACCAAAGTAAGGACCTTCAAATTCTTGAATCCCTCGAATGTGGATGGAGGTATTATCGAAACATTGTACAGTTGTAACAAAGTCAAATCTAGACAATCAAATAAACATGAAGGTATCTTGTAACAAGACCCTTTCAATTTCAGACTCAATCTCTGGATTGAGTTTCTTGAGAGGTAAAGAATCCATCGATCCAAATCTCCACTCGCCAGCCAAAGCGGTTTTTCATTACCAAGGTTGAAGCTGGATATGGGACCAATGCGACTTAAGAGTACGTGATCAACAACATCAGCTAAGGTTTTACTGCTTGTCATTGAGACGCATCGTCGTTCAAACGAAAGTTCTGTAAGCGTAGCTGATTTTTTTCTCCACTTGCTGGATAAAACACTTGTCCTTGTTGCGTCCCTAAGCGGCAAACGCGACAAAATCTTGTCTGTAATCTCATGTGGTAAGTTGCTAAGTCTATCCACGTCCATTTTCAACCTGAGATGTTCAAGTAGTAATTCGATTCCCAAAAACAATAAAATTAACAACAGCAGCACAACAGAAAATTTCACAACTACTTTCGTAATGATCAGCGCATACATCTTAGTTGGATCGGCATTATTTAAACCCAGTGAAATCAATGAGGAGTGCAAAAATTAAACCCAAAACGAGAATAATTACCTTCCAAAGATAAGTTCGACTGATCGTTTCGAACCCACCAGAATCTGCTTCCGATGCTTTTCACGCTTGACTTCGATTTTCCACCTCCAACTGCAACGATTGGAAAGCTGAGAGAATTACATTTATAAAATTGGTTAATACAAAGCTGAGAGAATAGCAATGCAAGCTGCGTCTAACCGACGCCACCAATGGCAAAGTGGCAAGTGACCACTACCTTCAACACAAGGTTTGAATGACGGTGGAGAGTTGGGAACAGCAAATTAGGGTTTTGTCGGTCCACATGACTTTAAGATTCCCGCCAAAATGGAAAAGTGCCAAGTGGCCACTACCTTCAACACGAGGATTGAATGACGGTGAAGAGTTGGGTATAGCAAATTAGGGTTTTGTCGGTCCACATGATTTCTGTTCTGCGCTACTTTACGACTACACTTTTTCGGGATGATTTGATTTAGATTAGGTTTTTTGGGTGTATGATTGCTAAACTGTTTTCAGGATTTCAAAGCCACAATTCATTCCTTCGGTCGGCAGGTGATAAAGAATTCTAAGAAGACATCTGCATATGCATCGCTGCTAAAATTCATTAGATTAATGCGATTTGTGATAACGTCAAGTAATGACGATGATGGAGTGGGATAAAAGTTCAAACATGCATGACGTCTGCAGTTAACGGTATATCACACATAATCACATTGAACATGGTAAATCAAGCATAAACTCATTTGTGCAAGCAGGCCTTCCAAAGTTGACAGCCAAAATTCATGGAAGAATCAAGCATCCAACAATGTAATCTCTGCTTTTGCCGAGGCACGTCTAAACTGGAGCAATTGTTTTGACAGTTCCAGAACACCATCGTCCGAAGCAGGCTCAACAGTCATCCTCTCCAGCACAGGTGAACTCGAAAGCAAAAATCTAACGAAATCTAGTTCGGCTTTGGCAGCAGAGATGCCAATTATTCTAACTTGTCGCAGTTGGCTGAATTGGCAGTTCCTGTTTTCCTCTGATGCATAGTTCACTTCTTTAGCAACAGCCTGCTCCTCTTGCGAAGCCTAAAGAAGAACAGGCATGAGAGACTCTTATTCATAGTTTTGAAATCCACATAGAACATACTCTAAAGGGTATTAACCAAGAAAGAAAAACCTAGGGGTGAACTACAAGTTTTTACAAGAGAGTTTGATTCACATAAAATTGTAATACCAGAATATTGCATGCATCAACAGAAACATATAACAACTCACCACAACTACTAGTTCTTGTAGAGCAGGAGAGTTTCGCAGAAGGCATAGAGTAGTTAAAATCTCCTTCTGGTCATGGAATTCTAATGTTATAGAAAGAATTTTCAGATATTGCAACGGACTAGGCAGCTTTTCTGGCAAGACACCAACAGCCAAATACTGGAACAGAAAAGATGCACCAAAAACAGAGCAATGAACCAAAAAATGCTCAAATGATAACAGCCCAAAAACTATAGAATGAACGTATGATAAATTAAACAACAATCTCCATTACCGTTAAAAAGTAAGAATTCAGATAAAGCTTCTGAATACGGGGCAGATGACGCACAAAGTGGAGCAAATTGCTAGAACTTCTAGGAGCCAGTCTTTGGTCATTTCCAACATTATTGGTCAAAGAAATCCTAACAGAAATTAGTTTGGTGCTCACAAGACTAACATAAATAAAAACGCCATCAACCCAAAGGTACGAGAGGTTTGGTGCATCAATCTTGAGATGGTTGAAACCGACACAATCTTCCAAAAGTAATTTCGAAAGGAGAGGACAGCGAAGGATTAGGTTCTCAAACACATCCTGTGCCAAACTGACCTTCGCCAAATGAAGGCCCGTCAAATTCCTGAATCCCTCGAATGTGGGCGGAGTTACCATCAAACAATTGCTTTTTAGTACCAAAACATTCAAATCTTCACAAGAAAGCAAACATGAAGGTATCTTGTATTGGTGCCCTTTCCAAGTAAGTCTCAGTTCTTTGATGCCGTTTCTTGAGAGATGAAGAATCCATCTATCCATATCTCCACTGGCTAGCTCATCTTCATAAGAAAGCTTGAACTTGTATACGGGACCAATGTGACCTAACAGTACATGATCAACATCTTTTAAGGTTTTATGGCTTGTAGTGGAGATGCATCGTTCGTCAAATGATAGTTCTGTAAGCATAGCTGATTTCTTTCTCCACTTGCTGGATAAAACACTTGTTCTCACTGCCTCCCTAATCGGCAGACGCGACAAAATCTTGTCTATAAGCTCACTTGTTAAATTGCTAATTCTATCCAACTCCATTTTCAAACGGGACCCGGGCGGTTCCCCTTCCATCTGAGATAAACAATTCAGTAATCTAATTTGGGCTATTGGTTTTAAACTAAAACTACAATTCTATTATATGTGATCGAATTTGTATAGTGGAACAAACTAAGCAGCAAACATAGTTCAAAATTCTACCGAATAGGATGATTTACCAGGAGCAAAACCAAATTTCTACTGAGATGGGTAAAATTCTTTTTCACTCTACAATGAGAACAACAACGGTACAATCCATCATCACTGCAAATTTTCCAACTAGTTTCTCAGTTTAGTTATTCAGCACATATATCTATTGAATCAGCATCATTTGAATTGAACGCAGTGAGAAAGTAATGTAGATTGCAAAAAATAAAACCCAAAACAAAAATTACCTTCCGAAGCTCACTTTAAAGAAGAAGAACAGTACAAGGAGGTTCAAATGACGGTGAAGAGTTGGAATAGCAAATTGAGGTTTAGTCGGTGGCAATTTTTATCCACACCCAACATTTCTCTTCTCCCACCCTACACTACTTTTTTTGTCCCTGAAACTTCAAAAATTACCCACACATTATAGAAAAAATTTCATAAGAACCTAATGCCAAAACTAACCAAAAACAGTCAGGTCAAAGAGACCAATTACACACAAAAGGAAGTTCTTATGCATACAGAAGAGCACACAAAACTCAACAGATTGGATAGGAACTCACCGGTGCCCTATCGGCAACCAAAAGCAGGAAAATAAGATAAGCTAATCCTCTTCTTCCCTAACAAGAAGACAAATTACAATGGTGGGCAAGGAAGGCCATTACGAGAGAGGACCATGACCAAAGAGGGAGGAGGTCTAACGACCCAAACTAAGTTTCTCACCCTTGACAAGGCCAACAATGCAACCACATGGGCAACTAAGTTTGCAGATCTAGGAACCCTACGCCACTGGACTGAAGAGAAAGACGTGGCAAGGCGAAGCATCTCGGTCAATATGGGAAAGATGGTCCACATCCAGGAGAAGGGATGGCCTTCATGACAGCTTGAGCATCACCTTCAATGATGATGTTCTGCAGGGGCCACGATCTCTAGCGAATTCAAGGCCAGAGACGCATCATTCGAAGAAGAGCAATACAGAAAGGAGGAAGCAGCCCCCCAAAAAACACCATTTGAGTCACGAGCAATAACATCGGTTCTAGCGTCCAAGCTTTCCTTCTTCCACGAAGCATCGACATTGATTTTGATTAGAGGATTGGGGGGAGCTTGCCAGCAAATCAAGTGAGGAGAGACAATTGAGGCAGGGTGCGAGGAGGTATTGGAGATTTCCTAGACAAGGCGATTCACTCTTTCCAAATTTCCCAACAAGTGGTGGTCACCAGAGTCCAAAAATTCTTTCTGTGCAAAGAAGACTCAAAGACCAGGTCATTAAGATCCGAAAACCAGTCATTTAAAGACGAAACATTAAGCAAATCGGGTCTATACCCAATAGCAAGACCAAACCACACTCTCAAAACCTAAGGGCAGGAGAGTAGAAGGTGGGTAGTCATTTTATCATGATTGTAATAAATAGGACACACGAGATCAAAGGCAAGATGACGACTAAACAAATTTCCCATAGATGCAAAGGCATCACAAAAAGCTCTCCAAAGGAAATTCTTGATTTTAGGGATGGATTGTAGACTCCACAAGAGGTTCCAGGTGTGTCTGCCCGGCTGATTAGAAGCTTGTGCCTTGCGAGTGTGAGATGAAGAGGCCACTGAAGAGTAATGCCACTTGGAACCACTCTTAACGGTATTAGAACTAGAAGTCGTCCAAGGCCAACAGAGAGAGAGAGTCTCGGTCACGAAGATTATACATGGGGGTGGAAAGAATAAGTCGTTTATCCTGCACAGAGAGAACATGGTCAATGGGATCAAGTTTATAACATGCGCAGTGATGATCAATGGGAGACTACACAAAAGTAGGGACTGGGCTGGTTGGTATAAAATTCGATTTCACCCGAGCATGAGAGGGATTGGGAAGCCAAGCATCCTTCCAGATCTTGATCTCGTCGCTGCTACCAACCTGCCAAATGCTACCACCCGTCATCAGCTTTCGCCCTTCTAAAAGGCTCGCCCAACCCGAAGAGGGTCAACTACCTCTCGTGGCTTGAAGGAAGTTTCCATTTGGAAAATATCTAGCCTTGATTATTTGGACCCAAAAGGAATCAGGATTATTCCATAATTTCCCTGGCGGGGGGGGAGGGGAGAGGAGAGGAGAAAAAAGAAAAAAAAAGCCCACACCCACCTCCGGTTCTAGAAGGAGACCCCCCCTTCTCCTGCGGTTTTTTTTTTTTTTTCCCCCCCCCCCCCCCCCGAATCTAGCAAGGTCACAATTGATTGAGTTGCAAGTTGCTACCAGGAATTTGAAGCAAGTGATCGGAGATGACGCAACAGCTAAAGCCACCGCCTTGATTAAAACTTCTCTTAGATTAGGTTGTTTGGGTGTATGATTGCTAAACTGTTTTCAGAAATTTAAAAGCCACAATTCATTCCTTCGGCAGGTGATAAAAAATTCTAAGAATCCATCTATATATGCATACTCTAAACTTTTTAAGTCATTAAATTAACGCAATTTATGATAACGTACGATGAAATGAGATAAAAGTTTCCCGTGTGTTTTCTAGAAAACCCAATGTTGGAGGTAGTTATACAAAAGTTCCTCCTACACGATCAACGAGGACATAAGTGTGGAAAGCTTGCAATTTGAACCAAAAGTTCAAAATGACGCCTGCAGTTAAGGCTATTTCACACATAATCACATTGAACATGGTATCAAGCATAAACTCATTTCTGCAAGCAGGCACTCCAATGTTGACAGCCAAAATTCATGGAAGAATCAAGCATCCAACAATGTAACAACAACAACAAAATAACAACAACAGCACAATCCAAAATTACAACTACTTTCATAATGATCAGCACTTACATCTCAGTTGCATCGGCATCATTTAAATTAATGAAGAGTACAAAAATTAAACCCATAACGAGAATAATTACCTTCCAAAGATGAGTTCGACTGATCGTTTCGAACTCACCAGAATCTGCTTCCGATGCTTTTCACGCTTGACTTCGATTTTCCACCGCCAACTGCAATGATTGGGCGTGCAGTGCTTTGGGATAAACTTTGCTTGGCTACCCCTTAGTTTCTTTTTGTACTATTGGTTCCTTTTTTAGTGCGGTGGTGTCGAGTATGTTTTAGCTTTCTAAGAAATGCGTACAAAGAAAGCAAAAGTGCTTACCAAAGTAGCGTACCCATGGTGAGTGGGTTACTAACCTCAGAACTCAAGGCTTCGTGAAACAGAATAAGATCGTCTTGCCTACTTAAATAGCACCATATTTCTAATTACTTTAATGTCCTGAATAATTACAAACCTACGCTAACAAACTCGGATGATAAAACTGATCAATTTTGAATTCTACAACCACTACTTATCTACAGTTGGTCGACTGTTTGGTTTTGTGTATGTATGTATGATGAGCATACAACATTAAGGTACAATTCATTTCGACGTGCATATTGCTAAACTGTCCGAGGGGAAGATCAGCCTTCAATGTGCATATTGCTACACTGTTTTCAGTTTTGAAAGCCAAAATTCATTTCGTTGGCAGAAGGAAAGAATTATAAAGCAAAAGGAGGAAAGAACTATCTGTTGATAATTAAAGTACAATTTTCATATTGAACGTGAATTTATACAAAAGTTTCTCCAACATGATCAAACAGAGAGCATGAAGTCCTCAAAGCTTACAATTTATACAAAAGGTCATGCATGAAGTCTGCTGTTAAGGCAAAAGACACAGACACTAGCTATATCACATGAACACATTGACCATAGCGAATCAAACATAAACTCGTTTCTCCAAATAGGCCCTCCTATCTTAGCAGCCAAAATTCATGGAGGAGTCAAAAGTCCAGCGTTACCTTTGCTTTTGCCGAGGCACGCCTAAACTCGACCAAGTGTCTTAATAGTTCCAGAACTTGAATGGACAAGGCAGGCTTAACGGTCATCCTCTCAAGCACAGGTGAACTTGAAAGCAGAAATTCAACGAAATCTAATTCAGCTTTGGCAGCACAGATGCCGGTTAGCTTAACTCGTCGCAGTTGGCTGAATTGGCAATTCCTGTTGTCATCTGATGCATAGTTTACTTGTTCAATAACAAACTGCTCCTCTAGCGGGGGGGCCTAAACAAGTATAAGCATAAGACTTTTGAACTTCTGATCAAACTGCAACTTTTTACAAGAGAGTTGGGTTGACATACTTAATTGAATACCAGAATATTACATGCCTCAACAGAAACAAGTACAAACTTACCCAAATTTCTAGTTCTTGTAGAGCAGGGGAGCTTCGGAGAAGGCATAGAGTAGTTAAAATCTCCTTCAGATCATGGAATCTTATTGTTATATTAAGAAACTTCAGATATACCAACGGGTTAGGCAGCTTTACTGGAATAACACCCACTGCCAAATACTGGAGCGGAAAGGATGCACAGAACAGCAGAGTAATGAATAAAAAAAAGTGCTCATTTCAATGGCCAGAAAGAGAACAATATACTGAAAGTATGATAAATCAAACAACAATATCCATTACCTTTGGAAAGTAAGAGGTAATATGAAGCTTCCGAATACGAGGGAGGTTAATTAAAAACTTGAGCAAATTGCTGGAACCTCTAGGAGCCTTTATTTGGTCATTATTGGTGAAACTGATTAAACCAAAACTAAGTTTGGTAAGTTTGGTATTCACAAGAGTAACATCCATAAACACACCTCTGACCCAAAGGTACCAGAGGTTTGGTGCATCAATCTTGATATGGTTGAAACCGACACAATAGTCCAAAATTAATTTCAAAAGGAGAGGACAGCAAAGGATCAGGTTCTCAAACACATCCTGTGATAAACTAACCTTCTTCAAACAAAGCAGCCTCAAATTCCTGAATCCCTCGAATGTGGGAGGAGGTTTTATCAAACAATTGCTTAGTTCTAAAGCAGTCAAATCTTGACAAAAAAACAAACATGAAGGTATCTTGTATAAATGCCCTTTCCAAGTAACTCTGAACTCTCTGATGGTGTTTCTTGAGAGATTAAGAATCCATCTATCCATATCTTCACAGGGGAGCTCAACTTCATTAGAAATCTTGAACGTGTAAATGGGACCAATGTGACCTAAGAGTACACAATTAACAACATCTGCCAAGGTTTTCTTGCTTGTCGTCGAGATGCACCCTTCATTGAACGATAGTTCTGTAAGCATAGCTGGTTTATTTCTCCACTTGCTGGATAAAACACTTGTTCTCACTGCCTCCCTAATCGGCAAACGCGACAAAATCTTGTCTATAAGCTCATTTGGTAAATTGCTAATTCTATCCAACTCCATTTTCAAACGGGACTCGGGTGGTTGTCGATCCATCTGAGATATTCAAGTAATTCGAGAAAAAAACAATTCAGTAATCTAATACCTAGTACAAATTTGGTTTTAAACTAAAACTACAATTTTATGTGATCGAATTTGTATTGAGTAACAGACTAAGCAGCAAACATAGTTCAAATTTCTACCGAATAGGACGATTTTAACAGGAGCAGAACCAAATTTCTACTGAGACTGGTAAATTCCTTTTTCACTCTACAATGAGAACAACAACAGTACAATCCAACATCACTGCAAATTTCCCAACTAGTTTCTCCGTTTAGTTATTCATCACATATCTCTGTTGAATCAGCATCATCTGAATTGAACGCAGTGAGAAAGTAATGTAGATTGCAAAAAATCAAACCCAAAACAAAAATTACCTTCCGAAGCTCACTTTAAAGAAGAAGAACAGTACAAAGAGGTTTGAATGACGGTGAAGAGTTGGGAATAGCAAATTAGGGTTTTGTCGGTCCACATGAACATGACTTTAATACTCCCGCCATATTTGTATTTGGGCCTGACCTCCTCCAGAGTGCATACTAAAGCCCAAAACTGATTGACTTGTGTTCTGCACTTCTCTACAACTACACTTTCTCCAATTTTTCTTCGGTACATGGATGCAGTCAGTGCCTTCATCAGTTTCATTTATATACGCTTAAAAATTAATGTTGGGGTTAAGGGCACTAGCCCTTGCCGGTCACCAAAATTAAAACCCACGTGCCCTGCACCGACCCAACCATCCTCGCCACCACTTCGATAAAGACTTCTGTGGACTCAGTCCATATGCGCTGGATCCACATCAGCATCCCAATCCAACCCGAATGTGACACGTGGAGATTAAATTGCAACAACTTTGGATACTGTTCGGCTGTGTTTGTCGCCTCCGATCGCCGCCTCGAGGTCTCCGTCTCCTCCCTCCTAAGCAAAATTTCAATCACAAAGCAATTTATTTGCATCTTTTTTCTTTTTTTTTTTTGCATACAGAGAGCATTAACTCAGTGATATCATCAAAAGCTCAAACCTTTTGATTCCCATGGAGTGGAAGGTTTTACTGGGTTACGAAAACATAACCAAAATGCAAAATTGAAAACAGCCCAACAACATTCAAGGTTTTTATAATCTAGGAACCTTTTGGAATTTGTTATTTTTTGAAATTTGACCTCTAACTAACTACCATGAACTACTAGACGGAGAAAACTTGGATCCTCAAGCCTCCAGAGAACACAAAAGTCGTCTGTTTTCCGCAACATTCTCCTTGCTGCCGCTGTTCAATTGATTCGTCGAGCAAGCATGAAACAATCTGGGTTTTTGAAGAACTGCAAAAACCCAGATAAAACAAATCAAATTCGAACACACTACACCTGAAAAACAAACAAAATTAGGAAAATTCAAGGCGAAATCTAGCTTCCATTGAAGAAAATCAAGCTGGGTTTTCAATTACAGCAAAGATCGGATGGCTCAATTGATTCCTTTGTCATTGAATCGATGAGAAATAAGAAAATGGTGAGTAAACGAGCGATTGCGAAGCGGTGCCGTGCTCGCCCAATTGGAAAATCAAGCATTCCAATTCAAAGCAGAGCTCGAGAAATGAAGTGAACGATTGAAATATGAACTCGGAATTGGAGATTCGGTGCTTTTGAAGAGGCTTCAGAGGTTGAAACTCTATATGAGCACATAATTGCTCTTGATATGCCTGTTTTGTGAAAAAATTTCACTGGAAAAGAAGCAAAAGAGGCAGTGTGCCTCTTTCACAATGTTTGGCGGCGGCAACATTTTTGCCTTCCACCGTTATTTTTGGTCATAAAACACCCGAATGAGAACAACTTGCTTCTTTTGTTGCTATAACAGGTCATCAGGTCACCAAATCACAGTCATTGATTAAAATCAATGGTGAAGATGGTGAAGGTACTCACTACATACATGTACTCAAGAAACTCCGCACTTTCTCGGGATGATTTGGTTTAGATTAGGTTTATTGGGTGTATGATTGATAAAAAATTCTGAGAATACATGCATCACTGCTAAAAGTCATTAGATTAACACGATTTGTGATAACGTCAATTAACGACGATGATGAAATGGGATAAAAGTTCAAACATGCATGACGTCTGCAGTTAACGGTATATCACACATAATCACATTGAACATGGTAAATCAAGCATAAACTCATTTGTGCAAGCAGGCCTTCCAATGTTGACAGCCAAAATCCATGGAAGAATCAAGCATCCAACAATGTAATCTCCACGTCTAAACTGGAGCAATTGTTTTGACAGTTTCAGAACACCATCGCCCGAAGCAGGCTCAACAGTCATCCTCTCCAGCACAGGTGAACTCGAAAGCAAAAATCTAACGAAATCTAGTTTGGCTTTGGCAGCAGAGATGCCACTTATTCTCACTTGTCGCAGTTGGCTGAATTGGCAGTTCCTGTTTTCCTCTGATGCATAGTTCACTTCTTTAGCAACAGCCTGCTCCTCTCGCTCGGCCTAAAGAAGAACAGGCATGAGAGACTATTATTCATAGTTTTGAAATCCACATAGAACATACCCTAAAGGGTATTAACCAAGAACGAAAAACCTACTAGTTCTTATAGGGCAGGAGAGTTTGATTCACATAAAATTGTAATACCAGAATATTGCATGCATCAACAGAAACATATAACAACTCACCAAAACTACTAGTTCTTGTAGAGCAGGAGAGTTTCGCAGAAGGCATAGAGTAGTTAAAATCTCCTTCTGGTCATGGAATTCTAATGTTATAGAAAGAAATTTCAGATATTGCAACGGACTAGGCAGCTTTTCTGGCAAGACACCAACAGCCAAATACTGGAACAGAAAAGATTCACCAAAAACAGAGCAATGAACCAAAAAATGCTCAAATGATAACAGCCCAAAAACTATAGAATGAACGTATGATAAATCAAACAACAATCTCCATTACCGTTAAAAAGTAAGAATTCAGATAAAGCTCCTGAATACGGGGCAGATGATGCAAAAAGTGGAGCAAATTGCTGGAACTTCCAGGAGCCAGTCTTTGGTCATTTCCAACATTATTGGCCAAACAAATCCTAACAAAACTTAGCTTGGTATTCACAAGAGTAACATCCATAAAAACACCATCAACCCAAAGGTACGAGAGGTTTGGTGCATCAATCTTGAGATGGTTGAAACCGACACAATCTTCCAAAAGCAAATCCACAAGGAGAGGACAGCACAGGATCAGGTTCTCAAACACATCCTGTGCCAACAAAACCTTCGCCAAACTAAGCCAAGTCAAATTCCTGAATCCATCGAAAGTGGGCGGAAGTTTTATCAAACAATTGCTTAGTTCTAACGCAGTCAAATCTTCACAATGAAACAAACATGAAGGTATCTTGTAACGATGCCCTTTCCAAGTGAGACAGAAATCCTTGACAGAGTTTCTTGAGAGATGAAGAATCCATCTATCCATATCTCCACTGGCTAGCTCATCTTCATTAGAAAGCTCGAACTCGTAAATGGGACCAATGTGACCCAAGAGTACATGATCAACAACATCTGCTAAAGTTTTATGGCTTGTAGTGGAGATGCATAGTTTGTCAAACGATACCTCTGTAAGCATAGCTGATTTATTTCTCCACTTTCTGGATAAAACACTTGTTCTAAATGCCTCCCTAATCGGCAAACACCGCAAAATCTTGTTAATAAGCTCATTTGGTAAATTGCTAATTCTATCCAACTCCATTTTCAAACGGGACTCGGGTGGTTCTCTATCCATCTGAAATGTTAAAAGTGATTAGTTTCCGAAACAACAATGGCTTTTGAATTTGTATAGAGAAACAGACTAAAGAGCAAACATAATTCAAATTTCTACCCTAACGAAGTTACCAGAGAAAAACAACATTTTTGCTGAGATGGGTAAATTCCTATTACATTCTACCATGAGAACAACAACAGCACAATCAACAATTTACATCACACCCAGTTGAATCCGTATCATGTAAACGCAGTAAAACCACTGAAAAGATTGCAAAAACAATTAAACCCAAAACGAAAAAAAAAAAATTACCTTTCAAAGATCACTTCAACTGCGCCTGTTTCAGCTGATTAACTGATCAAACTGGAAAAGAACACCCAATGCGGTTTGACTGGTGGTGCTTAAATTAGGGTTTTCTTGGTCCAATGATTCCCGCCATATTTTCCCTTTTGGGCCATAATTTCCTTTTGAGCCTGACCTCCTCCAAAGTACAATGAATTGGATTTTCCACTCAAGCCCAAAACTAGTTGACTGAGGGTAGATAATTCACAAACCGAACCGACATGTATGACCCGACCAAGTCGGTGATCATTTGTGCAAACCAAAACCGATCCCACGAAATTGATTTAGGCTTGTTCATTGTAACGAGACTCTCCCCCGTACATGTTTCCAATCTGCCTCTTTTGTAGAGTTGTGAGGCAGTGTTATTCTATGATCCCTAAATTATACCCCAAGTTATATTTTCATCCCTGAAATTATAATTTTGTTACTATGGTCCTCCAAATATGTTACATAGTTCATCAAAAAAAATATGTTACATAGTTCATCCAAAAAAAATATGTCACATAGTTGACATTCTTTTCTGCCACAAAAACTACAACACATTATCCAGATACTAAAAGAAAAGAAGATTAAGTGTAATTGACTGTGTCTACTCATGAGCAATCGACTCTCTTTCGGAAGCAAATCAGACACTGTCCGTGACGCTGAATCTTCTTTCTTTTTAGTATCTCGATAATCTTTTTAGTAGAGAGAGAGAGAATGGCAACAATGTAACCAGTCACATAACTAAATTATAAGTTCTGGGATTAAAATAAAATTTAGGGATCATACAACAATACTGCCTCACACTCCAGAAAAAGTGCCGAAGGGAACAATGTAGAGAGTAAATGTTGCAGAAGGGAAAGCTTGAACTTGCTTGTTGGAGTTAAGTGTTTACAAATACGGGATGCATAGCATTAACGGGCGTGTTAAAATGACTAGGGGGGTTACAAGGGTTAAGAATTAGGGCATACAATACAACAAAACATTTTGTTGCTGAGTGCCTTGATGTCTAACCACTTCATAGCAAAAGTCACTCCAGAAGTGCATACACCAGAAGTTAAAGCTAACCATGTCGGGTGGCTCGAAAATTGCTGGAATTTGACAGAGAAAGGTCCTGTCTTGTGTGGT
This sequence comes from Spiraea crenata, assembly GCA_033992175.1. Classification (NCBI taxonomy): domain Eukaryota; kingdom Viridiplantae; phylum Streptophyta; class Magnoliopsida; order Rosales; family Rosaceae; genus Spiraea; species Spiraea crenata. Next base: position 3,169,230 of record JAVBHV010000055.1, on the reverse strand, counting down.
CTACTTCCTTCTACAGAATTTCTGCTTCAGAGCTTCCTCAAAGCGTTGGAATGTGGGTTGGAATGTTCCTGCAATATACATGAACCACGTCTTTATACATGAGAAGCATAAAGCAGGAAGACCCTCATTATAGTGTAATGAAAATGTTTATAGTATAGAACTCGAGAGAGGGGTGGGTGAAAACCTGAAAATTGACTCTCCTTCTGCTGTAGCGAGCCTTTCACCAGAAGTGTGCCTGGGATTTGTTGAAAGACCTACAAGAAGATTACAGTTGCAAAATCAAGCAAAAATTCCAAAAAAAATATCACCACATGCAATCCAAGTAATGACATCAACTTACCGAAACACGGAAACTTAGATTATTTGAAGGTAAGTTCAAACCGCTTGAGCTTATAGGCGCTTCTTGAACATATTCACAACCAGCAACTCTATCACAATGTGGTGACTCGCTATTCAACATTGCATCTGAGTGATCCACTGTTGCAGTAATCTATTACAATTAGATAGTGTTGCATGTGAGCACATTCCTTTGTATATAACTTGATAAGCAAACAGAAAAAAAAAAAATTAATAATAATAATAGACGAGCATACATCAACTGTGAATGAGGATGTGTTCAAATTACACAATGCACCACTACTGCAGAAAAAGGATTCAACTGACTGCAATACATCTATGGCACTGAATTTCCGGTTGATGCCCTGCAATGTAGCCGAGGTGTTGCATATCAGATGCCAGATTAGTGGAAACAATACTAACAAAATTATAGACATTATCAGAATTACGATATGAATGATGTAACTAAATCCTCAAAATCCTCATTCATGCCTACTGTATGCCCACTAAACACACATTTCTTATTATAGGAACACAAGGTCTCCACTAGTGACTAGTTTGACATAAAAATGAAAGGAAAAATAATTTTTCAGCTCACTGCTCTTGAAATGCAACTGAAGGATAATTCAAGGCAACTGCAAGTTAACTCAATAATTTAGGGAGCCATACTGTTGTACAAGCTATTTAGTAAGTTACATATGCAGGGCAGGACTAAGAGGCTTGTCTTTGCTGAAACAATATAAAAGAAAGACAGACAAACCTCAAGCATGAAAGAGAGATTGTTCTTCATAGCCACATGAGATGATACTATTGTCTTTGCAGGAGGCAAAAATGACCAGGCCAGCCCCCAACGACTTGTTTGGCCTTGGACAAATTCAGTTGTCTTTACCACGGCAGCTCCAACTTCCCATAGCTTTGAAGTTAGAAATTTGATGTTAAATTTCCTCCCAACCATTGATGTGTACCACCTGCAAGTCAAGGGTGAAACATAAGAGCTGAGTTCCTAAGAAGATTACCCAACAATGGAGGAGGTGTGGGAAGAGCACAACGCACATTAAAGAAAATTACCGAAAAGTGTGCTTCAGCCTGACACTATCCTCAATAATGCGAGTGATAAAAGCCTTTTCCCCACCAGGACACACCATTTCTGTTGGGGTCCCACCACAAGCAGTTTTCGGATTAAGTCCTGCTTCCTCCATGGTCTCAAAAAATGGAGGGTTGCACATGCAGAAGTCAAACTCCTCGCCATCCTTAACCACACCAAGAAGAATAGGTGGCCCATAATACTTGTTATTCGCATCAGCATGCAGATTGGATGAGGAGGGTGAAGGCTCCACTTCCCTCCCCGTATTCTTCGTCACATCTACTGTGATTTCCGCACTAACCAACATAACATTGTATGATACGTCCTCTTGAGGAGTCTGTTTACAACTTTCCGAAGGCTCTGCTTCCTGTCTCGTATTCTCCATCACATTTACTTTGCTTTCCATACTAATAAATATACCACTGTGTGATCCTTCCTCTGATGGAATCTCATTACAACTTTCAACCTTTCTAATTTCAATAAGTTCTGCGATATGTGGATTATCTCTAACATTTTTTTCTGCCCATTCTAGTGCTACATCACTCACATCTGCGCACAAGAGCAATGAAATTGAAGTTTTGTTAGGTTTGAAGCCCATGAAACAAGTTCAAAAAGCCAAATCTCTGATCATTAACTAAAACAACTAATAAGCAACCTGACCCAACAAAGCTCCAACCCAGAAGAGATGCACCAATAAGCGGATATATGCAGTTTGCACCAGTTCCAATGTCAAAGCCCCTCACTTTATCACCATTGCCTGTAGGTTTCACGATGATGTCAGACGCAAGAAGATCTTCAATCCAATGAATGTAATTCGATCTATTGGGGACTGTAGGGCATAGCTGTCCATCAGGAATCCACCTGGAAAATCAAATTCACGTTAAATGTACTACATTCACGAACCCCTTCAACTTCATTGACTGAATAGACTTGAATGATTCGACCTACCTTTACACCCTTTTACAGAAAGACGAAACCAACGGAGAATGAGAGGGAAATAAACTATGATCTAGGAGTTACTATTACTTGGCTAAGCATAAATCTCCCCTTTAGCTTAACATTGAACTTAAGATTGTATTCTCATCTGTTTTCCTTAGCAATGCTTAATGTCTACTATAACCAGATTATTGAACTTTAGAAGCTAATTAATCAAAGTAGCAATTATTTTGATTGTAGTGATAGAAGTAAAAGCATAGGATACAGAAGAAGCACAAAATAATCAAAACAAAAGCAAATTCAGCTAAAACTACAAACTGGGTAACCTCAAAACAGCAAAGCAAACTAAAAAGATTCAAACTTTGAAATCAAAAGCACAAACAAACAACTACCCAAGTAATCAAACCCAGATTTCGAATCAGAAAACTCACCAATTGAGGCCGTGGTCGTGGAGGAGCAGGACCCGGGTGAGCTCCCGGGTGGCGTTGAAGTCGGTCCAGTCGATTCCGGGTCGGCCATTTCGCGCAAAGAAGACGAATGGCTTGAAAGACGGGTAGAGAGAAGCCAAGTGGGCGAAGTCGGGCGGGTTCTCGGAGTACTTGTTTCTCGGGTGGGTCGTGGGCCGCTCCGCCGCCCGCTTCCGCTTGTTGCTCTTGTTCTTCCAATTGGGTTTATTGCCTTCAGCTCCCATTGAACTCCTTCGTTTCAGTGCTGACCAAAAAAAAAAGCAAATTGGAATTTGAGTGTTGCTTTTAGGGTTTGAGATTGCTTGGGGTAGGGGGTATTGATTTACAAGCTCAAGGTGAAAAAATGGTGGATTCTGCTTTAGTGATTTTGGCTTCTGAGTTAAGGAGGGAGACTAGCCTGTAGCTGACTGGTAGAGTTGGGCTTTCAAGCATAGAGGTTGGAGATGAATTGTTGTTGGGTCAGCCAATTTGGGCTTTGGTTTGGGCTTGTACAAGTTGGCCTGCCCGTAGAGTTTTTGTAAATATCGGAGCCTGAGCCCAAAACTAAGCAGGAACAAGTATAGATCGGCCTACCTCATGTCACTACTGAGAGACAGATACATAAATATATATAACGAGAAAGTTTTTTTCTTGATCAGCATTTTTGATCTTTTAGTTGGTTTTATACAAATTTATTTATCTACGTTTTTGTTACACGAATAATTACAATCATGTGATGAGATAAGTACGTAATTGCATATTGGGTTGAAGACTCTTATCCATTCGCAATTTCTTCACCACAAACTCATTCATAGTGCATTTCAACTTAAGCAATACCACAAACATCAATGAAGGAGACATGTCGTTATACATTCATTTAACCTTATCATGTTCTGTCCTATTCTTTGCTTAATAGAAATTTTCTGCCCTAAAATTAGGCATACCCTACCATGTTACCATCCCCAAACAAACTGAGAAACCAAAAATTGTCACCCAATTCCAAAGACCCAAAATTGTGTTCTTATCTCTTCTCACAAACTCTTTGATCCATGCATCACGTCAGGATACAGACAAATAGAACGATGCATAGTAATAGTACAGCCGAATAAATTGTTGTCCTCCCCTATAGTCTTGAATAACTTTTCACATTTTAGGTTCACTTTATGAATTCAATTAATTATAACGGGCTCCTGCTGTCTGTGATGGAAAATGGATTTGACCCCAAGCTCCTCCATTTTGGGTGGCGAGTAGTGGAAAAGTGGGGCCAACGAAAGACGCCAATAAGGGACAACTCACAACTACAAGTGTATATATTCAACTCACAACTACAAGTGTATATATCCATATGAACAAACAAATGAAAAGAACTGTGGACCAAGCTTTATCTGTATGCAGTAAATACAGTGTTGGAAAGTGGGACCAGTGGTGAATGGACAGCTCTATCCACACAAACAGTATAGCTGAGTCATCACAGTTCAAGATGAAGATCCTATATATGGATAAGGCGATTAGCCCTTGCAATTTGCTTAATCTACAATCCATGTTACTAATTTGGCATAAACAATAGCCAATCATGCAAGAAAAGGGCATTGGTACCCAATAATGCAGATGAAACTTTTACATTTGGAACCTATAAAATTTTGCAAAATGCAAAACTGTATAGTGTACGTAAGTAAATTCAAAATACATGCAATCACCCGATACCAGATATACGTGTTGCTCTGGAGACATATTTCATTTCCAACTCTCTATATAAACCAGCAAATCTCTCCATTCTATCCATTTCTCCAAAGCCTTCCACTACTGCATTCACACAGTCCCTTCAATCTTCATCCTAATTTCCCACCTCGAAGTCCATCACTTGACAAACAAAAAACCCCAATTTCACAACATTTTCCAACAACGTTTTGTGAACACCATGGCGACAATTAGTTCAACTTCATCACTGTACGAGGTTCTTGGCCTTCCAATTGGCGCAAGTGGCCATGAGATCAAAGCAGCCTACAGAAGACTAGCCAGAAGTTGCCACCCAGATGTGGTTGCAATGAACCAAAAACAAACGTCTACAAATGAGTTCATGAAAATTAATGCTGCTTATGCAACTTTGTCTGACCCTGACAAAAGAGCAAACTACGATAGGGATCTCTACGGATGTCGGCAGACTATTCGGTATTCGTCGGCGAACATGGCGGCTGCCGCCTCGGCAATGTCTGGAAGTTCTCGGCGGAGTTACCGGAATTGGGAGACTGATCAGTGTTGGTAGCTAAAAACAGAGGAAACAGGGGGGACTCCCCTTTTTCCTTTGCATGTACAAATTGTTATTATGAAGAATATATTTGAACTTCGAAGCTATGATCAAACTCTTTTTGGGTTCCCATATTTTAACTTTGAATCAATAGTTTGCTTCTTATAAATTCATTTATGGATTTGATTTTCACAGTTGTTCATAGTTAGGATGTACTCGTTACGTCAATTACTCTACGAGTGAGACAACTAACTAATCACTCTAGTACCATTTCCAATTCAATATACATATTTGCAATAAACACATTTATAAACGCAGTTGTAACCGCTAAATTGTTTAAATTCTCCTTTTTATCTAATACAATTCTATCTATGGCTTCACACACACCGGCATCAATCAACAACATTACTAGCGTTGACAAGTTAATGATAAATTATAATAGATCAAGAGATAAACAAATGGAAGAAAAAGTTTTTGGTTTGTGGCCACCATGAGAGCATAAATCCACATGGGAGCACCTCCTTTCTTGTCATTGTTTCATTTCTTTACTTGCCTGGACCCTCGCAATTAGTCTGTTATATCGACCATAAGTTATCCGATCTTAATTTGGATTTGCTTTATCTTTATGCAGCCTCTCAATATTCTTTTGTTTAGAACTGTTGGTTGGTATCACATCTCTTCTATTCTATTGTTCCAAGTCAAATTGGGATCTTTGGTTATCCAAAATAAGAGAATGGGAATTTGTGTCTTTTTTTCTTGTGGCTTTCATGTTTATAGAGCAGTATAACACGTGGAACACGTAAATCAAGACTTCCCAGATTACCCAGGAATTGACCATTGATGTTTGAGTTCTTGGCAAGGTCGGCCGACCAATCAGTCAACCATGGGCTTACATTGTCTTCATGCCTTGCTAAGAATCGATCAAGATGAGGCCACCTTAAATCAAGCCCAGTTGAGTTGATGATCATCACAACTCACAAGTTTTCAAAATGATGGACCAATTGGTAAGTGGCCCTGCCCCATCTCACTACACACGCACAATGCTTACAAAGGATTTACATGTTTTTCAAGGCATGCGTACATACATACAAGGAAACAAAATGAAAAAAAAAAAAAATAGGAATCACTCCGAATTCTTTCTTTCTTTATATTTATCTAAGCACTTAAAAAAAAAAAAATTGTGGACTTTACAATAATTTAGGAACAATTTTTCCCCAAGAAAAGGAAATTCAATACCTAAGTGGGAGTTGGGTATCTGATTCCCTTCTTCATTTCCTTTTCCCATTCCCTTTATCATTATCCTCTTGTAAGTAAATTTGCTCAATTTCAAGCTACATGCTCGAATAAAATGCAATTTTGGTGTTGCTAAAGTGATATAACCCACTAATGTTTATCTATCATTTCTTGAAATGTACTAGAAACACCGGATCTATATTATTGCGGTTCAAATATGTATCTTACATTAGTTCAGTTGCTGCATCATGTTTGTAGATAATGGATTATGTCTACCTTTTACATGTCTTATCGAGTTGAAAGTTTTGAAAAAATCCCACATTTGAGATAGACCTAGCCTATAATTGGGTTTATTTTCCAATTGCCAGTTGGTTTTAAGTTATGGAAGTTCATTTTGTCAAGATAGTATTATAGCTATGGTAATTAACTTAGGAGGGCTCACAATCCCAGATGCTCCACATCATCTAATTAAGTTGAATACGCTGGGACACAATGATGCGGCATTTGAGGGGGCGTGTTGACAATATCGGACATTGGAGATAGATCTAGCCTATTGTAATATATATAGTTGAGTTTCTCTTTCCATTGTCAATTGATTTTAGATTATGGAGGCTCAGTATGTTTAGAGAAAGTGTTGTACTAAAAAATGCATGAAGGAGTATGAAACAGTCAAAAGAGTTTATGTATATCATATATTGTCATACCAAAAGACGTTTCGGCTTTGAACAGTGTTGAGACTTTTCTTTACCTGATACGCCTTAACTCTATTTAGCCCCATTATAGGCAAAGAAAACACAACCACTCCACCGACCTATTGCAGACATTTGAAAAATGCAGTGTAGTAAATTCATTCCAAAATGAGGTTTTACTACCAATATGCCACATTGCCAGGTGAAAAATGATACTTTGAGTGATTTGCTCCACTAAATTCCAGTTGAGGTCATAAACTTTGGTTTTTTTGTACAGAATTGGAAAAGGCATCCAATGTTTCATCACCTTCTGGTGCGGCGGAATCCGAGCAGCCCGACAAAGAAGAGGATAAAGAGGAAAGTTCTCAAGTAGATATCTCCAAAACTTTCAAGGGCATGCATTTTGTCATGTGTCACTATAACTATGCCTCCATTGATTCTTGAGGCTCCTGGCCATATAATAGCTACGAGCTATCGCTAAAACCAACATTATTGTTACAATGTAAATTTCGGTCCCACATTTAAAGAATAGTCGACATCAATAATTCGCATCTCTTCTCGAATACTTGCACAATAACTCTTCATCCAATCCTTCTACTAGACAAAGACAATCGATGATGATCATCTTAATTTATAAGAAACCGGATCTCAATTAACCGTGGAGGTATTTTCAGAGAGAATATGATTGACTAGTGTTCACGGGTACATGAAAATTGTACATGGAGTGGGGAAGCCTTTTGGCTTACTCCTTCATGAATCTTCACTGCGCTTTCCATAGATACTCATTGAATGCCTTGTATGAAAGATGTCAATAAACAACTTAGCCCAAAACAGAAAACAGAGCAACTTCAAAATTTGCCTCTTCTATCTTTCAGAACGTCTCTATCGCAATTTTCAACTGGTGCTAAGAGAGTAACATATGTTGCAACCATTCAACCTTTTTTTTTTTTTTCTTTCTCATGCATTTGAAAATCCAATGGAACTCCATTTTTTTGGACAAAAATCCAAGGAATAGTTTAGGCCAATCAATTCACTTTGCTATATATAAACGTCAACATGACTAACAATTTTTTTACATGAAAGTTGGAGAAAAACCCGTTTCACCATAAACCAGTTAACTCCCTCTTCCTCCTCCTCCCGGCGGCGGCAACACCGATATTCTTGTCCGAATAGAAAATACACATCCCTAACCAAATTATCCACATTATGATACCATTGTTGTGTTAAAATTACTATCGAATTGTGCATGTATTATGTGATCGATAATAACAATCGATCACATTGCACAATAGTCACATTGATCAACAAAAACCCATTTCCAATATTTGTTTTTTGCCCAGTGTGGTTAGGTTGAATCTGTTAAAAGTGTTTGATCCAAATTCTCTAGGGTCCACCGCCGGCCATGGCGGCGATTGTGAAGGAGATCCTAGCGCGGCCTATCCAACTGGCGGACCACATCACCAAGGCCGCGGACGAGGTCCACTCCAACAAAGCCGACTGCATGGAGCTCAAATCCAAGACCGAGAAGCTCGCCGCCCTCCTCCGGCAGGCGGCGCGTGCTAGCAACGACCTCTACGAGCGCCCCACGCGCCGCATCATCGACGAGACCGAGCAGAACCTCGAAAAGGCCATCACCTTAGTCCTCAAGTGCCGCGGCAACAGCCTCATGAAGCGCGTGTTCTCAATCAACCTCAACAGCGCGTTCCGAAAAACCCTCCAGCAATTGGAAAATTCCATCGGTGACGTGTCCTGGCTCCTCCGCGTCTCCGTCCCCGCCGACGACCGCGAAGACGAGTACCTGGGCCTCCCGCCAATCGCCGCTAGTGAGCCCATCCTCTGCTTAATCTGGGAACAGGTCGCGATTTTGTATACCGGGTCTCCGGAGGACCGGTGCGACGCAGCGGCGTCGTTGGCTTCGTTGGCCAAAAACAATGCGATGTACGGAAAATTGATCATCGAAGAAGGCGGCGTGCCTCCGCTGCTAAAAGTGGCCAAGGAAGGAGGAAAAGAAGGGCAGGAGAACGCGGCCAAGGCAATCGGGTTATTGGGTCGGGACCCGGAATGCGTGGAGCAGATTGTGAACGCCGGGGTTTGTCCGGTGTTTGCGAAAATCCTCAAAGATGGTCACATGAAGGTTCAGGCAGTGGTGGCGTGGGCGGTGGCGAAATTGGCGAAGCACCACCAGAAATGCCAAGACTCCTTTGCCCAGAACAACGCCATCCGATTGCTCGTCAGCCATTTGGCTTTCGAGACGATTCAGGAGCATAGTAAGTACGTGATTCCGGCCAAGCACCACCAGCACCAGCAGCCGCAGCAGATGTCGCTGCACTCCGTCGTGATGGAGAACAACAATGCAAATCAGCACAAGGCGGAGCAGAATGTGTCGCACCCAATCAATGGGGCCCACAACTCACTTAGCCAGATGCAAAATGTGGTGAGTAGCACATTGGCTATGAATAAGTCCAACCAGCCTAGCGCTGGGAATACGCCGCAGGCTGTTGCTGTAGGACAGTCTGCAGCGCAGACCACCAAGCCAAGTTCAGCTTTTCATGGAGATAGCCCAAACCACTACCACCACCATCACCAACCCAACCTGAACCCGAAGCAGTCCCACCACGTGGCACTGTCGGGTGCCAGCATCAAGGGGAGGGAGTACGAAGACCCAGAAACAAAGGCCCAGATGAAGGCCATGGCGGCACGAGCGCTCTGGAAACTCGCCATTGGAAATGCTAGTGTTTGTGCAAGCATTTGCGAGTCCAGAGCGCTCTTGTGTTTTGCCGTCTTGCTAGAGAAGGGTACCGGAAAGGTTCCAAGATATTCTGCTTGTGCATTGACGGAAATCACAGCGGTCGCAGAGCAGAATTCTGATTTGAGACGCTCTGCTTTCAAGCCTACGTCCCCTGCCTGCAAAGCGGTTGTCGATCAATTGCTAAAAATCATACAGTTGCCGAATCCAGAACTCCAAATCCCCAGCATTTGCGCCATTGGCAACTTGGCCAGGACTTTTCGAGCAACTGAAACGAGATTCATCGGTCCATTGGTTAAGCTGATCGAAGAAAATGACGAAGAATTTCCACAAGTCTCAGTGCAGGCTGTCCTTGCACTCAACAAGTTCGCCTGCACGGAGAATTTTCTCCACGTCAATCACTGCAAAGCGATCATTGAAGCCGGGGGCGTCAAGCATCTGATCCAGCTGGCCTACTTTAATGGACCAGTTCAGATTCCTTCATTGATTCTCTTATGTTACATTGCATTGCACATTCCGGACAGCGAAGCGCTGGCACAAGACGAGGTGCTGATTGTGCTCGAATGGGCGACGAAGCAGCCTCATCTGGGGAATGAAACTTCCCTTGATGATTTGTTACCGGAAGCTAAGAGTAGGCTGGAGCTTTATCAGTCTAGAGGTTCAAGAGGATTTTACTGATTTGTAATCAAACTGTACAAGATTAACTAATTCTTTAGGGGATATAAACAAATGACAGTGTTAATTCCAGTGTTGATGTTTTGTTCTTTGATTATTTTTCATCATTCTCTTCAGGTGTATATTTAAATTTGGCCTTGTTTAAACTGAACTTCCAATCTTCTGTTGTGTGTTTTTTGCTGTTTGAATTGCAGGGCCTCCAGTTTTCACTATTCTGGTGCAATGTCTAACTAAATTCAGTGGATGTGAGAAGATTACATGATAGCAATTAGAAATTATTGAGACCACTTTACTAGATTTATAGACGTGCATACAAAAGTTGAGCTGAATTAGATTATCAAAATTAAGAAACTTCAGTAGAATTGGTGTATATTGTAGAGCAAATTACAATTATGTACTTTTTGAGTTGAGTTAAATACCAATATAATACTTTTTTTTCCTTACATTTTAGTACATTGTGCTTTCATAATTGTGCAAATATATACGTAATTATAATATAAGCTATGTAAAAACGAGAAGAACTAGATGATCTCAGATTACTACATTTAAATGGTTCAAATTTAGGACAATACTTAGTTTTCACATGTAAGTAAAGATTCAACCTACACATCAGGGTGCAAGCAAGTGTGACAGATATAGAAACTTCACCCCACTAATTTTCACATGCATATGTAAAATGCTTTTAATTCTAAGACATCCTTCAGGGTATAAATTTCTTGATTCATTCACGCCTGTCAATTTCTTGAACAAAACAAGTCTTTCTTTGTAGGCAATAGGCCTCCAAAAGGACATCATGATTGCTGATGGACTACTCTTATAGGACCGTGAACATTCGTTCTTTTCTTGGGACACAAGTACCCTTCATTTCAGCTGTCTTAAAAATTGCCCACATGTGGACAAGTCCATTTATGTATCTCATGACAAAGCAATGTGTTGTAGAATCAGTCCACCATTTTCGGATGTAAAATTCAAAAGACTCACACAGTTGAATTGTAGCTAAATATTTGCAATAATTATAGATGTCAAAACAACATTTTTGGTTCTGTTGTACGAGTCACATGACAATACCATTTTTTTTATTTAACGGCAATTCTCTTCTTATTGTGTGAGTAACTCGTAAATAGATTCCCGAAGGTTAAAAAGACAAAAACAGAGGTATTTTAAAATACCTCATTGTTGTGATTATCTTTTTCTTCTCTTTCTCTTCTTCTCTCTCCGCTTGTCTGTTCGAACCCACGGCCTATTGGACTCTGCACAACAGGCAAAGCCAAAACAGCGCATAGGAGACTAGCGATAAGTGCTCGAAAGCTTTACTATATAACCAATTTCAAAAGCTCTAGTGTGAATTGAAGTTGCATGGGCCTAGAGTATGCCAACCTTGCTGTCTCGCTGTCTCCTCAAAATTTGTGGGCTTCGAAAGGTTAGCCGGTATTTACGGAAAATTGAACTACATGTATGCAGACTAAAAACATTACATGCCTTCAATTATTAAAAAGAGGGACACTTGGACCAAGGCAAAGGCTTCTTTGTGGAGACATCGTTTTCTAACTTAACAAATGAATACAAAAGGAATTAACTTTCCTATTATCATGGCAGGTAGAGCTAAACATTTATATCATAAGCATGATCTACAAAAATGATGTTACAAAATAAAGAGAAAACATCACATAAGGTTGGATTTGTGCTCATTTTTTGTTAGCTCTTTCATATTTGTTATATATGTTAGCTCTAATCTGACCTGTTTAATTGATGGAGTCAAACGAACTACTGTCTTATAAATACAAGGCACCATTACAAAGTAGATCATGGAAGTTTTTGTTGATAAAAAGAAAATTATACAATGTTGCACTCTCCTTAGTGTTACTACCGAGTCCTTTAAGAAAGTGCGTAGTTGTAAATATGACTGGAAAAAAAAAACAGAAACTAAAACAGAGATATTTTAGAATACCTCATTTTAGGGGCTAAACCCGTTTCCATATTCCATGTCCATTTACTCTGCCAGTCTCATCGAACCCATGACCCGTTGAACTCTGCCCAGCAGACAAAGCCAACAAGGCTCATAGGAAACCAGCAATGATTTCTTGGAAGTCTTTTTATGTATTGTTTATGCTGAAACGTGAAGTATGTTGAATGGGTTTGGAATATATGCCACCCTTGCTCTCATCAAAGTTTATGGGCCTCCAAAAATTAGGCTTCTACACTGTCTTTAAGAGCCAATGAGTACAAGCTTACACAAAATACATGGATTACAATAGAGATCACTGGCTTTAATAGTCGGGTACTTACTTATTTTCGTGGCATGGAGATCTCCATGGCATGTATGTACAACTAAAGATTCATATAAAAAGAATTTTTACAAAAATGTTCTGAATAGAGTAACTTTAGTTTGCTGTTTCGTATTTGTAGTGCTCGTCTATGTCGTCATATACTAGTAAACTCAAATCTGTCATACTTAATAATTGATAGATTATTAAGATGGATAGAACTCTGCCAAAGGGGCGATCTGAAGGCTAGATTAAGATGGCTCGGTATTATGTATGGGCATAATGTCGAGTCATTGAATACTGATAGGTGGATGAAGCCACCCAAGAAGGAAAGGGCTATCATCGGGTCAATGTCGACAGAGCGGGCCAACGAGGACGTTGGGTACGGAAGCATGGTGGAATGTTAGGCCCCAATTGTCCCACATTGGAAGAATTGAGTATTCTAGTGTGGTTTAAGAACTCATGGGCACCCTTCCCTTACAAGCTAGCTTTGGGGGTAAGTTCTACCCATGGGTTCCTAACATATTCAATTGACAAAATAATAAGGGTAATTATCATGAGTGGTGCCCAAACTTTTTCAAACCGAACTATGTGGTACCTGAACTTTAAAAGTGATCAATTTCATACCTGAACTTACAAAAAGAAGACAAAATGGTACCTGGTTAAGTTTTGAGTTAAATCTCTGTTAAAAACGAGGACAAAATAGTCATTTCTCCCTAATTTTTTTTGTTACCCTTCTGTGTCTTCTTCTCTCAAACAAACCTCCGCCTCCTCCTTCATCACCGAAAACAAAACAAAATTGGAGCAAGAAAAATCCAGAAGCTCGGGATGACAAAGATCGGTCCAGCGGCGACTCCATTAAGATCGTCGACTCCTCCAATGCCTCCATTCACTCGACAATTGAATCCAACAGCTGATCCACCAGATGTCCGTCTTCGAGCGCCTCGCCGACCAGTGCGTCGCCACGAGTCTTCCCTCGTCGCCACCCTCTTCACCTCGCAGCCCTTCAAGTCCTTCACCATCTTCATCTTCGGCTTGGATAATGTTTATGTTGATGGGTTTGTGCTGTTCTTCCCCAATTACTCCACTTTTTTGGGTAAGCCGGGGTTTTACATTGAGGACTTGTTTGTGAGGAGTGCTATTGGAGGAAAGGGCTCGGGAAAATGCTGTTGTCGGCGATGGAAAAGCAGGCGGTGAAGATGGGGTGAGGCAGAGTCGAGTGGGTTGTGCTGGATTGGAATGTGAATGCTATTAAGTTCAATGAAGAAATGGGTGCTAAGATCTTGCAGGAGTTGATTTGCAGGCTCACTGGAGATGCTTTCAACGCGTATGTGAACGCATAGCTTGGTAATTTTCGATGCCTTTGGAAGCTCGGTTTAGATTGTTGGTGGTTGTGTTGTTCTTAATTGTGCTTCTGGACTAAGATGGAAGTTTGTGTATGTATTAGGGGAGATTATTTATGACTGGGGCAGCCTCTCATCCATTTGATGTAATATTGTACTGTGCTTAATGTTGGTGCCCTCTTGTTTCTTCAATCTAATTTTGGTTTGCGTTTTTGGATTGCTTTGGTTGCTCTTTTTCTCTTGCTATGTGTATGGAAGTTTTAGTTACAGAAGTTGAGTGGTAATGTGGGTTTTGGTAGATGATTCGTGTATATGGAGGATCTGTCCCATTCTTGCTCCAATTTTGTTTTGTTTTCGGTGATGAAGGAGGAGGCGGAGGTTTGTTTGAGAGAAGAAGACACAGAGAAGGGTAACAAAAAAAAATTTAGTGAGAAATGACTATTTTGTCCTCGTTTTCAATAGAGATTTAACTCAAAACTTAACCGGGTACCATTTTGTCTTCTTTTTATAAGTTCAAGTATGAAATTGATCACTTTTAAAGTTCAGGTACCACATAGTCCGGTTTGGAAAAATTTAGGCACCACTCATGATAATTACCCAAATAATAACATAACTCGTAAATACTTATATAGGTACCGTTACAAAGAATCAATTGACAAAATAATAATATAACTAGTAAATACTAATTAAGGTACCATTAGAAGTAGATAACTTTTTGTGGTTAAAAAGAAAATTGGGCTACAACGTAGTTTGTTTTGAACCGTCCTTTGTGAGGCCCAAGGACAAAGTAAAAAGAGTAGTTTGCAAAGAAACATATCTTTTCCATGTTTGGCAAAAGATGATTTGAAACAAATAAAGTTTACAGATCCATGAAAATCAAAAGTAATAACTTTACTGGAAATTCTGACCCAAGAGAGAGAACTTTACTGGAACTTGGTCCAATAATCTCCACAAAATCCGTCCATCATTAATTATTTATTTCCCTTTGTATAAAACTGATGATAATAGAGAAGAAAATGTAGCAAAAAATTGACAGAATTGATTGTGATTGGGATTTTATTAATACATGCATCTACTTTACTGTGGTTTTTTTACAGGGTCATGCATCATGCATGGCACCAACTTTCAGGTTTTCCAGGCTTTAGAGGTCAGCTCTCCTGTTGTGGACCTGTGGTACGGTCCTATGACTCGCATCCCTGCAGTTTGTTGGACCAATAATTAGGACTAGGTAATATTCATCTGATATCCAAAAACAATATTGGGAAAAAGTTACTAACTCAAAAAATATGAGACATTAATTTTTAGGTCCAAATACTAATTTTTAGTTTTAATAAAATCCTAATTTTAGGTCCATGAATATATTATCATCTAGTCAAGTATTTACAAATCTTATTCTTTTTAAGATAATCTTTTAAACTTTCAGATCACAATTACACAATACTATAATTGTCCATGCTGCTAATTACCTCAACAATCATAAAGCCTCAAATGCCAACTTATATACCATGATTCGAAATTAAAAAAAATGGTGTATATAAGTCGTGATACAACAATTTTATAATTCACATCAAACACAATTATACTGTATATGTGCGTCAAGATTTTTGATTGTTTTGCTTTCTTGTTGTTAATTTATTTTGTCTTATATGTTTTTTTAAGAAGGGTTATTTAAGAAAACACTTATTACCCCTTTTGACTCCTGTAACTCACTTTGAGAGACACTTTGTCTCATGCACCTCTATTTGTATCTCATTTACTCCCTGTAACTTATTTTTTGAAAATTTTTGCCATATTTTCCGTTAAGTTAATGGAAATCGTTAACTTTGTTGACGTATTTTTCCCCTATTTTCTGTTAAGTTAACGGAAATCGTTAACTTTGTTGACGTGCCATGTCCACATCAGCAAATGTGGGTCTCACCTAATTTTTATTTAAAATATTTTTCAATTTTTTATTTACATTTTTTCAATTTTTTTTGTTTTCTTTTACACGTACAAACAATTTGCTTGTATTTCAAATTAGTTTAGTGGTCATTCTATTACGCAAACACTCTTCAAATCTCTTCCAAAAAAGCAGCTTCTCTTTCCGGTATATGATTCTCCATAACAATTCACAAAAACCCACTTTCGTTTCTCCAACAAATATTAAAGATATCAAACATCAAACCCTATCACAACTACACACAAAGCAACCCCACACACCCAACTACATTTCTTCACAAAAACATATAAAAATTTATTAATTCACAATTAATCCAAATTAAGATGAGAGGGTGGGGTAAAATGAAAAAAAAAAAGTAAAAAAAAATAATTTTTTAATAAAAATTTTTAAAAATATGTGGACATGCCACATTAGCAAAGTTAATTGAAACTGTTAGCTTAATGGAAAAAAGGGGAAAAAATGGGCAAAACTGAAAAAATGAGTTACAGGGGCACATGATATACAAATAAAATTCTAGGGGGCAAGAGATATCTCAAAGTGAGTTGCAGGGGCAAAAAGGATAATAAGGGTTAAGAAAAATACAAATTTAACTATTGCTATACTTAGCCTTAAACACACATCAAATACTTCGTAAAAAAAAACGCACTCCAGAGTTCTCGTTATTAATAAAGATGTTCGCTTGAGAAAAATACTTGTATCACCCATTCCAACATATTAAGTTAAGACAGTGGTTTTTCTTCGTATCACAATCAATTGCGCAAAGAAGAATACTCAGCCGCCCCCCCTCTCCTAAAAAACCTAGCCGCCCCCTCTCCAAAAAAACCCAAACCACCCAAAAGTTTTCCCAGCCGCCGCCGGCCCCTTGCTTCGGCTTGGGGTCGGCCGGCCATCATCCCCCTTAATTTCCTAGTCCTATGCTGCCTAGTTTTGTGCAGGTTGTTCAATAAAGCCGTCGTCGACGCCGTTGTTGCCACTCTACTCCGGGATGCTTCGTCAATTTGATCCATTGGCATTGTGGTGCTGCCTTCGCTGATTTGTCTTGTTTTATGCCGCCGACCACCAACAACCTTCCCCCTTTTTGGATCTCGATTCATCTGAATTGGGATCTGCTTGGGTTTTTGAGGAGTTTCCTTGGCTTTGGCGCACCCCCGTGCTGTGGGCTTTTGCCGGTTTGATGATTTTTATCGGTTAATTTATCGGTTGAATAATAGTAGTGTTGAGTTCAATAATCGTCAGCTTATTTCATTTTGCTTGGCTTGTTGTGATGGTTTCCATCGAGTGGCGGCTGGTGTTATTTTCTACTTTCCGATTGTTTTGATAGGCATCGGATCTCGATATTTGCCTTGCTTGGCCGGTGTTTTTTTAGGCTTTGGGTTCAGCAGGTTCAGATCTCACTCAATCTAGTGGCCGTTTGTGCAGTGGGTGAGATCTAGTGGTGGCTTGTGTAGTTTCAGGTTTCCGTTCTACCATGCTTGGCCGGTTGTCTACTTAATCTGAGCTAGTGGTGGCTTGCGCACTTGTCAGATTCAGATTCCTTGAAGGGCTCGGGATTCAGGTTCACCATGCTTTGCCGGTATAGTTGTTAAGTTGGTTTTTAGTAGTTTAGTTGTCCTTGTGAAAGATGTAGTTAATCGGTCAAGTTTATCTTTTCCGGTTGTACTGATACCTTCTCTAGTGAGTTGGCTTGCTCCTGCTGCCTAGTTGCACTGAAGTTATGGGTCCTGTTAGGGGTATAGGCATTCCCTATTCGGTCGATATCTGATTTGTACTCCTTTGTTTGGTTTTGCCAAACGCTTTATAATATATTTTTGTTGATAAAAAAAAAATATTAAGTTAAGAGTCACATTCAATGAATCACCAGCATTAGAAAGAGAATTATCCAAAAATAATGCTAATTACCTCAACAATCATAAAGCCTCAAATGCCAACTTATATAGACAGTTCAAAGTAAAAAAAAAAAAAAAAAAAAAAGTATATATGTCGTGATCCAACAGTTTTATAATTTACATGTAACACAAGCATATGTACGCCAAGATTTTCATTCATGGCATCACAATGCCATATATTGTTGCCTTTCACTTACATTATAACTTACTAGTCACACTACATAAGCATGTATGCGCGCCACATCACAAATGTAACGCGCCACATTGCAGGTTTAATCTTCTTCGCAAGTTCTTAGAAGATATTCTAATATTTTTTTTTTAGAGAGAAGATATCCTAATTTATGATGAAAACTTTAACAATCCATTTATGATTTGAAAACTTAATGGAGGGTTTACATTTCACTTATTATCCCTTTTGCCTCCTGCAACTCACATTGAGATCCCTTTTGCCCCCTGCCAACTCATTTTTTGGAAATTTTAGCCCTTTATCCGTTAACTTTAACTATTTTAGTTAAGTGTCACATCAGCTTTATTTTTTATTTTATTTGTTTTAACAATTAATTTTTTATCCCACAAACAAACGATTTACTTGTATTGCAAATTTGTACACTAGTACAATTCATGTGAAAAGTAGTACTGGTGCATAGATTTGGTATATAAGCGAATTATTTGTTTGTGAGATATTTTTAAAAAAACAAAAAAATTAAAAAATTAAAGTTTCCATGCACTTAGCCTAAAAGAATGAGTTTTAAATTTTTCAAAAAATATTTTTAATGAGTACAAGTGAATTGTTTGTATGTGGGAAATTTTTATAAAAAAAAGTTAAAATTCTTTTTTTTAGGCGACGTGCATGGAAACAATAAATTTTTAATTTTTTTTAAAAAATTTTCACATACAAACAATTCGCTTGTATACCAAATCTATCCACTATTGAAATACAAGTAAATTCTTTGTATGTGGAAAATTTTAAAAAAAATTTAAAAATTATTTGTTAAGCTGACGTGGACATGCCACGTCATCAAACTTAACTGAAACAGTTAAGTTAACAGGAAATGGGCAAATATTCCCAAAAAATGAGTTGCACGGGGCAGATGAGATACAAATAGAGTTTTAGGAGGTAAAAGAGATAATAAGTGTTTACATTTTGATTGTTTTGCTTTCTTGTTATTTTTAATTTATTTTCTCTGATCTATTTATTTAAGGGCTTCTACCCAAAAACTACTATCACACTTTTATTATGCCCAAAAACACTACCACAATAAAATTATTACAAAATACTACTACTTTCCCAAAAATACACTTAAAAGCCCACTACAGCTCACGCGAGCGTGAGACTCACGCGCCTCACCAAAAAACGTGAAGATGTTGCTGCTTCGGTCTCTCTCTACAGTGGGTCTGGGGTTACAATCTTGGTCTCTATGGAAATAGGGCGACGAGACGAATCCAACCCAATTGATTTCGTGTCAAACGGAGTTCAGATGAGAAAGTTATGGGTAAAAGAGTGTTTTGAAGTTTGTGGGGAAGGAGGAGTTCCTTCAAAATGAAGGAAGTCCTCCAAAATCTGAAAGATGTAGTCCTTAAAAATCTAATGGACAGGTTCTTGTGAGTCTGAAGGAGCGCTTCCTTCAAATTGAAGGAAGTGCTCCTTCAAAATTTGAAGGACAGTTTCCTACAAATATGAAAGAGCACTTCCTTCAAATTGAAGGATGCGCTCCTTCAAATTGAAGGATGTGATCCTTCAAATTGAAGGAAGTGCTCGTTCAAAAATCTGAAGGACAATTTCCTGCATATATGAAGGAGCACTTCCTTCAAATTGAAGGATGTGCTCCTTCAAATTAAAGGATGTGATCCTTCAAATTGAAGGAAGTGCTCCTTCAAAAATCAGAAGGAAAATTTCCTGCAGATCTGAATGAGCACTTCCTTCAAATTGAAGGATGTGCTCCTTCAAATTGAAGGATGTGATCCTTCAAATTGAAGGAAGTGCTCCTTCAAAATCTGAAGGATGAGATCCTTCAAATTGAATAATCTACCCACCTAATTTGAAGGAAGTCCTTCGAAATGAAAAAAGTGTTCCTTCAATTTGAAAGAAGTCTTCCTTCATTTTGAAGGAGTCAATTTGAAGGAAGTCCTTCAAAATGAAGAAGAAAGAATAACTGTGTTGATTCATCATCAATTCACACGATTTTTATATCAATCTTCATCTAAACAACCCAACAAAGCTTTCTAGATTAATTTCAAAAATTACATTGGCCGGAAACTCGCCGGAAATTCACCGAAAAGTTTCAACCAATATGTGAGGCTCATTAGCGATGATCCGCTGCAAACTAAGACTCAATGTTGGTTGGGCTTTGTCTAAAATGATGAGAAGATGAAGTTTTGGGTGGAGGTTTGTCCCATTTGTCGCCGGAATCGGAGAATCTCACCGGAAAACATGAAGACGTTGCTGCCCTGTTCTCTCTCTACAGTAGGTCTGGGGTTACAATCTTGGTGTCTATGGAAAGAGGGCGACGAGACGAATCCAACCCAATTGATTTCGTGTCAAACGGAGTCCAGATGAGAAAGTTATGGGTAAAAGAGTGTTTTACCCATAACTTGCGGCTTTGTTTATCGGGAAATTTTGGGGAAAGCACTGTAGCGTGTGTGAGTACAGATGTGGGTAGGAGAGATACTGTAACATGTGTCAATAAAAGTGTTAAAAAAATGTAGAATCCAATTAAAAATTAACATGTGACAAAAGTAGTACTATTTTGTAATGTTTAAAATGTAGTAGTGTTTTTGGGTATTGTACTCTTAAAATAGTACCAAAATGTATTTATTTTCTCTGATCTATTTATTTAAATAGGGTATTTAAGAAAAATATAAATTTAACTATAGATATACTTAGTCTTAAATGCACTTTAGATACTTCCTAAAAAAGCGCACTCCAAATTTATCTTCATGTTGGCTTGAAAGTGTTTATGTAGAACTTCTAAGACATGTCGGTTTTCATTCTAAGACATGTATGACCCATTCCAAGAGATTTAAGAGTCACATTCAATGAATCAGCAACAAATCAAATGCAAGCGATTGTTACAATACTCGGATTGATATCGAAAATTGTTCATAATAGAATTGAATTGATTATGATTTTCACCCATCCAGTGGAAAGACAGGAGTCACAAGACGCAACCGATAAGACTCAACATGCAGCAGATGCTTGACCATCAAATTGACCATTGACCGAGTCCTATCCTCTGTCCCCCATCCAAAAAACGACTCAAGAAAAGGAAAAAGCTCATTTCTGCAGGTGGGTCCATGAGGAGCAGGCAGTAATTTCCCCCCCCAATTCCATTTCTCCCTCCAAAATTACCTTAATTAGAAATTTACCCTAGAACCCAAGCGCCAGGATTTACGAATTCCCCAAACTGCACTTCATCTATGGGCCAAAAAAGAAATACCAACAAATACATGGGGAAAAGAAAAGCAAGATATTTATGAGTTCGACTGAAAAGACGGAAAGAACACAAGCGTTGGACTATTCGGATTCCCATCCAGGTCAGAATCCAACGGCGTACATAAACCCGAAAACTCTCAAAATACCCTCAGCCGTTGGATAAGAGTCGTGCAAAGGAAAGCCGTCGCTTGGGTGTACAATAAACCCCACCAATGCTACGTGGCAGGCGGACCATACCCCTCGATTTTGATGTATAAATAGCTGTCAAACCCTCGGCCTCAAAGACCCACAGTGGTAGAGAGAGCGGTGGGTTTGTTACTAGGGTTAGGGTTTTGAGAGAGAAATCAGTTTGGGGATTTTTGATTTTTCTTCACCTTGAATCAAGCGAAGATGAGTGGAGAGAGGCTTGCCGGCACCGTGAAGTGGTTCAACGACCAGAAGGGGTTCGGCTTCATCACCCCGACCGACGGCGGCGAAGATCTCTTCGTCCACCAGTCCTCGATCCGATCTGACGGCTTCCGCTCCCTCGGCGACGGCGAGGAGGTCGAGTTCCAGATCGAGTCTGACTCCGGCGGCCGAACCAAGGCTGTCGACGTGACTGGCCCGAATGAGGGTCCGGTTCAGGGCGGCCGCAGCGGAGGCGGCGGTGGAGGCCGTGGTGGAGGCCGAGGCGGGGACCGTGGTGGGAGCTACGGTGGGGGCCGTGGCGGTCGTGGAGGCGGTGGCTATGGCGGAGGCGGTGGCTACGGCGGAGGCGGAGGTTACAGCTCTGGTGGAGGCGGCGGTGGTGGCGCCTGCTTCAAGTGCGGTGAATCTGGACACATGGCGAGGGACTGCTCCGAGGGAGGAGGCGGCTACGGCGGCAGTGGCGGTGGCGGCGGAGGTTATGGTGGATCCCGCGGTGGAGGCGGAGGCGGTGGCGCTTCCGGTGGCTGCTATCAGTGCGGTGAGTCTGGACATTTCGCAAGGGAGTGCCCTAACAGGGGTTAAATCTGTCATTTCCCCACAATAGCCCCTCTGCAAATCTGCTGCTGGCTTTTTCTATTAAGTAATATGGTTCTGTTTTTAGTTATCAAGGTTGCTGGTCTTTTGTTCGTCATCGGTTTCTTTCAATCCTGTGGAAAAAACTCGAATCGATGATGATGGCTTTTGATGTAGTGATTTTCTATTTTTCTTGGATATTTCGGATGTTTTAAGTAGCGAGGATTTGGTGTTTTGGCAGAATATGTGGTTCTATGTTCAGTGGTTGATGGATTATGATTCATACACATTAATATACTCTGCTCCTCCTTAATGCAAAATGGTTCGATTTTTCGTGTTTAACTTTCGATTTGGCATTCGTGATTGATTCGGTTTGATTGATTATGAGATGGTTTCTTTTGACTTGTGTATCTTGATTGGGATTTTGCCAATGAAAATGATCATTTGTGGCAAGCAATAATGCTGTTGTCCATGCTTTCTTTCAATTTCAGGAACCCTACTGGTTTAGGATGTGGCCCTCATGTTCATGCAATGTCTTATTCCTTTTTCTCCTTTTACTACCACTTTATTTGTGGTTGGGTCATATACTTTTAACTTGTTTGAGCACAAACTTTACCCAAGTAGGTAGGTGGTGGAAGTTATTTCAACCTTCATGGTCTCCACCCATGTAGCCAATGATTCTTTGGAGGACTCTGGTTGGTTGGTTGGTTAGGATGTGTGGGTTGGGTTTGGTCAAGGAGAGGTTAACTTGAAAGGTATGGGTTGGGGTTGGACATGTTCATGTCTTGGATTTCCCTTGAGTTTTATTCAAATTGAACAAGGTTGACAGGATGGAAATGGTTGTGAATTAGGTTTAGGTCATGTGCTTGATTATCTTTCACTGGAACAAAAAAGAAAGAAGATTTGGGTGGTCTTGCATTGTAATCAGAATTATGTGGTAATCAGTGTTATGTTTCCCATGATCTTTAGCTTCTTCTCAATTTGATGCATCAGATGTGTAAAACTAATCCCATACAATCAATGCAGCAAGGTTTGACTGTTTCATTGATTCTTGATTGATTGATTACTTTTCTGTAATGGAGGGTTTTGGTAATTGGGTGAACGAAGGGAAGGATTTATGCTGAGGCGAAGTTTAATCTAACAACTATGGCAAACACTAAGCTAGAAATGAAGCGGAAATGGAATCGATGTACTTTGTTGATGCCAGGTGGTTGTCAATTTTAATGTGGACCTGGTTATCTGGGCCTTTAAATGGACGGGCTTGGTTGCCTAGGAAATTGGTCATTTTGGGAATGAGCCCTGATGATGTTGAAAGCTGGGTTGTGCAAGCAACAAATAGATTGCTAGATTAGGTCGTCAAGTGGTTGTGAGCTACATAAAATCTTCAACTGCTACGCCTGGGAATTATTCAATGTGATATCTCATTTCATTGGAGCCAACAGAATTTGCACATTCAATTCGCCTTCTGATGATGCTTTACAGCTCTCCACTGCTCTTCTTCCTATGGAGGGATTCTCTTCCATTTATGACCACCTCGGTGGTGTTTGTTTAGTTATCCTAGCAGTAATTGAAATCAGATCTAGTTGTTTCCTCTGATAGTAATTGCCACCTATCACTTTACTGGCACTAATCACATAGTATTGGTCATAATTGGTGTTAAAAGAGTCTTGTGTGATTCCTTAAAATACAGCTCTTCCTCCCGCAGGAAGTTTAAAACATTTTTAAGTTCAAGCAAAGAGAGTAAATAGCAATAACTAGTACAATAATACTCACATGTCAAAGTTCAACTCTTGAAGTGTGATGGTTGGCCTCAAAATCTGCTATCAGAGGATTTCAGAGTCTGCTCGTGCTTCTTGTTTGCGTGCGGCTGCGTCATCTCGCGGTTGAATTGGCCGTCAGACTTCTTTCAAAACGATCGTGGACCAAGAAAGGCACTTGTTTCAGTCGAGAGTTCATCATGTCTTGGATGCAGGGTTTTGTGTAGGCGTTTTTCGTAACGGGCGCGGAGTAGAGTTAGCGGGCTGGAGATGATGAGATACGATGGTATGCGAATGTTTTGAGGTTACAGGGTTTCTTTCTTCTTCTTCTTCGGTACTCATGTCTATAGATTTCAAAATCTGAGATCTTCAATCACTCCAGATATCATGGATTTATTTCATGTAACGATGTTGTCATTTTTCTTTGCGACGATGTTGTCATTTTCATGTAATGATGTTGCCATTTTTGCTTAGTTTACTTGCAAATTGCAATTCCTTCCCATTTGAAGAGTAACACAACAAAGAGAACAACGGCCCAATTCAATTTCCCAACAAAGTGAACAACGGCCCAAATCAATTTCCCAGGTACCCTATGTTTACCTCTTTCAACTTCAAAATGCAGCTCTTTTTTAAGGTAGTTTCTCCCTAGTCAACCAGGGAAATCCACATTAGGCAAGCATTGCAAACTAAGTAGGGATGGCAAAAACCTCTATGTATATGGAAACTTATGGGTATTCGCCCCTAATGGGAGAGGGTATAGAGAAGCTAAATGGAAATAAAGGCGAGTATGGAGATGAATATTACTATCCCCTGGGGCTTTTAGATATCAACCCAGTCAACACCATAATTTTTATGTTCAATCCTCTTTTGTACATCATAAATACCAATCTTAATAAGCATCCAAGAAAAATGAAAATAATCGACATCAGCAAAATATATGCTCACTGATCTTGCAGAAATTACAACCATTGCCATTCAAATTAGGACAACGGAACCATTCCAAAACCAATTTGTAAATGTATGCTTTAATTGCACCAGCCGTTTCCAATGTGAATTCAAATGCTTATTGGAGACTTGGAGACTAGTCTATAAATATGTGGGTTGGAGGAGAAGGGGGGTGGGGGGGCTTCGTAATTTGAAGGGTAGGGGTGGTGTGTGTTCTCCTTATCAGGTAGAGTGGGGCTATTAGTGGGGACTGTGTAATCTGAAGGGTGGTGATGGTGTTCTCCTCGTCAGGTAAGATGGGGGTGTGAGTGGAGGAAGAAGGCTGGGGTGGGGGCTGCATTTATAGACCTGTCACCATGGAAAATTTTGGGGGAGAAGGAAGAGGTGTGTAATCTGAATTGAATAAGAATTCCATAGGTATTATTTTCATTATATACCTATTCGATAGGAAGCAAAAATTCGAGTTGTGAAATCATTTGTTCTTTTCCTAAACATTAGGTAAATCAACTAGTTTTGCTTTGGTAAGCTATGAAGATTTGGAAAAAAATGCTATGCTGCGAAATTTCAAAATGAAGACAAAGTTCATCCATTAAAAAGAAGCTGGTCACTATGACAAAACAAAAATAAAAGCTAAGGAAGAAACGTTTAGAATGTTTAGGGAAACTTGAAAACATTCAGAGAAAATTACAAATATATTTACCCTAGGTTTTCCTTACCTAATCTATAGGTACTTCGTCAGAGTATCAAAAATCAATGAAATATAGATACAAGTCTAATAGATAGGTAGATTTCCATCCAAGAAAACCTCAAAATAGGTAGCCTTCTATTCAAAAAAGAAACCTACCTCATAGGTATTGCTCTGCGGCATCCTTCTAAGTAAAAAAAAAATGGTGTGACCTAGAGGAGAGGTAATTAGAAGCACACATTAAAACGTCATTATATTAATTAACTAAATCAAGTAAGGGATCAATGATACACGTTGCAAAGGGCAAATTAGGTATACAATAAAATGAAAAAAATTATGGTAATATAATTTTTATGACTCATCACAACAGATATGGAAAGTTGCTTATGTGGATCAATGATCAAAGGGTTTAATTTGAAAATTTAGGGCTTTTTTTAAAAGTGGTCAAGTTGGTGGGCTAAAATCAGATTTCCTATTTTTGTATATATATGATGGGTACGGAGACGGGTATGAAGGTAATGACCTCTATGGAGATGGATATGAGAATATTCGATTAAAAATTAATGAGCATGAATGTGCGTATGGAGGTGAAAATCACAAATTTAAGGTGGATATGGAGGTGGTACTCTCCTGCCCTGCGACGACCCAACCCACCATCATTGCACAAATGCACTCAATGTCATCGCAATAATACACCAAGATATTATCAATGACTATCTCAACCTCCCTTGATTCACACAAAGTTTTAGTCAGTATTAATCCAAAGGCCTAAATTACATGAATTGACAGTACAAATTTTGGTGGAAATGAGAATACCCCATGTCACAATTTCGTGGACGATTGTCTTTAGCGTTTCTATGTCAAGTTTGGTCCAATCTAATTTTCACTTGAAAACATGGTATATTATAAAGTTGCGTATACAAACAACTATGGAAGAGGCATTGTCATTCATTGGTGAGGAAACCAAAGATCAAACCAAAAGCATGTCTTCCCCTATTGAATCATCGTCTTGTATTGTATTGTATCCTAGTGAATAGAGGAAGAACATCAACCAAGTAAGCAGACAAAAAATTGGGCTTTTTACAGAAAAAGGCACAAAACTTTAAGGCTTTTATTTTCATATGGTCTCTCTCAAAACCCAAAAAAGTGAACTTTGAGCAACTTTGCCCCTGCAATCCGACATTTTTCATATTATTAGATTCCCACACCTAAATTTGATCAGCACACCCACCCAAAGAACAAAGCAGGCTTTTATCATACAATCCCTTACGTCATGACTTGCTCTTTAATCTTACAGCTAGGGTTTTCTTGTAATCATGGAATTTGAGCTGGGAATGGATCAGGGGAGGTAAAAAAAAGGAGATGCTTTCAGTTTTTTCAGCAATATTCTTTGCCTGCTGGATAGCCTGCAATCTAATTACTTTTACTTGATGAGTTTTCATTTTCAAGGTCTGAGTAAAAGTTGGGAGGCATTTGGATCATTGGAATCCAGAGAATTTCAAAGGTAAAAGTTATTTGGGGCTACTGTTACAGTTTACTACTACTGCAAAAGAACAGAATCCAATTCCTTGGTGCAATGAGCAACATACAAAGAGGAGAATCTAGATCTGCAAATGCTGAATTTTTACCAGAAAACTTATGATTGCATTATGCTAGTACGATCCCAAAATGAGTCCCAAGAAATCAAAATTTGGACACAATGCTACAACCATGGGAATCTACATAACAAAAGCAACTGATACCATATGACTTAATTCATGTGGGTTGCTAGCTAGTGGCCTTTTGCATTATTGCCTCAAATTTATTATGCACATTATCTTCTGATGAAATTTTAACTCCTACCTACATGTGCAAGTATGGCAGTGTGAAGAATCGCTCACATTAATAATGAACAGTCATAGAATAAATTGCATCCAGAAAGATCTCAGATTCTGTAAGACAATTAATACATGATGTTTTGTAGGAGGACAAATGGGGGGAATGCAAAAGTTAAGGTTTGGGGGTTGGTTTGGTCCCTCCCTCTTGCCTTGTTAACACATTTTCAACTTGTCTTTCTGAATTATTGACACTGTAACACTGAGTAGTTTTACGCTTTATCATATTTTGTATATCTTTTAAGATATATAAAAAATATATACAAAATTGACATTCTAATATGGAGTGAGTGACTTTTGATATCTTATTTGTTAAAAAACGAAGAGCCAAGTGCATAATAACTAACAATTTTGTGACGAAATGCTCGTTAGAAATTGAAAGGAATCAACACTTTCAAGAGAGACGGTTAAACAAACTTAGAAGAAGCATTTGGCATTGTATAACAAAGATTACATTTCAAAACATTTCATACATTTGTTGCCCCTTTCTTGAACTCATGGAAAATGACCCTAAAACCTAAAGAACCAAGACAGAACATATCTAAAGAGAAGAATAGGCTGTGTAATTTCATGGAGTGGAAATGGGTAATTTTGGCCTCAGACACTCTTTTCTTGGTTTGTAGATTCATCTCCAATACATTTTCCTAGCGTGCTTCTAAAGACCCAAGTCAAGATGCTCCGGATATGGACCCTGCGTGAAACGATCAAAAGTGGGAGTGAAGGAATCAAGGGCTATGGCGGTGCGGAGGCGGGGTGTGAAACTGGTGGAGTGGCGGAGGAGCCGCCGTCGCGTTGAACACCATGGATGGTGGTGGAGGGCATTGGTAACACTTGGTGAAGAGCCCAAATGTGTCAATCTGGCGCACAAAGTTTGTAATGCTTGCCCACCCACCAAATCCAAACCCTACAACAAACACCCACACCACCACAAACACATTGATTGTGTATGACCCTATCCACCCCCCTAGGAATCTTGGTGGCCTCTCCACTGCATTCTGCAATCACAACCGTTCAACACAAATCATCAGTCAAAATTTGATCAAACCGATACACATTGCATACATTGACTATATAGTAATTGATACATTGTCCATACTCAGTACTATAGATTAGATTGGTATCCGATACCAAATAATTTTTTCTCGATTTAACTCAAAGGGGCCCACATACAGGTTGTATGCATCTGGGGATGTATTGCTACTGCTACACACTAAGCAGAGTGTACGGTTACACATAATGCATCAACTATCAATAAAAGGAAAAACCTGGAGATGTTAAAAGTACTCCCCAGATAAAGGGCCCAGTGTATATTACTACTGTTATCAAACCCTATCAGGATACGAACAGATACTCTGACTCATTGGTGCAGCAAGAATCTCTAGCTTTTACTGCGCTGTATATCTTCATATTTACTGCTATTTACTTGGATTAAGCAAAGAGTACAGAGAAAACGGATAGATATTCAATGTCCCAGCTATCAAAATGGATCACACCAGTTAAAAAATAAGGAGAGATTCCGGGGTCTGGTCTGCTGGAATGCAAACATACGCTACCTCGATTGCTTCTCCTTAAAAAAAATTTAATTGTTTTTGTGATTTTTCTTAATCTGCTCATGCGATGGAGCTTAATATGTGATTGTAGTAACGTAGTACTCTTGAATGGCTGATCCTCTACTGGGTGCTTAAAATACAATGAGACCTTAATGATTACCAACTGATTAATGAATCCAATTTTTGTTTGGTCAAATTTATGACTCAACACCCAGAATCTGACAAAGGTGCATGATTCAGAAGCTCAGATGTACAAACTGGCATTGCGGATTGGCCAGATTGGAGATAAGCACACATAAACATGCTAAAGCAGCTAAGGTGGTAGGATTGTAAATACAAGCAATGTATGAGGTTAGAAAGGGTTACCTCTCTGGAAGCAGCTGATCTGTATGTGAAGATGTGCGCCAGAGCTGGGATGATGTAGACTGTGAAGCTGACCAGGAGGGATCCAACGGTGGAGTTTATGGGTCCAAAAAATGGAAAGATGATGGCCAGGAACCAAATGGGGATGACAACAGGCAATCTTGCTGCTGCTCTCTTGCACAAGCTCTTGCACTCATGCATCCCAATTGCTTTCTCCCACACAAAGTATAGAGGTGTGCATGCAAACCCAAATGTTATAAACTGCAAAACATAGAATGCCCAAATGTTACAACACATTTTACAAGAAACATCCAAAATGTACATACGATGCCACTATGAGCCATTGATCATGTTGATTCTCGATATAAGAGTATAGTTCATATTCGTAATTTAACAACATGACATGGAACACTATGGAACTAAGTAGAGTTATGAGTTCATGCCTGGTGGATAAGCATCAAAATGACAGCCATGTCCCTCCAAGGGGATTTTGGGAGCAGAGAGAAGGCATTGGAGTGGTTCAGAAGCAAGTCTCCAAATGCCCAATACACTGCTGATGCAGAGGGAAGTGTCAGTGTCAGTACATACAGGGTAGCAAACAAATATATGGCCTTGAACTTCTGAGGTTTCCACATAGCATGCATAATCTCCCTGCATCATACCAAACCACCAAATTCAAACAAATTCAGCATCTTCAATTCAACCATTAATAACCATTTTCTATGATTAATTAGTTTTCCATCGACAATGATGTATGAATTACATTGGTTAATATTGCTTGATGCACTCTGCATATTTGGACTCTTTCTCATGATAAAAACAAAAGCAACATAGGAAAGAGTATTGGCTTTCTACATGAAAAAGGAAAATGGTGAGTTCCCAAGAAATAAGACCTTTTTTGCCTCCCACGCCTCATAAGGGCATAATGGGAACTATAGAAAATATTTACAAAAAGCTTTAGTTTTCTTGATAAATATTGGTCATTTAGATCCCCTGGTTGGATCCTGTCCCCAAGAAGAGAACGTTTAGTCACTTTCCAAATGACTTTAAAGTCCTCGTTCTCTGTCTATTTTTGACCCAAGAACAGTTGTGAAAAATAGAAACTAGACTAGAGCATGTGTAGATTTCGCTAATAACAAAAAGGACATTTTTAAAGGCATATTTCGAGTTTGTCTTCATGTGGACTGATGTTGAACACTAGATTTGATTAAAATGTGAAAACATAACTTAAACTTCAAATTGCAGTAAACTATACAAGCTTAAAAAATTAAAAATTAATAGCAGAAAAACAGCATCCAATATTCTAAATCTGAGGTAAATGTCTTACACAGTAACAGCATGTCCCCCAAAAGTGTAGAGAATGTTTGTGGCCCCAGTAAAATACAGCACCAACTTAGTTGGACCAGAGTGCTTCACCCCCTCAACCTACCATCAAACATCAAAATCAATTTACTAATTAATTGACTATACACATGAATACGATAATACTAGTCTCTTAACACGCGCTTGAATGCGAGATTAGTATACCATACCTGGCCGTGGAGGAAGGAGGCAATGGTGAGGTACCAAGCAGTGTAAGTGGTCATTATAAGGCCTAAAAACGACCAAACTCGGTAGTTGTGAAATGAAGGAATAAACACTGTAGTGGCACAACAAGCTCCGAAAATGTAAGTCCAAGTCCTCTTGTCCAGATTGTCATTTATGTAATATATGTTGCTGCAAAACATCAGAAAAGACGCATTAGATATATGAATTTAAAAATGGAGGATAGAGGGTAGGGGTCAGAGATTCATAGGTACCTTGCACAAGCTATGAGTTGAATGACAGATCCAAACAGAAGAAATGTGCAGTTAAATGCCAAACCCACGTTCCTCCAGTGTTTCCCAAGCAGCCCATCAAGAACTTCAAACCACTAATCAACATCAAACATCAAAATCAAAAAAACCATGTCAGAATTTCCCCGGAAAATATGGAAAACCACACGTTAAGGTGAAATGTCACAGTTGATCAAGTTAGCTCCTTTTGACGAATAATCAATCATACAAATTCAAAGTATGCTAACCTGGATGACATGGTTTCTGAAATCAACTTTCTCTCTTTCTTTTCTGGTTCTGTATTCAACATAGAGTGTGCTAATAAGGTAAGCTGTCCAGCTGCCCAAAAGACCATAAAAGAGCTGGAAAAGAATCCCAGAGAGCATTCCCAGCTGAGAAAATGAGTATGGCAAAGTAAGCAGAACTTGGGCCACCTGCAAAAACAACCAACATGCATTAACACAAAAAGGATAAAAACTTTCACACAAAATGGCATCAAAGAACAAAGCTTTAGTGAAGTAAAACTCTAACCTGATTTGAAGCACAGCTGAACCAAGCATCATAAGCAGACCCACCATCCCAGAAGAACTTGGAAAGCTTGGACTTGAAGCTCTTGGGCTTCCCTTCAGCCTCCATTTCCACATAATTTCCCACCATTACTGTCTCCAACACTTTCTCACCTGAATCCATTACTTCAATTCTTTTACTTTTTACCCAAATGGGTGAACTTTGAACACTCAACAATGAACAGCTGTACTGGGCTTATTGGGTTTTCTGGGAATTTAAGTTGATTCAATGCAGATGGGTCTGATTTGAATGGGGTAAGTGGAGTGAATGGAGGGGTGTATATTTATACAAGACACGAGGTGGGTTCTGTTCTGATTCTCGAAGGCTGATAGAAAAAGCTCAGTTTTTGTGGAAATCTGTTTCTTCTTTGAGGCCTTTTTGGTAATTAAATGTTTTTGTTGTTTAGCTCATAATATTTAAATAGTGGAAATTGATATTAAATTAGTGTTAATCAGATTTGTTTAAGAAGTGATTATTTTTGCAGGGCGTGAATTGGCTTGTCCACCACACGAGTGGGTCTACCCGCTTCCCGAGTCGGCTAGATGATTATTACACTTGTTTAGTTACCTAATCATGTTTTTTACTCCACGAAATTACCAATATTGTCATACAGTTCTTAATTAATTATTGATTTAATTATATTTGATCGTTTCATATAATAGTATAAGATTGAATTTTCCGTTTATCATCAATGAATAGAAGATAAGTAAGTGTAAACAACCGCATATAACATTTCTCATAAGGACCTTACGCACTCATAAAACATTTTTCTTGCAATCACAAGTAGAGCTTCCGTATGTGCAATATATGGTTTGGTAAAGGGTTAAGATGGTAAAACCCAATGAGCAAGAAATGTCAATTTCCATAATGTTGTAGAAGAACAATGTACTTGGGGGACAAACTTCAAGGGGGGTGACGATAAAAAAGGAAAAAAAAAAAATTACAAGCAAAAACTATGGAAAGAGTGAAGGAGGAATGAAATTATAACAAAGTAGACCACATGATTGCAAGCAAACGGGCGTGGTCGCTTTACATGAACCACAAAGCTGCTTTTCTCACATGGCCTCCTATGCTTCATTTTGCTCATTTGCCTCAATGCCCCAAAAACAGCCCAAACCCCAATTCCCAACTTGATAATTTTCTTTACTCATTTACATTTACTCCATGGAATCACATGATTTACATCACAATAAATTTGGATGATGGACAAAATGTGTATGGAGAACAGTTGGTTTGCTCCATATATCATGTGCATGCGCTTGGGAAAATAACATCTTCTTTTATATTATCACTCTCTCTATGCAGTTTTTGGCCTTCCTTTTGTTTCTTCTACATTCCCATTAATCCAAATTATCATTTCAGGGATGCGTATTTGAAGGGTGATGTTTTCGTCTTGTCAGATTGTGAACTCAAATCACACAACTGAAACAATACGAGTCGTTGAATCTTATGTTGTTGATCATTTCTGTTGTAAAATGAACATGTTTCAAAGGAAAAGTGAGAGAGCTTGGAAGTAATGCAATGTTTCATAATTTCCACCACTTTCTTGGCTTCTTTTTAAGCTGTGAATATTTTTATACCTCTAGGCCTTTTTCCAATTAGAACAAAGTTAATTATCACCTGGAGAGATTACTGATTATCTTCCACCTGATGATTAACACACAAAAAAGATATTCTTGCACCTGATGATGAAGAACCATAATGAGTTTGTCCTCATTATAATAATTAGGGTAAATTAACCCCTTTTATGCACTGCAGATGATAGTAGTATATCACCACGTTATTCATCAGGTGCAAAAAGCTCTGTTTGGGTGCAGGGCAACATATTCATGGGTTTTGTTGGGTACCATCAACACATCCTAATTCCTTGCTTGGCATATCTTGTTTTCTTTATCTATTCCCTTACCAGAAACATTCCCTGTGGCTTGTGTCTCCTTGACTAGAAATCCACTGCACTGCTGACCACCATATAATTCTGCACATCACAACATGTTCTTACAAAGTCTGTCTATCATCTAGACCTTTTGATGGTGTTGATCATGCGACGAGAGAATGCAGGTCAGATCAACTTGCAGTAGTATTGATTGATAGAATGTCTGAAAGCAGCATCAGAGTAAAATGATATGCCCAAGTTAGGTTTCCATGATCATTTCGATCATGAAAAATCGAGAAAAATAGTTTCGGCTAATGTTTTGAACAGTTTACATGAATGATTATCAACCATTTAGTTCAAAAATAGTGAATTAAAAAATAGTGTTGGAAGCGAAAATGACATTCCCTTTTAATGCACAAGTTGCTAATTGCCTAGATGGGTTTCCATTAAGCACCAACACTTCAAATGGAGACAGTAGAATTCAAATCTTCATAGCTAGTAAGTACTATGAGTAAGACAATACCAAGACATAGACACAAAGCATCTTAAAAGGCTTTAAATTTTGTCCCTGAAATTCTCATCAGTTCAAATGGTACATGTGTGATAAAACTAGACAAAGCATGTTAAATTGCCATGAACTTTGTTGCCAAAAAACATTTGGAGTTTATAAGGTGGGGGACCAAAACACAGGAGCCATATAATGGAGATTAATCAGTAATGCTGATTACTAAGAAACCAAATCTGTCAAAATGTTGATGAAAACCAAAATCAACAAGCAACTAATAATCCGGCTTGGTAAAGGTTTTCAGCACGCGAGATGGTCCATGGGAGCTAAGTCAGCCTATGATGACCCATAATTTCTTGAGCCTCTTTAGCAAAAAAAAAAACGTCAGTGATGTTTCTATTATCTTTGATAAGTAGTTCAAATTCACAAATTAATATATATATTTTGCAAGATGAAATTGTGTTATCCTCTATTTGGTTTCCCCCGACGACATCCTTATATCTTTTTCGAATTAAATAGAGAAATGTATATGAATTTGGTTATCTTTTCAAACAACAAGGATCCACATAATTTGAGGGTGTATTATAATCTACAAGTTAGGAACATTCTTTATTTTCCAAGAATTAGGGAATAGTATGTTTAATGAAATTTTCCAAGAATTAGGGAATAATATGCTTAATGAAACTCTTATATCTAGAAGCCTTATCCTTTTCAATGATTAAAGCTCCATATATTGGTCAAACTTTTGCTCTTCTTTTTTTGCTTGTTATATATGTTGAACATTTCTAGTGTCCTTTTGTGCTCATAGGAGAATCACATTAGCCTTGTGGAACCCTACATTGACCAAAATTCAACTACATGAAGTGGGTCCTTATTGGTGGTAACAATTGATTCAACTCTAGTCAACCCCCATTACCACACTGCCTCATGCCTTAATATTGTTGGTCCAAATTATAATTGAAATCAAGAAAATAAATCACCCAACACAATAATACTAGCATCCCTTTATGTCCCTCCTTTGTGAGAACAAAATTTAGGGCCAAAGAATCTTAACCTCTAAAGAAAATGTGTACAACTTTAGTGCCCCCTAGGGCTTTCGTGTTACAACTTACACATTAAAGCTGCAATTTAACTTTGCACAACTCAAAAAAAGGAAATGAAAGTAGAGTGGTATGTTTGGATCTGAATTTTGAAATAAGCTCATAAACTTTATAAAGCCCAAAGTAAAACAATTTTCTACACAATCATAGAATTTGGGATGATGTTGCTTTGTGTTGACATAGATACAAAAAGTTTATTAAAGGTTCATATTGTTTTGAAATCTCTCAAAACATAATAATTGGAGCAAAGGGAACATTTCTAAGTGGAAATTGAGGAGTATGGAGGTATAATTAGATTACACCCATCATATCTTACCATGATAATGAATCAAAAGCTTTAGGTGAATGAAGTCAATTCTTTGTTAAAGCATGGATATTGTATCGGTATTACCCATTGATACTATAGCGACAATTTTTTCTTTGACGTAAAACTTACGTCATGTCTAGCGAAAAATGAGATGTTACTGTTGTAGGAAACTCTATTTAGGTGTGATTTTCTAAACAAGCAGTAAAAAATCTAAATGGACTAGGCCCAGACCCATCAGGATTTCATGGAAACCCTAGATTGGTTTACTATAAATAAAGGCACTATGAAGAGAGATGAAAACACATCTTTCCTTGAGTTATTCTCTAATTCTTTCTTACTAACGATTATCTGTCTCATAAACCAGTTACTCTATTACTTCTGCAACAGTTATTTATACTGGCCTCACCGCACACGAGATTTTTTTTGCATTAGGGGCGCTGTAATATATAGATGTTAGCTTGGCCCATGATGCAAATTGTCATTTCTTTTTCTAGCCCAATTGTAATTACCTTTAGAGTAGCCCAGCCCAGAGAACCCAAATTAGTTGCACGATCTGCTTATTTCGCGCCATTTAGCGGCTACCCTTTGCACTTACTAGTTTACGCCAACCTCGTGGCCCTTCGCACTCGTGTCGCCGGAGCTCCAATCTCCGATGAACTCAGCCGTTGGCCGTCAAAGAAATCGCCTTTAGCTTATAGTTTACTTTCTGAGGTACTTAGTATTCATTTCTTATTTATGAAGTTGTTGTTGGGGTGTATATGTTTGGTTATGAGAGTTTCAACTTTCAAAGTTTCGTACTTTAAGCTTCATTTTTGAATTCTCGTTTGTAGGGTTTGTGCAATTTTGTACAGTTGTAATGAAATTGTTCTGTGAAAGGCTATTGCGATGTCTTATTTGATCAAATTGAACAAGTATTGTGTAAATTTTGAAGTACTTATGTTTGAAATGATCTCATTTACATGTGAGTTGAGTGCTCCTTTCCTTGTTTTCGACTTTGGTATCATATGATCAAAGCTAAAGTTCTGAAATTTAAAGCTTCTGATCAAAATCACATTGATCATTTCTGTGTCTAATTTGAATGAAACTTGATTCGATGATCCAATGCTTTGGTTGGAATAAGGATAGATAACAATCTGCATAATCCTAACTGTTTTAGAACTAGGTGAGCAGAGGGGGTGGTGTCGACTGCACCAGGAAGGAATTGCATGCCAGGCGAGGTGTACTCCATTTGTAAGGTAACATTTGAAGTTTTCTTTACCTGGTTTGGATGTAACTTGAGTTACCATCCAATTCCTTGTAAAATGGAAAGTAAATGACATTCTGGATGGCCTTAGTACTGTGCAAAGAGCACAAGATTGAATCCTATAATGGACTCCATCTGTTGATGCTTGTTTGGTTAAGCTTTCTGTTGAGGACCACATTCGTGCTAGAAATGGTTACAAGAAACTTAGAAATTGATGCATTGAGGTCTTTGCACACGAGTTTGGAAACCAGATAAAAACCGTTACATTGTGGTGAAGAAGATTACTAAAGATAATAGAATCTGGGACACCTATTTTTACTGCTGCAAGTTGCATACTTTTCACAATCGTAGGTGCACATAAGAGAATTACAAATTGCTTGGAATGGATTGGAAGAAGCTTCAAACATCTGATATAATTTT
Source organism: Spiraea crenata (assembly GCA_033992175.1). Taxonomy (NCBI): domain Eukaryota; kingdom Viridiplantae; phylum Streptophyta; class Magnoliopsida; order Rosales; family Rosaceae; genus Spiraea; species Spiraea crenata. Next base: position 3,131,991 of record JAVBHV010000055.1, on the reverse strand, counting down.
AGGCACAAATCAAAAGATCATTTTGACAGAAGTCACAAGCAAATGGTGACTATTTTTTAAGGAAACTTTATTACTTGCTAAATCTTCTTGGTGACAGCTTTGTTTCCTTTTTCCCTTCAGAATACTGCATATGGTTGATGAGCATGTGACTATGCAGTACAATCCTTCTTTCCCGAATTGATTGTTATGTAATTCACAATCCTGTAGAATAGCTTTGTTTCCTTTTTCCCTTCAGAATACTGCATATGGTTGATGAGCATGTGACTATGCAGTACAATCCTTCTTTCCCGAATTGACTGTTATGTAATTCACAATCCTATAGAATATGAAATTAATCCTACCAACCCTTATCATGACGTTTCTGGTGAATTTATGCTTGTTACAAATTCGGTTGTAGCCATAGGTCGACAGTTTCACTTCTCTTTCCAATCAGCTCCTAGTTCCTTCGGGATCAACCATTCAAGAACCATTAAACCAAAATTGACCTTAAACCACTTACAGAAAGTGACTTGTATTTATCATGTGGGCACTGATGAATGTGGTGGATATTTCTTACATTATAAACTGTACTTCAAAGAATCCAGAAAACCCTACCACAATCGAGCTTCACAAAATTCTCTGTACCAGAGCATACCATGTGCATGCTTGCTTTTCTCACAACTTTCCTTTCCCCTTCTGGGTCCTATGTCTAATTGGTTTTTTCCTATATATGATATCCGTTAATTATAAATATAACACGTCGATATAATCAAAACTATTATACTGATATTATTATCGATATGTCATAAATAATTCGTCCCAATATCCCTCGATTAGCTCTCATACTTATTTTGGTCACTTATCCACAGTAGATTTTCAACACAATTCCCTCTCAATAACAAAACGGCAGACTGGTAGCCATAGTGCTTTAAAAAGTTCATAAAAAATGATAAAAAAACACCAGCCAAATTCACTAGTCTTCGTAACACCATTCAAATTCTCTAACAAAAGAAAGAAACCCAGAAAGCAAAAGCAAAATAAAATTCTGTTCGCAAGAAAAGTAAAGTTCTTTGGCATTTCTTCTTCTCCTTCTTCTTCTTCTTCAATGGATCGTCGTCTCCTAATCTCTGCCTCTCTGCTCACACTTCTCTCCCTCCCTTTCTTCCCAGGTAATCTTTCTTTCGATCTTCTGAAACAAACCCATTTCTTAATTTTCCTCCGAAGCCAAAACCCAATTCTCAATTTTTCTCCAAAATCAAAACCCAATTCTCAAAAGTTTTGATTTTTATGGTCAAATTTTTGGTCCGTTGCAGAAGTGAACGCAGCTTCTTTCAAGCTTGTGAACAAGTGCCGCCACACAGTATGGCCCGGAACTCTCTCCGGCGCCACCACGGCTCCGCTCTCCACCACCGGCTTCACCCTCAAGCCCGGCAAGTCCCGGACCCTGTCCGTCCCCAAATCCTGGTCGGGTCGGATCTGGGCCCGGACCCTCTGCACCCAGTTCTCGCCCGGCAACTTCTCCTGCGTCACCGGCGACTGCGGCTCCGGGAAAATCGAGTGCTCGGGCGGGGCCAAGCCGCCGGCGACGCTGGCGGAGTTCACGCTCAACGGCGCTGACGGGTTGGACTTTTATGACGTCAGCCTGGTCGACGGGTACAACATCCCAATGCTGGTGGTGCCACGTGGAGGTACAAGAGGGGGGTGCAGCGCGACGGGGTGCCTCGTGGACTTGAACGGCAAGTGTCCGCGGGGGCTGAGGGTGGCGGTCCGCGGCGGCGGAAGGCGGGGAGTGGCGTGCCGGAGCGCGTGTGAGGCGTTCGGGGATCCGCAGTTCTGCTGCAGCGACGCGTACGCTACGCCCGACACGTGTCAGCCGTCCCCGTACTCGCTGTTCTTCAAGCATGCTTGCCCACGCGCGTATAGCTACGCGTATGATGACAAGACGAGTACGTACACGTGCGCCTCTGCGGACTACATCATCATTTTCTGCCCATTGCCTTATACCAGGTAACACAATTTACAATGTGTTACATTTACCGAAAATGTTTATGATTGCTGAGAACGTTTCAATTATAACGTAACATGTCAGATTGTCGGTTTAATGTTGACTAGTAAGTAACAATGTTCGGATTTTTATTCGAATTGTGGGAGAAAAGGGTACTATACAGCTGAGCTCCATGATATTAGGAATGATTTGAGCTGGTGAATGCGGTGGAAATGTTGTAGGTGTGGGGTGCAAGTTCCCTAATTTGCACCTTTTCATGCGCTAAGGGTTACTTAGAGATAATGGCAGTGATTTCGAGGGCCTTGAATCGTACAAATACGTTCGTTCGATGCCATAAAGACATAAAATAGAACAGAAGACAAACAACAAGTTGAATGTGCTTAGTGGGGTTGATTCTAAATGACTAAACTAGTTGATTGGTTTAGGATTCAGCTACAAGTTTTATGAGTACCAATGCAGCCTACAAGCCAATGTGGAAGTAACTATAATAAGCTTGATATACTTAGTTGGTGGACATTAGGACATGATAGAAGTTAGAACTGCATCATTTTGTTGGTTATGATATAGCTTGGCACTTCTTTCTATAATTAAACTGGAACCTGGGCATCTGTGGCAACAAAAATCAAGTTTTACGCATTTTTTTATTTTCATCTTCATGTATGTCTTGCTTGTCTTTTGTTTATGAGTGAATTGTAAAGTTGCATTAGTTGTTAGTGAGGGAGATGCCAAGACCTAAACCCCTTGAACATCAAACTTTGTCAGTCACTTAATGTTGAAAATGTCTGTTATTGTGCTATAGTGCGACTTTTGAGCTTTTCTGGTGCAAGGTGTATGCAACAGGGGAAAGGCATATGCCTTGTGAACATTTTACTAAAGATCTTTGCACATGAGGCTTTTTTATGTTGATTGCGTCAAATCCTTTTGAAACCTTGATTGGAAGTACTAAACATGAACAGTAATTCAACCCTGCTATTTGGTGTATGTGATCCGATGTTATTTCATATCCAAATTCACTTCATCAAGATGTGCTTCAATAGAATTCATTGTTTTTCAAGTTGTGCGTTGCTCTTTTTGATGGAGGTAATCTCAAAGATTTGGTTCCTATACTTGTATTTCCTCTTAAAGCTGCAAGCCAGTAACATACTACATTGTATTTCAGGCAATAAGAGACCTATATTAATCTTTTTCATCTATTTTACTACATAATGAAAAATCGGTACGCTGAGTATTATCACATTGCACAGTTGAGTTAAACCTCGTGCGCATAATTGGTGGCTTGTATGTAACTTGCAGTCTGAAGTTGTTGGAAATACGAAAAGATGGGGCCGTGCTACCGCTGGTTAACAAGACCATGATGTACTTCTAAGGTGCCAAAATGCAAGTGGTGTTTACTCAGGTCTGGTTTTGATTTAGATGCCTCTAATGTTCATACAGCCGATCGTGCAGCAGACCTTCTGGTATTTGATTACAATCCCAGCTGAAGAAATGGTTCCCTGGTCGATAACTTGCTTTCCACCTATCTTTCCACGCTGTATTTGGTATTTTTTTCGCTGGGAAGTGTTGTGGGGAAAAATTACTGCACAAATCTTGTAGATAAGTCTGTATTTGTTCACTCCTATTCAGTCATATATACATAGGACTCCTAAAGTTTTGCCTCTGCTGACTTTGTAATTTCAAGGATTATTAGCAATGACTTTGTAATATTTACAAGAACCTCCAAATTTTGAAAAAATTCAGAAACTGCAAGCTGGGTCATCCAACATATTTTTTTTCTGTTTCCTCTTTGTGGGCTTGGGCTTAACCGAAAATGAATAACGAAGAAAGAACATATGCAATTCGTACGTACAAGGTTCACAAGCAATCGATATTTCATGACCAGCAATGTAGTACTATTTGCATATTGAACTACAGGTTCTTTATTATCGCATTAACAATCGAAAGGCGCTCGAGATAACAAATCTTACACTATTAATTAAGCATTGGACTTGCCATTGAGTGGTCCATATAGGCTTCATAGTAATCTAAACAGGTTACCCAATCATATACCAAACTATAACCAGAGGAACAGATTGTGACGATTACCACCATTCAATTTTTATTCCTTGAAAAGCAACCTTTTATGATGAAGACAAAGGACGGACCCTCTTTGGGCCTGCTTTTGTACCACAAAAACAAAGTGAAAAAACTCACTTTTTCCCAAGGTAGAATTTACAAACAAATTCATTTTTAACGTTTTTGATATTCTCCCTATCTATACTATTTATTTAAGCAAACCCATTTTGTAGTTTCTCTTATGTTTTGGGGAAATGAGTCTTTGCCCTTTCAACTTTGAAAACTTAAAATTTTTTGATTAATACATGAGGTTAAATCGGTAAATTACCCTCCGGGCACTGTTTAGGTACTGTTCGTGAACAGTAATTTTTTATTTTAAAATTTTTTTTTTTTTCTATTAACTCTTCTACACGCGTCTTGGCGGTGTGATTTACTAGTAGTATTACTATAGGCAGTCAACGACAAATTTTGTTTAATCAAAAACAAAAAAAGTGGAATCAATGGTCTCTGCAATCGTGCGGTTCGGACCCCCAATTATGCAAACCCTAGAAAACACAATGATAATTTAAGAACCATCACATGAAAAACAATTACTTTTAGGTCCAAGTGTTGAAAACAAGTCAAAGAATTGATGTAAAGCTTTCCATTTGCATGGTAAACAATGCAGGTTTTTGGAAACTATGTCATTCGGGGTCTATTTAGTATAGGCTGGCTTGAGGCTTGAGGCATCTATGAGTGAACCAAATTGGAGAATTTGCCAAAATGTTTTACATGACAAACGTGCTAGGATAAGATCAAGCACCAAAAACGCATGTTCATAGTTCATACTAGGAAATGTGCACGTACCACAATCCTAGCAAAGCCGGCGATCATTGTTTAGGACAATTTTGTGTAATGTGTGTGATAGAAGAAGGCCTAAATGCATTATGAGTGAGGTTCGAGATGTCCTTGATTCACACTTAACTCGTCAAACTCATAACATATAATATGTGTTTTCTAATCACAAATCAATGAAGTTACCTGAAAGAAGATTTTAAGCATTCGTAATGTTAGCAAGTACCTTAGTCAATAAATGTTCTTAGGCCCTTCCACAGTAGTGAAGGTGAGCGTAATGTTTATAATTGAAACTCAGATAACACTCGTGCTACACTGACTAGAGTATTATGTATATAACAATTGTTGATGTCAAAAACTAGGCATCAACACTTGAGTAAATCAGTAGTGAGAAGTAGTTGGAACAGTAAAGATTGATTACCTTTGATCTTTGGGGTGAGTTTCCCTTTTATAGAGGGAGGTGGTTGACCTTGGATGGTCTCACCTTCGATGTGGGACTGAATACTTACACTAATTGCACTTTTAACACAATGTTCGACGCGTGTTTAGGATCTCGCACAGAGCACGCTACTCGTCGTAATGGGGGGATTAGCAACTCTACGCGGAGACCGCCGCGAGGTGATCTCGTGAGGGGTGTTTATTCCGTCGCATGTCATTTCGCGTGGGGACTCACGGGACTCATGAGGTTGTCCATGTGGCGCTTGATTGTACATACCATGTGTCTTGGTGGGGCATGGTATAAACAACAGTCATACTCTTTAAGTCTACACAATTATTTTAATTGATGAATTTTAAGTATTTTTCAATATTATTGATCTTCACCACTATCACTATGAATATCATACCCGTTAAATTTCATATATGAAACTCATAAATTGAATTAATGAGTATGACATTAAAAAATTTCGGAGCTTTGTGTGTGAGATTTCCATTCGTACACTTTTATGCAATGAATTTGGTTCAATCAATTGGTTAAGGTCAAGATTTCCAGCTTTTACGTAATGAAAATTATGAACACATGAAAAGAAGAGAAGTGTAGGGAATCCAATGTCGCTCGCCCATGTGGCACGTATCAACGGTCATTACATCTGACGTGGCAAAATATGAGATGTTCATTAGTGTACCCACCTTATAAACAGTGAGGATAAAATCATTAGTTTCTTCACTGTAAAGACTGTAAATGGATGCTGATGTGACAAATAAGCAAAGGAAAAAAAGCTCGTGGTAACGGGCCCCATTATCTCCCAAAGCTCCGACTCTTTACTGACTTTTACTCCATGCACTGCCCAACCATGGCAACGAAATGCGTGTTTTCTGCAGTAAATTTATTCGGTGGAAAATAAACAAAACATGTATTAACACTCTTTTCCTTGACAAAAGCCATTTGTGTATTGCAAATTTGCATGGAAGGATTGTGTTTTCTTTCTTTTGCAAATAGTACTTGTCAAATTTCAACAACAAACCCAATATCAAACGAAAAAGATTACATCCGCTGCTTTGTAGATGGGAGTCTCCATCTATAGTTAACTTAGGTTCTACCAAACACTCATATATCATAGCAAGATTGAAACAATATCCATCTATGAAAGTGGACTTCATGTAACGATATTATTGCTGCTTCAAACTCAAAATTGAACAATGAGGTAAAATAAGTTCATACATAATTACAAACTTACACTCATGCCAAGGACAATACTATTAGGCTGCTCTAGTTAGTGTAGCCATTGGCTTCTTTAATGATATTTTTCACCCTTTCAATTGATGAGTATCATGATTGAAACACATTTTGCTGATTATACATATATGATTATCCTTGTAAAAAATCATTTAAATTCGAAATCATTTGGTTATCTAATTTAAAAAATATATACGAATGATACAATTATACGTAAAAAAATCGTCTATATATTCACAAAATTAAATAATAAAACGATATCGAATTGAAGTAATTTTTTACATGAATAATCTTATTTATATAATCAACAAAACAAATAATTTTAATCACAATACTAATCAACTAAAAATATAAAAAATATCATCAAAGTAAGCAAGACCAACTCGAGATAGAGAAGCCCAATATTGTCCTCATGCCATTCAATTACCCAAAAAGCTTGGCAAAATATCCAGATTGTGAAATAAACGAGATATTCTTTTTACTAATTAAGATTAATCTAGGGTAAAGTAAAAGAGTAATACAGCATGGCCTAACCATTAATTTGTTTCTCATATCCTGAAAAAGGAGGGAAACAATAAAGGAGACAGTACTGACAATAGGCACTATTTTATGCTCTAATTTTCATCTCTCCTCCCCAGTCCCCCATAAACCAATATCAGCTGTTAATAGAGTTGAACCTCATTTGCCCATTCCTCCAAACCCCTACATTGTCCTCACTCCCAAGCAGCTCCGACCACCATCACAACCACCGCCAACCGCCGTGCACCGCCGTCTCTCTTTCCCAAGAACCACCCAACAAAAAGAAACAAGCTTTGGCCATGGATTTCTTCATTCTCAGCCTTGCTCTCTCGCTCTTCATCACTCCCAACGGTAAAGATTCAAACTTTACCTCCATTCCCCTCATGGGTTCCTCCCAATTTTACCTGGGCACCTCTCAAAACTCACATTTTCACCGATTTGCACCAAAAAGTTGACAACTATATTCACTTTGTTTCTCTATTTTTTACAGGTGTTTCCGCCACCACTTTCACCTTCGTCAACAGATGCAGCTACACAGTCTGGCCCGGAATTCTCGCAAATGCCAACAGCCCTCCGCTCGACTCCACCGGATTCGAGCTCCCGGAGCAATCCGCCCGTACATTCCAAGCCCCGACCGGCTGGTCCGGTCGCTTCTGGGCCCGAACCGGCTGTAAATTCGACGGATCCGGAGCCGGGTCTTGCGTAACCGGCGACTGCGGCTCCGGTCAGGTCGAATGCAACGGCGCGGGAGCAGCCCCGCCGGCGACCTTAGCTGAGTTCACACTCGGCACCGGCGGTCAGGACTTTTACGACGTCAGCCTCGTCGACGGGTACAATTTACCCGTTTTCGTCGAAGGGACCGGCGGGTCGGGTGAGTGCTCCTCCACGGGTTGCTCCACGGATCTGAACCGGATGTGCCCGACGGAGTTGAAGGTCGGCGAAGGTGACGCGTGTAAGAGCGCGTGCGAGGCGTTTGGGACTCCCGAGTACTGCTGCAGCGGCGCGTACGCCACGCCCGCCACATGTAGCCCGTCGGTGTACTCGCAGATGTTTAAGGCGGCGTGCCCGAAGTCGTATAGCTACGCGTACGACGATGCTACGAGTACGTTTACGTGTACCGGTGCTGATTATACGGTGACGTTTTGCCCTTCTTCCCCAAGGTAAACTAAAGTGGACTAACTTGATCACTTTCATATGCTTTGCTTTACTATTGCAAAAGCTAAAGTTTATTCCTTTTTCAGGTTTTGCATTGAAAAATCTTAAATTGTGAATCAAATATTCCCTCTTTTTTGCTGTGGATTGGTTTAATTTGCAAATTTCCAATGCCATGCTGCCAAAGATTCTCTTTTTATTGATTAGTTTTCTCTATAATTTTGATTAGAATTTCTGGGTTTGTTTATTTGGGTTGTTAAGTTGTACAAACCATGTGCAAATGTATCATTTTTGTCACTTCGGACTGTCACACTCACAACAAAAAGTGTGATTAAATTTTTGTTTAGGGTTTTGCTAACATCTTGATCATGTGGCCATTTGCAGTCTAAAGTCCTCTAGAGATCCAACCACACCAATGACAGCAACACCATCACAAGGGGCTGCCACTGCCGGGTCGAACCCCGGGTTCACTTACTCGGATTCGGGTGCCAATTCGGGCACCACCGCCGCAACCGGGTCAAGTACCACCACCGGGTCAGGGACAGGAGCCGGTGAAGCAATGCTGGCTGATGGGTCATGGTTGGCTGGTTTGGCAATGGGGGAATCACCAAGGACAGTGCCCCAACAAGCCCTTTTGATCTCAGCAGCTTTTTTATCAATAACCTTATCATGTTTTTACTTGTTGTAGTCCCACTTCTTTGAAGATTCTCTCAAAATTTCATTGTAAAATATACATAAGAAAGGAAATGGTTCATTTTGGTATTTTATGGTAGTAGTAGTAGTAGATTTTTAGGTGCCTTGTTCCTTTCCCAATTGAGCTTTTTTAAGGTTGTGCCGCTATGTACTTATTAAAGCAACAATTGAGGATTCAGAACCGTTCCTTTTGATCTTGAGCTTGGCTTTTTAAAGTCTCCTTTGAATTTTGATGAAAAGAAAAGAGTTGTGCTTGGCTTGTGAAGGGTGGTCTTGAAAAGGGTTTTATGTAATGTGAATGTGTAGTGAAATTGTAGGCTTCTTGTGTGAAAAGCTTCATTGTTTACTTACTAGATAGGGGGATAGAAGCATTGAAAATTGTTGGGAATCATTTTGTTTACTTGGTTACGTTACGTTTACGCTTAGAAATCAAAATTTAATTGGTCTTATTCCAATTTAGAGACAAAACACCTCAAGAAATGACAATTGGATAATAAGGTAATCAAAATTTAATTGGTCTTATTCCAATTTAGAGACAAAACACCTCAAGAAATGACAATTGGATAATAAGGGTATTTGGGTATTCGATTCCCATTCATGATTCCTGTTTTTGGTTCTCTCTTATAAATGAACAGGATAGCGATAAAGACTCGTGACTCCATGTAGTTATTCTTCGCTCGTCATCCGCATATCGATACTTATCAGTTCAAAGAATTCAAAATTTTTGAGTTTACAGCTAGCTGGTCACTTTGTTAGACCACAATGCCAGTTTCCCTGCATCATGTTATCAATCTGTTTGGTGGGATGTGAAATGGCGTTGAAGTTGTTGGTTGGATTCTCCGAGGGAAATAGGTTAATCTCAGTGGGTGTTTGGGGACCCAAGAACAAATGCAAATCAAATCTTTGCAAATTTAAATAAGAGGGGATATGAAGGAAAAAGTGGTGCATTTGTGCTAAAGCATGATTAGCTGCCTTCTGATTGCCGCTCTAATCATAAACCTTCATGCTTTTCTTCCGGAAAAATGCAGGAAAGAAACATGATGTTTTTTTTTTTGATCCAAGGAAAATATATTGGGGTTGGAATTCCACCAACCAAATAGAGTACAAGTAAAACTGAGTGCCGTTAACAAAACACACTCAATACTCCACAACGAAAACAAAGCAACATTTCAACCAGAGACAACAAGTGACTAGCACCCGTATGACCTTTCGGCCAAGACGACTAGAGCCAGAATAAACTAGCGCTAGACGACAATAGCAGGTTTCCCGGCACCAAACACCTTTCCTTCCGGATAAAAACCGGAAGTGGACAACTTATCAAAACCACCTTTCAACTAAACAACTATCAACTAAACAACTATTCAGCTAAGCCACCAGCAATCCTTATTCCTTCCAAACCAAAACCGGCCGAGCAGCAAAAGTCCACCATCCAGCCATCACCAAGCACCGACTGGCCCAAGCCCAGCCCACAACCAAGAACGGACCAATTGCTCAGGTCGGGGAAGGCCGGATCGGCATCGGCAACACGCCTTGCCGGAACCCAGCTCACCAAACGGGCCGGAGCCTTCAGATCTGTAGCATCCCTCTCGGCTTTCTGTGCTTGGGAGAGCGGCACGGCGGCGACGCACTAAGCCCAATCCGAAGGGCCGACGGCGCCACCAGAGACGGATCAGGAGAACCCAAGAGGCATCTCGCGGCAGCGAACGGCAGCAACCATGGAGCTGAAGAGCGACGCAGACTGGAGGTGGAGGCCGGAGGGGAAGCCTGCAAAAGAACACACGCAGGAAATGAAAAGGGCGGCCGACCCCAAGGCAAAGCCAAGGGGCCGGCGGCGGGGGTTTGTTGTTTTGGGTTTGTTGACATTGTTGAGTTGCGAATATATGTTTTCAAGGCCCACCCTTGAAAATATTCATCAAACATGAAACCACTTTTTGGACCAATCTTAGCTAGATTTACGTTGTGATTATGTCACCTGATGTGAGCCAAGAGAAATTAACCCGGACAAGGATATTAGGGTCATTGGCGGATTGTCGGACCTCGTAAAGCATCAACGATTTGAATCAGCTTATATCTGTATGCGGGACTAATCCTCCTAACATTGCTCATACTCCACCATGGTGGTAATCATTGATAAAATACAACTTTGGGTCTTTGTCCTAATGTGGTTGACTGTTTCTTAATCGTTACTAATATTTTTACTTCAATAACCATGATCTTCATTCACTTTGTCAAGACAGATGGATCATGGTGGCTTATGAGTGATGCAGATTGCAGCCATCAAAGTTAAATGGTATGGATAATGCTTTAGTAATATGCTGTACTTCATTAATTTTTCAAGTGGGTCCTTCCCACCCACCAGAAGCAAATATGCAGTTAGTCCATTATAATCACCCTCAGAGCATCTCCACCGGGAGATCGCAAAATCGGATGAGGGCGAAGTCAATTGATGCTTTCGGCCAGGTTGATTTCAGCAGCAATTCAATCGGACGAGGACGTTTGCACCGCTTTCGGCAATTGCCCTAGGTCGAAGACAGCTTCCGTGGATTGAGACAACCCTATCAGACGAAGAAGACGACGTGGGTGACATCGCCAGGGCGGTCGAGCGCGAGTCTGAAGACCTCGTCCGAGGTCGGCAATTGACATCGCCCGCGACTGCGAGTCCGATTCCTCGTCCGATTTGGCACCGGTGGAGGCGCTCTCGTCCGATTCCGCGGGCAATCTGTTGATTGCCCGTCCGATTTTGCAGCCGGTGGAGATGCTCTCATTAGAAAATCCTACCAAATTGCTTCCATTCTATCGACCCCCCATGTAGCCTTGATAGATTTTTTTTTTTTTTTTTGTTAAGTAGCCTTGATAGATTTTTCTCAACTATAATTGCCCTTCAATAATTTCGTAACAATTGATTGTGTAGATAGGGTTGCACTAGGATTTTTTTTTGGTAGGTAGGGTTGCACTAGGATTATCAGGTTTGCTTTTAGAATTCATAATTGCAATTGGGAAAACACGTATGAAACTGAAAGGTGAGTCTGCAGGGAATCATGGCATCTCACAAAAGTATGGAAGTTTTGGTGTGGAGTAAATGTGAGATACAAGCTACCTCAGGAGACAAGTTCTGCAAAATAAAGCCACAGCCGCAAAAGAATTTAAGAGGAGAAGCATTCATATATAAGAATTATAAATTTCCTTGGCCAGAGTAGATCAACTTCTTAAATTTTGCTATTAACTAATAACTATTAAGGATTCTGAATTGCACAAGTGATCATGCGACTGAATTGATTGGAGTTGATGTTCTTTGAGAATGATTATAGTGTACTAATTTATACTTAGTATGAACGCAATAGTAGTCGTTAGATCGATGTATTTATTTTTCTCTTATAGAGTATAGATTAGTCTCAATTCATTAGATTATGTTTGTACTGTAAATGAGCCCAAAATTCTACATGGCAAGAATCATGTGCACACAAAGATACTCATCAAAATAATGAATTACTACTTTCTTTAAAACTACTCTACGTGATACAACAATAGTCCAATGTGCTTGGACAAGATCTGTTGAAATTGTATCACAACTGAATGCTAACATGTCTAGTTTCCTCACCTTGGCACAACGAAAATGTTGAGCTTGAAGTCCTGTTGCCATACTTGACATTTACTCGATATTCACCCAAGAAACCAAAAAAGCTATATGCTCCATGCTCATCTGTCTGCCCCTCTATCTCCCCAGTTTGCCATTCTTTCAACAGCTTGTCCACCACATCACCAGCTGGTAGGTTTTGTAGATTATTATCTGTTAAGCACATTGCATAGCACCCTGCTGGATGCAGAGCAGTCCAGAGCATTATACCGTTCACAGAAGGGTGTGAATAGCCTTCTCTTAAAACTTGTTCCAAATAAACTGCCTACACGAAAAACAAGTATCTGGTTAGTCAGATAAGAGAAAAATTTATATTTGTTCTTGTCACGTGACAATGCAGCACGAGAATACATGTTCGAAAAGTGAAAATTGGGCAGCATCCTCGCTCTAATATGCCATGTGACATGAACAGCCCCACGTACATTTTTTCCAGTAGCTTGAACTGTAAGTAACACATATTTACCTGTGTTTCTTTGTCTAGAGAACTGCTAATATCTACCTCTGTGAGCCAAATTGGAAGGCCTAATGTCGCCAACTTGTCTATGATGGCTCTGATAAGAGGAGGGTTTGGTACTGTGAAGTGACTTTCTAGTCCAATTCCATCCATGTATACTCCTCCATGTTGAAGCTCTCTCAACCTTAAGATATATGAATCCACCGTCGAATTCACATCGCTGCAGGTCTCCACCACATTGAAATCATTCATGAAAAGGGTTGCCAAAGGGTCAGATTGGTGTGCAGTCTCAAAGAAATGCAAGGTGGCATCGGGGCCAAGCTTTTGCTCATAGAAATCGAAATGCAGCATTTCATTGCTGACATCCCAGTGTACAAACTCCTCTTTGTATTTGCTCATTAAGCTTTGGATTCTTGAGTTAACAGCAGATTGCAGCTCACTTCCTGTTAGGTTTTGTACCCATGCCGGCGTGTACTTGGGATCTTCCCAGAAAATGTTGTGCCCTCTAGCGATAATTTGGTTAGCACGAACAAATTGCAGCATCTGATCTGCTATGGTGTAGTTGATCTTGCCTTTTTCGGGTTCTGTTGCATACCATTTGAGTTCGTTTTCAAACACCGCGGCATTGAATCTCTTAACAAACCAATTCTGAATGTGAACATAATGCGCATTAAGATTGGTTTTTTTGCATAAAAGATTGTCTATTTACTAACCAAAACAGTAGAGTGTGCTAACCTGATATGGCAAGTTTCCTAGAATGGTTTTTGCTATTGCAGATCCAAATGGGAAATCTTTGGATATTTGTTCAATGTCAATTGTCACTCCTTGCAGCCCCATTCCTTGCTCATCTGATACGTGAACAGCCACGGCGCGCTTCCTTTTCTATTGATCAAACAATGAAATTGACTACACAAATCAACAATGTTCGGTTTGAGAATAGCAGAAATGTACTTACTTTGTTGATCATATATTGCTGATATGTGCTCCACTGCTGGACACTGAATGGCTGCAAAGAGGAGCTGGAAATTTCTATGTTAACATCTCTGCCATCTGCATTCTGCATAAGCACAACGGTAGACGAATCTACATGAAGATCGAAATTCGTTTCGGAGGGAAAAAGAGGTACTTAAAATCGATAATGTGTATCAATGTGTTGTTGACAAGGAAATTGTACCTGAAAGAATAGGATAGATAATTGAGATGGCGAGTTTAGGACAAAGCCACCCTTGAGAAATGACCAGCATCCGTTCTTAGCCAAGACAGTTCCTACACAGTTGTATGCTTGATCGTCTGCCTTTAGGCTTGCCCTAATGAGAGATGAACTTGCACCATCAATCTTGACCCAACCTGTTTCATGATTAAGCGCCATGTAGCCCAACGTCAGATCCACGTCCAAGAACATTTTAAAGTTGCCATAAAATCCCCAAACTGTGATTAACATGAAATGGAAAATAGCCCACATGTTTGCAAGTGACTGCATACATGGTAGATTTATCTTGTCTTAATAATGGAGCAAATTGTTCTTCACTATATTGTCACGCCTAAAAGTTTAGTGCGCTTAACTTTAGCATAGGACTAGGACCAATCTCACTCACGCATGGATCTATCTTGGCCTAATCATGTTTTGTGCTCTCAAGTATAACGGTCGGAATCAACTCACATATATGCGACTGATTTCGTATAGAACAAGCCTGGAGTGAACATGGGCTAGGAGACCAAATGGTTAACTGGGCTTCGGTCGTGGTCCATGAAGCAAGCGATAAATAATGACGAACATAAGAAAGGAACACCAATCCGTTGTAGTCTAGTTGGTCAGGATACTCGGCTCTCACCCGAGAGACCCGGGTTCAAGTCCCGGCAACGGAAATTTTTAACCTCTTTTTGTTTATTCTCGAAGATTTATACCCCCAAGCAATCAATTGAGAAAAGGAATTAAGCGAAACTCAACTGGAGAAGCAGTAAATGCCGTCGGTGAGGTTGTGCAGGATGAATGCCGGTGAATAAACACCACTACTTGCAATTGCAAAATTCCCCATCTTCTTGTCTTCAGCCCCGTAAGCCTGATCAGTGAGAATCCCTCCGCCGTAGAGCGGCGGCTCCGCCTGTAATTTACACTGCCAAAAACAAACAAACATCGGCGTTATTGAGCAGTAGATGCATACAGATTTGTCACATTTGTATATTGTTTACCTCAGTGTATGCTGTAGAATCATACAGTGGACCATCTGCAATGTGTGGACACTCATAAAATCAGTAAAATCAAACTACCTGAATTATTGAACTACAAACCAAATGAGATAGAATTCAAGGGAAGAGAGAAGAACCAAAAGAAGCTACAAGAGAAGATCTCATGAGGACAAAGAGCAGTAGGAGGCCAAAGGTGAGAGTTTCCTCCATTCTTGCTTAGTGGCTGGAAAAGGATGCAATGTTCAAACGGTATTTATAATGCAATGTAAACACATACGATGCATTTGTTGCCTCTTAATTATTTAACAGGTAGCAATTTTCGCACTTCTAATTTTCCTTTTTGCACAAAAAGGAGAAAAGAGTGTGCCCAAATCAATTCCCAGGTGAAATGGTTGAACAAAGAGTGTGGCACTTAGTTGTTCTCAACTTCTCACTTATTTGTTCTCAATAGTAGCCAAACAAGGAGGTTTATAGGAGGAAGAGAACCCAAATAGAGTGTACTGGTGGTGGAGATCACAAGGGCACAGTGGCTGTTGTACTGAATAGCCCGTGGCCTGGTCACGTGCTAACTGAGCGTGGGAGCCTCTTGTGACCACTTACTGAAGGACATCAAACATTTCAAACCGTGAGTTCTTACTTGTCTTGTGTGTAAGACCCTGCAAAGATCTCACTCAGCTTGTTTCTATCACTTGACAATGTTAGGTGATAGAATAGACTAACTATTGGTTAATAATGTATGTATAAGTTCAGCCAAAAAGAGGTGACCAGTTTGTTAACCAGCTAGTCTACTACTCATACTATTAGATGATAAGAGGAACGCCATTAGTATTTTCTCGAAGCCTAAATCATGATTTAAGGTCTCCCTTCAACATAAATATTTGCTAAAATATGGTCAAGAGTTTTAGACTCAGGCCCCGAACTGCCTACGGAAAGGCCATTTTGTGGCAGTAGTTTGGCTTTTTCAATCATTACCTAATCTTCAGTCTTTCTAGTACTTTGATTGGAATAATCAGCATCCATTCAGTGCTAAATGACAGTTATAATTCTGTAATTTCTCTACAACACGAAATTAATACTGTCATATCTTTAGTAGTATTGGCCTAATTGAAAAATACAAAAGATTATTTGGTTTAACTCTGTACATGGCATTTTATCTTTTGTGCAGACTAGATTGTCAATATGTTATTGATAATATATCGATTTATTGTCGCTAGCAATTGAAAAGTGAACTTTTACCAAATTAGAAGGGGGTTGAGGGACAAGATCATGGTCTCAGAGTTCCATTTGTGGCACGGTGCTTAAATGCTTTGGCTACAAGCCTGCAAGTCTTCTACTACCCATGTGCATACCTCTAGAAAGCTTTGAGCCTGCCTTTGAAACTTTCACCGCGTGCACCACACACGTTAACATTCAACCATTTATCTAACTTTCACCGCGTGCGCCACATGGTAAATGATACTTGTGGATGCAGCAATAAAAGCTCACCTTCTTCACCTGCTCTCTGACCAAAGTGACTATGCATCGTGGTCCTAGTATCCAGAAGTGATTATGAATAAATTGGACTAATGAATACCAAAATGTGAGATAAGTTGTCGTTTTTGTTAACTTGGTTCCCTGAACCTCTTGCAAAGGTTTGATGTTTGTATCAAACCCACCCTACGGCATAGCCAGCAAGGGAAAGGACCAAGAAATCCTCATCACCAGGCCCCCAAATATGGAGGATTCTTGACTGATGATGGTTAAGTAGCCCTTTGACTTCTGAACCAATCCGTACAAGCTTCCATACTGACGCGAGTTATAATAATAAAGTTTTTATCATGGATGGGGTCTAGACTTTTGCTAACCGGATTATGTGGTGCAAGGCTTTAAAAGTGATCAAAATGATCCAGGAAAACTTGAAAAAGGAGACAAAATGGTACCTAACGGAATTTTTAGTTAAAGCTCCGTTCAAAACGAGGACAAAATCGTCATTTCTCACTTATCTTTTTGTTAAATTCCTGTGTCGTCTTCTCTGAGACGAAACATTTCTGTTCTAGTTTTGGGCACTCCAAAAAGCAGCCATGTTTGATCACCAATCGCAGAGTATTTTTCCTGTTTTTTTAATTCAAATAAGCTAAGTGAAAACAAAGCAATCCAATATTGTTTGTTATGGGCTTATCAGATGCTGAACTCTACAATCCTTGCACAGACGAGGAGGTCTTCAAGGATTTAAAGGGCCACAGAATCGGCATGATTAAAGCCCTCACTTTTGGTCTTTTTCTCCTCATCTTTCTTTTTTTGGGTTCCAAATCTATTGCTTCAATTTTGTTTTGAATTGCTGAATTTAGGTTCAAACTATAGTTTTCGAGGAAACCCAGATGAGAAATTGGGGGTTTTGAGCTCATTGGTGTGTATTTTGTAATGTAATCCGCTTAGAAATGTGAATTGTGATCCGCGTATTATAAATTGTTGTTGTTAATTCTGTAAACCATTTGATTTGTCTTTGGTCTGTGATCTAATGCGATTCCTATTCAAAGACAAGTTCGATCTGGAAATCGTATCAAATTTGAATTTCTGTTATTTGAATCGATTAACTGTGCGAGTTAATTTCGGTTTCTGTTGAGTTGTAACTTGTCTAAGAGGGTGAGCGAGGCCAGCCCAGTACAATCGGTGTGCAACGCCGTACCGACCTCCTTGTAAGACGCCGGCACGCAGATGTTTGGTTTCAGAGAAGACGACACGGGAATTTAACAAAAAGATAAGTGAGAAATGACGATTTTGTCCTCGTTTTGAACGGAGCTTTAATTGAAAATTCCGTTAGGTACCATTTTGTCTCCTTTTTGCCAAGTTTGGGTATGATTTTGATCACTTTTAAAGTCTGGGCACCACATAGTCCGGTGAGCAAAAGTCTAAACCCCATCCATGATAAAAACCCATAATAATAATAGTACGTTTTATTCATTATTCACTAAATATCGTTTTTGCAAAGAAATAAAAAACAATTCAATCGGAGATTGTTCGGGTTTTATAAATGAACTAAACTTATAGACGCTCATTTGACGTCTAATTCAACCGTTTATATGCTTCACATAATTAGATAGCCAAACGATTTCCGATTGAATTGATTTTTTTCAAAGATGATTTTTACTGAATGATGAATAAAATGAATAGTTCGGATGATGACTCATGTTAGCGTGAAAGCCTCCATGGATTAGTTTAGCAGCCAAAGGCTGCTTAGCCCTTTAGAGCAAAGGCACCCCTAAGGGCAAGGGCAATAAGGGGGCCTTTTGCCTGCTGGCAATGAATAGTATATTGCCCTCGCCCTCCATTGATTTCGCAGCTAGCACCCACGGAAGGCGAGGGCGAGGGCAATTCACTATATTTGATACAAAAAATGTGTCACATAAAATTTATTTGTTCTTAAAATTAAACATTACATACTACAAAAATTGATATAAAAAAAAAATTGATTTATTAAAAACAAGAAAATTTTGATTTTTATTAAAAAAAAATTATTTTTGTTTGTTCGGCAGTAAACCAGCCCAAACGACTGCCTCACGCTCGCGTCTGGGGCGTGTACCGCACGTGCCTGCATTAAAAAAAAAAAGAAAGTGCGCGATGACGTCAGATCGCCTTCGCCGCCCGCGGGCAATCCCCATCCTCGCCCTTGCCCTCCGCAGGCTAGCCCGTCGATCGCCCTCCATTTTTTTGCCCGCTGCCGCGCAAACAGTGGTTCCGCAGGCAATCCCGCAGGATCGCCCACGATTTCGCCCGTGCGGTGATGACCTTCTCGGTCCTTCCCCTTGCTGGCTATGTCATAGGGTGGTTTCCTCGATTTTTCTCTCCACCTTTCTTCCCTTTATTATTTTTTTAAAATACTTGGTGTACAAGTTCATATTTTCAAAGTGCTTGTTATTCACTTCTGTGCACTTTCTCACAGCATGGAATGTACAGAAGCAACAATGTTTCCGAAACCAAATATTATATGTAACAGCACTAACATCGTCTTTTACTAGTTGGAAACAAGGAATATGGTTCATAATGATATTGTTTCGTACTTGTAAGAAATATTGTTAAAAGCAAATTGCAGGTTCTTGAATAAGCAATCTAAGCAACTGGAGGAACCCTGGGCTGTTGCTACTACTATGCTTACCTGCTGGGCCTCTGACCTTCAATTCAACCCAACATGAAAAACCCATATACATTAGGTGCATTAATTTGCTTCAGACATCACCATTTTCTGAACTTTCAGTCTAC
Organism: Spiraea crenata; assembly: GCA_033992175.1. NCBI lineage: Eukaryota > Viridiplantae > Streptophyta > Magnoliopsida > Rosales > Rosaceae > Spiraea > Spiraea crenata. Next base: position 3,112,571 of record JAVBHV010000055.1, on the reverse strand, counting down.
AATGGATCCATCAATCTAACAGACGTTATCTATCATCAGTATTTAGATCATGAAAATAAAAAATAAAGAAGAATTGATTAGTATGCATAAAGGTTAGTGAATGCATAAAGCTTACTTTGTGGCCTACTTAACATAGGAAAAATAATTTCACACAACTAACCAGAATACCGCAAAATTACAGACCAATTCCACCGAGAACCGATGGATACAAAAACTTCGTAGGGCAGATTAAGAATGCCCATAAAACAACTTAACCACATTACTTCGTGGTAGCTGTAGTAGGGCAACATAATGCCATCTTCAAAGAATTTACAAAACCTGCTTCAGTGTATATGGAGGATGTCACCAGGCAAAAAATCAAGCCCATCTATCCCCAGATTCTCTGGCCTTTCAAGTCCTACCTTAGTTTCAACTATTGAGTACCATTAGACACTCTCTTAGATTTCTTACCAGCTTGTATCTTGGTGTAAAGGCTCTTAGTTCTAATAGATAGCAAGATGTCCAAACCAAACCCGATAATGCAGGCAATAGCCATGACAACGAACACAAGCCTGTAACAATGTGCACCAACGCAGGTGTTGCCGCCTCCACTTGTGGTAGTGGCCTCCATGTCGTATAATATGCCAGCAAGCAGGCCGGAGAAGAGGAAGGATCCGAGTGGGAGATTGAGGATGAGAATGTTATAGATGAGTCCATAGTATTTGAGACCAAATAGTTCTGACGCTGTAGGCACAGTAATGGCAAGACGAACTCCATAGCATATCCCAACAATGATTGAGCCAATGTATAATGAACCGGGCATGGCAATGGCCATTAGTGTGTACCCTACTGCCATTACAATCTGAGAAGCAGCATTCCAAAGAGGCCTTGGTATAGCCGCTTTCCTGTCAAATACATAAATCCGGCCAGAGACAGTTCGTCAGTTGATTTTTCAATCCAGAACAAACGTGATCACCAATAAAGTTAGTTGGAAAAATTTTTCAGAAGTTGTCAAAATATCCAGACGTGCAAACAGAGACTTTGAAAAAATGATAAAGTGGTCCCTTTATAGGTGATCAACTAGTATGCTCAGAATTTAGATGGAAATTTGTAGCTTAGGACCACTCATTAAATAGGGTTGGCCCAGATGAGAAGCAAGTACAAAACATTAACTAGGACCTTCTCATCATTTAGTACCATTCTATTGCCGGACGTTGTGAAATTAGACCAAGCATCAAGGGACCTCACTAGTGCATCTCAGACTCGCAGTCGCAGAGCATTTCCCTTGTGTATAAAGGAAAGGCCTCACCGACCCGAATTCGTATGGTATACGTATTTATTGACTAAATAGATTGAAAACTTGGAGGTTGAGGAAATGGAAGATGACAAGGTCTTCACCCCAAAAGCCAGGTTTAAGATTCAAAAGAACCTCAAAACCTAGAGAGACAAGGGGGATGAAACAATACAAAGCTTCCTAATCGCTATTTACAATGAGTGGTGGTTGGGAATAACCAACCAACTAAGTCACCTAATAACACAAACAATTCTCTAACTACAGTCAAAAGTTCCCCAAAAAGTAAAGAAGTTAAAAAATTGCAACTTTGTTTCTAAAGACCAACATCTCACCCTACTCTATTTGGAAGCAACCTATGAAATATCATAATCACAATTGCTATTGATTATCAAATACAGTTCTTGTCATTATAGAGAAAAATATACCAAAAAGATCCTAATATTATAATAGCATTATTAAAAAGCCAAGAATAATACAAAACACTTCCTATTGAAGGAAAAATATTCATGGATCTTAATAAAGCATGCCACTACCCACCACATTAGCAATTCCACAAAGAAGAACAAAAATTCCTTGTTGGACTTTCGAAATATTATCAAACAATTAGGTCAAGAACATACAAGAGCATCTTAGAATTCTTCCTAGTTGTGATTAGACATTAACTAATGTAATTAACACGAAATAAATAAAGAAATAAACGAAAAAGCACCGGTTCAAGTTTCAACTGACCTGATGAAGTACTCGGAAACCATACCCGAACCGATCCGGCCGAAAAACCCCCAAATGCTGGTGAGCGAAACGAAGATCGAAACGTCGACGTATCCTAGCGCCAACCCGATCTGGCCCATATTGTTCATAACCGCCAACCCGGTCCCCACCCCGCACAAAAACGACACGAACAAAACCCAGAAATCCAAAGTTAACATCGCCTCGAAGATCGTGTGGTCCTCTCCGATCACCGGCGGCCTCTTCGCCTCCACCACCTCCGCTTCCGCCGCCGCCGCCGCCTCCGGAGCAGCTACCTCCGGTTTGTGCTGGGTATCATCCACCGCAGTCTGCCTCAGTAAAGGCTCGTCCACCCGGGTATCCGGATCCGGACCCGCTTCCAACCCGACCCGACCCGGCTTCGACTCCCACGCCGTGAAGAACTCGTACGCCGGAATCATCAGCGGCGAGGCGAGGAGGATGAGGAGGATTCCGGTGAAAATCAAGGAGAAGGGCTTCGACGGGTCGGGTACGAAGTCGTAGGCCAGGAGGTAGAGAGCGACGAAGACGGCGACGCCGTTGATGACCCAGAAGTACCGGGACTCCTGGCGGTCCTCGGCGGAGGAGGACGACGGCAGTTGCTCGCGGAGGAAGACCATGGCGGCTAAGCAGACGGCGAAGGGGGTCACGGCGAGCATGACGAGGAAGCTCGCCGGGTCGTTGTTGAACAGGGCCGCGCAGATGTCGGTGAAGATGGCGGTGCTGAGGCCCACGTAGCCCTTGAGAATGCCGGAGACTGGCCCGCGGTTTCGCCGGAAGTTGCGGATGCAGGTGACCAGCACCGCCGTGTTCATCCACGTCGTGCTGTTGCCGCCCATGCACAGAAATATACACATCTGATTGAAAAAAAAAAAAAAAAAAAAAAAGTAATTAGCACACCAACTGTTCGATAAAATGTCACAATTAGATAGAAATTAGACGATTGTCAGCTGTCGTTGAATTCACTTCTTTTCGAATTGGAATTTTGAGTACCTGCCAATACGCGAGGGGTTTGATTGTTTCGCTGACGACGAGCCATTGGGCGCCGTAGCCGACGAGGCCCTCGACGGAGCCGATGAGGAGGATGACCCATGTGGGGAATTTATCGGAGGCAAGGCCGGCGAGGAGGCCGAAGGCTTTTCCGACGTCTTTTGCAACGGAGAGGTTGTTTAGTTCGAGCTGGGTTAGGCTCATGAGGGTCTTTAAGGCGTCGGAGTAGTTTGAGAAAGTGTAATTGTTGCCGGAAATGGCTTGGACCCAGACGGCGGTGACGAAGCCCAGCCATTTCAGGGAGGAGGAGACGGAGGGGTGGTTCGAAGACAACCCCATTTTGTCGACAGTCTGCAGAAAAGTAACGACGGAGAAGGTTGTTAAAGGTGAGCTCAGCTGCTCTGGCGATACTGGTGAAAGGTCCGATGAAAGGACCAGTATTTATAAAGAGATATTTTGGGGAATATTAAAATATTGAAAAAAGAAATATCGAGGGTTTTACCCTTTTCGAAGAATAAAGTAAAAAATAAATAAAGGGTTGAACATTTTAGTGTTAAAGCGACGCGTCACAAACAATGGAAGGTTATGCAACTTGTTGAATTCCTGGGTGCTCAACTTGTCTGCTGCTGATAGCAATTTTCATATTACTTTTCTGTGTGTGCAAATTTCTGAAATTTTGTTTTAAAAGTTTCTTTGAATTTATGTTAGAATTAGAGAAATGTTATTCTCACTCCATTTTTTACTAATGGCGCTCAATTTTATTTTTTTTTACATATGAATAAAGTGTCATTAGTAAAAAGTGGAGTAGGAATAACAATTTCTTAGAATTAACAACTTTTTGAAAATTATGGGGAAGCATTTGAAAATTCGTGTCAACTCCGTAAGGTGGGCCTAACATTTTAGAGATTCACACAGCGTGGATTGGGAAAGTTGAGCCCAATAGACAATAAATTTGATATTTTAGGGGAGTATATTGGATTTTGATTTGGTAGAAGTGAATTAAGTTGTTATTTTCTCTAGTTAGGGGGAGATGTCGGAGACTCAGATACTCAACTTTTTTTTTGGTTCGATTCTGATTATAGGGTTGATGCTTTATAGATCTCATGTTCATCGTGATAGTGACGCGTTAGCGAAAATGGTGATTGATCTTTTTGTTGATTTTTACATTCCTAAAAGAAAATATTAGATACATATATTCTCTCTGCTGGATGGTCCAGTAAATTTTTTTACCGAATTTGGTTTACAATCATGTGATGAAAAGTGTCTTCATCATCCAATGTCTGTAAAGCCAAATTTGATAAAAAAAAATAAAAAAAAATCTATAAAACGGTCTGATGAAGAGAATAGGTGATATTGGATAAATACGGAACATTTTAGTTCTGAAAATGAAGTATTGGATAAGTGTCTGGTGTAATAGATGTATGGGAATGCAAAGTGAGCTATTCCCGGGAAAGAAACGAAAACAAATTAATTGACATGCCTTTGTAGTCACGAAATGAATTTCATATGGAAAAGGGAAATTAGAAGCGTAGATGAATAGTTGAATATTTGGAATTTTAAAAGTAAACGACTTGTCGCGTGAGGTATGTACAAAGAAAAGAACCTCCCCGCCACCACGTGATGCGCAGATTGTTCCTAGTCAAATAAGGAAGGAAAATGCTTAATAATACACAAAAGTGTGAAACTTTTGCACGTTTCTAATTTTGTGGTATTTTTACGCGTTTCTATTTTGTGGTGTGTTTAAAATCATGTGATAAAAAAGATATGTAAATTAAATTTGAATATGCTAAAGGCAACAGTAAGATATTGTGTTCTTCTTAATGAATTAATTCTGTTTTACATTTCTTAAAGTTTACTCTAGCAACTAGTTTGGTTTGTGTAAACGGCAACTCTCCAACAAATTACTAATGAAAAATATGTCAAGACCTAAAACTAAGTGAAAAAACCATGTGTTACAAAGTATCTAACAGCTAGTTTGGTTTGTGTAAATGGCAACCCTCCAACAAATTACTAATAAAAAATGAGGGCTGCTATGTACACTAAAAAATTTTCTCTGGACACTCATATTTTTTTATACACTTATTTCAATTTATGAAACTTCTTTGGACACCCAAATTTGATTGAAATTTTCCACATATACCATTTTATTTGTTTATTGTATAAATATTCTGAAACGCTCATCAATTTTCTTTGGACACTCAAAACTAAATTTTATCAATATATCCATAATATAGGATTGAGAAAAATCGTTCAATCTTAGTGATAGATCTTAGTGACATTTGCGTTTTATACATATGAATATGCATAAGTTGATTTTGGATAAGCTTGATTTTGAATTTATGTTACCAAAAATTAAATCTATTGTGATGTAGTCTTGACTTCACCATGATCCAATAGTAAGATAAATAGATTCTCATGATTCACATAAACAAAATGATTGTGATTGAGGAGTATTGAGTTAAACCATGTCGCCGCCTCAAAGTTTGTCCCATGGTAATCACCAATGTGCAGTTTATCAATTTTCAAACTCCTCACTTGATGAAGAGAGACGAGACAAAAGGCGTGGGTAGATTGTTTTCTGAGCTTGAGTGGTTAGATTGATCACTAAGGAGAAGATGGAAGAAGACGATAAGTGGAAGAAGACATGGGTATGAAGATTCTATGAGGGATGGGGTTTAGAAACGTAGTTCTTTTTCTAAACTTTGACGGATGTTTATATGGGTGCAAAAAAATAATGTCCTTAATGTCCTTAAATGTAATTGAATATATGGGTATGAAGGTAATTACATCTTATAAAAAATTAAAGGTGTCCAGAGAAAATTTTTATATGTATATTGCAGCTCTCTAAAAAATAGGTGTAAAAGACCTAAAACCAAGTGAAAAAGGCATATATATTTTTCCCAGATGTGATTCCATTGATTTCCAGCGCCAATGTTTTCTCAGAGATTTGATCATGCAACTCAACATTAGAATATGTTTTAACATTTTTTTAACTTTCTCTGTTACATTTGTATGGAAAATAATTTATATAACAATGAGTTATAAGTTCTAAATTTACCGATGACCACTTACAATGAGTAATAAATTTTGAATCTATTGATGACCACTTACAAAAGTGATATGTGCAATAGTCTCACACGCACCAAACCCGTAAACCATAAGAAAGCTTAAGAAATGGATTCAATCGTATATTACTTCCTGATTTTCTAAGTACAATTCACATTATTGTCCTAAGAAGATGGTGAGAGTGCATGACTAATGACGAGTGCACATAGCCATCATTGATAAGTAGGGGACATGTGGAGTCACATGCATATGCTTAGATTCCTTAATACCAAAACAAAATACGGAGATGAACATGATTAGTACCCATAACTACTAAATTTGATTAATCAAATCAGTATTGAAATCATGTAATTATATTTCATGCTGACAATGCATATTTCCATGTGCATGTTTGGTGATAGGCCTTATCACTGATATAAGAACAACATTTGATAAGTTGGTGAAGAACCGTGCTAGTACGGTACTACCACCACTACTCAACGGTGATTGTGCAACTTGTCAATTATTATTATAATAAATTTTTTTTTTTTACAAACCTTGTCAATTATTGTAAGCCAGATAACTTTCAACTATGGAATCTTTAAGTTCGATCATGTACTTGATACGGAAATATAGGACAGCATTTTTCAAAGCAATTGCATGGAATTGAAGGTGTAAAATAACACTATTATATTAATTTTTGTATGGCATTTTTATTGGAATATTCTAAGATGTCACGCTGTAATGTATACATTCTAGAAAGAAATTGTATGATTTTGAGATGTAACAATTTAAATTATTCCAATGAGGAGTAAAATTTGACGGTGAAATGAAATGCAAAAGAAAATTATACTAGTAATTGGTTTGGGCATTCAAAGGGAGATGTAAAACAAGATGCATTCTTACAAAAATCTAGTCTTTTCCATCTCAAAATCCGTTGCATTGTACTTCAAATTTGGGTTTCTAAGTTGTAAAGTTATAAATTTTCAATACATTTTGCATCTACGATTGAAGGAATGTTCATTTTACAGTCGGAGACAGCCCTTTTATTGAACATAAGAGACAGCACACTTCACTTCAGTGGCCAGCCTTTCTTTCAGACATGTGTTATTACAGCCTGTATCTACTTTGGCAGTATTTGCACGTGCAAGCAATGGACCACTCTTTAGAGTCGGTTGTGCTTATCCGGTTGCTTATCATCACGCTCATTTGCAGCAAAAAGATAAGAGCAAGCCCTCGTATCACACATTCTTCCTGTGTTTTGTGGCTAAATAACACAGATTAATTATCACAACATAACTATAAATTACGAATTATACAACATCAAGAAACTCATATACATCAGGGGTGTATGCCACTTAATCTACCTTTTTCCTATTATTATTTTTTTAACAGAAAGTAATAGATTTTTTTTATTGTTTATAATGAATAATATTACAGTATATAATTCTAATAAAATAATAGCTCTTGAGGCATGAACCTCCATCATTAATTGTAATAATGATTGGTTTTAGCTGTTCAATCATATTATAAAAGGACTATGAGCCTCTACATTTGCTTATCCATTCATTCTTGCATTTGGTGCAATTCCTAGGTCATGCTTGTAGCGGTTGGATTAGAAGGATATGTTTAATTAAAAAAATACTTGTAGTGGTTGATGGTTGATGGTTGACACCACAGCAAATGCACCAAATGCGAGGAAAAACAAATGTAGAGGCTCATAATCCATTATTAAAGTGGCTATTTTAACTGGACGTGCATTATGTCCCTTCAAGAGAAAGCTTATAGCTTTGGCCAATGTCAATTGTAAGGATCAAGAAACCCCACCAGGCCACCATTATCATGTTGATTGTTGTAGTTGTACGAAATTCACGTTCGTAAATGAACATGATCTGTCCTCCACAGCTTTGGATATTATAGATGATGTATGTACTTGTACACCTAGCCCCAGATACATTGTAACATTATAACATTTGACTAAATTATGTAATCTCATCTCAACATGGCCCCCGCATAGATTTCTAGATCCATCGGAAATGTGACATCTCCTTGACGTGGCTTCCAAATGGCCGTTCTTTTTTTAACATGGTGAAGTTTCATCCAAATCAATTGGTAAATATGAGTAGAAATTCAATCATATTCAAACTATATTTATATACTATATTTAAATCAGCAACTTAACCAAATATCGATATTAGTTAGCAATTAAGGGTCAGTTGATAATATGTGATATAATACTGTTTTTGTGAGAGATAACAGAAAGTAATTTATCTTACTATTGTACAAGTAGAATTCAACACTTCCAAGGCTACCTTAATTTATTTGTTTGTCAAAGATGGAGTGTATTAATATAGACTAAAGCCAAGAAGCATGCCATATTTTTTTGTCGGGTAGATTACTATAGGGTTAAAGCCGCGAAGCATGCCATCTTGATTGTAAGGCAGGTTTGGTAGGTACAGTACAGGTAAGAAAGGGGAAAAAAAAAAAAGGAATTGTTATTAGTACTTCATCTTTTTTATTGTGTACTTCATTTTCATGTAAAATATAAAGGAAAAATCTTTGTGTAAAATAAAAAATATAGAGTGATAATAACATTTTCAAAAAAAATCAAAAATCGAGAATGAAAATTTTCTCCAGAAAGATTGAATTGTTTGAGAATGAATCTCACCTACCAGGGAAGGAAAAGATATGAAGGATAAGACGAAACCCGGAAATTTTTTTTCATTTTCAAAAGTGAAGGCTACTTGGAACCGTCCAATTTCGTCGTGGGCTCCACATGTGGGTACGGATGCTTCATGTCGTACTTTTTCTTGTGATGCTGATTTTTGCAATTTGATGACATAGACAATATAGTTGGCAAGTAGCCTCCAAAATTTCAAATTAAGTAATAATTAATCATGATTATGACAACGCGTCCCAATCGATTACTTGAGACTTAAGGCATGAGTTACAACGTTAGGATTGTTTCATTGTTACAGGTTATATATTTTTCATGTGTATGAGTAAATAGTAGTGATCATTGATATTATGTTAATTAAATAAGATATATCATATGTTGATATAAGATGATTATAAAAAAAAGTACTCATGAATTATTTTTGTCTTCTACTTTTCCCATAAAAATAGTAACAAGCTCTTTTTGTTTGTTCATTCAATAAAATTACTTTCAATAATACGTAAATTTTAAGACAAAACCTTCTTGGCGCATCTTCTAAATTGTAAAATTTGAGAAACTACTCTTAACTTATTAGTTCTATATCAATGGTTTTGTTAAATTTTTCGGCATGACCAAGTTGAAACAATGGTTTAATGGAGATAGAAATTTATACAGTAATAAGATGAAAATTCGAATCTAGCTATTATTGGTCCAATATTTTACACTTAATTAGTTTTTTTTTTTTTTTACTAAATTACCACTAGCCCACTAATTTTGGACTGTGCTTGCCATTCTGTTTCACATTTGTGTTCTTTGGCTAATAATTGATTACATTGAAGTTTTTGAACAACTTGCACATAAATATATGTCGTCCATTCAAATTCCATGGCGGATTAACTTTAGAAGAAAACGACAGCCACCACAAAATAGATGCTTGTCGGCGGTGGCGCCCACTGTTTTCCACTTTCTAAAGACAATCGACAACTCTAATTTTCCAACTTGGAATAATACAAGCTAGCTCAAGACAACTCCAATTTTTTTCCGTTTAGATTTTGTTAAATTTTATCTCTCTACTTGGTTATATATAATTAATTTAATATCTACCTGAATTAGTATGTTAAAACAAAAAATAATAAAATAAGAAATTAAAAATAATGAGTATTTATATATTTGAGTTTGGCGTCGTATCAAATCAGGAGGATATGGGTTAAAATTACACATACATACTTAAGGTCTCGTTAAAAACTTCTCAATTCACAAGGAAAAAAATGTCTAGTACTCCTATAAAAATTAAAAGCATTCAAAAACAAAGTAGAAATGAGTATATTGCCTAGTCCAAAATCCGTCTATTTTTTTTACGGTATAACCATCAGAAAGGAAACAGAGACTTAATCAATATCCTTATTGCCTAATTATTAGAAAAAATTAAGTCCAAATTAAGCTTTATACACATTAAACTATACTTACATATAATTATGAATCACTATTGCAAGCCAATGTGGACCTTCCTCCACCCAAAACCAATTTAGCTAGTCTGTTCATACTCTGGGGTTTGATGAACAACTACGACTTGGCTGCACGGTTGTCAACTGGCTCTTTATATGTATCAAAAGCCATTTCTTAATGTTGTACAGCCAAATGAAAAAAGGCCTACTTTTTGTACTTTTGTGAATCCATCAAATTTGTTGATTTTATTTGGTGTCTTCTTGTTTTAGGAAAATATTATTGGAATCCTAAAAAAATTTCTTGCATTTCGTTCACGTGTAAGAAATAAAGAAATATTTATAATGCAAATAACAATACTATTATTCTCGAAATCGAAATGGGATTTGGAGTGACATGTCTGAAAACCTTCGAATCTTAACCGTTACACATGCTTTTGGTAATGTTTCTGTTAGAAATTGTCCATTTCCTTTGCTTTATCATCAGATTTTTCCTGTTGTCCATTTCCTTTTCTGTATCATCAGAAGATATTGTTGGTCACTGACATTATAATATAATAATTTGTAGTTTATATCCTCTGACGTTTGATTAGTTTTGGAAATGGGAATATTACATCATCGTTTCCTCGTGTCCTTTCTTCTACGGAATATGCCGCATATGTACTAGCTAAGGCAGGAAAGGGAAAAAAAAACCGAGAATGGCATATCAAAATCACTCAAAGATGATGTTGTCGGCTTGGATTACCTGTTTAAACAGCTTGAAATTCCTAACCTTAAATTTAATAATGCATTATAACTTATATGAACTAGTAACACCGCATTAGTCAAACACAATAGTTTGTTTGTATTGTTAATTCACGCCTGAATTGAAGTTTATTCAGATTTGAATGATGTTGTGTGATTATAAAGTGATCAACAATCAAAGATTCAACGATATATTCAACTAGGTACAAAAGATACTAGGATAATAATGATATTCTAATCTAATCACTGCTGATGAAGAGATCCAGCATTGAAAAAGGGGGTGATTCAGAACTTTGATGACATGCCAAATCATTGTGACAACAGCACCAAGATAGATTATGGGCTTTTGGGCCAATGCCAACTGAAAAATAGGGTCAGGTGTAGGTTGGGCCCTAGTGAGGTAGTCAAGTTGTTTGATCCAAATCGTCCACTCGCGCCACATTGTTTTCGTAATCCCGGGATGCAATTGGGTTTCAAAGGCTTGATTATCATGGCCGTACAAATGACTGATACTAGCATAGTCGTAGTGATAAACCGAAATCACGTTTACTAACTCGGAATCGGAATGAGCAAGAATCAGAATGAGCGGGAATTGTAATGGGTAGCAATCGGATCAGTCATTCCATTCCAGCGTTTACTAACTGTTCGAAATCATTGTCCGAAATCAGAATCAGTGTAACTTGATTACCAAAATACCCTTTCATAAAGATAACATATTATTAAGATATATTCAATTTTGATAGATAATAAAACATTATTAAGTTTTATTCTACACTATTATTTTTAACTACTCTACAATTTTACTTACAATTAGCCAATCTTACAAAGTTTAATAACATTTGCTAAAAAAAACCAACGTTAAACATTGTTTTCTTGTTGTGCAAAAAAATGCCAATGTTAAACATTGTTTTCTTGTAGAGAAAATAGGGTATTTTTATGTGGTTTTTTTTGTTATTTCAAAAACGATGAGGGTATTTTTGGAATCAAGAAACTCAGTCCCATTCCTCCTCCCCCAATACCCCAACCCCCCTTTGGAATCAAATTCACTCAAATTTGGGAATGGGAATCATTTTTGTTTCTGTGGGACCCGCATCATTTTCATTCCAAGTGCAAGTAAACACCGGAATGGAAATTGATCGTTTTCATTTCATTCCCATTCCTTGATTCCCATTCCAGTGAAGTAAACGTGTCAGAAGTTCTTAGACATACATCACGTGCCATTAGGTTCAGCCTTATGTACCCATTTGTAGATGGCCCAAAAGGTGCCATACGTTAAACAAAAACATCTAAGACAGTAGTTTAGCTATGATTGGAATGAGCAGGAATTGAAGTAAGCATGAATCAAAATGAGCATAAATCGGAATGGGCATAAATTGGATTGAAGTACTATCATTTAAGTGTGTACTAATTATTCAGAATGTGCATGAAAATTAAGTTAATTGTCATTAGATTGCTTACTAATTTTTAGAAACCTGAGTGGAAATCCATTATATTATTAAAATTCCCTCAATACAAAATTTCAATTTTTTCAACTTTAAATTTATGAAGATAATTTAGGCATAAAAGTTTTATTCCTAGTAGAGCCAATCTTCAAGAATTTCAATATCATCTCTAACTCAGGGAGTCTCATTTAGGGATGGCAGAAATACCCCACGAGGTGGGTACCCTGTGGGGACCCATCTCAAAAGGGGGGAAAATCCCAAGTGCAACGGGGAATGGGGATTCCCGTCCCTTAAAAGTAAAATTCCCCAGTGGGGATGGGGCGGGGATATCCCCATCCCCGAACCCGCCCCGATATTATCTAATAATTATTAATAAATAAATAAATATTATTTTAAGCTAATAAATAATAATATAAAGATATGTTTTACTATAACCTAACTACAAAACAAAACCTAATTGAAGACTTCTTCTATTCTTACGTGCTACTGCCTCTTCTTCTTCAAATTTCTTTTAATCTTCAAAGATTGGGATGATACAATGTTTCTTTTGTAGGTGTTGATTTCATGATTGAACCTCTTTTGATTAAGTTTATATATTTATTTAATTTTGTTAATTTTACTTATATGAAAATAAAAAAACATGGGGATGAGAGAGTGCTCCCTGGCGGGGATGGGGATGGGGAATCCTCGAATCATACAAATAGGGGATGGGAATGGGTATCGCCGGGGACAGGGATGGTATTGTCATCCCCACCCCCAATCCGCCTCGTTACCATCCCTAGTGTCATTAATACATGAAAATAATTTTTAATAATTTTCTTTTTCACTTTTGATTAGGAAATCTATGCCATCATGATTAATGAGCATGTTATTATTGCCTTTTTTTTTTATCAAGAGCATGTTATTATTGCCACAATTAGAAGATTGTTTAAGAAAATAAAATAAGCATTAGTGCACCTAAACTTGCTCTGATTGTCGCTTGGACCGGAAAATTCCAGGCCTTTGTTCTCTGCCTCTTTCCTCAGTAGTGTCTCCTCAGCTCACAAGTAAGTCGCACTGTCACCACCGAATTTGTGGTCTTTCAAAGGAGAGAGAAACTTCAAACTCAGCCATGGAAGATCAACACCAACCTCGATATTCATATACTTCTTAATCAAACTACAAAAATTACACAATCACTGAGGCGATCGAAAAGCGATGCGTCGAGAGATCTCCGTTCTGCTTCAGCCCCGATGCCTCCTCATCCTGCTCCTTCTCGCCGTCGTCCTCATTTTCGCTTTCTCGTCAACCCATAAAAACGTAAGCTTTTTTTTTTTGTTTCGTGGATCTGAGTGTTGATTTGTGCTTAATGATGCGATTTGCAATGTGGGTTTTGTGGGGTTTGTGTAAATTTTGGTGCTTTTTGGTCTGGATGGTTTAGTTGGGTTGTTTTGTTATGTGGGCATGCATTTGAATTGGAATTTAGTGGTTTTATTGCATCTTGGAATCAGAATTTGAGACCAATGGTTGACAGATTGCTGTGTTGATGAATGCTTAATTGGGTGCTGAGAGTTTGGAGTCTGTGAAATGGTGAAATGGTTAAGAGTAGTTAGATTGGGATGTGTTCTGCAAGTGTTGGAGTTGGACACTGCTTATGAGTGGAGCTCTGTATTGGCGAGCTGGGTAAATTTTCTTTTATTCGCAATGATTGCTTGTGTAGCTCTCAAGCGTTAAGAATCTAGTTACTTGGATTGTCATTGTACTACATTTCAGTTTTAGGCATTTGGTTTCGAGAAACATTGGTACTAGTTATCAGGCTTTGTTCTTTCCAGATAGTGCAGGTTTGCTAAAAACAGATACCGTAACAGATACCGTAATGCAAAGTTTTGCGCTTGGGGAGTTTGAAGTTTGTGGGATGCTTGGCATCTGCCTTCTATGCATATCACCTTAACAAAAGAACAAAATTGTGGATATATATCAATTAATGCTTCACTGGTGATACATATGATGAAATTGGCTGCATGCTATTCATGGCCTTTTGCTGTACGAAATCCTGTACAGGCTTAGTTGTTTGTGTTTTCTTGTAACAGTTTTTAGGTTCTTGTGGTTTTTTCCTTGAGTAATGCTGTCTTCACTTTCAGTAAAAGCACAATGGCCTTCATGTAATATTAGTATGTACAAACAAATTGATTTACAGTCTCTTTCTTGACGTGTAGGAGGAGGAGAAAATAGAAGAGGTACCTGAAATTACCCACAGAGTATACTTGGATGTTGACATTGAGGGACAGCACCTAGGTACAGCTTCATGTCAAAACTATTACATGAAGCACCTTCTGCAGATTCCATCTTGGTTTCTTACCCGCTAATAACTTCTTCTAATTGGACCTATATTTTCAGGTAGAATTGTGATTGGATTGTATGGTCAGGTTGTACCAAAAACAGTTGGTATGTGATCATCTCTTGTGTAATGCCTTAGTTTTAAATCGGAATCTTGATCACAACTTGGAATTTAGTTCACAAATAGGTTGACGATGGTCCACTGAGACTTACATGTCCAAATGTGGGAATGTAGTGAGCAGACCATTGACATGTAATATGAATCCTTTACTGGGTTAAACATGATGGCATGGCTTCTCCGTTTGTACCAACACATGTTAATCAGCGAATGATATTCTTTTCATGTTTGATTATTCATAATATCAGTGAGAAACAAGTAGACATGAAAATGCCCATTTGTTTTCCTCTCTTACCCTGCTTAATACATTAGCACTTTCTTGTGAATTGGTCATGGTTATCTCGTACCACTTAATGGCCTAATACTTGAATTCTTTCATTGCAGAAAATTTCAGGGCGTTGTGCACAGGTACTTATACCTACTGCAGTACTTTATTACTTACGGAATCTGATCTTACTGTCATTATGCTGATTAAAACTTGATTTGAGTTCAGGGGAGAAAGGAAAAGGTGTTAAGGGGAAACTGCTCCACTATAAGGGAATACCATTTCATCGTATAGTATCTGGGTTCATGATTCAAGGTGGAGATATTATTAGTCGTGATGGGAAGGGATATGAATCTATATACGGTGGGACATTTGCTGATGAGAATTTCAGAGTGAAACATTCACATGCAGGTTTTCAAGTCTAAAATGCTTATGCTTTTTGCTTTTGTTTTGTCGATTATTTATGGATGCTTAAATCTGACAATTTTCTGATCTTGTAGTTGTTTCTAGTGTATTTTTCATTAGCATTCATCTGAAACTGCATCTTGTGTGCAGGTGTTGTTTCTATGGTAAATTCAGGACCTGATTCCAATGGCTCACAGTTCTTTATCACCACAATCAAAACTAGTTGGTACGCTATTCTTAAGACTGGATACTGAATATAAAGATATTAGTACGAATGATTGGCTCTGCACAAAGTTCCAGAGTCGATACAGGCAGCACCATAGTTACACTAGGTTATTTTTTAGGAGAGGTCAACTGCAGAAGACTGCTTCGACTGTAGAAGCTTCAAAAGAATTTCTAATGACCGCTGAACTCCTATTAGCAGCCAGCATCAGCTCTGGTGCTGCAATCACAGTAGTCTAGTCATAGTTTTCTCTTCTGCATATGATATATGACAAAAGTAAATAAAAGACTTACACTAAAGTGTCCAAGGAGATCCACTTAATCATATATAGTGTTGATGCAAATCTCACCGAAGGCCAGTCATACAGATGTTAATGTGTGGTCTGTGTTTCAGGTTGGACGGGGAGCATGTTGTCTTTGGCAAGGTTATTCAGGGCATGGACACGGTGTACGCAATTGAAGGTAGTGCTGGAACCTACAGCGGAAAACCAAGAAAAAAGGTTATCATTGCTGAATCAGGAGAGATACCTAAGAGTCAATGGGATGAGGAAAGCTGACACTTCTTTCAACAGATTTTTGGTTCGAGTTTACTAGATTTATTCGTAGATGACTGATACGCTTTCGATCC
The DNA here is from genome assembly GCA_033992175.1 of Spiraea crenata. Classification (NCBI taxonomy): domain Eukaryota; kingdom Viridiplantae; phylum Streptophyta; class Magnoliopsida; order Rosales; family Rosaceae; genus Spiraea; species Spiraea crenata. The sequence goes on along the minus strand of JAVBHV010000055.1, from coordinate 3,096,281 downwards.
CTAATCACCAAGTTCGACCAGTCTTGGGCGCTTCTCTTGGATATATTAGTCTCTCTTTTTGTAATTGGCAACGGTTGTTAATACAGAAAATGTTCGTTGTAGAGGAAGTGAGGAACTGAATAGAAATCATCCCTTTGTTCGTTTGCCTCCATTTTTCCCAGGAATGTATATCCGATTTTCACTCTGAAGTTTCTTTTGGAAGCATCAAAGCCGATTCTAAGCACAAGCATTTGTTGCCAACTTGAGTTTCCTTTTTGTTGTTGCAAACACTACACATTAAAATGGTTTTCTTACAATCCGCCTCTAACCGCAAGATAGTGTAGTCTCTCTTTTTCAGTACGCATTAAATTGGGCAATGATGATGTATGAATCTAGTTCTTAGTTTAGTGGTGTTTTTCTTTCCCTCTTGCGAATGTTAGTAACAGGTTCCACGCACAAATTCTTTCTCTTTTACTAATGTCTGAAGAGGTCCCAAATACAAAGTCTCTATCTACCTATCTAGCTATTAAAAGGTGAAGTCTCTGTCTATCTATCTGGCTAATAAAAGATGGCGATCGGTGAAAACAACTGAAAATTAGTAAGTTGGAGAACAATCATACAGAGACAACCAAAGTTGAAACCAATGCATCTACTATGCCACTAATGCCAGGCTAGCAATAGTAAGCACCATGTGACTGCCTGTATAATCCTTTATATATCATATAGAAATACTCGGATTAAGACCATCTAATTGTGTTAAGTTGGAACGAACTTCATGTAATTAGTTATACAGTACTTCTATTTTCAAATATTATACTATTTTCGAATGCTAATAACAGCGTTTGTGGTCGTGACACACATTATATTTCCACCAAAAGATGGACAAAAGGTATAAAATCCCACTAAAGTCCACTCCCCCCAAACCGCCCAAACTTTTCCATTTGGCATTTCCAAACTCAATGCTCTGCTGTTCTCAATGCTTATCATATCTACTTAACAGTCAACGACGCCACCAAATGATCCTCCACCGCCTTCTCTAAGCCCAACCCCACCTTCCGGTCACCACCCTCTCCGCCGGAGCTCCAATGGGCAGCTCCGACGAGCCCACCAAGCCCACCTTCTACGACTCCTCCTCCCACTCCACCACACCCCTCCTCTCCAAACCCCCCAACCAAATCGACGACCCACCACCGCAGCCGTCGTCGCCTCCTCCGCCTCCTTCTCCGCCGCACTCCCACGCCGACCATCCCGACTCCGACTCCGCCCAATACCTCCAGATCTCCTACAACTTCGGCCCCCGCCCTTTCAAGGACCTCCCTTTCCTCATCCTCTTCGCCCTCCTCGCCCTCGCCACCTTCGCCGCCGGAATCTTCGCCGTCGTCAACCGCAACCCCAACCACTCCTCCGTCTCCGCCTTCTCCTACGACTCCGCCTCCGCCGCATGCATCAAAAACGAAACTTTGACCCAAACCCCCACCTGGGTCGCCCTCAGTTCCGCTTCCCTCTTCGTCTCTTGTCAAAGATTTAACAGCGACTTTGGTTGTCACCTTTGTTCTGAGCCTACCCATTTGCTTCGGTTTGCTTCTGCTGCTAAAACACTACGCCAAACAGCTCGTCTACGTTTCGTTACCATTCTTTGTAGTCCTCCCAATCTTCTTCAATGTCTACTGGTTCGTTGCCTGCACTCTCAGCTCAACTTGCGCCGACTCTTTCCCTTTAGCCTATCGAATTATGGTGCTGATATTCGTGTTTTTACTAATTGGTGTGATTGTGTGGATACTTGTGGTGAATTGGCATCGGATTGAGCTTACTGTTAGTATAATTTCGGTGGGTTCCGATGCGCTTTCGAGGAATTTGGGCTTGTTCTTGGTGCTGCCGTGGTTGAGCTTGGGGTTGGTTGTGTATTATGTGCCCATTGTGGTGTTCTTGGTGTTTGCTAGGGAGAATGGGAAGATTTCGGTTCAAGAATCGAGTGGGGTGTATAGCTGTGTGTGGAAGCAGGATAGTTGGGTGCCTGCTTATTATGCATTGGCGATTTTGACAATGCTGTGGTCGCTGACGACGATGGTGGAGGCTCAGGTGTATGTGATTAGTGGCACGGTGGCTCAGTGGTACTTTAGTAAGGAGGATTCGACTCCGAAAAGGACTATCAGGAGTTCTTTGAGGTTAGTTGTTACTTGTTGCTAGATATCTATATGTTTATAGTAACTTAGCTTCGATGTTTTGTAGGGTAATTGCAAATGAAATGCAATTTGTTGTACAACACTAAATGAAGTAGGAATGTAGGATATTTGTGTAATCAGTTTATGCAGAGAAATATTGTTTCTTGCAAGTTAACAAGATGTATAATCGTTGTGAGGGAGGCCGGTGATCCTCCAATTAGTTTTTTTAGTGTCACCAACATAATTCTTAGAATCCCAACACACCCTCAGTAAATATATGTTCTTGGTGTAACTGTCTGCCCTTTGTGATATAGATACTAGGCAGTGTTTATTTAGCATCAGTTTTTTGGTTGTGTCCGGTGGGTATCTGCCTCATGTCTTTCAACTCTAAATGTTGATGTCGACCTGGTGAACAGTAGTTCTTTCATCAGTGTTTCTAATTGGAGTAATATCTAGTGTCTGCATTTTGCATGAACATTTACAAATAAATAAGCTTATCAGCTGTTGTGAAAATATTACATGTGTATGGACATACAAGAATGAAACATCTGCATGGAATCTGGTTTGTATGTGATGTCATTCCGGAATTTTGCATATCTTCTCATTCTGCTTCATGTTAAGGGCAGCAAGTTTGTCCCTTGGGCCCTTGTTTTCTTGGCAACAACATTTCCGGAATAGATGTTGACATCAACTTTAGAAGTATTGATTTTGATTTCTGTGGCACACATGTACAGTGTACTGAATTCTAGGATGATTTCCAGGAAATATGTTCTGGATGTAACTATGCTTGCCTTTCAGTCACATGTTTGAGAATAGTGATCTTGTCTAGTGGTCGATATTATCTTCTTTTGATCTTTCTCTGGTGGCATTGGTTGACATGTTAATTGAAACCAAAATATGCTCTCCTCTACATGTCATTACTTCTCAGTATAAGCTCTTCATATTCTCTTGTTTCTGTAAACATTTGCAGGAATGCATTTGGCCCCTCCTTTGGCACAGTATGTTTATCTGGATTGCTTCTATGTGTTGTTCGAGTGGTGCGTGCCATGGTCGATAGCGTAAGACAAGAGGGTGCACGTGGGATGGTGTATTTTGTCTTACGGTGCTGTGTTAATGCCTTATTGTCAGCAGTTGATTTTCTCAACAAGTTCACTATCAACTTTGCAGCGATAACTGGTGAAGCTTATTGCCCATCTGCCAGGATGACATATGAGCTTCTAAAACGTAATCTTCTGTCTGCGGTTTTTGTAGAAACCATCTCCACTCGTCTACTAGCTGGAATTGTTTTTGTACTCTCAGCAATATATGCAATTGCGGTATGTCTCATTTCCATATCTCAATGGTTTAGCTTCCATTCTTCACTGTTTAGGATGTTTTCGCATCCATGGCGTACGAGAGAGCCATCTATATTGGAGTATTAGTTATATATTTCAGGTGCTGTCCTTTAAGGACTGTGGATATAGTGTTTCTACCATATAAGTTTGTTGAGTCATTAGGGCTGTCTTCACATGCAATCATATGCTTCTCTATCTTTTCAGATTGGTGGACTTAGTTTTGGTTGCATCATCATGGTTGCATCGTCTTTCCTTTGTTGTATTCTTCCCTCTTATGATTCCTGATTTTGGATGTGCATGAACAGGTTTGCGGTATCTTAAAGGCCGCGGGCAATCTTGAGGTTGAGATGTACTTTGTGGCAGTGATGGCATGGGTGCTGCTCATCTTGGTACTTTGGTTCTTTGCCCATGTCCTGGACAATGTAATTGACACAGTGTACGTTTGCTATGCAATAGATAGGGACAGAGGGGAGGTTTGTAAACAGGATGTTCATGAGGTTTACGTTCACTTGCCCATTAGTCGAAACCATAGACCATCATCTATGATTTCCAGAACTCTGGGTGTTTAACATCATCTTTGCTTTGCAATCTTGTGCTGTCGTTGACATGTCATTTTGTTCCTTGTACCTAATTGGAATCGCCTCCCGGCAAATTGTGCATATCTTTTGAGTGTTGTTTGTTGCCTTGTAAATTATGAGGTTTGATCAATAAAGAGATTATTTTCAGACAAAGCTTGCTCTGCCAACTATAAATCTGGTTCTTGAATCAAGTACTCCCATCTGCATTTGTCCGGCGTTACACCACAAGCTATGAAACGATTGAGTTGTTTAATGCCTTACATTAATGGGAATAGAAGGGCATAGAAGGGAATCGGGGAGGATTCCTTTTAAAGAAGGAATGGAAACTTGATTAGGTTTGTTAAGTTCCAAAGGATTCCTAATCTACGGTGAGACTTGTATTTTGTCTCTTTGTGAGTTAGTAAACGTAAGTGAATAAAACAATCAAAATTACTTGTTTTTCTCTTATTCCTACTACAGATAAGTAAACTTGCTGTTCAACTTCCAATGTACGAAAACATTCATGTCAATCCAACGGTGAAAAGGTAATCGTATTGAATAGGGAATTCCTATTATTTTTTGATTGATAATGCAACATCGACTATATATTGTTAATCAAGTTTTCACAAAACCGTAACAGTAAACAGTAAACAGTAAAAATAGAGACTGCAAGGTGAACAAAAGTGACAAAACACAACCCCACCGGTGGACTTTTGCAAAAATTACACATTTGCACAAATCACTGCGGAGAAGAGAACCCTCTTTGAGTTCCGAAGGCAAAAATCTTTCAACAAAAAATCAAAACTTTCCAACGTTTCAATCCACGCAAGCTCTTCAATCATGGTGCTCGAGGTAACCCAGCTTCTCAATCTTCCTAACAAGTTCAAATTTTTAGGGTTTTTTCGATGCGATTTTGTGACGATTAATCCCAATCTCAACGAATCCTCAGGCGACTATGATCTGCGTCGACAATTCGGAATGGATGCGAAACGGCGATTACTCGCCGTCCCGATTGCAAGCCCAAGCCGACGCTATCAATCTCATCTGCGGCGCCAAAACCCAGGTTTTTTTTTGGGTTTTCTCTTCTGAAGCTTTGGCCTTTATTAATTTTGTAGAGCATTGGTTCAGTTTTGAAGTAATGGGATTTTGTGAATTTTGCAGTCGAATCCGGAAAACACGGTTGGGGTGTTGACAATGGCGGGCAAAGGGGTTAGGGTTTTGGCCACTCCAACTTCTGATCTTGGCAGGATTTTGGCTTGTATGCATGGTATTGTGTTCTCTCATTCATTACTAGTATGATTGTGTTCTGTGATTTCAATTTCGATAACTTTATTTGTTCGCATTAGATAAAACGGTATCGATGAAGCAGTTGGAATGGTTTTGTCATAGTGGTATATGTTTAATTTTTAGTTTTGAAGACAATGTCGTTCGCATATGATGTTGGATTTACTATACACCATGAGAAAGTAAAATGAGAGGTTTTGTTTAACTGTAATCGGTACTGGTGTTTGCTCATGCTTTAGTTTAGTGGGTGCTCTCTTCTGCTCTTATATTTTTATCTCGTTGCCGGTTAAAAATCTTGCATCTTTTGGTTTTGGTTAGTTTCTTTGCTGTTGTCTAATTTATTTTACGCAGGTCTTGAGATGGGAGGTGAGATGAACATGACAGCTGCTATCCAGGTAGCTCAGTTGGCTCTTAAGCATCGCCAGAACAAAAATCAACAACAACGGATTATTGTGTTTGCTGGAAGGTAGATAGTGCTTACTTCTGACTTGCCAATTTATTTTTTTTCTTTCTCTTTTTGGTTGTTCACATCTGTCTTTTATTCTGTATTCAGTCCTGTCAAATATGACAAGAAGGTGTTGGAGACGATAGGGAAGAAACTCAAAAAGAACAGTGTTGCTCTTGACATTGTTGATTTTGGCGAAGATGATGATGGGAAGCCAGAGAAGCTGGAGGCCCTTCTTGCTGCTGTTAATAATAATGACAGCAGCCATATAGTTCATGTCCCCCCTGGTCCAAATGCTCTATCTGATGTTCTTATCAGGTACGGTTTTTATCTATCCCCAAGTCTCTTCATAGATTAACTAATAATGCCAGTTTAAAGAATTTTGAATATAGGCTTGTATGCTTGCTATATGTGCAAGAATAATATTTATATTCCTTATTTACAAAATTACCATCCAAACGGTTAGCAGGTGTAAGTTTTTGCCTTTTCTTTCTACCTTCTCTGTTCTCTCTTGCTCTCTGTGTCACTTGGCTAGTATTGCTTGTTCAAATACACAGTGGATCCACCAGAGTGTTTCACTCTTATTATATGTCCCCATTTATATGACATTTTCCCTCTTTGATGGCAGTACACCTGTATTCACTGGCGACGGGGAAGGAGGAAGTGGGTTTGCAGTGGGAGGAGCTGGTGCTGCTATTGGTGGTGCTTATGATTTTGGCGTGGACCCGAACATCGATCCTGAGCTCGCACTTGCTCTTAGAGTCTCTATGGAAGAGGAAAGGGCTAGACAAGAAGCTGCTGCCAAAAGAGCTGCTGAAGAAGCTGGTACACAAAAAGGAGGGGAACCGTCTTCCAAATCAGAAGATGCAACCATGACAGATCAAGTTAATGCTTCTTCTTCCAATGAGGATAAGAAACATACTGATGATACGGTTTGTACCTCTTCTCTGCACACATTTTTCTTAACTTTGTGTAGTTAATTACAGTCTGCATTGTTGGTTTTGTCATGATTTGATATCCTTAAGGAAATGATCTAATGTGAATTGGTCTTGGCTCGTATCATGTGTAGCAAGCTGATGATAATTCGTTGCTGAAGGAGGCTCTTGCAATGTCAATGGATATCTCTGGATCTGGTCACTCAGTAGGTGATACTGAGATGTCAGAGGCAACTAGTGCGGATCAGGACTTGGCTTTAGGTATGTTCTTTTATTTCTTATATTTTGAGTTATTTAGGCTTCTTTCTTGATTACTTGGAAATCTATTTGCTAGCTTAAACTTCTTCTGGTACAAACTATCATACATTCTTGAAGATGACATTCCTTCATTTTAATAGATTTTAGTTATCTCTAGAACTATATGACTCTTTAGAAGTACTGGCTGTCCCCTTGGTTTCCTATTAATAAGCAACTGAGTAGCAATACCATCAAAAGAATGAGACAATCATAAGTTTATCCTTAATAGTTTTTTCTTTTCAAAATGTTGATAATTGTATGGTTTGCTGAATTCCAAATCTATTAGTTATGGGTTCATGTAATTCATACCCATAACCATGGGCGCTTAGCTGCCCCTACACTATGCACCATTTACTAATTTGGTGTAGCTGGACTTTAACATGTGAATACATGTTGTGCGCCCGTTTGTAATATTTCTACTTTACTTCTTCTCTAGTTAATGTGGCGCTAGAACATTGGCAGAGATTTTATAATATTTGTTGTTTTCTGTTGCAGCTCTTCAATTGTCCATGCAGGAAAGTGCAGGAGAGCCCTCATCCCAATCCGATGTGAGCAAGGTGTTGGAGGATCAGTCTTTTCTATCATCTATCCTTGAATCTGTATGTAATTGAACCTAATCTTTTCTACTAGATGTATGGCTATGTTGCACTTTTCCTGATGTCCTATTTCCCTGCAGCTTCCAGGAGTTGACCCCAACGATCCGTCAGTGCAAGATCTTCTAGCATCTCTGAAGAATCAGTCTGAGGTAGTCTTCACATTCGTTACACTTGATTTTATTGGTTACTTTTTGTGACTGATTATACTGTCATGAGATTCTTCCTTTGATTTTGTGTATCCTAAATGTACTTCCCCACTAATGTAGTTTTCCATTTCCTGGTTTTTGCCTGTCCCAGAAAAAGGATGATGATGAACCATCAAAGGATGACAAATGAAAATGCAACTAGAACAGCTTCTTTTCGTCAAGTAAGCATCCAAATTCCAATTCCAGTTGTTACGGTGGTGATGCCGTACCTATGTTTACCTAGATTAATTTTCTCATAAAAATCTGGTTCCTTTAATACAGATCAATGAGCTATTGGATCCGGAGGAAAGCTTCTCTATTTCGCGTGAGGATGACACAAGAACTGATGCACATTTGGATTTGAGATATTGTTTAACAAGTTAATTAAATTATGTTGCATTTCATTTTGTGGCATGAAATGTAAGCAACAGGATGCCAATTGAGACAATGTGCCATTATGGTTGTTTCATTGGACCGAAAAGCAAAATGAACAAATAGAACTCCAGACGCTTTCAGTTTAATGTGTGTTTAGGCTTAACGGCTCTCGATCATTCAGCTGTTTTTCAATCAAGTTTGCCCCATCGTATAACAGCTCCTGAAATTACTCTCTTCTGATTCTCTATTAAAGCTTTTTCTTATTATTTTATGTAATGCACTTTGGTGCTTTGGCTTTTCCCATGAGGCGAACTTGGTCTATGCAGGCGCTTTTTAGAGACTTTCCAAAAACTTTCAATTGCATGGAAGTTTAAACTCTTGGTTAGTTTGTTCAAACTACAGTTATTCATAAATTATAAATCTCATCCGGTAACCAGGCTTGACCAGCTTCCTTTGAGTCCTCGCCCCTGTTCTTCCATGTTTGATGATGGTTAGCTGGTCTTATCGAAAATTGTTTCTGATGGTCTCAAAGTCATCATGTCTGTCCATCTTAGCTAATGATGGTTCTCAACCTATTGCTCCCTACATCAATGTTGTCCTTGCCGTTCAATCTGTTAGATTTTATTGTTAAGTCTCGATCAAGCGGAGTGCGACTGACCCCATTTTCACTAGCGGTTTTCTTCACCTCTCTTTGCTTAAAAATAGCTTCTTCTCTGGTTGGGTAGGGGCCATATCATGCCTTCTTTTCATCAATGTGCACCACAAAGTGCTTCCATTAGAAAGAAGGTGAGAGATTCGTTGGGTGGTCTCAAATCCAGGTCATATTATGCAACCTTGCATTGACCACGCATACGTGAGGGACTATAAACTTGGTTATAGAAAACAAATGAGCCAGCCACGCGCACAAGTAGTGGGGTTAATTGAGCATTTTGTCAAGGGGCAAGATCAATCACATGAAAGGGCATGTTTCCCCATGCATCCTCTTCTCCCCTGTATGAAAAATTTTCTATGGATTCTAGTGCTTGTAATTTTCTGCCCTTTTCTCTCTCAGATGAGTAATGTTTATTACATAATATTAGGTAAGGATTTGCACCAATGGGATTGATGTTGGGTTGTTGCCTCTTTCTACTACAAATTTCGTAGACAACTTCATGGAACCATTCAAGCTTAAAATTACGAGTAATTATAAAATATTATTATATTATAAGCACGTGATATGTATCGTTTATGTATATTTGTTATGATATATTCTCTGAAAATGAGAATTAAACTATATAACTAATATGTATTATAACACACAAATAGATCATCATGTGACTATCATCCGGTACTTTCCTCTAGTTTCTCTAGAGATGCCTAAACAATGTTGCGCTTGGGCCCAAAGATAATTATGTATATAAAACAAGCAGAAAACGATGACGAGTGGGCATGATAACCTAAACAGATAAATCTTTCTGATTAGAGGCACATACTCATTTTTTTAATGTAATATTTGCCTTTTCTTCTTTTCCGTAGTTCCTCCCCCCCTTTCTTTTTGCTGGATATAAGGTGATGAACTCTCTTCTATCCTTTGCTTTCACGCAAAGACTTCATAGAAGAACACAAAAAGTTATGGGAGATTGTGGGTGTGGCATCCAAGATGGGACCAGCATACCATCTAAATTCGGTAAATTTTAGGGAAGCATGTATATAGGCCAATATGGTATTTAAGTACATAATTGGGTGAATGATTTCACTAGTTTGTTCTCCTTTCTCCATTTGTGAATAATAGGTAAACGATTGTCTCTTATCCTGCAAAACACCTTAATGGGTATGTTGGTCGTAGATGTTTGATTTTGGGGAAACTTGTGAATGCAATATAAATCTAAAATATTTATACTTATTAGACTCATATCATGTATATTTTTCTTGCAGAATAAAACTCACTGTAATGGTCTTGCAACATAGGATGTACAATTAACCTATTAGTTCAAACTCACCCAAAATATTTGTAACAAATTCTACTAATTAATTAATAGAGATATTTTAGGAAGTTAAAGATTACACCATCTCTACGTATAGAAAGTAGCTGATTTGGATGTTTAGTTATGAGGCTTTCAACCAAAAAAATATATATATAATGAGTTACAACTTAAGAAAAAAGAAATTATGAGTATTTATCTCATTTTACTTTATAGCTAACTAAATGGGGTATTTCAATAATTCAGTTAATGACACATGGGCCCTAATTTGCAATGACAACTTGAGCTCCATTGGTTTTCCCTTATATGTGATGTAGTGTTTGTGATGAGGTTATGAATGATCTGATTAAAGAGCAATGATTTGATTAAAGAGCAATCTGGAAACTTTAAATAGTGACACTTTTCGTTTAGGAAACATGGAGCGTTACTTGGGGAGAGCTACATTTGAGAAAATACCCCATTGCGAGTAAGGAGACCGACATTTGAGAAACCCCATTGTGAGTAATTTCTCATTTTCCATGTACACAATTACATACAATATAAATGCACAAATATACAAGTCCTTTGTATGATAAAAGTAACAAAGAGATTACCAAAAGTTTCAAAAGTCTACTACTTTTTCCTTGGCACAAAAAGAACAAATGCATTGAATAGTTTAAACTTTGAAAGACAATTTATGGTTGGATAAGAATCATATGCCTTCAAATGGATAGTTATTGAAACTGAAAAAACCTGTGAAAGTCATTAAGTTCCAGACAAGAGGCCATAGGAGATAGTTGGATTCATATTATTGTTGCCATTAACACTTAGCTAAATGCAAGTTCAATAGCCCCTAAAATCGTTCTAATCTTCTCAGTATCGTTCCAATTTTATCGCTTTAATCAAGCTGCGAAAACCGAAAACTTGGGATTTGGTAAAAATATAATTTATACAGAGAGACCTTTGGGAGTAGATCATTATCATGGTAACAAGCTCTCAGTTGGAAGGGGCGACAAGAGCCCGAGTGTCGCCAACTCAACGACGAACAAAATCTACTAATTTGAGGGCAACTTGGTCATTGAAAAGGAGTAGATGTACAGTACAGCACAGATCTAGCATACAAGAAAGTTGTAATATAAGTCAACATCAATGGGCATTTCAGTAACCCTATCTTTATATAAAGAGGAAAGCAAAGCACAACTTTGAGGACTCAGCTCCAGGATTCTCAGCAGCCTTCAATTTTCAATTTTCAATTTTCAAGTTTCAGCAACCATGGCAATGGCTTTCAAAATGGTACAATTGTCAACCCTTTTTTCTGTTTGATGATTTTCTTCTGCATATTTGATCTCAAGAAAGATAATTGGTGCCCAACTTTTAGCTAGTAGTCCAATGTATGCTGATGGGTTTCTGGATGTTAATTTGATGAAAATTTTTAATATGCTCCCAGAAGTTTAGGTCCCCTTTCCTTTTAGGATCGAGGGTGGATGTTTGTGTCTAATAATTTTGAGCTAATATTGCAATGAGTGATGGTGGGTTTGGTTTTTGGGGTTTTAATATGTGATGAAAACTATGTAGGCTACAACTGGGATGTGGGTAACAGATGAGTGCAGGAACTCATTCATGGAGATGAAGTGGAAGAAGAAGAACAGGTACATAGTGTTCAAGATTGATGAAGGGTCCAGATTGGTGACTGTTGACAAGGTTGGAGGGCCTGGTGAAAGCTATGATGATCTGGCTGCCTCCTTGCCCAAAGATGATTGTAGATATGCTGTCTTTGACTTTGATTTTGTCACTGTTGATAACTGCAAGAAGAGCAAAATCTTCTTCATTGCTTGGTCAGTGATCGCACTCCTTTTGCCCTCTAATGTTCATGTTCATCAAGATCATGTAGTTGAATACAATTCGAATTTAGGATTCCTTTCGATATTGGGAACATAAATATCACGAGAATAAAGCTGATAACCGACTAAGAAAGCTGAGAAACAGACATGCCTATGATGTGTAATGGCAATCATAGAAATGGTGCAGTAATTGGTGGACCACGTTTGGTGAGTAGGAAAAATTGCACCACCTAATTAGGCTTACCTAATGGTTTATCATCACCGCCTATTTGGGATTCCTTATAGAATTTGTATCTGTTTACATGTCACATCAGAAAACTGTACACCCTTTTTTCTGAAAATTGTGTTATTGTCCTAGTAATTAGGGCAACAATGGATTTAGAGGTTGATAATTGATTGGGTTTGGGATTTTCATACAGGTCACCAAGTGAATCAAGGATTAGGGCCAAAATTCTATATGCAACCTCCAAAGATGGACTGAGGAGAGCCCTGGATGGGATCAGCTATGAACTTCAAGCTACTGACCCAACTGAGATGGGAATGGATGTGATCAAAGGCAGGGCTCAATAATTGTGATTAGAGCAGCTTAATTATGTTATGGAATCTTACTTATTTAATAACTCCAGGCCACATGTGCTTCGTTTTGTTCTTGTTGGTGGCATTTTTAATCTTCACCTGATCTTAGATTTCCGGCACTAATGTAACTTGATCCTCTAATTTTGTAATAATTGTGTGCTAATCAATGACAAGGTACCTCGTCTTGTACATCTTTGTCATGTAAGGTGAAAGAATGGTGGAATGGAATAGTGTAACTTTCAAATTAATGGTAGATATGCGTTTTTTATCTTGATGCCACAACGATATGCCTTCTTAAAGTGTATACTACTTTCGTCTACAAGAAGGGAGAAAGTAAATGTGTAGATCACTTGCAAGTCGACATAGGAGTTGGGGGCACAGAAGATGGTGGAGGTCAATGTGACCTTTCAGTTTGTATTATTGTATGGACGCGTCTAATATCAATATGAGTAGAAAAAAGGATGTTTGTATTTAGATCACGTATGATGGTTCCTTGTTTATGAGTCATGCCAACAAGACTAATGACATGCCCAGTGATGTGATTGGATAGGGTCTAAACTTATCCGTTATGATTTGATGATTGTGATATACAATGAAAGAGCAAGTCAGTTTTCATTTGTTAATGACACCTTTGGGCAGCTTTGTTTGTTTCTTTAACAAGTTGGGCTTGTCAATTGCTTAAACTGCTCATCAGAGTGGGTTGCAGATACTTTGGGCCAAGTAATCTAGTCCCCTACTAAACTTTACAGAAGGAATCAGATTCGAACTCATAACATTTTCTAGCATCGATACAAAAATTAAAATCACAGCAGTAGACTGGACTTTGCGATAACTATATCTTCCAGCATCATGTCTTGCACACACAGAAATTTAAGGGGAAAAAAAAGAAGAAGAAAGAAGAATGCTGTGCAAAATTCAAGGAAAATGGCCCAGTAATCTTGTGCGTAAACTTCACAGTCCAAAAAGTTGAAAACTGTATCCCAATTGGGCCAATTTTAGGAAATTTCAGCCCAATTACGAAATGGCGACAATCACGGGTTTGACCCAGTGTCGTCCAGTCAATATCCGGGAACGTCGATAATCGCCGTACGTGTCCCGGTGTCCGTCCAACCTCAGACATACTTTCCACATAATCATCAATCCGTAGCTCGCGGGACCCACCCGTCCGGGGGTCATAAAGACGGAAACGTTATTATGATCGCGCGTCCGCCACGCGACTGTTAAGGGTGGGCATGTTTAAGCGCCGAACTGATGGCCCTGATGGCCCGGTCAATGATGATCTCACGTTTCGAGACTCAATATCATGATATCCGCCGTCGGATCAAGCAAGATAGTAACAGAGTCAGTGGAAAAGCGATCTTGCAGATAGTGTTGGCCCACGCGCCCGTACAAACACGTGCCCAACTACCCTTTTGACCCTTGGGCTACAGTGAAAACGACAACGAAGGAAAAGCAGAAGGTTGGTAAATTATATAATTATGGTCTATGGTCTACAAGTTTGGTAAATTTTGTAGTTGATAAATGTAATACGAAATTGACGAAAAATCGATCATACAAACTACATGAAATTCCTTCTAAAAAAAACTATATGAAATTGATTGGTTAACTATTTTAATTTGCGTCTTTATAGATTATTTAACTATATTTATATTCCTTCACTTTATTTTTCAGAAGAGAACTTTTATATTCCTTCTCATTGTTGAGACTTTTAACATTTGCTTCAATTTCTTTTCTTCCACCTCATTTGATTTCATGCACATATATTGATAAACACACACCACGTAACAAGATGATAAATTGACTTTTATTTTAACATTAGATTTTTTTTTTTTACCGCCCTTCTGGTCAAAGAAGGAGGTGGAGAAGGAGGTAATCTGAGGGTCACAAGGATGGTCTTAGGGGTTCAAAGAAGGAAATGGGAAGGATGGTTAGAGGTAAAAGAGGACGCTGGCAAGAGCACTTTGGGGGCTATGGGATGGCCTTCAATGGGGTGCTCATGGGGTCTAGAAGGAGATAGTTTATTCTTATAAAAAATATCTTAAAATCATTGAATTACACATAATACATCATAAAACTAAGTTGTCGGAAAAATTATTTGGAGCAACAAATATGTGCCGGCTTTGCCAATCACATTGTATCTTATCATTACAAATGAAATAAAACTATATTAGAATGATTATGAAATTCTTTTCTCTAATTCTCATTAGGTTAATGTAGTAGCAAATATCAGGAAATAATAACACGAATTTCCATGTGGGAATATAGTTGAAGTGGTTGGTATATCTCTCGATTAGCATGTATCCTACCAAATAGATGAAGAGAGATCATACAAAATAGATGAGAGCCCCCCTACTTAATCATTTGCATGATTCTAAACGAGTATTAATCCACCATTGAAGCCTTAAAAACTCATAGTTTGTTTAATTAACAACTTCTTATAATAAGGTCAGTTAAGTTTTAGTGAAGACGCCACTTCGATTGAAGCAATCGAGATTCCTTTGTCTCACTTCAACTACACTTCAATGTATACTTCTAGACATCTTATGAAGAATAGAATTGCTGTCAAGAGCACTCAAAATTATTCCATCCCACTTGGTCAATTTACCTTATAATATTCTAGGACTCCTACCCCATGCACAACAAGATGATTCATGATCATCCCCCACCGATCCAAAGGCCATGTGTTAACATTAATTTGAAACAAGTTAAGGGTATTAGAATAATACTAATAGGTAAACCATAGAATTATATTAGAACCAAAGCGAAATTCGTACTATAGACACCTGAGATCAATGACAATTATCCCGAATACTCCAATTGTATCAGCCCACAATCGAGGAGTAAAGGAAGGAATCAGTTGGTGGACCGTCGCTTTAATATCTTTTATCTTTTCCTTCTCTCTAGTTAGATCTTTTCTTAAGATCTTAGTTTATCTCGTTCTTAATTGGAGGAGCCTACGCCGTCGTTTCACTACAAAAGTTTAAAAAATCAACATCGTCCTCCGTATTCAGACCCCGCATGGACAAGCCTGACTCATTGGCCTCTGTCCCGACAAAGTTGTATCCACCCCACATTTCCCGCCATTAAAATAATCAAGAACAAGTAAATTAAAATAATTAAATTCTTAAATCCAAAAATTAATTAAAGGGAAAATGACAATTAAATTCTTATATCACTCCCTTCTCTGTCGGTTCACACTGCACTCTTCACTCTCACTCTCACTCTCACTCTGAAGGTGCCTCCAATGGCCGCCAAACGCCTCCTCCTCCTCCTCCTTTTCACAATCTGCCAATTTTCAGCTCAAATTTCGGCTGAAAATACCGACCAATCACTCAAGACCTTCATCTTCCGAGTCGACCGCCACTCCAAGCCGTCGGTTTTCCCGACCCACTACCACTGGTACACCTCCGAATTCGCCGACCCGCCCCAGATCCTCCACGTCTACGACACCGTTTTCCACGGCTTCTCCGCCTCCCTCACCGCCGACCAAGTCGCCTCCGTCTCCAACCACCCCTCTGTCCTCGCCGTCATCGAGGACCGCCGCCGGAGTCTCCACACCACCCGGTCCCCACAGTTCTTGGGGCTCCGGAACCAGCGTGGGCTCTGGTCCGAATCTGATTATGGGTCCGACGTCATCGTCGGGGTTTTCGATACCGGAGTCTGGCCGGAGCGGCGGAGCTTCTCCGATAAGAATCTCGGTCCGATTCCGCGGCGGTGGAGAGGGGCTTGCGAGACCGGAACGAGATTCACGAAGATGAATTGCAATCGGAAGCTGATCGGAGCTCGGTTCTTCATTAAAGGGCACGAGGCGGGGGCGAACGCCGGTGGTCCGATTTCGGCCATCAACGACACGGTGGAGTACCGGTCGCCGAGAGACGCCGACGGCCACGGGACCCACACCGCTTCAACCGCCGCCGGCCGTTACGCGTTCGAGGCGAGCATGTCGGGTTTCGCGTCGGGGATCGCGAAAGGCGTCGCTCCGAAAGCTCGATTGGCGGCGTACAAAGTTTGTTGGAAAGAGTCGGGTTGTTTCGATTCCGATATTTTAGCCGCTTTTGACGCCGCCGTGAACGACGGCGTTGACGTCATCTCAATTTCAATCGGAGGCGGGGATGGTGTCTCCTCTCCGTACTATCTCGATCCGATTGCGATTGGATCGTACGGCGCCGTTTCGCATGGAGTCTTCGTCTCGTCCTCCGCCGGGAACGACGGTCCGAACGGCATGTCGGTGACGAATCTGGCGCCGTGGCTGACGACGGTGGGTGCCGGCACAATCGATCGGAATTTCCCGGCGGTTGTGATATTGGGCAACGGGCAGAGGCTAAACGGCGTGTCGTTGTACGCCGGATCGCTGAAAGGCAAGATGTATTCTGTCGTTTATCCTGGAAAAGCTGACATGCTCTCTGCATCGCTGTGCATGGAGAATTCCCTGGACCCGCGCGAGGTCAGAGGCAAAATCGTAATCTGCGACAGGGGAAGCAGTCCTCGGGTGTCGAAAGGTGTCGTCGTGAAGAAAGCCGGTGGAATTGGAATGATTCTCGCTAACGGAATTTCTAACGGCGAGGGCCTCGTCGGCGACGCCCACATCCTCCCCGCCTGCGCCGTCGGTGCTGACGAAGGTGACGCCGTTAAAGCCTACGTGGCATCCACTAAAACTGCCACCGCGACGATCGATTTTCAAGGGACCGTTATCGGAATCAAACCCGCTCCGGTTGTGGCTTCTTTCTCGGCTCGGGGGCCCAACGGGTTGAACCCGGAAATTCTGAAACCGGATCTGATTGCCCCGGGAGTCAACATCTTGGCAGCTTGGACCGACGCGGTGGGGCCTACAGGTTTGGAAACGGACGGTAGAAAAACGGAGTTTAACATTTTGTCCGGGACTTCAATGGCGGCGCCGCACGTGAGCGGAGCCGCGGCTTTGCTGAAGTCGGCTCATCCGGATTGGAGCCCATCCGCCATAAGATCGGCGATGATGACGACGGCGAGTGTTACTGACAATCGGAACAAGACGATGACTGACGAGGCCACTGGGAAGGACTCCACGGCTTATGATTTGGGGGCGGGTCATTTAAATTTGGGCCGGGCTTTGGATCCTGGGCTTGTTTACGATATCACCAACGAAGATTATGTGCGGTTTTTATGCGCTTGCGGGTATGGGCCCCGGGTGATCCAGGTCATCACCCGGGTCGCGCCCAATTGCCCGAAGAGGAAGCCCTCACCGGAGAATTTGAATTACCCGGCAATTGGGGCAGTATTCTCGACCGTGGGTAAGTCGAGTAAGGCATTCGTTCGGACCGTGACAAATGTGGGCCAGCCCAATGCCGTTTACCAGCCTAGGATCGAGGCTCCGAAGGGGGTGACCGTGTCGGTGAAGCCATCAAGGTTGGTGTTTACCCCGGCGATGAAGAAGCGGAGCTTTATAGTGACGGTTGGGGTGGACAGGAGGAATTTGGTGTTTGGGGAAGCGGGTGCGGTATTCGGGTCGCTTTATTGGAGTGATGGAAAGCATGTGGTTCGGAGCCCCATTGTGGTGACCCAAATGGAGCCCTTGTAGAATTTGAGGAAAATGGAACTGTAAAATCAAAACAAGTCGTTTTGATTGTTTGTTTGTAACAATAGTACTAGGTGGACTAGTTGGTCTCTCTGCTGCAGGAGAGGTTTTTCTGGGGTTTGCTGTGTGTGTGTGTGTACCATAGTGTGACATTTTTCATTCTCTTACCTTTTCATAGACAGTTAAAAGTCAAAAAAGCCGATATGACTATTTAAGAGTTAGACTTCTTACATGTGTAACACTTTCTTGTGACAAATCCGGCAGTGGTTTTCAGATTTATGTAAGTCGAATTTGAAGCTTTATCTAATTTTTTGTTTTGTTTTTGGAGAATGAAGGTTTATCCAAATTAGAGGTTAGTTGGATGTGCATGTGAAAGTTGTGGAAGATGATTTCAGTATTCTTCACTGAACTAATTGCGCCGAGGAATGTGGATTGAATTTGGGTTGGCATCTGTTTGTATGGTAAGCATAAAAACAAGAGCAACAGGTCAAAATAGTTTATTTTTCAGATTATGAGATTAGTAAAGTATCTATATAGAATGGTATTGGTAAGATATGCTAAGATATTCTTGGCTTTATATTCCCACTCAAACAAATGCTTTTGTATCTCATGTTTTAAAATGGCATAGCAGGAGAGTTTCAGGTGTTTATCTGATGATGCCTGTGTTTTAAATTTGAATTTTTTTTCGTCTTAAATTAGGCTTAAAGCAAATTTTTTTTTATAAAAAAAAATGTCAGATTTTAAACTCGAAACGGGACCCAATTTTTTTTTAGACTCTCACAAAATGCACTAATCAACCTTTTCAAAGCTTGATTTTGTGTCCCATTGAACCACTCAATCTTTGCTTTAAACTAAACCAAACCATCAACGGTCTCTTTTCCTTCTAAATTCATAATTTAAATCAAAGAACTTTCAACGGTCATATTCGAGTTTTAAAAAATTAATTTGCATTGAACTTTGCTTGGAACCTTTATGCCGTGACCTTAAATCATGCAAAGACTCCTAAACATATTACTATGCCTGAAATGATTGTATTCTAAAACTACTCATATTTCGGATATAATTAGGACGACAACTTACACTTCATTATTTCCGCTTCATTATAGCTTTTCTTCTTGTTCATGTGAACTGCAATTGAGATGGTACGACAACTTACACTTCAATAATCTTTCCTATATTTTAGCCTATAATTCGTGTCACCTACAAAAATGTCCTATATGCAACCAGACGGTGATAGGAAGGACAATATGGACCAGCCCCTTTTAACCACGTTTGGCTATAATAATATAGCATGACTAAGGAGGGGGGCCTATGATGGAACATCACTTATAAGTAACAAAATGGTGGCAGACCATTCACACAAAAGCATGTGCGGACATACCTGTTTATGTTTTTTAATTTGAGAGCTGTTATGTACACTAAAATTTTATCCCTGAACATTTATAATTCTCCGTACACCCAATTTAATTTTTCAAATGTTCGGTGGACACCCAAATTTGATACTAAATTTTCAAATACATCCTTTATTTACACTTAGTAATGAAGGTTAGACCTAATTCGTCAGACCTAATTCGTCGGATAAAAGGAATCTCACCGCCGCCACCACCACTTGCAAACCGTCACCATATCATAACCAAATCGAAATTGAATACAAATTTTGGCAAAAGTATTTCCTCTCTTATAAGAATTGATTGGTCATTGCTGCTAATAAGATTTTGATTAGGGAGATTATATCCCCCCATTATTTATCTTAACCCACCCATTCCTCTCAAAACACCCATCATTTATTTTAGTTAGTATGAATTTTCTCCTTGCACCCATTTTATATTCCAAAAATACCCTTAATCAAATATTGAATTTCTCATTGCACCCATCACTATTCTAACTTATAAAATTAAATTGACTATGCAAATTAACAAGAAAATAAATACGAAAATGAATTTATTTTCGTTAATTCATGAGCATGACACAAAAAATCCATCAAGCTCATGAAACTTCACAAGGTATGAGTTGGGTGTGTTGAGAATTTGAAGAGTTGTATTTGAGGTTGGGTGTGTTGAGAATTTTTTTGTTTTATTTTGTATCTTTTGGCTTAATGTGTAATTTTATACAAGGATATAAAAGTAATTTAATAATTCAAATAAATGATGGGTGTGGAGAGAGAATTATTGGGTGGGGATATAAATTTCCTTTTGATTATGTTGATGCTTTATCAGCGTACAAGCAATGAATTTAGGATTGAGCAATTGTGGAATTGATCAATCCAATTCTCTCTGCAATGTTTGATGATTGTGATGTGGGATTCGATTATCTTATTATTTGTTGATCAATAAAACCACAGCCTACTTTTTCAATTCTTCCATGTCTACCTATATAAATCCACCAAAACCGAAGCTAGTGGGGGCGAGTGTATCCAAAAACCGCTCTACTGCTCATGAATAAGGCTTTGGTTCCGGTGGTGTCCCTAGTGGGTTACCTATTTTTTTTCTCTCCATTGTTATTGAATTATGGCAAATTAGAGTTGTTACAGTGGAGGTGGTGGCGAGGTTAATCCTTAATAACTTTTTTTTCTTCAAAAGAAAAAGAGAGTCCTTTGAGGTCATTTTACATGAGGGTAGAGAAGTAATTTTACTTTTGAAAAAATTAGAGAGTGTCCAAAGACAAAACTTAATTGTACATAGCAGTTCTCTTTAATTTTCGCTAGACTATTGAAATCAATCAACTAAAAAAATGCATATCTATTTGTGTAAATGGTCGAAACCTATTAATAGAGAATTGCTCAAAACTTATAACAAAGAGAAAGAAACACGCAAGCAAATTATGAGATCATTTATCTTGGCATTTTTCAGTATTTAAGGCCATCTTTAAAAATAAAGGAGCTAAAGAGTTATATGGCTAAATTTTAGCAATCTAAACTATAATTTTTTAAGATTTAGACTACTCCTAAATTTTATCATCATTAGTAGTTTGGGGGCTTGCATGTTGAGTGAGCACCACAAAAAAGGAGGCTAAAAGGCTAATTAAAGGGCCACCTCTAAAGCCCTTAAGCCCTCTTGGTTTCCCTTTAACCATTTAGCCACCCCATTGCTAAAGATAATTTTTTACAGAAAAATAGGGGCTAATAGTGTTTAAGCTACACCTAAATTCCATTGCTAGAGATGGCCTAAGTTTTTTTTTTTTTTTTTTTAATATGTTGAGAATATCCCACATTGGGGATGGAAGCCTAGTCTACGGTGTTTAAATATAATTGGACTTCTTCTTCCATTGTTAATTAGTTTTGGATAATTGAGGCTCATTAGATTGAAATGCTATCAGAGCTATAATTTTGGGTGATTGAAGCTCACTATGTTTACTGAATATCTTTAAAGCTTTTTTGAGCTTTGGAACATAGTTGTACCAAAGTAGTGCACACACAGCTATGGGAATAGCCTTTTAAACCCCCTTTAAATCCCTTGCTATTACCAATTTTAAAGTAAAGTATGCACATACTCCTTACCCACCATTTTCTTTTATGGACACAAATCAAATACTGTTTTGATTCACACTTTCCAATGGAACTCTCTACTTTGATGCCATCCAAAGCCATCTTCTTTGGAGTAAACTCAAAGCAATTTAAGTTAAATTGTTCTTCTGAACATAAAAGGTTTAAAAACCAGTTTTCAGTAGCAAAAGAAGAAAAAACCAGTAAAAGGAAAAGGGAGAATGCACTACTAAATAAACATATTTAAAAGCACAAATTGTATGAAAATTTTCCCACTTTCGTGTCATTATCTCGATATTTCAAGCCAATCACGCATTGTCAAGCATTTTCTCTTTTCTAACATAATAGTGCGTGATTGATTGATCACTGTTTCAAATTTCGTCACCACCAAAACACATGTTTACGATTTCATTTTCTTGCGCAAGCCACGCCGTAGAATTGATTGTACAAATTGGTTGAAGCAAAGTTCACAATTTACGAGAGAGCTTAGGAAGCTATATCCCAACATGTTCCTACAAAAATGCAGGTACCCTTCAATATTACAGATTTTTGGATTGGGATGGAGGATTAGACCTAATCCTATCAAAAGCAACCAACATAAGAAAGGCGAACACAGCAGAAATCAGTAGAAAACCATTTTGAGAAGTTCAACTTTAGAGGACAGAACAAACCTGCAAATACTATCAACTGGAGGACCAAGAAATTGAAGGCCCAAATGAAAGTCCAGTTGGATACAAAACATCTAAGGGTTTTTTATCTAAAATAGGCCAACCAGCCAAATTTTATTCCAAAATAGGCCAAGGGCAGTAGGCAATTCTTCACTTGGCAAATTTGTACAGTCAATTTGCAATTAAATCCCTAGTGGTCGTAGTCCACCGTAGTGTGGTTATAGTACAACTGTAGTATAGTCATAGTCCAACTATAGTGTGATCGTAATCCATCGTAGTGTGTTCGTAGTCCATTTGAGAAAACACAGATTCACTCTCTTCTTCAGCGCCCCAAATCTTCTCCGCCGCTATGCACGCCTCCACCTTCACCTTCGGCTCCTGCAAGCAGGGCTATTACTAGCTTTTCCCAACTGCTTTTTGCAGCAGATGAGGCTGTGGGCTTGTGCGAAAATAAACCATTCCTAACCTTCCATCCCAAGAATTCAAAAGCGAAGGCCGGCAATCTAGATCAAGATTATCCGACGAATGATGACGACGAAACCTAAATCTCCGGCGCCTTTCGGAGGAGGCAGCAACCTCGACAAAGCCCAATTCGCCGCCCTCGCCTCCTCCTCCTCACCGCCACCACAACCACCAGCAACTTTCGGGCTACGGAGTCCTCTCTCCAACACTTTTCACGCTAGTCTCCCGTAGTGTGTTCGTAGTCCAATATAGTGTGTCGTAGTCTATTATAGCGATGTCATAGTCTATTATAGTGTGATTGTAGTCTTTAAAGGGTTTGTATGCAATTAGTCAGTAGTCCATAAAGGGCTTGTCGTGCAAATAGCTAAACTTTTGCCTAGTTTGGAATGAATTTTACTGCCCGTCCATTTTAGAACAAAATTTGGCTGGTTGGCATATTTTAGATAAAACCCCAAACATCTAATCTGAGGTCTCATATTGTCTGTTTTTTAGCTTGTAAATTAACTCTATTGGATTTTGACTCATTGCTCAAGTTCAGGAGAAATTCGCATGACTAGTTGATTACACACACGAGTAATTCTCTCATCATGTAAGCAGGTGTTTTGCACACGGAATTTATTTCAATGAAGGGAAAATATGAATGATATCTATCTATCTAAGATTTAAGTATACCTAAAACGGTGAAATGAGTATTTTTCAAAAATATTCTTATGATACGTTTAGTAACTCGGAATTGCAATGAGCAGGAATCGAAATGAGCAGAAATCAGAATAAGCAGATTGGAGTGAAGCACTCTCATTCAAGTGTTTACTAATTGTCCAAATTCAAAATGAAAATTAAGTTGATTGTCATTAAACTGTTTACTAATTTTCATAAGTCAGAGTGAAAATTAATTAAATTACCACAATACTTTCAATTTAAATTTATGTTTTTTGTCAACATAAAGGTGAAAAATTTAGAGTTTCAAGTCTTACTCATAATACTTATAAATGAGTACAATTTAAGTTTTTAATTATTCAGACAGCGTTGTAAGAAGAGAAAAGAACATTAGAGCTAATAGGGTTTCTTTCTTATGCACTAATTATCGAAATTCGAGTTCAAAAATTGGTCTTGGTGGTGGTGTTGTTGTTGTTGTTGGGATTGTGCTGTAATTTGCATTTCTTGATTAATGCTTAATCTGTGAATTCGCAAAACTGTTTTCGTGTTGGCAGCTGTTTCTGTGCACATGGGGTCAGGCTTCTCCTGTTTTTTGTGCGCGTGTGTGCCTTGTAAAGTGCATCACTTGTCAAATTATTTTTTATTATATTAATTATTGTTCTGTCCTCGTTGGAGAACTTTCAAATTTCATGTCCTAAAATAGAACGAGAGGTTTTTCTATGCACTATGAAATCATTAATCCATTAAATATTTTAGTTTTTTTATTTATTTTACAATTCACTCATTTACATATATAATTATAATTCAAATGCAGATTAGCACACACTTCTATGTGCTTTAAAATACTAATAAATAACTATACACATTTATGAATCTATCTCTCATCAATTAATAAATTTATAAATAAACATTTCCTAAAATAATATTAAATAATTATGCACATTCATAAGTCTATCTCTCTCATCAATTCATAAATCTATAAATTTATAAAAGGGCAAATTACAATTACGTACCCTGTGGTTTTAGTCAAATTTTAAAATGATAGCTATACTTTTTTTTTTTTTTTTGCATTTTAGTACCATATACTTTCAAATCCTTGCAATTATGTGTAGAATCATTAATTTTCGGCTGTTCTGAGATGGCATGGATATTGTGGAAATCACATGTTCACTTTTCCCTATCATCTGTAATCTACAGCGCGTGATACAAGTATATCGAGTAGTTTGGAGTCATTGGAGAATGCGACCTTTAGTAGTTTTGACACCATATTTTTTTCTGCAGATACATAATCCATTAATTCAAACACTAATTAATCAAACTCACAGAGTCCACATCATTTCTGAACAGTCGAAATTTAACGATTCTACAAATGGTGGAACATAATTACAAGAATTTGAAAATACAAAATACTAAAATGCAAGAAAAAAATATAAATATTATTTTAAATTTGATGAAAAACACAATTCTCTCCCTTGATTTGGTACATAGTTATAATTTGGTATGTAGTTATAATTTGTCCATTTATAAATCTCTCCCTTGATATCACCAATTGTACATTCTCACGAACGATGACACTCACTATTCTCTTTTGCCGTGGATAGGAAGGCATATTTATTGGGCCACATCTGACAAGATATTGTGTCAAATCTCTCAATCAAATCTTATCCCAAATTTCTGAACAAAGCATCCTCTGCCGAGACCAAACCCAAGTTGCCGCAGAGTTTACTTGTACAACTAGAAGTACCATATTGCATTGCATGCAACCAAATACAGGTTGTGCCAGTCCCCCCAATTTCTTTACAGGAAGGAATCGAATACACTTCCACATTTTCCGCACAAATATCTGCTATTATAAAGCCAGATCAAATATATGCGCACCCCCCTATCTATAATCGCATCATACTCGAACCTAGATTTGACATCTGATCCACGGCTCTAGTGAATAAATTAGAATGGAAAGATGCTCATGGAATTAGAACCAAAACCCCATCATGCATGCCTTCATGAACCACAACAAAGCTTGTTTAGATCGTAACACTTTATCTTATCTGTTACGAGGGAACAAATTTTTAATCTTTATACTGACATTCAATTAAATGGGAGATCGTCATCAGCCGACATAGCAGACGATCAATCATCCCAATTAATGAGAGAAAATCCAAACTCCACAGTAGTATGCTTACTTCATCAATAGATGTCAGTCACCACCGTGAAGACCTGTAGACACGTCACGTGGCGAGAGGCTAAACACCCCAACAAAACTTAACTAACAAACAGTTACCTTCAGCGCACACAACCGCCCTCCACGGCCTCTACGCGGCAAAGTCTCCTCCCGCCACGCGTCCCCTCGTCCGTCGTCGTCTTCACCGACACGCCCCCTCCACTTTCTTAAAACCCAAGTTTTCCCGATACCCTAAACACCCCCTACAAATATCTCGCCGCAGTCAAAACCGAAAAACATCAACAACAAAAATCCATTTCAAAACGATGTCGTCTCTGTACCCGTCGGTCGAAGTGAACGCCCTTGCCGGGAACCTCTTCCCCGACGACGGCGACGGCGCGGTTCCCATCGAGCGGCCCCAATCCTCCGAGGAGTTACTGGTGAGGATCCCGGGGGCGATCGTCCACCTTGTGGAGAAGGACTCCAGCGTCGAGCTCGCCCGCGGCGACCTCACCGTCGTCAGCCTCCGGCAGAACGGGAACGTCGTCGCCGTCCTCGCGGGCGTCGGCGGCGACCAGATCCAGTGGCCTCTCGCGAAGGACGAGGCCGCCGTGAAGCTCGACCGGTCCCACTACTTCTTCACCCTCCGCGTCCCGGCGAACGGGTCGTCGCCGCGGAAATCCGATATGGAGATGTTGAACTACGGGCTGACGATCGCGTCGAGCGGGCAGGAGAAGCTAACGAAGGAGTTTGATCGGATTCTGGGGACTTACAGTTGCTTTTCGGAGGGGAAGGTGGAGGCGGCGGGGCACTGGGAGGTTTTGGAGGCGGCGGAGAGGGGGACGACGGCGGAGATTGGGGAAAGGGCGGCGGCGTACTGGACGACGCTGGCGCCGAATGTGGAGGATTATAGCGGGCGGTGCGCCCGGATGATTGCGGCCGGGTCGGGTCAGCTGATCAAGGGGATCTTGTGGTGTGGGGATGTGACGGTGGATAGATTGAAGTGGGGGGATCAGTTTTTGAAGATGAGGATGGGGCCCACCACGCAATCGGAGATTAGCCCGGAGGCGTTGAAGAGGATGCAAAGGTGAGGAATTTGAAATCCGATTGATTGAATACTGATAATTGTTTCTGTAGTTTAGTTGGTTGTTAAGTATATGATTCGTTTATTTGTTTTTTGTTTTGTTTGTGTTGGAAGTTGATGTTTAGAAAGATAGAGTAAATGCTTAAAGTTAGAAACTTTTGTTTAGTTATGTGTTCGCTGACCAGTCCACATTGCGTTACGGATATGATTTTAACTCCGTATAGCAATGTGGAACTAGTATAATTACAAATGTTAGGTGAAGGTTTTGTGGGTTTCCGTCCTTAAATCTATAAATATAAAGCATCACTTTTCGTTAGTTAGTCTAGGATTGAGTTGGTTGATTGGTTGTTAGATTGTTAAAGTTGTGTTTTTTATATTCCAGAGTCCTGTTTTTGTCCTTTTGGTATGTTGTGCAGTATGTAATATTAACAGTGTTAAGACGTGTTGTGGTGTGAATTTTCAGGGTGAAGAAGTTGACGATGATGACAGAGAATGTGGCAGCTGGAATCCTTTCTGGCGTTGTTAAAGTGTCTGGATTCTTCACAAGTTCAATAGTGAACTCCAAAGTGGGGAAGAAGTTTTTCAGTCTTCTGCCTGGAGAAATTGTCCTTGCTTCTTTGGATGGATTCAGTAAGTCTTTCGCTTCTTATCTCAATACATTTTTACAAAAGAAGATAAAAGAGCTTATAATTTCTTGAGCTGTATTAGCGTTAACAGATTACGGTTGTAGTGTATTGGCGAAGGGATGTGAGTTTAAGGTTTTATTGTTTTCCGTACCTTTTTTTACTCCTAGGAATTAAACTAGTGACCGTACCTTTTGTACCCTTAGGAATTAAGATAGTGACATTCTCATTTTGCTCAATGCTTGTTTGTGTGTGCAACGCAGGCAAGGTCTGTGATGCTGTTGAAGTTGCTGGCAGGAATGTTATGTCAACCACATCAGTGGTCACGACTGGACTTGTTTCACAAAGGTAATTCTCAATCTACACGAGATGATTAAAGTTAAAATGGAATAATTATTGATGTAAGGATTGATACTATAATCCGCGTGAGGTGCATCATCATGAACGATAACTTGTCCAATGCTTGGCATCATACTTTTCGATGGTGGTGTTTTATCGCTAATATTTCGGATGGCTGTCTGCATTTAGTCTTATCCCACTAATGTCAATTGACATATGTTTTGAACCTTATCCGAGAAAACTGTGGCAACTGTATGCCTGTAGCTTGATTTTATGTTTTGATCTACTTCAGTGCAAAAATACAGACTAGATTTGGACTCCATTTTGCCATAATTTTTGAATCACATATCTTGTGTTTTCATCAATACTTGTTTGTTCATGGGAGCGACCAAATGGCTAAGGTGAAATGAATTTGCAGGTATGGAGAATCAGCAGCAAAGGTCACAAACGAAGGCCTTGATGCGGCAGGGTATGCTATAGGGACAGCTTGGGCCGTGTTCAAGGTGAGGAAGGCGCTAAATCCGAAGAGTGTGATCAAGCCTACAACTCTTGCTAAAGCTGCTGCTGAGGCAAATTCCTCCAAATCTAAATGAGAACTGATAGCTACCTGAGGAGGGCTTGTTGCTGGACGGGCCAACCTTTCATCCAGCTGTTTGCCATTGTACTTATTTATATTTCGTCAGTTAATGGATTTTAGGTTTGTGTCCATGTCGTAATGATGTGGTGTGCATCAACAATGTAAATTACCAAGGATTCTGAACCTTTAGCATCCTGAGCTAGTAAAAGAAATCCGATTGTGACATTACAACTTTGCACTAGATATGATTCCCTTGAATGGCTTTATCGTCATTTTCATGATGGTTGGTGGTTAAATTATTTTGATCATACATGCATCAAACCACTGTTTTCTTTCTGTCCTGCTGTAGTGTAATCTCCACGTTTTCTATTCAGGAGAGATTGATGATTGCTCTTCATCGGGCCCGTACCACTAGTGGGAATCTTTCTTGTACATGCTTGGAGTCGTGTTTGAGTTGTTTCAACTTCTGACTTTTCTAACAGTAAGAGACGGTTAAACAGCTCAGGTGACTGTAAAGGAGACATCTTATTCTTTACTGGAACTTCTTACAATTTATGCTTTCCCAAACTCCTAATGCACAATCCTTCCAACAAATGATCTCTACAGCCTTCAATAACTAGTTTTAAAGGGTTTGTAAGTCTTGAGATCCAGAACAACTCCAGCAACAGAGCCAACAGCAGCAGCAATGGTAACAAGTAAGCAGCTAACACTTAGTATTTGAAGGCCAATCCATCTGCTACTCCATTTTGGGATCTTTTGCTGGGCAATGTACATCTCAACCGGGAAGTAAACCGTCAATGGCCAGAACCCGAAAGCTCCAAGTATTCCAACAACGTCGTTGAAGAAAGGTAGGAGCATGGAGATGAGGGTTGTTATCATGACAAATATGGTCCTCCATACTAATCGGAACAGGTTGAGTTGGTAGATACCGTAGAAGGGGATTGGTATGTCATATTCTGCAGTCACAAAGTCACTCTTTGGCCATTTCTGTGAGCTCCATTTCTCCACAAATGCAAATAATGGCTGGCAAAATACCTGCAGTTGAAGTGTCAATAACAGTTTCGGAGGAAAAAGTCCAATCCTCTGAAAATTAATAACTCGTTCTTGTCTTTCTAACGACGAGAACATGTGTTGAAGGTTCCATGACTAATCAAGTTTCATACCTGAAAAGCACCAACGAGGTGGACAACAATGGCAACATTGGCAATGTCTAGTAGCCAATAAGGGTTGTAGAATCCAAAGCCAGTCAAGAGGTTTCCAGGTGCAAGGTCACCGAAGGCTGCATAACCAAAGCATCCACAGAGCATATAGAACAGTGTGGTAAGAGCTATGCTGAATACAGTTGCCTTCTTCATGGTCTTATGTTCTGCAGGAGGAGATCTTATTGTATCCTGCACAGGACATAAATTAGTGTGAATTAGGGGCTTGTAGTTCAGCTGGTTGCACCTAGAATGGTTGCATTTGAAATAGTACCTGAATTTCAATTAGGACCAAAGAATAAGAGTAAGCAAAGGCAATTGCTCCAAGAGCTTGCATACTTCTCCACATCTTTTGTGTAGAAGTGACTGTTCCAGCTTTAGTTATTGTCCCTATACTAATACCAAAGAGGCTCCCTTTGAATTCACGATTTTCTGATATGGATAGAACAATTAGTTCTTACGGTTCTTCACTAGACAATACGTTCATTATTCATTAAAGAACGATTAGTTGTAACTTGTACCTGCAACTTTGCCAATGCCAAGTCCAAGACCAACCGTGGAGTATGTGAAGGACATAATGGCTGCTACAATTGAGAGCCACCACACCTGATTGAAATCTGGGATCTGAGAAAATATCACCTCTATGATCCCAAATGTTATCATATAGCCATTGCTTGACATATGGCATGGATCTTTCCCTCCACTTTTATGGTAACAGTTTGATCTCTTGATTGCCCTAAAACACACAAATAATCATCTTACTATTAGGCAATTGCAAGGGGTTTATAACTCACAAAATAATCATCTCCTGGAACATTTAGGCATACAGTCGAGGTCATGAACTTTTACTCCCCCAACTCCAATATCGCTTGTATCAAAAGGAAAACACATACAGTATACCAATTTGATCTACTTTCACAACTCACATCATGCTGACTGATGAAGCAATGGTGTAGCCAATTGCTACACCAAATAAGTTCAAGTACTGGACCAGCCCACAGAACATGACCTTTCTTCCTCCTGCAAACAGCAAATTGTCATGATCATAAGTTCTTAACCAAAACCAATAAATTCCGTAGGTGAAAATGATAGCTAAAGACTAAAGATCATTTCTTACCTAAGTTGGCCCTGACAGCATCCATATAGGTGTAGTTTCTCTGTCCTGTGACCGGGTCGCCGGACCGGTAACACATTGCTAGGAGATTGGAAGTGTAGAGATTGACAATGGCAAAAAGAAGCAGTACAGTTGGCCCTGCAACCCAACCAAGCTGTGCTATTGCCCATGCTAAAGAAAGTACTCCAGATCCTATAACTGCTGTGATGATATGTGATGCTGAAGTCCAAAAAGTTCCTGCACCAAAAAAATTATGTTAATCATAAGTAATGGCATCGAGCCTATGGAGGATAAGGCGAACAGAACTACACACGTGTACTAAATTTGGGTGATATATTTGTTACCTGTTCTCTTCAAGCGACCATCGTCATCAAAGCACTTGGAGTAGTTGGACTGAGGGTTTATGGCTTCAGACTCACTCACTTTGGGTTGGACTTCAACTTGCAAATAGTGCCTTATGTCATGCCTCTCTTCCACCTGAAATTCAAATCATTAAATCCACCAAAGATATAAAACTAATATTGTTCTAGTTTCTAAATAACTGGTCTTACAGCTCCATGGTGGATTCTGCTTGGAAGAGTTCTACTTCTTGGCAACATTTCTTCGAGTTCAAGGTAACCGTTCAAAATGGGAGTCGAAATATCAGAGAGGCAGAGAATTGGAGAAGAGAAGGTGAAGCTGATGGGTGTTTCGAAAGATGAAGTGGGGTTTTATAGGTGAAGAACATGACTTGATTAGAAAGAGGTACAGTACAAAAGGTCCTCATGTAACACACCCTTTAGTGCTTGATCCATAAGTCCTTGTCCACATCCAACCAAATCAAACCAAAGTTCAAAACTTGGTTTAGTTATCTGGTATTTGGTAAATATAGTAAGATATTAAACTAATGATTAAGTAGCTTAATGACAAGTTAATTAGTACCCATAGCTGCAGGATAATGCAGCTATTCTGTGGATGATATTGTTCTAGACCATACAAACTTGTCTACGAACTTGGCATCATAGCAGGATTGAACAGTTACACAAAAATCTTTACAAACAGCAACCCCAAAAAGGAAGAGCTATTCACTTGGGACACAGACTTAGCAAAGGATGAGTTGGTGGGGAACAGAGTGCTGCGCAGACAATACGGCACATTTTGTTTGGTTGCTATTTGGTGGACTTAACTCTTTTTTTTTGGGAATTGTTATTCCCATTTCAATTTTTTCAAAATGCACTTCATTTGCTCTTTAATTTTTACACATAGATGAAGTGCATAATGACAAAAGTGAAGTGGCAATAACATTTCCCTTTTTTTTATCAGTAAAACTTAAAGCCAGCAGAACTCAATCCATTGCAAAAGTAAACATATTTTACGTGAACTTATATTTAACTCTTTTTTTCTTGGTGAACTTATATTTAACTAGTCTTAACTGAAGCGGTAAAATTCATAAAGCCAGCAGAACTGAATTCCCATTGCAAAAGTGAACATGTTTTTGTTTTCTTTTGCTAGTGATGGTTGTTATCAACTTTCCACTTTAGGACATGAAATGAAAAGCTCAGCAATACCAGTCTCCAGACTTTTTTCCTTTTATACTTCTTTTTTTCTGGTTTTAATGGAGGGTGGGCATATTTCTAGGTATAGCTGAGAAAAATATCGTGCAATTCCTGCTGTGGAGAGTTGGAAGTCTCCTTCAGTCAACGACTAGCTCAAAGGAGGGTTTGATATGCTCTTATTATGCTCTGTGACTCCCCCTTCCACAATCAACAGGACCACAAGAAACCCTACTTAACAGCACATAATTGACCTCCCAGACATACTAAGAATGGTTGAGAGGGTGAGTTTCACGCTGTGAAACCATCGGGGTCGATCACTAAGATGGGGGAAAATGCTAGGTATTTGAAGCAGATGTAGCGTATGAAGAGCACGTCATACTTGATGCAATAACAATTGAACGTTGAAGAATAATGTGGGCTGAAGAGTTTCATTCTCCTGAAAAACTAAAGTTGTAATCAAGTAAGAAGAGAGGCTCGATGCACGTCATACTTGATGCAATAACAATTGAACTGTACTTGCAACGCAATAATGTGGGCTGAAGAGTTTCATTCTCCTGAAAAACTAAAGTTGTAATCAAGTAAGAAGAGAGGCTCGATGCACAGAGTAATAAATTAGGATTACGATAAGGTCACTATTTTTTTATTTATTTTTTTCAATTAACCAACAACATATGCAACAAAACGAAGAAATGAGATTGTGGAGTGGACACGTGACTCACACATATTGACAAACATAATAGGCAGATCGATTTATAATTAGCTACATGAACAACAATAATGGTAGGGAATAACAGATCATTTGAGATACATATGTGAAAGTAACTAGATAATGCAAGTAATGATTGTTGTGATGAAAGGAAACGAAAGATTTGATTGAAATGCCAGATGGCCAATATCTCATCTGTTGTTGTGATGAAAGGAAACGAAAGATTTGATTGAAATGCCAGATGGCCAATATCTCATCTGTTACCTTTGCAAGAGACTTGAAATCTAAACCCCCAACAAGTCCACTTGGAAGGCACAGAAACATTGGTGCCTAACACTCTTATTTTGATCACATTTGCTCTGCCGTAAAGAAAAAGTTCGATTTTTACGTTTACTCCCATCGTCGATAACATTCTGTCCATTGCATTGAAGGAAGTACTGAGTTCAAATTCACTCAGTGGCGGCACTCAGTTCTAGGATGAGATTTAGGCTTATTGTTTCTTAATTGGGTCATGCCACCATCAATGGACCTTGCCAACGCAAATTTGTTCGTGAGTTCTGACAACTTCGAAGCCCACTACTATTTATGTTTTGTAGGGCCTACCCAGACATATGTAGGCCCAACAAGGTTATAACGAAATCAAGAACAAAGTTACGTGGGTTAGCAAAGAGTAGTGTGCTTGCTTCCTTTCCTTGGATTTCCTATTCCTCCATCTGTAATAATTTAGAGTAGTTTCGTCTATTACTTGTATGAAATAAGCAAAAACCATGAGAAGTGCCCGTGGAAGTGAAATCGAAGCATGAGGTTTTGAGGCCCAACCCATAAACACTTTCCAGAACTTGCTTGGCCTGAGTAGCTCAATGTAATTTGTCCTACAATTTTCAGTCCCAACTCCCAAGTACATTTTTAGGAGAATAGGTGATTTTTGGGTGCGGGGAATTAAATGAAAGAAGTCCTAGGTTTGGACTATTCCAATATTTGGTTTTATATTCCCCAAATCGACAATATTATGCTAGGTTTACTAATTTGGAATTAAAATGAAGGATATTCTGAAATCTGAACAGGGTTTGTATCGTAATTCCTAGAAACCGACTCATCGAGAATCCATTTTTAATACCAAAACTATCCTCACACTTTCATAATAGAGGTTGCCCATTATATTCTGCAAATCATTTAACCATATTAGAGTGTATCATATTTATGTCCTTTTCTACCTTATACAAAAAGGCTGCCAATGCATGCTGGAAAAACACAAAGGCATTCTAGTATCACCCCCCAAGTACTTCCAAACAAAGAAACTTTCACATTAATTCACCAAACTCATGTACCATCTGACCTAACTAGCACACTTTTGACCTCAAAAAAGCTTCTTCTTATCAATGTCTTTGGCCCCAAGGCACCAACCAAACACCCTCTTCACAGCTTACATTATTTATTGCCTTCACTGCTGTTCTCTGCATCTGTTTTCCCCATTTGAATTTTTCGCTTCTCAAGTCCTTGCAAGCTTCAGTACATTTGAGGTATGTTGGTCTACAAAGGTACATCAAAAGACTGATGTACCCCTCTAGCTAGGCCGGTATTGGTCATCTTCTTCCATTGGCAGAGAACAGTTTGTTTTCTAGACATTCATAATGACCAACTTGGACCCAACTTTTGACTATCTATCCTGTCACACGGATTTCCCGCCCTTTTTCACCAGCTTAGCTTATACCCTCTTTGATCAAATTGCAAATTAAAATCATGGACACCTACATTAATCTATCTTTATTAGGACAAGGAAATTTTTGATACAATACCAATGCATTGAATGGAGATATTTTTGGCAATATGATTATGTTAATCGAGAACGTCTGTATTTGTTATATATATGTATGTGTATACATATATATATTCTAGAATTATGATATTTTAACTATATTATTCATTCGTATTCTGAATATGTAGATTAGTGATACAGTATGACAATATAATCCGCATGTGATATGCCTACAAATTTGAGTACACATCAAATTGACTTCTCATCAACAAATTGAGCCTCAAGTGACCCCTATACTAAAGTTGGAGACTAAATGCACACGTCTCACAACAATAATGCGGAAATTGTTTTGACGAGGCGGTTGGTAATGAACAGTATTGCCCCCTTAAAATTATCTGCTTTTTAGGTATGTTTTGAGGTGATCTCTAGATTCAAATATGGCATGAATTAATTAATACTTCGTTAATCTAGTTAATTACATTTAGGCACCAACCCATTTGTTTGGTCCTCCAAAAAGAATCTGTTTATAAGCGAAATGATGGAGCCTTGTACACGATTTTACCTACTAATTTGCTCACTCTCTTTTGTTTTTGTCATTTTCTCTTTGTTGGTAAAAAGCAAATATAATAAATAATCTTGTGACATTAACATACATATGATATATGTAGATGTCCTATTCGAATTGACTCATACTTCACCATTACTTAACATATCTTTGATCAAAACGGGTAAACTACCAATGGACACACAAATGGCCAGGATCTACAACCAAAACAATGCTGTCATCACCCCCTCTATTGTACCCAACTTTAAATCGTTGTTTATCTATGCATTTGTGATCGTAACTTTGATATTGAATTGTATATGTGAAAGAAGTTTTCCTGCTAAGCAATCGAATATATTATGTTATCAAATATATGTATGTTATGTTAAGAACGAAGAATAGTGTTGGAACACAAATTACATAATATGGTTAAGATCTAAAACATTTTATGTTTATATTGTAATTTTTAAAATATATTTATTATACACTTGAGTACTGAATTTTAAAATAACTAAAAAATAAACTCGGAGAAAAAGGGGCGCATGATCAATGAATACAAACTAGCAGAAGATAAGGCTAGAAGAAGATGTAGGGCAGGTAGAGGGGGGATTAATTGATTGATGATTAAAGGATGACAAAGGCTTGAAGATGGTGAGAGGGAAGAGGAGGATAAATGAAGGACCCAAAATTCGAATATAAAATATACCAGACAATAAGGGTAATATTGAAAAAGACATAAAGTTGACTCATATTCTGATGTGACTTTTGGGATCCATCACCATCATCCAAGCCACCTCCACCTAACAACTTCATCACCCTCCATGCACCTCAGCCACACAGACAAACTCATCTTCTCTCTCCTTGCATGATTCTCCTTAATCTGCCTTCTCATCTCATTAACCTTAATTAATCCCATTGCCTAATTAACCTAATAGCCTTGCCCACTCGAAAGTTTGCTACTTTTTCTACCAGCTAAAATTGTGCTATCTTGCGCAGGGTTCTTAATCCATTACGTTTCAAGCTATCTTGGTCAGTCCAAATATATTTTAAAGTATATTTATTTATAAGAAAATAGAATGAATAAAATGAGAATGATTCTGTTTTTATTTTTTATGTTTTCTAATACACTTGAGAATGATATTTTGATAGAACATTCACAATTTCAGAAATAATTAATGACCTCATAGTACATGAAATAACCTATCTTTCTATTATAGAACATAAAATTCAATTGTTCTTGAGCAATGACAAAAAAAATATAGATGTCATACATACAATGGTGGTCTTGCCCTTCATTCTTCACGTGCCGCTCTTCTTCTTGTTTTTTCCTCTTGCGGCCAACTCGGTGAACATTCCCGAGTATCAATTTGCTTGCACAAATACTTTGTCAGCACCACCAGTGAGAAATCAACCCATAAAATGATGATGTAGGATTTGACCAGTGGTGTTGTGCTGGGAGGTTCTGACCTAGTCCTTGTTTGCACGCTCGGACTCATAATTATTGGGGGACTCCGATGAGTGTGGAGCTCGGCGGACATGGGGCGACGAAGAAGGTGGCTGAGAAACAAACCCAAGAGGAGGAGAAGCAGTACTTTCTGCGAGATTCAATAATTGATCAGGTTAATTTTGCAGGGAATTGATAGAAAATGAAGAGCAAAAATGAAATATGTCGGTGTTGGATGTTGATATAAAAACGTAGAGGAGGAAATTGAAATTCAAAAGTTGAAGATGAAGATTTAAGATTATGCATAAATTGTTTATGCGTTGGTAAGACGAACCGTTTCTGTATTAGCATGAAATGTTTCTATGTTGGCACAACTGTTTTTGTGTGCGTAATTTTTGAGAGAGGGGTGTTTTTGAGAATGGGGTGCACACGTGATAACTTTGTTTTGTGCGCGTAAGTTTGTTTTGTTGTCAAATATGATTCCTTGTATTTTTGTTTTTGGAAGTGAACATTCAAAATTATTGTCCATTTAAAAGTTTGTTTTATCCTTAGAGGCCATCTTTCCTTTTCAAAATATTCACATTCAACAAAATTAATTTGATCCCAAAATGGACTTAGACTCAAATCTCGATTGCTTTTTTTATAACTAAATTATACTATTAGTTATTAGGGGGAAAAAGTCCAGCTGCATTGAATAAAACCAACCCAACCCAACCCAACTCTTGATGTCAGACTTTGCAAAAGTCCAAATGAATTATTGGTAAATATGATATGAATCCCTAGTATAAACAACATGGCCGGAGTGCCGGAAAACAGGTAAGGATTAGGTTTTTTGTTAATTAGCTTTAGTGTCATGTAATATGTACAGATCCAATAGGAGCTCTTCATGTGTCCTAGGAAGCACACAAACTAAATTATTATATCATTCTTCTAAAAAGCATGAGATTTCGAATGTGCAAAAAAGCTCATAGTCAATCGGGGTACAATTATAAATTACTTTTTCATAATCATGCATTTTCTAGTTCTTCCCGAATCTCCAATTGATTAGTAGTTTACAAGATTTTTAGCTGGATAAAATTCTAAGAATTATGCATTATTATGTGTAAGGAGTGTTTTCCATCAACCTATTTAAATTTGAGCGTGAAATTTACCAGTATAAACTTGTCGATTAGGGTAGGATGCGTTGCTTGATGAATGAAGCTAATTTGGCTGGTTCAGTGTCATAAAAATAACCCAATAGGCCGAGCAATACATGAACAACTTCATCACATCTTTGTAACTGGGGAAACATATCTTGATTGTCAATATTCTTAAAAATGAGAAGCTCTTGATCTACCTTATCAGATAGAAGCAATTGGCTTCATTCAATTTGGTTATGTCTAAATCAACAATGGATTGAATTTCAAATGCAGCATGCATGTACATTGTTTGTTTAACGTATGTTGTCGTTCGAATATTAGTAACCAAAAAGTCTAGGATTACGAAAAATTTATAACTTTTTGATTAGGAAAGAAGAAGTTAGGTTAAGGGAAACAAATGAGAGTAGAGGGAAATGACAATTGGAAAGAAAGGTAAACGAATAAACAATTATTTCCGTAGGGACAAAAGGCAATTAATTAATTAATTAGGTGAACTCGCTGTCGTTGATGGTAGAGTGTGGGGTCCGCAAAGCTGATTGAAAGGTGGGGACCCACCGCCGCAACCGCGCACATGAGGCTACGTCGGACGGCTGCCAACTACTGCCCAAAACGAGGAGAGTTGGTAGCGTGTTGGACAGAGACCCCTTCCCTTATCTATTTGCCCTTTCATCAGCAACAAATTTACATGCTTGCCATTACATTAGAGTGATTGATTGCTATTGATCGATTCAAGTTCAGGTAGAGAGCCCTAGAGATGTAAAATGAACCCGGCCGATGTTTGTTAGATCCGAATTCAATCATCACGTGGGAGTTTTACTACTTCAATTATAAACATCAACTAAAAAAGCATCATGAATAATATCATAGAATGTCTCAAGTCACTCAAAGAAAAATTAATTAAGTGCAGCGTGAGACTATTACTAAAGTCGGTATGAATTAGGTCGTTTAAAAGAAGAGCATTGTACATAATAAAATCTAGTTAGAGTTAGATTATTGGACAGAGGGGTCCAAAGAGGACTAGGGCAATGTAGAGACATAATGTGAATTCACTATTGCACTTGCACACATGTGGACTCCCAAAAATAGAACCATATTCACATAACATGCACATTTTTGTCATTAAGTCGAACATGCTGTGATCCATTAACAGTTAGGATCCAGTACCTTTCTACCAAACAAAAGGTGCATATGTTGAATGCAATTGTTTAATAATTGTAACGCTAAGGGCATTTGAGTAAAAAGCAACCAAGGATCTAGAAGGAAACTTAGGGGACCCACTATGAAAGGAAAAATGTGGAAGGATCATGCATATAATGTTGGTGGAAGTTGAACCCATTAACAATATAGGGTGGAGCAATAATTACCATGTTGATAGTGAAAGAAGCAATATTCAATGATTAAGAGAAATTAGTCTTGAGCTCCTATTCGTAGCTCAACTAAATTGAACTAATGTTCTGATTGCTGTTTGATAAATTTATAAATATTGGAATGAAATTTGGACAAATCAACTTATTATGTTTTACAAACCCTACTTAGACGAGATTCATAAGAAGTAAACTTCCTTTTAATGCAATTCGAACAAAACAACCAAATGAGACTTGGAAATTTGATTTTTCTTAACATAATTAGGGAAAAAGAAAGTAAAATATCTCTGTGGAAGCTTCCGATGCCTCTACCTAACACATTTGAAAAAGAAAACGCAAAAAGTAGCATAAGGTTGAAAAGTAGGCTCCTTTTCAATGTGGGAAGGGCCATTATTTTCTTTTATTTTCTTCATAATCTTTTTTTTATACTTATCTTTTTGTTTTCTTTTGGAATTTTGTGGTGTGTCTTTTGCTCATGACCATCTATTGTCTTAGACCATTTGATTGCTTTTGGGGAATGTGGAAGTCTTTCTTCTTTGGGGAGATTTTTGCTTTATTGTTTTGTCTGCCCTCTGTTTTTGTTTTGCACGCTGTTCTAAGATAAATAAATTTTTATGTTGGTAATAATATTATCCTCAAACATCTATAATAACACTCATTAGGTATAAACATGAGATTTAAGTATGAGATTTCTGGTGGTAGTGGTGAAGGATAGAGTCTAAACCAATAGAAACAGAACCAGGGCAT
The DNA here is from genome assembly GCA_033992175.1 of Spiraea crenata. Lineage (NCBI taxonomy): Eukaryota > Viridiplantae > Streptophyta > Magnoliopsida > Rosales > Rosaceae > Spiraea > Spiraea crenata. The sequence goes on along the minus strand of JAVBHV010000055.1, from coordinate 3,056,624 downwards.
TGTTGGGTGAATTAGATTTTTGGTGCTGGTCGGACCCAAGTGACATAAACGCTTGTTGATAAAATTTGGATGGTGGGTGTGAGTCTCATTGACCCTCCAATATGGTCAAAATCAATAATCATGAGGGAAGCATGAGAAGCATAACTTTTGAACAACCCTAGCTAACTTTTTTTTTACTAAACCTAAGCTAATTACAAACATTCATAGATTTGAACCTAACAAAACTTGTTATCCAACTAATTATTTTATACCAGCGATATTAAGAATGGAAACTACTGAAGACACACAAAATCTATACACAAAATGGTTATACAATAATATGACACTAAATTCAACCAATAAAAATGAGGATGCCTACCCCATTTTTCTCACCTTCCCCTTTCTTCGTATCATGCCACATCATTGTGTATATATTTTGTGTGTCTTTAGCATTACTAGTAAGACATAGGATGTTGAAATTGTGAATAGACACTCAAGTCATCATGCCTTGATGCCCTCCTCACTGATTCACGTGGTACAGTGGTCCGGAGAAAGGGTAGCCATCTCGCGCGGGTAGTGAGAGGGAATCAAACTCATAACGTTAAAGTGTGTAACTAAGGAGACCACCAGGTATAATAGGTTGGAACATGCTGTTATGCTCTAGCTGACCAACGTGCTACAATTGTTAGGACAAAGAGTTCTGATCTCGCTAGGCTAACAACCTAACGTCAAAAAACCTGTTCGTTTTTTTTCTTTTCCTGTTCTCGAGTCAGGAAAAGAAGTTTGGGGGAAAGAATTAAGTATTGTGGAACAAGATGTGGTAGATAGATTACAATATGGTATACATGAAGAAAGACTGGACAAACAAGGTCTTGAACTCTTCTAGTGAAATTGCCAATTTCAAGTCTTGATGGTGTCTTTTTAAAAATGGACCTAAGACTTTTCAAGGTACAAGTTGTTGGGAAACACACAGATCGGTTGTCAAGCCATAGCAGCAGCCTCCTCAAGGTTCTAGATCCTAATTTCAATTATTCAGCAAAGAAAGATGGAAAAAGGGAAAGAGTTGACCCTTCAAGTCTAATCAATTTGTTAGAAGAGTGACTCCAATTCATGAAATAAGTATTAAAGTGTATTATCACCGACTTCTTGTTTCATAATTCAACTAAATTATTCCATGTTGATTATTTGTCATTCCATCAAAGCTTACATAAATGAAGGAGGATGGTGGCACCAAATTATAACCAACTATTACTAAGTAATGTTAGGAACTAGTGTAACCAACTTAGGAGAAGTGTTTTCTTGCCAAACAACTTGGCATGTTATATTAGTTTTTTTTTTTTTTGGGGTTGATATGATGATCTAAATCTATAACCTGAGAAAGTAATACTTCATAGTGTATGTATAAGAACATTGCGTATTGATATTGATACAATGCCAATTTCTACAAGTAAACAACTTATAAAAGGTATACTCGTGAAATATGTTTTTAGAATATCAGAGTCGTACTATTGTTGTGAATATAAATGCAAAATATGATATCACCAGAGATACAAACCCTCTCAACTTTTAAGGTTCACATACATCAAACTCGAGCGTTTTAAAAAGTATTACATAAAATTAACCTAGAATTTAGGAAATATCAACGAGAATTCCTTGTAGCATGTCTTCTTCCTTCATTGATATGATAATTTTAAAATCTTCATTCATCTTATTTTTAGATAAATAGACATACCATAACAAAGGAAATATGGGTCAGAGCCGCCGTTGAGGCGGTGACAGTCGGACCTCCGGCACTAGGCCCCCACTCCAAGTGGGGCCCCAATAAATTTTTAATTTTTTTTAATGTATTACATATTAAATATTTATATTTATAATTAAACTTATAAAATTGTATTATACATATTTAATTACTATTCCCTACCGCTTTTCGTCCAAACTTGCACAAAACCTAAAGTTGCTTCTCCATCCTTTCATGGCTCGCCAAACTCCAATCCAAGTTGCGTCTTCATCTAGTCAAATTCAAGGTTAGTTTAATGCTTTAATTAATTATCTTAGTTGAATTTCAAAATTTTCCTACATATACAAAATTATTGTTGATTGAATTATTGTTTTTTTTTTGCTATCAATACTTTATTCGTAATACGATTTGCATCGATTCAATAATCTTTTTAAAATTTATTATTATTGTAGTTTTAAATTTACCTTTTGATTAGTACATTGTGCGTAAAAAAAGTTGGTATGATTTTTTAGAAGATATAGGTTGAAAGGTCAGGAAAATTTTAAACCAGGTAAATCCTCAGCACAGGCTCTGATATGGGTACACTAGGGAAGGAAGAATGAGAAAAGAATCAAACTAATAATGAGGGGCCAAAACGTAGCTATGGTTTTAAAAAATGTGTAATAAATATTATTTGGTAGGTTGGCTCACGGCATAGATAATTAAAAGTTGGGGAGGTTGGTAGAGATATGGTACTACGGACAGTTGTTAGTTCCTTCACGTTTTTAAAATAGTTTTTCATTTTGGAGCTTTAACTAAAGAAGTGATAGGTTACCCACCACCCCACCCTCCATCTTCCTCATTTCTCCTCCTCTCACAGCTTATCCATTTCCCCCAAAAGAAAATTCAATCCCATTCTTTAACAAAAAGACAAACCCTAATAAAGAATCTAAGTACTATTTCAAAATCACAACATATATGATAATTAATTCTCAATTTGGAATATGTGATCGCCTATGCAATCCATTTTGCAACATTTAGAAAATAAACCAAATATACTTTTCTTGAATATATCTGCAAAACTTATTTATGCCGGGAGAATATGTTTTCGTATTTTATTCTAACTAAGGTAGTGTGTGATTGACTCAATCGTACTTGAAATATAGTTACCATCACAAGTGAAATTGCGGTGATATCTCAAATCAACAACACACTCTTATTTCTAGCAACTTTCTCTCGTAATAGTGGAAAATCAATTTGGAATACACTCACCGTGACTTTCCATAACATGGAAGTTGTTTTGAGTATGGAGGGGGGGTTAAGACATTATTGGGTAATAAGATTCATCAGCTATTTATGGATTACACCAAAATCTCAGCACCCCATTTCCCATGTTTGGACACAATTTCAAGGACAGCCCAATAAAAACTCGATTATTTACCAACCCTTACCTTAATTTGCTGGTAACAATTACCACCACTTCGCCCTCTTGAAGATCTGTTATGAATCTGACAAATCCCAATTTGTCCTTTCCAATGGATAAAAATTCAAAACTTTTTAAAGTACAATAAACACTGGTGCAGAAGAACGATTCACATTCTGGCAAAAAGAAGACTAAAAAAGAGACATTGATTATCCTTATCATCAATCAGCTGTACTGGTAATATACTACTAATTTTCACTAACAGTCATAAAAATTTGGAGAAAATCAGAGAGCTTTCCAAGTTGATAATAGCAAAAGCAACCTCTTTGATCTCCTTTCACCCCAATTCTGTTGAAATTAACTACATATTACAATTTTTTGGGACTTCTTTACCATGATTTAGAATCAAAATCAACCTCATTTCATCTCCAAGCTTCTGTAATCCAACACCCCATTCTTCAACCCCAAGAAATCATAACCAATACTGTTGGTGCCACCACTAGTACTCCCTCTGCAGCTGCAATTCTTCACATCTTGAAGCCCCATACTGCAAGAAAAACAGAGTCCCCTGCCTCCACTCTTGAAACCCTCATTTGTGCTGTGTTGCTGGGAAGGAGGGCTTATTTGCAGCTCAAGGTTCAAGTCCGGGCACCTCTCTGCAACTTGGATTTTGTTGTCTTTGCAAACAAGCCCTTCATGAATGTTGAATTTTGAATCTTCTTCCTTGATGTGTGCAGAGGAAGCAAAAGAAATTGTTGTGGTGGTGGTGGCGGCCGCGGCGGAGGCGGAGTCCTGCGTCGCCGCCTCATTGAGCGACCGGTGAGTTGTTGGGTCAATCCCTCTGGTCAAAAGCTTCCTTCTTATGTGGGTGTTCCAGTAGTTCTTTATCTCATTGTCTGTTCTCCCAGGTAGTCTCCCAGCTATCAAACTCCATCTACAGCAAAATCCAAAACAAAACCCATTAATCTTAAAGAACTCAAAAACCTTAAAAAGTGCAAAAGACTCTGTTTTGAAACAGGGTACATGATTGCTTTTTTGTTTTTTGTCTTCTTAATAGAACTCGAAACCTCGGATGCTCATGTAAATGCTCTTACTTGTTGCCGAGGAGGCTGTGGAGTTTGATGATGAGCTCGTCCTCTTCCTCGGTGAAGTTCCCGCGCTTGAGGTCCGGTCTCAGGTAGTTGATCCACCGCAGCCGGCAGCTCTTCCCACATCTGAGGAGGCCCGCCGCTTTCGGAAGTGAACGCCAGCAGCCTTCACCATGGGCTCTGATGTACGCAATGAGGCGATCGTCTTCTTCCTTGGTCCAAGCTCCTTTGTTGGTGTGAGCCTTCTCACAACAAGGAGATCTTCCCATTTAATCAAAACCAACAAAATAAAGTTCAAATCTTTATCAACAACTAGTGCTCCGTTTTCCTCAGTTTTGTTTTTAAGATGGGGCGATATTAGAAATTGCAATAATCGAACTCAGAATTTCGAGCACTGAAATGGTGGTGGTGGAGATGGGGAGGGAGGCCTAGTTTTTGGATTGCTGTAACATAAAGGCCGGCCCTTGTGAGGAGTTGGAGTATGATTTTATAGCCTTTTGACTAAAGAGAGGAGAGAGAAAGTAGAGAGGGAAAGTAGAAGAGAGGGGCCCCTAAGTTTTCCTTCTAGATGCGAGTTGGTGAGAGAGGTTAGAGGGAGTGGCTGGTGGCCTTCTGATCTGAGCTCATTTGGATGATATTATGGCATCAATCACATATATAATAAGTTAAAGGGACATTAACTGGGTGGCCCTACAACTTACCTTCAGGTAGGTGTAAAGTGAAGTATATTTCGGTGTGATTTCGGCCATCCTATTTATCTTGGGTCTCAAAATGCAATTTATTTATTTTTTTTCTATATGAAATGAATTTACCTGTTGTCCAAGTCACTAGACAACATGGAGTACAGTAACACATGTAAATGAAAATGAGGTTTCGTTTATATAATAAGGTGAGTGATATTAATGGTGTAGTTGGTACCAAACAACCAATGGATCATACTAGTTATGTCACTTGTCCCTAGACAATCGATTCTTTCAATTAGTTTCCATGCTGTTGAAATCTTCAATGCTGTGGAGTTGGTTCCATGGAATGTCATTATAACGTATTTGTATTCATGTAAGACTAGACATGTAAGTTTTAGATTGGGATTGATATAAAGCGCAGGTTACTTAGTTTAATAAGTTGGTTGTACGTTACTTAGTTTAATAAGTTGGTTGTATGTAGTGGGTTTTTGGGAAGAAATGTCACAAGTGGTTTGGCTATTCTTGTGCAAAAGAACAGAGATGGTAGTTGTGATTCTTTATTCTATTGGGAAAGGAGGGAAGGGCTTCTAGAAGGGTGGGAAGTTGGGTTCAAGGGCAGGATGATGAAAGAAAAAAGCAGAAATAGGGAAAAGATAATGAGTGTAGTTGTAGTTGTGGTTGTATGTGGGCTTTGGTTCACCCTCCAACTTTTCCTTTCTTTTCTCCCCAACCTTGTGGTGCAAGTTTAGGCAACAACAAGGGGTAGGGGTTAGGGGGGTATGGGAAGGTTTGATTCACCTTTTTGTTGTTATCTCCCCCATTTCCAATTAGCATATTATTTTTTGTTACCCACCACCACACATGCACTCCCTCGCCCATCATGGATTTCAAGTGGATGGTAGGAGTTAAGGATCATGGGCAGAAGAAGTTGTTTTCAAAAAGAGAGTGAGACAGGTCCTCTTGGTTTTATTATCTGTAGTGTGAATTTCACCTACCTTTTTCATCCTTTGTGTGACTCTCTCCTCGGGCAACACCCCAGTCCAAACTCCTCTTGCCTTCACTCTTGATTTTGAACTCCGGCACGATCGTATGGTCTTTCCTTCCCACGAGGCCATACTATACTTTCCGACAAAATCCGCACATTAGACAAACACCAACATAGTAATAATATCAAAGTTATCAATTATTCATTCGAACTTTTGATTAACAACTAACATGACTGCTTTTTTTTTTAGTGAATACACTAAATTTATAATGAATCATGACATAAACAATGATACAGTGGCATGTCAATACAAGTATGGCATACTTTATTTCACAAAATCAGAAAGACAATAACACTAGAACGATCAATTGTTCATCCCAAAATTTTCGGATACCATAATTTATCATTCGTTAGCGTAGATAAGCTTAAAACAAGTTCACTTAGAATCAAATAAAATACTGACACAACAATAAAAATATTGAGGAACCTTAATGATTTCATCCTAATCTCAACGAACTTGGACTCAATGATTGAAACCAGTTCGGTTGGGCGTTTGACACTTGACAGAAAGTGATTAGGAGCGAAATGGTCTCTGTCTGCAACTGGTTTTTCCCCACAAAACACCCACATTAGCACATGCCCAATGCAACATCCAAAAGACATTAAACGTGGAAAACCGAATCAAATCATATTTAGGCAATTTGATTTAAAATTGATCACAAAGTGTGGTGAGAGCCAGCACAACAACACGTGGAGGTCATGTGCTTAGGTATAGATAGAGTTAGTACAAGGGGTTGTCCGAAAACTAAAGGACGCTTTACCTACCTATTTGGCACCAGCTTGGCTCTGTGCCCTACCCATGTGGGGCACTTTGAACATTTGCAAAGGGTCTATTTTTCAATGTGATCCACACTGGTGGATAACTGCCCCAATTCTAATTTCTTTCCTAGTATGTGGTACCCTTTTTGATATAGACAACCTCTTGTTCTCTTGTTAATGGGTACGTGATTCATGTGGAAGGTTTAAGGCTGGAATCAAGTTACCATTTCATCATCAGAACCCATTTGCTGTTACAAAAGTTAGTACGGGCGCATAAACTCAAATTGTTACTTTGTTTAGGTTTGTGGATACATAAATTATGTAACCATATAAGAGCATTGCTAAAATCAGTTGCCAAGCGCTCGTGAGTGACTATGTGAATCTAAAAAATTATGAGTCATAATGATCTACAATGTGTAAAGGCTCCATCATTCTACACTTACGGGTAACCTACACTTACGAGTACAAAAGTGACGCTTTCAAGACAGCAATTGAAATAGTACTACAACTATTTATGTCAGCCCTGCCATTATGTTATTTACTTCAAAGTGAACAAAAAATTCATTCGTAGGGTATAGACGAAGTACAATACCTTACAACAGAAATCTAAAGAAAAACTAACAAAGAGAATACTGATCGATCTCATTTATTCATAAGGAATCAAAGGTCTCCAGCCGAAAAGAAGATATTCGAAGTAATCTGCTGAGAGACTCTACTTGAGTCTTTTGCGAGCTTCATACAAGTAACCGAGGGTCACAACAATAGCAGCCACTGCAACTCCAACTGCCCCTTGTGCCAGTATGGTGCTGTCGTTTGCAGTTGGCTTAGAGGAAGAGGAGCTTGGACTGAACCCCAGCTCCGAAAGCTTCTTATGTGATTCAGCATAATCTCTGAAAAATGCTTCTTCATCCTGCCATATGCCAATTTAAAAAGAAAAGGATAAAGATAGCTTTTCTTAAGAAAGATTAAAGTTAAGCATAAAGATGGGTTGAGGAAATAATAGGGTATGGTATGGATCACATTCAATACCCCAACCTGGCCCTAATTTGTTGGTAACATCCACATTCAACGTCCCACTTCAAATACTGAAATCTCACCCATGTCCACATTCAACGTCCCACTTCGCATTAGACTATACGTACATTACTCTGATACAGTAATAAATAACCAACACCATTGAGGATTTCAGTATCCACCCCAAATGTGAAGCTTAACCACATTAGCCACAATCACCTGAAGAGGTGTAGTGATGATATATAACAAATGAGCCCTATCTGATCCAGTATCTGTTAAGTCTAATTCACAGAAAAGCTAAACCAAATTTAATTGCACTTAATACTCTTCATAATTATTAACTTTGCATAAAAGCATATCTCTCAGGCATTGATTAGAAAGTAAATTAGTACAAAAAGGAGAGAGGAGACGATAGTAAACTTGGGTAAGCTCCAGTTCATGTTGTTCAATTCAAAGTTTTTAATCCAGACCAAACCTGTTTTTATAGGACTTCTTACAACTTACAAGGGAATATAAGAAGTAAAACATCCTATATCCGACCTAAGTCTACCAATTTCCAGGTGATTGACAGTTAAGGTTGATCTGATTATGCAAACCAACAGAACATGGGTGAGGAGGCCACATTTCAATATTTCGTACAGGCAGCACCAACTTCTACAGTAATGAGGACTAAAGGAATTCTATTAATTCTGAATAAGAGTGTTAAAAAATCAGCAGTGATTATGTACCTAAAATTTTTAGCAGCAAGAATAATTGGAACAAGTCCAAATCCAAATTACCTTTGCATACAGATCAACATATTTACAAAACTCAGGATCTTCCACTAAAGCTGCATCTGTTGGAAGTTTCAACAGCCCCTCTGATTCCTCGTTCAACAGTTCCCTGGAATCAACAATGAGTACAAACATGCGCTCATTACCCCAGGCATGTATGCATAATGACATATAATGACATAATTGCGTCCATATTTAAGGCTTACACAAAGTATGAGTTATCAAACTTCAGAGGTTCCTTAGTCCACGGACCATCAAAACCAGATCTCTCTGGATGCGCCCTTCCCTATGATCACAGAAAATGACACAGTAAACATGTCTGCCTAATACCAAAAAACACCGTATATATGCAAACTAGGAGGAGAAGTACCAGGGTATGGGCCCCAGATAGTGCAACAATATCCTTGTCAGACAGCCCCATTCGATAGAATTTCTCCCTCAGATGTGGTGAACCTGTAATCGGAGGACCAAAATCCCCAACAAGAAACTCAAATTTCTTTTCTGAATGAAAACTGTCAAAATATCCAGCATGCCAACGTACATTAGCAACTCTAGGAAAGAAAGAGGCAAAGAAAGTGGGTTCCATGGAATGATAGAGTAATCCCACAATGCAAACCAATCCAAAATCTTCAATGTATTTCTTTTAAGTATGTAGATTCTTTACACAAATCTTTTAAAAGGGTGAATAGTGTTACTTCCTCAAAGAATACTCCAATGATTGTGACAACAATAAGTAACTGATAGCCAATATGGTCTCGTTTGTTGCTGTGGGTGACAATTCTATTTTACACTACAAAGAATCATGATCCAAACCTAATTCCATATAAGGAATGATACTTATGGATGAGTTCAAGGAACATTATTAAAGAACTTTCCCTAGTCCAACCAGAGATTTGATAAACCTCCAATCTAGTAAAGGCCTAACATATATGGGTAGTATGAAAAGCAAACCAAAATGCCAACGCACTAAAATAGGGTGAATTTAAACTTGCAGAAGTTATTTCAGGTACCGGAATAGACCTCGTTTAGCATCTGGAAGTCGTCCTTCTTTGGGAGAAATTTTTGAATCCTAATAAAATGGACAACAGACCAAATGAAACTTTGAAAGCAATCATAAGGATACTAGCTATGTTCCTTCCTTCCAATAAGTGGCCACTGACCATAACATACCTTTCTTCCAGGAGAAAAATCAATGGTGGGGCCTCCAGTGACCTCCACTGCAACGACACCTGCAAGCTGAAAATAGAAGTAATCATGACCCTAATCAGTATCTTCATTCAGAAGTCCATGCTATATCCCACAAGTTGAAGGAAGAGATTCTGATATCTTTGGTAATTCTCTTCATTTGCAAGTTGATGAACTAAAGAGTATATTAATGGCAGAGTAACTCTTGCAGAACCTTTCATTACCTGGTATAGGTCTGCATATGTAATCCTTGGATGCTTAGACTTCACTTCCTCTGACAGCAAAAGGAGAAGCCCCATAAGAAATTATTAGGAACAATGCAATCAAAATCTAGCATACTACCCAATAGCACCGTACTTTTGTAACATAAACATTGCCAAATGTAGGGCACCTTGGAGCCAACCTCATATGCAACATACTCACAAATATGTCATACATACCTTCTTACGTGCGGTTTCATTCTTGTTCCTTTTTCAGTTTCGGTTTCGAAATGAAATTATGAAGCTAGCCTAAGTACGCACAATGCGAGCCTTCTCAATTACAGGCACGATATAGTAAAACTAAGAAGGATATAACACTCCTCAACACCACAGTTGGACTCAAACAAACAATCAATGAAGCAATTAAGCCTCATGAATTCGAACATTCACTCAGTATTCACTTCTCAGATACAGAATAGCCTTACATTTGAAGTGTAAATTTTTCCAACTTATAAGATTAAATTTTAGTAAATTGACTACGAATTGATCAACTGAAATGAAGCAACACAACAAAACAACCATACCACAAAAATCAATAGCCTTCTTCAGGCCATTGTTAGCACCATGAGAGTACTCTTCCTCGTTCCGAATCGACCCATTGGGCCCACCCGTCTTCGTGCTGGAATCGAAGGTTCCAGCATCGTGCCATCTGTAATTCCACATAATTTCACATAAAATCAAACAAAAACGCATACAAAATCCAAAATCGGTTTGGCTGCTGAGAAATCACAAGAAATGAAAACAAAAGCAACGTCGAGAGATCAGATTTTCTCGGGAACCAAACAGAAAAGGAGGAGCGTACGCCAAGCGGAGCATGATCGGCGCGCAGCTCCTGCTGTAGATGAGCGCGCGGAGATGACGACGAGCCTTTTCGATTTCCTTGAGGTACTCTCGGTCCACCGTGATCGCCATTGAACCCGAACTCAGTGGTAGTTACAGAACTGGACTTCGTAGGCGTACTTGAATACGTATATTTTCAGTTCGTTGACAAGAAATGTCTCGTATTTATAAATACGAGAGTACTGCTCTATAATTACTGGGATAAGATCGTTGAAATTTGATTTAAATTCATTTTGAATTTTTATCGCGAGTTATTTGATGAGTTTTGAAGGGCACTCTGGTACAAATTAAATATACCTCGAATTCATACTTAAATACCAATATTCTTTTTAGGGTCCAGATCAAGGGACATTCTTTTTAGGTAAGCATTATTTCTTATTCGTTGGATTGAACCATTGTCAATGGATCCCACAAAAATTTGCAAAATGGATATAAGAAAGAATATTTACCTAAAAAGGATGTCACTTGATCCTGACCTTTCTTTTTTTAATAGAAAAATAGCATGTATTAATAAAGTACTATTTGAATATTACAAATTACATGGATGATCAATATGACAAAACCACAACCTATGAGATCATGAACTAAAGTAGGATTTTAAATAATGTAATATTAGGGGTGTATTTCGGACGGATCGGATTGGAAACAAGGGTTCCAACTTCCGTTCCAAAAAAGTTCGGAATGAAATTTTCTTTTCAAATTCGGAATCTTTGGAAATCGGAAAAAATTAGAAAATTTTCAGATCGGAATTATATCAGAATTTTCGGAATTTTTGAAAATAATTCGGAATTTTTAGGTTCTTAAAGTGAAAATAAGCTAAAATAGTATATGAACTACGGTACGAGATATATACATACTCTAAAACAAGTAATAAATATGCATGCGTGTAAGAATTAATAAAATGGAAGTAAATATAATTTATTCAAAAATATACTGTAAACTATATAATAAGTAAAATATTATAAAACATCTGAAATGCATTCCATTTTTTGATAGGAATAGTTTCAGAATCTTTGGAAATAAGTTGGATCGAAAAGTTGGAACTTTCGAATTGAAAATGGTGTGTGGTGAGGTGGTCTTGTATTTTTTTTTTTTGGTGGTGGGGGGGTGGGGGGGGGTTGTCCAGGCAAGTTTTGTGGCGGTTGGCAAGGCGGTCGACATACACCAGGAAGGTCGGTCCTCGCCCTCGAGCTCCGGTCGCCGTCGGACGACCGCCGCTGGACCATCGCCTGGTCCGGCACCACCTCCGCTTCTCAAGCCATCGAGGTGAGAGAGTTCAATTTCCGTCCGGTTTTCATGGAAGTGATACTAATCGAATGCCTTAGTGATTGAATTGATGGATTTTGCAGGTTGCGCAGCAATTTGGGGACTGCATTTCAATTCCGGATTGGGCAATCTCATCATAAGCGATTGGTTCTGATTTATAACATGGCTGCTCTGGTTTCTTTATAGAATTAGGGATTAGCAGGCCTTCTTTGTCGCGTTATGTTAATCGAAACATTTTCATTGCACTTAAATCTGATTCAATGAGAGTTTTCAATATGCTTTAGGCATTTTGCTGTGCTTGTTTGAGTGCATGGCTTTGAAAATAGATATTCAATAAGATCATTTGTATTTGTTGTCCTCTTATTTTCTTTTCCAATTCCACTTTTTCCCTATCCTGTTGTCAATTCAGTTTGGTTGTTCTTGTTTGAGTTAATAAGTTTGATATTGTATTGGCCATATGGCAAGACAAACAACACATGTTTTGGTTGTTCCTTGTTTGAGTTGATAACTTTGATGTTGGCCAACTGGCAAGACAAATAACACATGATTCAAGTTTTGGGCATTTTTTCATTAGTAAATTGAACATTTACACATAGTGAACTTTTTAACATTTTCTTTTCCAATTCCCCCGGCTATATGTTATTAAGTTTAATATTGAATGTCACATTGATATTTTAACATAAGTCCCTATTAGTCAAAATTTTGTTGTGTATATTTTGTCTTATCATCAATAAAGGAATACATCCGTCAATTTGAAGGAACACATCCTTCAATTTGGAGGAACACATCCTTCAATTTGAATGAACACATCCTTTTAAATTGGAAGTTGTTCCTTTATTAATACATCCTTCAGTTTGAAGGAACAGATCTTTCAATTTTGAAGGAACACATCCTTCAGTTTTGAAGGAACTGTTCCTTCAAAGTGAAAGTTGTTCAATTTGAAGGAACACATCCTTCAATTTGAAGGACACATCCTTCAATTTGAAGGAACAATTCCTTCAAATTGGAAGTTGTTCCTTCATTTTGAAGGAACACACATCCTTCAATTTGAAGGAACAGATCCTTCAATTTGAAGGAGTTGTTCTTTCAAATTTTGAAAGAACACATCCTTTAATTCGAAGGAACAGATCCTTCAATTTGAAGGAGCTGTTCCTTCATTTTGAAGGACAATTTATTAAGTTTTAAAACTCTCTATAAGTCATATCTTTCACAATCTCATTCACTTCTTCCAATCTGTTTGAGTAACAATTATACCGAAGCCAACTAAAAACGCGGTTTATTTCTTCTATTAACCTGGTGAAACACAATCTCACTCCCGTAGCATAACTATGAGTAATATACAGTAAAGGTTAAGCAAGCAGCTGTGCTTGCTACAGACAAGCCTTTCCTTGTAAAATGCAATGGTCCTAGACTCATGATTAATATGAGTAACCTCCTAGAGATGCAGGAAGATTTGGTAATCCCATCATTGCAGGAGGTGGGGTTCTCAATTGAACAAGGGGTGGCGCACCATCTGAACCCAGCCCCAACATAATGAATAGAACTCCAGAAATCAAACTCTTCCGACTTGGTCCTGTAACCAAGAAAATATCCAGCATTAGTACATTGAGAATCTAATCACGAAAAAGAGAAAGAACAAAACTCCTGGATGTATCAGTAGGGCCTTGTTAATGAAATACTTGAAGATACATGTTCTCAAATTAAAATCCTCTCCTGACTAATAAAATGGTACTCAGTTGCTCACCATCCATGCATGTCTCGGAAGAATCCATATTGACACAGCGGCCAAATATCCTACTAATCCAAAACGCAGTACTATATGTGACCTTGTTGGTAAAACAACTAGAGCCAAAAAGCCAAACCTGCGTGATACGATGACAAAACTTTGACAAAACATGTAAAAGAACAGAATTTACAGGAGCATACTTATTAAACAAACCACTACATATTCCCTCAAGCTCTCTTTGGTCACAGAGAAAACAAAGGAACAAACTTTGTTTCGGTTTAAATTTCCATGTTCCAAAACCATTAGAATCCATAGGACCTACAGCTGAAATTAATAACATTTCAGAAACTTATTAACATGAAAACCAAACTGAAATGCCCAATAATCCTATTCATTCCATTTCAGCTATATTTACCAAACCAGAGATCAAAACCACCCAAAAACTCAGAAACCAAATTACATCAAGCTCACTAAAGATCATCAAAAACCAGCAATTACCCATTAAAATTGAGCATACCATTTTGATGGGTTCCGACACGTACTGGCAAATGGGGTTGGCGGTGGGGCCGAAAATCAGCCGGAGAAGACTGCGTCGGTTTCGTTAACTTCGGCGAAGAGTGTAAAGGTTTGGGGCTTCGATTTCTGATGACGAAGACAACGGCAAAGAGTAGCAGCTTGGCTGAGTTCGAGAAAGGTAGCGACGACAGAGCGGTTAACGATTCGTCGGAGCTAAAGTGGCAGTGAGTCGAGCGGCGAGTCAACTCGGTGGCGACGTTTGGGATTTGCAGAGGTGAGGGCGAGGTTGGGGATGACATAGGAGAATTCAGGTGCGGGCAGGCGGGGGACATTGTGGCGCGTGGATGCAATATTGTTAATAAAAGTATACCAACCAATTAAAATTCAACATGTGTTAAAGTAGTACTATATTGTAATTTTTTGTGTTGTTTGGGTTTTTTTTTTTTTGTAGTATCAAAATGTAATTGTTTTTTCCTTAATTTCCGTCCAACTTCTTTTGAAATTTTTTGAGATCGGATCGGAATTTTTCCATTCGGAATTGGAATGTCCGATCCAACTTGCACCCCTATGTAGATCCCCTGTCCTGTTAGTTCCACCACCTTATCTTATCTGTACACCCATAATTTTATGAAAATTCTAATTACAATTATAACCTTAGTGTAAAATAACGTATAAGGACAGTGGCAAAAAAAAAAAAAAACCTAAATTTTATGTTTGCATAGTCTCTCTTTTTTTTTTTTCCTTACGCAAAGCTCCTCCATCTCCCATATCTTCCCATCTTCTACAATTTCCTCTCTTCTATTCATCAGATCCTTAAACCCAATAGAAGTTGGAAATTGATAAAGTCACGCCAAAGGAATAGTATTTGTCTCTTCTATTTCCCCGCAACTCCCCAAAACCCCAAAAACTTTAAAATTTGTTGAATACGACACACACCATCTCCAACTCCCCAAAACCCCAAAAGCTTATGTTTACTTACAATTGGGAATGGGAATCGGATACCCAAGGATCCGATTCCCATTCCTTGAGGGATTTTTATGCTTAAATTGAAATAGGGCCCACTGCATTTTGATTCCTAAGTAGGTTAGTAAACAAGAGGAAACAAAGGAAAGAAAATGATTCCCGATGATTCCCATTCATTCCATTCCTTTTCCCAGCAAGTAAACGTGTCCTAAAATTTGTTGAATACCACAACCCAGGAAGCTATTCTCAATTGGCCCAAAAGCTTTAAAATTGTTTGGCGGTATGCTCGAATTGTAAGGGCCAAGTTTTTCACCGTGTGGCTTCTCAATATGCCCATAGTCCACATCATGCTCCGAGTCCTGGGGTTTGGTATTTCGAGACTGTTCTTGGGTTAATTAATTTCATTTTGGATTGAAAGAAGAGTACAATTTTACTCCTCTTTTACTCTGGCTCGAAGTTTGCCTATAGTCCACATCATACTCCGAGTCCTGGGGTTTGTTATTTGGAGACTGCTCTTGGTTTGGGCAAGGCCATGAAGCATCATCTCAGGTTCTGGGCTCATAAGCTAACAACAACCACTAACTGAATTCTCCAATTCATCAATTGTTTTTTTTTTTTTTTGACTCCTAATCTCCCCAGAAGCTTTATAATTTGTTAAATACGACACCTAACACCCACCCTCACGCCGAGCCCGCCGCGACTCTGGCGAACAGATCCTTCTCCCCCATCGCGCCACTAAATTAAAAGCATTTTAGGAATAATAGTGGGTAGAAAAAAATGTTTGTAATTGGATGAGAGATGAAAATATAAAATGAGCGTATGAATAAGACAAGAGGTGGAATTAACAGCTCCCTATATCATAGGAAAATAAATGAAATGAAACACTCCACAAATGGGTAATAAATGCGGATATCCTCACAGTTGGAATTAAGGAGGTTTGTATAACGAAAGAAAATGAATAAAGAAATATTATATATTTTCATGTTTTGAATTTCAAGAATCAAATGAGAATTAACAGGTTGCCAAGCCAAACCCAAACTAATTAGGTAAATCGAATAATGGAGATTACCAAAGTTTGAGATTTTACTTTGCAAAAAATTTCGTTGTAGGGTTATTACAACCATGTACATGAAGAATAGTAACCGAATCGATATAGTTTGAAACAATTATGGAAATTCTACTTTTAAAATAGTATAGAAGTTCGATCTCAGGTGGGTATTCTCAAACTCAATCTTGTACCAGTTTAATGGAGGGAACCATTTGAGAAGGGAAAAAAGTCGGGGAAAAACTTTGAGCTTATTCAGCAGTTCTCCATTGCAGCTCAATCTGGACCACACCGTTCTTAGAGTCTATCAGATGGTACTTCTGGTTGATACGTTTGTTGGAAACAACATCCGAAAGACCGATCTGGACATAACCGAGAGTTTCCTGATTCGAAAAGGAAAAATGGATTTTCCGTCAGATAAACAAAAAAAAGATTGTGAAAGAAGTTCCCAACATCATAAATGCAAGGACAAGGTGAGTGCAGCAGAAAAATGACTATTCAAAATTGCTCAAATCAATGCAAAAAAAAATCTGTTATATTAAATTCACAGGCATGTCCAATTTCATCTAGTAGAACCAATATGCTAATCAGGCATAAGAAGCACAACGATCTTATACTAGGAAATCAATATACTGTATACTAAAAACCATGACTGGCTTTCTATTGCAAACTTACATACGCAGTAACCAAAGGTACCATGAAGTTTTAACCAATGAGAGTTATCGCTTAAAAGCCTCTTCATAAGGAAGAGGTTCAGTAAACTTCAACATAAATGCAGCTTGTTTGTCCCAGACGATATTGTCTATTTTCCTACATAAGCACTGCATACTATGAAAAATAAGATACGTAATGCGAACCTTTCCATGCAGCAGGCCAATCCGAGATGATGTGCTAACAACATCCACATGTAATTTGTCATTGGAGGAAGTGGGAGGCTCCTCGCACATGAATTGAAAATCCTCTTCCCATCTGGGATCTCTGCTTTTCTTTATCACCTGCATGGTTAAAAGCAAATTCATAACCATACTAACCAATCTGACAATTCAGGAAATTCTAATGTCTCCAAAAACTCTGTTATTAAGATAAGACAGACGAGTTGGGACAAGTATTTTCAGAATCCTCATACCTTGGTCCTTTTTTCCTCCCCTCTGAAAATAAGTCGCACAGATGGATTACAGTGGTGCTTTCCTTCAAGATCTTGACCTTCACGAACTACGACAACAAGCAAACCTCCACCAGGTGGTGTTCCCTCAGGAGCCTTCTGTACTGACGCTGTTTCATCATACCCTTTTTGCATGTCTTCCTCCTTAAAAGGTTTATAAGTCAATTCCACTTCTAGCTGTCCACGCTGCTTCTCATTTTGAGAATCATTTAAGTCCATATTTTTAAGAAGGTCAAGAGTCAAAACTTTTGGCTCGTTGTGTGGTAGATCTTTCAGAGGTACTACATTCATACCCATTTTTTCATGTTTGCCCACCTAAATTAAGGAATGAATTGCTTCAGATATACATAATGAAAGCATAAAATATGACTTCTCTTTGGCAAATTGGCATAATACCTTATCCCAGTCATAAACAAGAAGTTCCAAGGCCTGAGATTCTGGATCTTTAACTACGATGTTGAATTCCTCATTCCATTCAGGATTCAGGTTCTTGTGCTTGACAGTGGTCTTGTGTGATGGAAGATTGTTCTCAGTGATCTTTATTTTCACATAAGGATCTGAAGCGCCAAGAAGATCCTTCTTTTTTAACTTCATTGCTCTCAGAACCTTCACATGGAGAATCCCTACGGGCCGATTAAAGGCTCTGCAAATTCGAACCAGTTTTGTCAGCCAAAATAGAAGAAACACAGAGTATTGGTCACCATAAAATTTCAGTCAGATACAGAGACGTACTTTGTTGGGTCCATTATAGGTACTTCAAGAATTTTGGGCCACAGGTACATGTTAGCAACCTGATCTTTGATAAGCTCCTGCAGGAAAACACAGTTTAGCCCACATTATGAAACCAATAAGCATAACAGCAAGGAGGACGCTATTTTTTGAAAGTCGGCATATATAAGAAAATGCTACCTCAACAACACAATCCGTATGACATTTGTGTTTGCATACATATAGTCAAGAAACTTCAAAAATAGTGACATTACAGTACTATCTAACAATCACTCCAAGCCATTGGCTGGAGAAAAAAAAAAAAGTCCATGGGATAGGTGCACATGTTAAAAGGACATAAACAGAGAAAGGTGTTCTACCTGGACGTATCTGTAAAGGCCAGGTATTGACATAAGATCAGCCCCTATCACTTTCAATCCAAAATCAACATGAGGCTGCAAAGCCACAGGAAATAGTCAAAGACTAGATTGAAAATTTGGTAAAGAAAAGCACAAGAAAATTCCTCCGATGGAAATTGTAAAGTAGCACGAAACAGATCCAAGAAAGGATATTCGTGATGAAAACAACCAGGAACATGCATAGTCAGGGACTCGGGATTAATCTGGACTTCCAAAAATGAACAGCTTAATGCAAGGTAGAACTTGCAAAAGGGTTTAGTAATGATGATAGATCCGTACTGTTTGGCTGGGATTATAATAGTATAGCCATCAACTAACAGGTGCGAAAACTAAACAGATAATCCAACTTCATGAGACCAGCTTTAGCACTTAAATCATCAGGACGAAAATAATGCAGAAATCTATATACATATTTCTAAGTTACGAATACACAACGTGTCAATAACATGCCATCATTTAATGTTTATTTTCAAAACACAAACCCTGTCCATGAGAGACACATTTATTTGCGCAAAACAAGGAAAGCTTGGAACCAATGGCTTCAAAGTAATACGCGGTGCAGCAAAAACCTGCAAATCCACCACCTGAAATGTAGCAGACATAAAGTATTAACAGAAGCAATGATATCTCTTTCACTCTCGTTTCTCTTCTGCATGGTGCAAATAAATTTTCCAGCACAGTAGAACAGAAAACCTGAGCAGTTGCTTTCAATCCAAATGCTTTCGCAGCAACAAGGACATTGGGATTTGCAGCCCATTTTATGGACGGTTCCATAATCAACTCCTTCTCGTCCGTGACATAAACCTTCATACCTAAAACCAACAGGTGCAGAAGTTGAATCCAATGTTGGGAACACACAAGGTATGATGCATAGACCAATTAAATACATAAACATTTCATATGTATGTATCTATTTGTACAGACATGTATGTCAACATTGTACATCGTAGGCAGACAAAGACCAACAATATACATAATATTTAGTTACTCATGTTTCACGAAATTTTAAACTAATCTAGCAAAGACATAGTTGGTTAGGAGGAAACAAGAGGACTCTAAAGTGCTTCCTGATTTTCTGCAAATAAAAAAGACAGTATCCTACCAAAGCTGGACTACAAGTTCCTAATAACTCTCAAATGGAGCCTTTCTCATATAAAATCTCTAAAGTGGAACCTCAAGTTCACTAACCTTGGAAAGTTGGTGGTAAGGAACCTAAAGTCAGTGTTTCAAATTCAACAGACTCAATCTTGTAGTTAGGAATTTGCTCAGCAATTATTGGTTTTGCAATATCTTTCACAGTCTTGCAGATTGCCTACAGAAGAATAAAATACGCACCAATGTCAACAACAACAGATGGAAAAGTCAAAGTAAAAAAAATATTAGGCAACACATAAAACCTTGTCTAGATACGGCCACATGTACTCAAGGAATTTGTTTAACCAATCAAGCTGCACATGGGAAAGAACATAAGATCAATAAGAATGCAAGTGGTAAACACTCTGCTGTTAAGACCCATAATGCATGATTTCAATGACTAGCTAAAGACATTAGCTACTTACACGATCATAGTCTGGATTCTTCACCCAAAGCGGTATCTCAGGAAGCATCCGCTGCAATGTTTCCGTATCTTGCTTAACCAAGGGACGAATTTCGGGATTCTGGTGAACCAAAAGAAATCAATCAGACTTTAGCACACACGTATAGACAATTCATATTCTTCAAGCATGCCTGCACTACGTAATTCCTTTTCTGCTATTCCAGACTCGACTCTAACAGAAGTCTCTCTTGAAGAAGCTCCAAATTTTATAACCGGATGCATCCCTTTCAATTCCCTTCCGCCGGTGAAGCATCTAAGTTTTCTCCTGGTAAAGGGCTTCCTCAGTCAATTTATCCCAGGTTATAAAATAAACGGTACTCAGGCTTCTCTACACCTGACTGCTGCAGAAATGGCGTCTACACCAGCACAATCCACCACCTACATTGCTTGTTTCATAATTGCAAAGGTGACTTTGACAACCTCCCAAACTCCATCAGTATCCCAATGCATAAAACATTCATCTCCGACCAATTACTAAAATCAAAATATGCAACTACCACTGCTGTTTACATGTATAACACGTACCAGTAGCCAAAAATCTATCCACTTTATGGGTTTGAACGTGCATTGAATCAACAACATTCCCATAAACAAATCGAACCAACATATCAAATTACACACCACGTGGCTTCTACACGTAAAATAATCGAAACCCAAAACAGACAAACACTAAAACAAGACAAAAACATTCGAAAACGATGGTACTACATTAAAAAAAACATCAAAGTAGAAAGACAACCTGAACATCGGAAGATTGAACGTAGATGAAGAGAAAATAACCAGCGACAAGACCGATCGAAATCCCAACTCCGAATCCGCAGAACCCAAAAATCGTACTGAAGAACCCCATTTTCTCCAAACACCCAAAAAATCAAACTCACAAATTTTCCCAGAAAACTCCCATTAATATATTACAACTTTCCGAGAGCAGCAGATCACTGTATCGACATTTCTCCCAAAACAAACAAAAAAAACGCTTCGATATATTCGGAGGAAAAATAAATGCAATGACTTAATTGTCCTCGTTGGATCGCTTGGTTATGGCGAGCCGACCAGGTCGAAATCGGCAGTTTCGACCTCGGGCAGGTGCAGAGCCACGTAACGTGTATTTTTTTGTTCGAATTGCGAAGCGAGCGTTTTTTACAAAGGAGGCTTTTCTTTGGCCAAAGCGCTTTGTTCGCGCGGGGATATGATCGGGTGTGTGAGCACTGCGGTGGGATCGCGCACGTGGCGTAATGGCGTTTGGAGAGGCCACGTGGCTGAATAGGGTAGTTATGCTAGCTTGGACTGAAGTTCATGATAGCGAAAGCTAGATTTTCCCCCACCCCCACCCCCACCCCCACCCCCACTTTTTTATTATTTGTGAAAAAAAAATAGCTGGATACGTGTGTGGGCTCCGGAGTAACTGTGAATTTGGGCCCATTTTGATTTACCTTCTCTTTTCGCCGGGATTTTCGATTCGTGCTCATGTTGGTTTCAAAAGGGCCCTGCTACGTTAAAAAAGGTTGAGAGCTGCTATGTACACTCGGATTATTTCTCTAGACACTTTAATTATTTTGAACACTCATCTCAATTATTGAAATTTCTTTGGACACACAAACTTGATTAATATTTTCCACATATACCCTTCCCTAGATTAAAAACACTTATTTGTGCAACCAAGGTTCCGAGGTTACTTCCCCAACCTGAAGATCGGATGTATGTAAGGAATTGCATTGATTGTTTTTGCTTTGATGAATGGTTGAATTGGAAAATCGGCACAACAAGAAATCATTTCGATTGTTGTTTTTGGATTATGGGTTTTTCACTACCGCCTATTAAAATCCAACAACCATCAATATCTTCTTGCCGTCTCATTCACGAACTCCAATCCATAATTTTTATTTTCCGTTTTTGGGTTTTTTTAGCTGACTGCCTATATATAAGCTTAGAGTCATAAGATCAGATTGCCCCACCAAGAGAAATGAAGAGGCAGAAACGTACAGTCGGCGGCGCTGGAGGCGGCGGAGATGGTGGTGGTGCCATGGAAGATCCAAGGTTTGAAGGCCCAACAGCAACAAAAATGAAATTGGGAAGTAAGAAGGCTAAGAAAATTATTGATCACGAGGTTGGCAAAGAGGAGGCGATGATTCCCGGCGGTGGATATGAATGATTTATTAATTAAACAAGAGTATGTCAGTGATGGAGGGGCGGCGATGGTTTGCTAGGTGCGGTGATGGTTTGCCAGTTGAATCATAATCTCTAGGGAAGGAGAAAGAAATTTATTTCTAAAAAAAATATGTACCTAGATGTAATTTAACACATGACTATAAAAGTAATTTTATCTTATAAAAAAGTGGAGAGTGTCCAAAGAACAATTTTGAGTATACATAGCAACTCTCAGAATGATTGAGCTACTTTTTCTATTGTCAATTATTTACATACTGAAACTTTAGCTTTTTTCATAGTACCAAAGTTGTATTAGCATAACGGCCATATGTGCTCCATGTCCCATGTGTGTTATTCATGCCTTGATTTAAGGGTCGTCGTGTGTGAAGGGGCGTGTTGAGAATGTAGTATGTAGAAGTTCCACATTAGCTAGTGAAAGAAACTTGCTAATATTCATAAAAAAATGGACTACTTCTTCAATTGCTAATTAATTATGGGAGTGAGACCTTAATTTCCTTCCGACTTCAATGACATGATCCGGTTAAGGAAATACTCTAGTAAGGACTTAAAATTGGAGCTAGAAGATTTTACTAGTTTTGTGGATAGGTTAACAATTTACAGGCCTATTCTAAGTGCAGGGAAGTTTGCACTAAAACATGTAATGTGCAACAAACTTAACATTTTCAATTGTTCAACACCAATTCAAAATGGTTTTCTGGCTCAAGTCTTATGTCATTATTTAAGTTTCCACATTTGGGATGCTATTTGTGGATATTGTACTATACAATCCGCAAATGCACTACTTTCCATTCGATACGCTCCCCACGCCAATGACAAGAGCACCTGTTAGATATGTGTTGCAATGAGAGATGTTTGCTATTGCTGTTTCTTTTCTAGTGGTGCGTTTTCATGTAGCCTATGGGTGGTCCTACGGTCAAAAGCACATGCACGCACGAGTTAAAACAAATGTAATTTAAGAAGTTTATATTGACGATTATTATAGTTATCTGATTAATTGTGTAAAATGCAATTTAAATTATGATATATACACCCACTATGCAAATAAAATATGATGAAGAACTTGTGTGTAAACTCAAATTTTGTATTTGGTGGGGAAGGGAACTATGAGAGATATTTTTGTATGTAAACTCAAAAGTGTAATACCTGAGTGAGTTCATATCTCTACTATTGGACATTGTACCTACCCGATCCATGTATGCACGAAGCAGACAGCAAGGCCCAACAGATTAAAGATCGGACATTTTGCAAGTAAACCCGATAGAGAAGGAGCTCGCAGTAATTAAATCGCTATTACCGACATGAAATCTCCGACCACCACCGTATAAATTTCCTCCACGCAACCACCACGACCGATTTACGAAACGAAACGAAACGAAACAAAACAAAAAAGAATCAATTAATAAAAAACTGAAAGGGAACGAATATTTTGTATAAAAGGTTCGTCTCCTTTCTTTCATTATTCTTCTGTCACTTTTCATTAGGGTTTTCATCCCGACCATCTCCCTTCACTGTATCCTTCACTCGATCGAAATCGAAGTGTTATTTCAACCCAATTGCAGCCTCGAATTCAATCTGCGCTTGTCCAATAATACTGGGTGGCGTTCAATTTTGGATTTTGAGGATCGTTTCGGCTGCAAATTCGATAGGAAGTGAACAATCTAGGGTTTCGTATTGGGGGTTTTGCTCCTGCTCAGCTCAGCTCAATTCATCTAAAAGATTCGAGCTTTTGGATTTGAATCAGATCGGACATGGTGTAATCGCCGCCGAATCGGATTTTCCAGGGGGGTTTGGGTTCTTGTATGGAAACTCGTAGCCGGAAGCGGGCGGAGGCCACCTCATCAGCCCCTTCTTCTTCATCGTCTGGTCGCACCACCGCCGCCGCCGCAGCCACCCGTTCCTCCAAGCGCACTCGTCTCTCCTCCGCCGCCGCCGCTGCCTCGCCGCCAATCACGACCCGGTCCCGCGCCTCTCGCACCACCCAACAACCCGAACCACAAGCACCTGCCGCCGCACAACCCATGGACGCCACCAACGAATCTTCAGGCTCGCGCGGCCGCCGCAGCAAGGGCTCCGACAAGGACGGCTCCGACAAAGGCAAAGAGAAGGAGCACGAGGTTTTAATTAGGGCTAGAGAGAGGGCACGAGAAATTGAGAGGGAAGCCGAACGAAACCTAGGATTGAACATCGACGGAAGCGGTGGAAACGGCGACGGAGACGACGACGACAGCGAAGGCGGCGTTGGGATTCTCCACCAGAACCTGACTTCGGCGAGCAGTGCTCTTCAGGGCCTTCTGAGGAAGATCGGCGCCGGATTGGACGATCTCCTCCCGTCATCGGCGATGGGCTCGGCTTCGAACTCGCACCAGAGTGGGCGGCTGAAGAAGATTCTATCTGGGTTGAGGGCCGATGGGGAAGAAGGCAAGCAAGTCGAGGCCTTGACGCAGCTTTGTGAAATGCTCTCAATTGGGACTGAGGAGTCACTGAGTACTTTTTCAGTGGACTCATTCGTGCCGGTTCTAGTTTCGTTGCTTAATCACGAAAGCAATCCGGATATTATGTTGCTTGCAGCTAGAGCACTCACGCATCTCTGTGATGTGCTGCCTTCGTCTTGTGCTGCTGTTGTGCATTACGGTGCCGTTTCGTGCTTCTGTGCAAGGTTGTTGACGATAGAGTACATGGACTTGGCTGAACAGGTTGGTATTTTTGTGCATTGTTGATTTGACACTGTCATTTTAACTTGCGAATTCGTAATGCCTGTTGCGTACTGAAATTTTGTTTGTTTAACAGTCATTGCAAGCGCTGAAGAAGATTTCTCAGGAGCACCCAACTGCATGTTTACGAGCTGGTGCTCTCATGGCAGTGCTTTCATATTTAGATTTCTTTTCAACAGGAGTCCAGGTAATTGAGTTTCTTAAAGTTTTGCATTGTAATTGGGTTATAAGTAGGGGAAAGACTGTATTTTTTTGGACTTTGGATGTTTGTTTAACTGTTGCTGTGTGTGTTCAGCGTGTGGCATTATCAACTGCTGCAAATATGTGCAAGAAGCTTCCTTCAGATGCAGCTGACTTTGTGATGGAAGCTGTCCCGTTGTTGACAAACCTTCTGCAGTATCATGATGCAAAGGTTAGTGCAGCTTTTATTAGTCTAAAAGTTGAAAGCAGCTCAACTACTGTCTATTTTTGATTTCCTTTGTATGATGTTCTCTTTGTGTTGTTATAGGTTTTGGAACATGCTTCTATATGCCTGACACGGATTGCTGAAGCATTTGCATCATCTCCGGACAAACTTGACGAATTATGTAACCATGGGCTAGTTACTCAATCTGCATCCCTTATTTCCACAAGCCATTCTGGAGGCGGACAGTCATCTCTCAGTACACCTACTTACACGGTACGTCCAATATATATATATATATATATATATATATATATATATATATATATATATATATTATATATATTTTGTATGTTCAAGTGACTTTGACCACAGGAATATGAATGTGTAATGTAAGAGGATTTAAATTTTGACGTGCTAACCATTCAGGGCTTAATCCGACTACTTTCAACCTGTGCAAGCGGTTCCCCATTGGGGTCTAAAACTTTGCTTCTTCTTGGGATAAGTGGCATTCTTAAAGATGTACTCTCAGGTTCTGGAATTTCTTCAAACACATCAGTTTCGCCTGCTTTAAGCAGACCACCAGATCAGGTAATTATTGGCTGATTTTGAAGTCAGTCAGTATTTTGTTCTCTACCTTGCAATTCTGAGTTTTGGTGTGGTTGGGGGTGTTAGTCCCTTTTTTTATGTTTTTGTGTGGGTTTTTTTGGTTTTTGTTTTGGTTGGGAGTGGTTTTGGAGCAAACTTTTTAAAGTACCATTAGTTTTAGATTGGGTTATTTTCTTTCTTGGGAGTTCATCGATGTCAGTAAAATAGGTCCTATAGAAATTCCATCTATTCCCAATCTCCAGTAAAAATCAAAAAAATCGATCCATTTATAATCCTCTGTCAATTGCATTAATGGATCATCCATGGAAGGGGCCTGCGCCGGGGCGGTTTTTTGCTCCCCCCCCCCCCCCCCCCCCCCCCCCCCCCCCCCCCCCCCCCCCCCCCTGAGCTGGTTTGTTTGTTTTTTTTTTTTTCTTATCTGTTTCGCTCCCTCCCACCACTTCAAGCTTGGGTGAAAATTACGGTTGAAAGGATGAAAAGTGATGGGGCTTTGGAATTGGTATATGGCTAAACGTATGATTCTCTTGGATTTGAAGTTGAATTGAATTTTGGGTTAGAGATTGGAATGGATTTTCTCAGAATTGAAGTGTTTGAAGAGCACGATGAGTCCAAATTGTTATAACTTCTGAATATTAAGTAATTCATAAACTATGTATACCCCTTCATTCTGGAACTAGAAGCCAGCAAATCCTGTTCTTTTCCCCATTCCTGGTAGCTATGGTTCAGGATTTGCATCTCAGTGGTGTGTAATGCACACCTAGACCTGCATAATACTTTATTGAATCCCTGGTTAATTATTAATCTCTATCTATAATCATCTCGAGATTCCAATGAAACTTAATTTACTACCCATTGCGTGGCTTGGTTCTCTGGACAGCTATAAAGCAACAAACTTAAATGGTTAGGGTTCCAAATTTTCGTGTAGATGCTATTATTGGGTTGCACCATTTATATTTTGCATTTTTATCCTTGTACATTTTTAAAGAACTGCTAATTTTTCTTTCCATTTCCTAGATATTCGAGATTGTCAATCTGGCCAATGAGCTACTTCCCCCATTGCCCCAAGGGACCATCTCCATCCCATCAAGCTCCAATTTGTTTATGAAAGGACCTATTGTAAAAAAGTCAACTGCTAGCGGTTCTGGAAAACAAGAAGAAACCAGTGGAAATGGTCTTGAGGTATCAGCTCGCGAGAAATTATTGAATGAACAGCCCGGGCTTCTCCAGCAATTTGGGATGGATCTCCTTCCTGTTCTTGTACAGGTCAGTCTTGCCACTCACCTGATTTATTGTTTGTTAGTTGTTGTAGTTGAGAACTGACTTTTCTCTTCCTGCCAACCAGATATATGGTTCTAGTGTTAACGGTGCTGTTCGCCACAAATGTTTATCTGTCATTGGGAAATTGATGTATTTCAGCAATGCAGAGATGATACAGTCTTTATTAAGTATGACAAATATTTCAAGGTACATAATATGGCTTAACCAGATATCATATGCTGATAGCATGTTATTGAAGGTACTAATTTGTACGTTGTTAATTGGTTGGATAGTTTCTTAGCTGGTGTTTTAGCATGGAAAGATCCGCACGTCTTAGTTCCTGCACTACAAATTGCTGATATACTCATGGAGAAACTTCCCGAGACATTTTCCAAGGTGTTCATCAGAGAAGGTGTGGTTCATGCTGTTGACCAACTTATCTTACCTGGCACTCCAAATTCAATTCCTGCCCAAGTATCTTCTGCTGAAAAGGACAGTGATTCTGTGCCTGGAACATCCTCTCGTTCTAGGCGTTATAGACGACGCAACAGTAACCCAAATCCAGATGGAAACTCATTGGAAGAATCTAAGAATCCTGCTTCAGCAAATGTTGGTTCACCTCCAAGTTCAGTGGAGATTCCTACTGCTAACTCCAGCCTTCGAATGGCTGTCAGTGCATGTGCTAAAGCTTTTAAAGACAAGTACTTCCCTTCGGATCCTGGGGCTTCTGAAGTTGGAGTGACAGATGATCTATTACATTTAAAGAATCTCTGCATGAAGTTGAATGCTGGTGTTGACGACCAGAAAACAAAAGCAAAGGGCAAATCAAAAGCTTCTGGGTCTCGCTTGGTTGATAGTTCTGCAAGTAAGGAAGAGTATTTGATTGGTGTGGTATCCGAGATGTTAGCTGAACTAAGCAAAGGGGATGGGGTATCCACTTTTGAGTTTATTGGTAGTGGTGTTGTTGCCGCCTTGCTGAACTACTTTTCTTGTGGGTATTTCTCCAAAGAGAAGATTTCAGAAGCTAATCTGCCCAAGCTTCGTCAACAAGCACTGAGAAGATTCAAGTCATTTGTTGCTGTTGCTCTTCCTTTCAGTATTGACGAAGGAAGTGTAGAACCAATGACTGTTCTAGTTCAGAAGCTCCAAAATGCTTTGTCCTCTTCAGAGCGCTTTCCTGTCGTGCTGAGTCATTCTTCTAGGTCATCCACTGGGAGTGCACGCCTCTCCTCCGGTCTTAGTGCACTATCTCAGCCATTTAAGTTGCGTCTCTGTCGAGCGCAAGGAGAAAAAGCCCTTCGAGACTATTCTTCGAATGTTGTACTGATTGATCCATTAGCAAGCCTAGCTGCTGTCGAGGAGTTTCTCTGGCCTCGAATTCAGCGAAGTGAATCTGGTCAGAAGCCTGCTGCATCTGCTGGAAACTCGGAATCTGGAACTACACCTCCAGGAGCTGGTGCTTCATCTCTGTCTACTTCAAATCCTTCTTCGACTGCTCGTCGCCATTCAACTCGGTCCAGAACATCTGTGAATATAGGAGATGCAGCGAGGAAGGAACCATCACAAGAGAAGAGCACAAGCTCATCAAAAGGGAAGGGCAAGGCTGTTCTAAAACCTTCGCAGGAGGAAGGAAGAGGTGTTCAAACCAGAAATGCAGCTCGTAGACGAGCAGCTCTTGATAAAGATGTTCCTATGAAACCTGCAAATGGGGACACTACTTCTGAGGTGTGTAAGCGTGCATAAATGAGACCTTGAACCATGTTGAAGTTGGTGTTGAATTCTGCATTTTTTTTGGTTATTAATGGTAACCTACACGGTAGACTGTGTTTCATGTATTGGGGTCGGATATAGGATCAGCTTGCCTGTCAGCATTAATAATCATACTAAAGATGCAAATTCTTTAGTGGCATATGATTATGAGAATGTTCTGCTCTTTGAAAGTGTCTTGTGGCTAGGTTAAAATTTGAAACTAGTCTATCTAATGAAGGTTTTCTAGTGTACTTGGAATGCTTTCGGGAGCAAGGCAATACAAACTTTGGATTCCTTATAGTGGAGCCCCCCGCCCCACCCCACCCCACCCACCCCCACCCCCACCACCCACAACCCCTCTCTCTCCTAAAGACTCTTAATGCCTACCTTTCTTCACTTGTAGTGCTGGAACTGGATATCAAATAATTGATTATCCGTACATATTTTTCTGGGTGGGTTTGGCCCTTAACTTATGCATTTTTATGTCTGGACACTTATATGCTTTCTTTTTCTCTGTAGGATGAGGAATTGGATATATCGCCTGTTGACATGGATGATGCATTGGTTATTGAAGATGATGATATCTCGGATGATGATGATGATGACCATGATGATGTATGTTATTTTAATCTTTTACCTTTTGTTATCTGGACATTGTTATCCAAATTTATTTTGACCGGTGCGCTCTTCTGGTTTTGTGTGTTTTCTTCAGGTTCTAGGAGACGATTCTCTTCCTGTTTGCATGCCGGATAAAGTACATGATGTGAAATTGGGAGAATCAACTGAGGATGCTACTGCAGCTTCGGCAACAAGTGACAGCCAGACTAACCCGGCTTCTGGTTCTAGTAGCAGAGCTGCTACAGTCAGGGGCTCGGATTCTGCTGAGCATAGAAGTAGTAATTCTTATGGTTCAAAGGGTGCAATGTCATTTGCTGCTTCTGCCATGGCTGGGCTTGGATCTGCTAACAGGGGCATCAGAGGAGGCAGAGATAGACAAGGACGTCCCATTTTTGGCAGTTCCAGTGATCCTCCCAAGTTGATTTTTACTTCTGGTGGGAAACAGCTTACTAAGCATCTGACTATCTATCAAGCCATTCAAAGACAATTAGTTCTGGATGAGGATGATGAGGAGAGGTATGCTGGCAGTGATTTGGTATCAAGTGATGGTAGCAGGTTGTGGAGTGATATTTATACTATCACATACCAAAGAGCAGATAGTCTACCTGACAAGGCATCTGTTGGAGGATCCAGTCCTACAACTGCCACAAAATCTAGTAAAGCTGGATCTGCTTCCAATTCTAACTCCGATTCTCAGTTGCATCGAATGTCTCTTCTTGATAGCATTTTGCAGGGGGAGCTTCCTTGTGATATGGAAAAATCCTATCCTACATATAATATCTTGGCTCTGTTGCGTGTACTTGAGGGCTTAAATCAGCTTGCACCTCGTCTGAGAGTTCAGATAGTTTCTGACAGTTTCGCTGAGGGCAAAACTTTAAATTTGGATGACTTGAGTACAACTGGTGCTAGGGTTTCTCCTGAGGAATTCATTAACAGCAAACTCACTCCAAAATTAGCCCGACAAATTCAAGATGCCCTTGCATTGTGCAGTGGGAGTCTTCCCTCGTGGTGTTACCAGTTGACAAGAGCATGTCCCTTTTTGTTTCCTTTTGAGACAAGAAGACAGTATTTTTATTCAACTGCTTTTGGACTGTCACGTGCTCTGTACCGTCTTCAACAGCAGCAGGGCGCTGATGGTCATGGTGCAAATGAAAGAGAGGTGAGAGTTGGGAGATTGCAGCGCCAGAAAGTCCGTGTATCTCGAAACCGGATTTTGGATTCTGCCGCAAAAGTAATGGAGATGTATTCCAGCCACAAGTCTGTGCTTGAAGTAGAATATTTTGGTGAAGTGGGCACTGGGTTGGGTCCTACACTTGAGTTTTATACACTTTTAAGTCATGATCTACAAAAAGTTCGACTTGGCTTGTGGAGGTCAAACTCTTCTGTTGAGAAAACATCAATGGATATTGATGGAGATGAACAGAAAGATGGGAAAGGCAATGGTGAGATTGTCCAAGCTCCTCTGGGGTTGTTCCCTCGTCCCTGGCCTCCAAATGCTGTTGCGTCTGATGGTAGCCAATTTTCAAAAGTCATAGAGTATTTCCGATTGATTGGACGGGTGATGGCGAAGGCTCTTCAAGATGGCCGACTATTGGACTTACCGCTATCCACAGCATTTTATAAACTTTTGATTGGTCAGGTAAGCCAATTGAAGAATACTACCTTTTTCATGTGTACTGGTCTGGTTTAGAGTTGTATTTCTTACTGTGATTTCGGTGGTTTTAGTCTATCAGAATGGTGTGAATAGGACATTAATTCGCTTCCTTCTCCCTACCCTTTCCTTCAGGAGCTTGATCTACATGATGTTCTTTCCTTTGATGCCGAGCTTGGGAAGACTTTGCAAGAATTGCAAAACCTTGTCTGCCGGAAACTACATCTAGAATCCAATGGTGATAATCACGATGGCGTTGCTGAGTTGCGTTTTCGTGGGGCTTCGATTGATGATCTCTGCTTAGATTTTACGCTTCCTGGTTATCCTGATTATGTGTTGAAACAAGGAGATGAAAATGTAAGAAAAACTGCTTTCCAATGTATTTATATTACTGACCTTTATATTTTTACTCCTCCTGTGGTTTTCAAGATGAGTTGACTTACTGTTCAAATTCCAGGTTGATATCAATAACTTGGAGGAGTACATATCTTTAGTGGTTGATGCAACAGTTAAGACTGGAATTATGCGGCAAGTTGAAGCGTTCAGAGCCGGGTTCAATCAGGTTAAGTTCTTCTGATTTACTGAGTTAGTAACTAAATAAATACATTGGCTCTTTGAAATTTCATATGATGTACTTTGCTCATCACTGGATTCTAACAATGAACTCCTGTTCGCGTTTGCTACATGACAATCAGGTCTTTGACATATCGTCTTTGCAAATATTTACTCCTCATGAGTTAGACTACCTGCTTTGTGGCCGTAGAGAGTTGTGGGAGGTAGTAGTTCTTCTGTTTTTCCACTTCGCTAGGGGATGCCTCCTTAAGTTGTACGGATGTTATGCTTATATAATTTATTCTATGCAGGCGGAAACTCTGGCTGATCACATAAAGTTTGATCATGGATACAATGCCAAGAGCCCAGCAATACTTAATGTAAGTTCTTGATCTACATTGAATGGAGTGCTTTAGCGATAAACATTTCTGTTTTGGTCTAATCACGTCTTGCTTATACTGCAGTTACTTGAGATTATGGGTGAGTTCACGCCGGAGCAGCAGCGTGCCTTTTGCCAGTTTGTTACAGGTGCACCTAGGCTTCCTCCTGGTGGTTTGGCAGTGCTGAATCCAAAACTTACGATAGTCAGAAAGGTATAGTACAAATGGTTTAGAAGTATTGTATTTCTCATCTGAATGCAGTATGACAGGTCTTTTGAATGTGATACTAAGATTGACGACTTGTTTTGGGGTATCTATAAAAGACATAATATTGGATTATGATTATTTTCAATTGCATATTTGTAGAATTTATGTACTTAATGTTGTGGTGTCTGGTGCAGCATTCTTCCACTGCAAGTAATACTGCAACCAATGGAAATGGGCCTTCGGAGTTGGCGGATGATGATCTGCCAAGCGTCATGACATGCGCTAATTACCTGAAGCTTCCTCCGTACTCGACCAAGGTATTATTTTGTTGCATTTGGCTAATGGATTCCTGGGTGATTGAAATTTTTTGATTTGGAAATCTAATCTCACTCTGGAAGTGGAATTTTAATTGATTTTTGTGGGTTTGGGGTGATGGCTTTTAACAGGAAGTTATGTTCAAGAAACTATTGTATGCAATCAGTGAAGGACAGGGATCTTTTGATTTGTCATGAGGTTTTGGAACTAGCCCGTATCGACCTGTGTATATTAATCACATGAAAACAATTAGAATAATTGTCTTTCGCTTGCAATTAATTCGCCTTAGCCTTGGATGAAATTGATGTTGAAAGTGGCATTCCTACTTCTCTACTCGAATAATGGCTTCTTGTTGGTGCGGCTCTGAAGTTTTCAACATTGTCGAGGTGAGTTTTCCATACCATTCCTACATGGAAATAAGGTTGTATCTTCTTCATGGAAAACTCTACACTACACACTTTTTATTCATGTATCCATGGTTCTTAAGTTACTTTGAATTCTATTCAGGTTGATCGACGCAATTTTAAACTGTAAAGAGTGTTTTCCGAGAAGGCCGTTTCAGCCGCCAGGGGACTGTAAATAAATAGGAAATCTTGATACTTTCTTTTATTTCCTTTTTGCTTTCCATTCATATAGGCTGGTAGAATTATACATGTATGTCGCAAAAGTATGAAAGGGGGAAAACAAACAGCTTGAAACATTTTGACACTTTTGAATTCAATTACAATTCTGATTTGTTTTTTTCTTTAGTTCCATTTCGTTTCTCCTTTTCAAACCTTTATTGATGTTTCTTTCAAGTCCTGAATATTCCTGTAACTTTAGTTCATTATACAACGTTGATCTTTGTAATGCTTTCAAGTACTTGTGGTTTTCGATGTTTTTGCGCATCTTGCAGAGTCTGCGTAAACCGGGCAGATTAAGCCAAATCAGATCAAATCCAGCCCCAACTAAGGAACGAAATGGATTAATGTTAAATGTTAATTAATAGGGAAATTTTATTTACACGCCACTTTGTAGTGAATACACTCTAATTTGGCTTTTAATAGGAAATTATTATTTTACCCTTATCTAAAATGACCCAAAAGAACTAAATATTTTTGTACCTTCCTAAACATTATTTATGAGCTTACACCCCAATTATAATTTCACGGCATTTAACTTCCTTCTCAAATTTATCTTTTTCAACTCCTCAATCCCTAACTACTAAACACATATATTATCACACTCTTTGATGATATTATGTCAATTCCAATTTTGAACTGTTGCAGAAAAAAGAGAACTCAAAGCAAGAAGTATAAGTCCCTTCGTTCCTTTTATTTTTTCTACGAACGATTTGTAAACTGCGTAATTTCTTGTTATGATTCATCAATGCCCATGTATCATGTGTGCAAGCAAACATGCTAAAATCGCATGAATGGAATGTGCTGCATGTATAATAACTCTTTGTAAATGATGCTTGGTGCAGATGAGGCAAGAGCAGGAAGAATCTTAACTCTCGATTTCTACAATTGTTCAATAAGAGCATCTCCAACCGAGATGTTAATTTTTTTACTTCAAATTTTCATTTGATGGCTGAGGTGGAAATTGACATTTTGCACAAATTTTATACCCAACCGATATGCTATTTTTATTTATAATCATATTGTGATGTACTCCCAAGTAAGTAAAATGATTGGTCAAAAATTTAAATAGTGGCATGGGTTTTTTAAAAAATGGGACCCACCCATTAAAAATTGCCTTGAAATCTTAAATTGACATTTTGGTAGCTGCTGTCAACTTTGACAGCGACCAAGCCATCAGCCATTCCACGTCAGTCCTACTAGGATTGGCATTTCGGTTGGGAGGGGGCTTCATCTGTTTTTTTTCAATTTTAGAGCTGAGGTGGACAAAATAGCTGTTCGGATGGAGATGCTCTAAACAAGTGATCCCTATTCCAACATGCATCCTTTACAAAGATGTATATTAAAAAAATTGAATCCTTGTTCAGGAAGGATTCGAAAAAAACCCGCAGCCCGCTGCCCCCTGTTGTTCATTCTTCATTGTTCAGGAAGGATTAAAAAAAAAACCCCAAAACCCCAACGTCCCCCCCTCCCGTAAAAAAAAAAAAATCCAAACCCTACCCCCTCCCCATGTTCTTCAATTCATAATAAAGTATGGGTGAATTTATAATAGGGAGAGTATACTCAATATTGAATTTATTTTATTAATAAGGGTAGTTTTGGTAACATTTGGGGTGCATTAAGATATTTTGTATAATAAGCGGGGGTGAATTAATAATGGGGTGCATTGACTAAAAATTGGGGTGTAAATAAAATTTCCCTTTTATTTTTTTTTTTTTTTTTTTTTATTGGTTTGGTATTTTTTTTTTTTTTTTTTTATAAAGAATTTTTTTTTTTTTTTTTTTTATTTTTATTTTAGGTTGTTTCCAATTTTAATTTATTTTTTAACTTTTATAAGTTTACCCCTTAAGGTTTGGGGGTCAGACTACTATTAGTACAATTTCATCATATTACCCTAAAGGTTTTCGTGTTTTATCAGTTTAAACCACTTTATCAAATTGACCATGTCTATTGTTGATGTGCCATTATAAAACCTAAACTAAAATTAATTTTTGTCTTCCTTACCCACTAACAAGGGCATTTTCGCTTAAAAAAACAAATTATTTCGTTCTTTCTTTACTTGGTCTCTTTGGCTAATCTCCTTCCATATCAATTACAAACAAGTTGAGCACATCCCAAGTCAATCCCTGCCCTTGAATTTTTATTTCAATTATATAAATACTAAAGGGGGTTGTTTAAGTCCACGAAAAGAGAGGCATTTGGCGGGAGAAGAAAAAAATAAGTGTTTGACAAAAGATAAATTTTTTCATACAAAAATGCCAATGTTAGTGGGTGGGAAAGACAAAATTCATTTTCATGTAGGTCGTAAATTGCCACTTCAGTAATAAACATAAAAAATTTGGTGACGCAGTTTATATTCATTTAATTGGGAAACCTTGTGTAGTAATTTGATGATTTTGAAACCTTGTGGTTCAATTTGATGTAGACTCCCAAACCTTAAGGGTTAATTTGTTGTTTTTGTTGTTTTTTTTTTTGGGTTTTTTTTGTTTTTTTGGGGGGTTTTGTTTTTTTTTTTGTTTGTTTTTTTTGTGTTTGGGTTTTTTCTCCTCGGTTTTTTTTGGTTGGGTTGTTGTTTTCGTAGTTTGTTTGGTTTTTTTTTTTTTTTTTTTGTTTCCTTGGGTTTTTTGCCTTTTGTCTCGCTTTCCTTGTACTCCTTTTCTTTGGCGATTTGTCAAACTTTTTTATTCAATAACTACATTAAAAAAAAAAAAAAAAAAGTTGGAATCAAGATTAAAGGTCCGGTTACCGAACCCTACCCGTATTGGAGTCATCAGCCGTGTTGTTCACATGAGCCATGCATATAGCAGAACGCAAACTCAAAGATGTGATGTTTGCGGAAAGGAGGTAACCAATAATTATTAGTCAGTCAGCTTGGTTTACTCAAACTTTAGGATACTTCTACATCTAACTCAGCTTCTTATATTTTCCTTCGTTTTTTTTCTTCTCCCTGTAGGAAGAAAAAAAGCGTGATGAATTTTGGGGCCAAACATATAAGTACTGCCCTAACAACCATACTCCCAAGTGTTGGGCCTGTAATAGATTTGAGGTTTGTGCAACTGCAGAAAGAACTTACTTTTTACGTTTATTTGTAGTAATGTCTTTTGAAACTCAAATTTTGTTCTAATTTTATTTTCGAAACTCAAAATAGGTCACTATGGAAGTGAGTTTCCAGGGAACTTTGCTAAAAATAAACCGATTTTTTATTCCTCCTTGATCAACGTATTGGCCTTTTGCATATCTCTGCAGCAAGGAGAAAAAGAAAAATTTGTGAACTTGGGAGACGGTAGAAAACTTTGCTCCGATTGCTATTCTATTGCTACCATGGATCAAGAGCAATTAGAATCACTTACTAGGACGGTGCGTAAATTTCACAAAAGCTTGGGTCTCGAGTTAAGAGGATGAACTCGCTGATATTAGACTAGTCGACAAAGATGCGATGCGCATATTACACCATGATTCGAATGTGATTGGTCTAACTCTAAGCTATGCCGGTAGAATCATGGCGGTAAGATATTATTTACAACTCAGTTAACAAAGCTTAAGCATTGGAGTATATGATTCTGTGTAATAAAAACCTTGCATTCTTTTAACAGATTGATAGGTGCTCAAAGAAAGACGAAAACGTTGTAGTGAAGAAAACAAGCAAGAGTTCTGTAAAAAACAGGACAACAATTGCAGTTTTGGTCGGACAACCAGAGTATCTATCTAACCATCTCTCTTTTTTTTTTTTTAAACTAAATTTTATTGCATAGAATTTCCATTACAATACTTGTTTCTCTAATTCGTTGGCATATCCATAGTGTGCAGATGGGCGCGACCTTGGTACATGAGATGATGCACGCATGTAATAGGTGTGCGGGGCTTGGAGAAAGAGGTCGGAGAAGGTATTTGTCAAGTAATATCATATGAGTGGATGAGATGGTTTTTCCATAGTGGGGTTGGCTTTTTAAACAAAACCAATGAGCAGGCTCAATTTGCAAGAAAATTCAAGTTGTTCTATGCCAAACTGTTGAAGACTGGGCCAGGTCTCTATCCCAGAGCATATAGAAAGACTATGCAGGTTGTTACTAAATATGGTTTGAAGACTACTATAGACTACATTGTAGGAAAAAGGTGCTTACCTCCTCTTGATCATTATCACATTCATGAGTTAGGTGATGTAGATGAATCGTATATTCAAGATGTCTCGAAACATGAGATCCGTTCCAGATGGAAACAGATATCATATGGTCGATGGGTCCGCTTGAGTTGACGACCAATATTGATAGAAAATCAAGTACAGTAATTCTAGTAATTGCTGATTAATCAGATTTCTGTTATGCACAATTTATTTTGATGATGATGGATTGGTTCTTTTAAAATTTGTAACTCTTTCCATTGCAGCTCTTCTAACTATTTGTAACTCTTTCAACAATTTGCAACCCAATGGGTTGAGCATGAGGCAGGAGCTGTGAACCATCGAATATTGGTTCAAATCAGTGTTGAAGAAACAGATTTGAATGCTGAAATGAGCGTTTGTGCTGCAAAAGAGAGTTGAAAAATTTGCAGGAGGGAGACTATGGGAAAGAAGAGAGCAATAAGAAAAATGACCGACTGACTGACTAAGCCAGCTTCTATATTATGACTGAACAGCCCGAAAAATTCAGATACATATACTCATGAACTCGAGTACTAAATTGCTAAAATGAACTTTAAGTTTCTATAGGATCCCAATTCTACGTGGACTAGCTGTAGGAATCTCTTCAGTCCCATTCTTGATCATGATAAGCAATCGCCCGAAACTTTTTCTGTAAAAAATTTCTAAACCCTTTAAAAGGCACACTTTACTTGGATTGCAAGTGTCTTGATATTCAGCTCAGGGCAAGGATCAACTTTGAAGAAAAGTGGTGGTTCAACAGGAACCGTACATTTAGTCTGTCCTAAGCATTTCTGCACCAGTAAACCAAAACAGAAATTAGACCTTATAACTTTTCAGATGTTAATGTTAGAATGTAGTTGAGAAATTTGCAGGATAAAGCAGAGGTTTTTCTTGTTTTTACCTGTTCGACAACCTTTCTGGTATTAGGAGAGTCACATTTGCCAAGGCTGTAGGTTCCACAAACGCCCTCAGGATCGCCAAAGCTTGCAAAGTCCACAGAAACAATCTTTTTCTTGTTAGGACAATGGAGCTGAGCAGTTGCTTCAGCAGCCTCCCCAACAGTTTGGAGCTTTCCGCCTTTTTTTTCGAAAGACTTAACATGTGGAGGATGCATCTCCGTACTTACTGCGCAGATGGTGTCTCTGTTGACTGTAAGGATCTCCATATCTTTTGGGTCAGCTTCCTGCTCCTCCAATACCACAAGCAAGTTTTGTCCTACAGGCTTAATGT
The DNA here is from genome assembly GCA_033992175.1 of Spiraea crenata. Taxonomy (NCBI): domain Eukaryota; kingdom Viridiplantae; phylum Streptophyta; class Magnoliopsida; order Rosales; family Rosaceae; genus Spiraea; species Spiraea crenata. The sequence goes on along the minus strand of JAVBHV010000055.1, from coordinate 3,017,847 downwards.
AGGATCTTGGGATGTGGTACCTGATGAATCACAAAGGTTCAGGCGAGATTAGGTCTTCAGTAAGGCCACAGGACGGATTACTAATTTCATTGTAGTGTACTTATTATGTTTTATGTTTACTTACTCAGATTGAGTAGGCTGTCCTAGGGGGGATAGGAAGGACATCCAGTGGCGACCGATGCTCAAACCATTCACCCAAATCTGTCCCTTGCCCATGCCAGTCATCCGGATAGCAACCGGGTCTTTCCCTTCTGGAGTTTCAAAATTGGTCTGCAGAAAAGGCATTGGATGTAAAATACTGAAAAGTAATTACAAAAAAAGGATAATTAATGTGAGTAGAAAATTTGAGCCCCTGGAATTACCTTGTACCATGTGAGAGCCCGTCCTTTACCTGCTGCTTTAGTCCATTGGACCTTTTGTGCTCCCTTCTCAGTAAATATTTTCAGGTTTTCACCATTCAATCCAACCTGAAATATTTGCAGATTGACTTAGGTACAGTACTTATCTGATGTCGTAAAGATATACTATTCAACAATTAGTGCTCTTACCCTATGCCCCCAGCCGTTTTGTGAGAGATCAATTGTACCGGTGTTCAATCCCAGGATTGTCACAGTTCGTGGTCCTGCATATCTGTGCTCCATGTAGGCTCCACTATCCTTCATTGATCAATAACAAGTTGTCATAGTCAATGTTTCCAGTTTTAAAATTTATCGCAGTGATAAAAAGTACTAATTCAAGGTTTGAAGCTGCTTACTGGGAGTCCCACAGTCATGCAGAGCAGTGATATATGGTTTTGTCCTTGCTTGAGGTTAATAGGTTTCTCGAATACAAATCCTTTTTCTGCATGACTTCCATGTTCAAGGCCTGCAAAAACCCTCAATTTGATTTGTCATTTGGTCACAACTTGTCAACATTATTGTACTAATGTATTTCGGAGTGTGCTGTTGTGTCCTTACCAACAAATTCACCATTCACAAACACGCTCATTGCGTGGCCAAGACTTGGAACTCGTATAACTGGGCGAATAGTTGCCTTCATTGGCAAGTCATATGGACCTAGTTCAATGCTGCAATCAGAGTACATGATTGTATCAGCACCATAACTTACACCAGTTATCAATCTAGTAAGTTTTTTACTTCTTCATATCACTTGTAAATGCTAAACATACCTAGTGGTGTACCATCCATAATCTGTGACATCTTTTAGTAAGTGGTACAGCTCCTGTGGTTTATTGTGATTGACTGGAACTTGCGCGATTGATGGAATAGGTTCCGGAGACATCTCCCAGTTGAACTTATTAGCAGCCTTGGACCGAACAAAGTTCCTTGAATTATGCTGTGACACAATCTGTTGACTGTTGAAGACCACAGTCTTGCAATCCGGGAGAATGCTAATGGAATGTGGAGGTAAGAAGTACTCCTGGCCGCGCCAATTAACTGTTGTTTCCGTTGTGGAGTGGTTGTTTGCCAAGAAAGCAACGCACATGTCTGACCCAGGCTTCTCATAGAAACGAGCCTACAAAGTTGAAAAGCTTAAACCTGTTAGTCGTAGGTTCTTGCTGCCTAGTTAACAATTTTTGGCACATTTTGGTACACTTGCCTCGGTTTCTTTCCCCAACCTTTGGACACCAGGACTTCCTCCAAACAAAGGCTTCTTGCAGAGATTCAATGCCCTGTGCAAGTCCCTGAGGTGACCCCATTTCGGCTCCCTCTGCAATCCTGCACCACAAATAAATCAAGACCTGATTTGAGTGCACATACGATGAGCAACAACCTTCTTGAGCCATGACTAAGAACGTATAAATCATTTACCATATTCATCAAGAGGAGCTTCATCATAGTAGCGAGTTGTTGTGAAAATAGCACTTGTTCTTCCAAAGTTTGTTCCACCATGGTACTGCAAGTGCAACATAAGGCTTCTTTATATAGTAACAAATTAGCAATCTAGCATTCTTGTTAAGTGATGATTTTTGACAGAATTTGAAGGTGACAAGTTACCATATAGTAGTTAGTTAGTGTTCCATCCTTCGAGAAAAATCGGGCAACTGAAAATGCAATGTCTTCTGCTGCTCTTTGTGAAGGAGGGTCACCAAATACTCTGTACCTATAAACCAAAAAGGAAAACGAACAATGTGGTCAGAAGTCCAGAGAATTCACCAAAATCCAGAAGAAAAAGAAGATAAATACTTACTGAGCAGTCCAGTTTTCGGTCCATAGAGAAGGCTTGTGGGGCTTATTAGGACCTACAAAAGTATCTCCACAGTGCCTTCCATTGCAAGTATTAATCTGTACCAGAAAGCATATTTTCCTTGAGATCAGATAGCAGAACAACACAGAAAACTCTGTTCTACTGTTTAATTGTAATGCAAAATTTCTCGAGTTTACAAACTTACAACTGGATCAGGAGCATCCTTCTGCTTGCACATAATCCATGGAACACCAATATTCTGCGCAACCGCCATATTTGCTGCCCATTGCACATAACTGTTACCCAACTCTTTGTATGCAAGCTGGATGTGAGTGTACTCATTTTCAATCTGTTTCAAAATGCCAAAAGGTTAAGCATAAAACAAAAATACTTAACCATTTGGATGATCGACTAAAACTACAATAAATTTTTCCAACCTGGGCTAAGATGATTGGACCTCCCTGCGGAGCAAACAGCTTCTCGTCTTTCATCATCTTCATTATCTTTGTCACGAAAGCCTCCATGTGATGCTGCAAGTGGAAAACGTCCTATAATCAGTCAATGTGGCTCCTCAAGTGATGCACATCATGTTTCTGTACATTCTAGTTCTGCACCTTAAGGTAGAATAGAACCAATTGATATTACCTTGTATGTTGGATTATCAGACCGGAATATAACGTTTGGTTCCTCTCTAAGCCAGTATGGAAGTCCTCTAAATCGAAATTAAAACATGTACAGATTTGTATCAGAAACAACTCAACATTTTAAGAGAATGATATCTCTTATCAGCGCTGCTAAGTTATAAGCATACCCATGGTTCCATTCGGCTTGGATGAATGGCCCTACTCTAAGGGTAACATACATATTGTGCTCCTGAATCAGCTTAATGTACTTTACCAAATCCGCATTCCCCTCAAAATTGAACTGCCAAAAAACAAGAACAATATTCAATGTAATCCATGGTGTCACTGACATTCCGTAATCAACAAGCGTAAATTGTAACAGTAGTACCTTGCCTTTCACTGGCTCATGAAGGTTCCAAAACACATAAGTTTGGATTACATTTAGTCCTCCTTGTTTAGCCTTCCTGAGTAGATCAGGCCACATCTGACCAAAAAAAAAAAAAAACCAATATCAGAGTTTCTACTCCTGCATTCGAAATAACATTTTAAAATCTAACAAAATAGGTCATAAACAGTAAACACTTACATCCGGGGTGCTTCGTGGATAATGAATTGACCCCGAAAAGAAAATCTCTTTTCCCATTGATCATGATGGACCTGCTGTCATATGTCACCTCACCAAGCTGAAGTTGCTTCTTGTCGCCCTTTTCGACCACCTCCTCCTCTCCGTAATCCACCCCCTCTTCCTCCACAGCTTCAGCTGTGGCCGGCTTCTTCCCCTTGGCATGGACTAATGTGGCCGAGACCACCAAAAATATAAGACCAACAAATAACACCTTGCTTGATACCACCATTTTTCTTCAACCTGACTAGTAAAACTGGTACCAAAATTCCATCAAACACAAAGATGTAGACACAAAATCGATGGCGGGTTTATAAGCCTATCGATTAATACTCAGGTCTTTGGAGAAACTTGTGAGAAGTTTGATTGTTTCAAAATCCCAATCTGCTTGGCCCTGAAATCTGCTCTGATGTTTGTCTGTGCCTCTAGTATCAGTGTTTGAATATCAAGGTCTCACTTGTGCTATTGTTAGAAAAGAGAAAAGCCGATTATCAGGGTTTGAATTTGGACTAAGAAAATTGTGGATTGGTTTATGGCCTTGTGTTCACTCAAGTAATATAACAATTCATCCGAGACTGAAGGCTAAAGCAGATTAGTGCAAATATGGCAACTTTTGCCTAATCACAATTGAGTTGGCATATATTTAGCCATGTTTTTCTCGATTTGTTTGGTTCCATATTTTTGACTATTTTTGTTTGATTTTTCAGATCCCACTCGAAAAATTTCTACCACTTGCCAATTTTTCCCCATCTTAGTTGTGTTGTGAGGGGATCAACCATGGCATTTTGGTTGTATGTATCTTGGCCTACAAGTATAAGGATTTAATTGATATCATATACTGAAATTGGTAGAGCACCATTAGTTTAATCCATATCCATTTTCAATTCTTTTCCAAAACTACATCCACTTCATTTAAGCACCATTAGTTTTAAGAAAAAAAATTCTCATGATGGATCTCTCATATCAGGCATAAGAAGAAAAAATTGATTACAAAGATATTAACCACAATATGGTACTTATACGCGTTCATTAAATATTTTGCATGACGTGATATGGCTTATGTAAACCTAATTTTGTTGTCTTGGTTGGATCATGATCCAATCATCCAACATATATTGGTCCATGATATTGTTTCTTTTTAGGGTAAGTTATAATTTAGTACCCTGTAGTTTGGATTAAATACCAATTTGATCCTGGTTTTTCTTGCATTTTATTACCGTATACTTCCAAAATGTTTCAAATATGCTCTTCCGTTACTTTAGTTGTTAAAATATAATGATGTTGAAGGGCATATACGTCTTTTAATTGATGGAATGAAAACCCAGCTCCCTCAACTTCACCGTCGCAAGTTGAATGCACGAATGGATGTGGGCAAAAACAAACACCGTCGCAATTACATTGACGGAAAAAACAAAACAAAAAGCCCAACACTCTTTTCTCTTCCACTCGCCGCGAAAACAAAAATGAAGCCCCACACTCATAGAGGCTTCGTCGCAGCTGGCCCACCACCGTTAACAGCTCTCCGCCGCCAGCTCGCCGGCGGAGTCCACGTCTACCGCCGAGTTTCATACCGCAAACGCCACCGAACCAGCATCTCCATCGTCCTCCGCAGCAATCCGTCCGAAACCGACGCTGAAGACACCGGCATTCCAACACCAGACGCCGACTACTCCAACGAAGCTCGCCGGCTTCCGCTGCATTCGAGGCGGAACGCGCTGCTCACTCCGTCACTCGCGCTCGGCGCGTGGTTCCTAAAGTCAACCGTCGCTGGCGCCGAGGACGCGCCGCCTCCGTCGCCGTCTCCATCGGCTCCTTGCCTCCGCCATCTCAGAATGTACCGGTTCCGCCACCCGAGGTGAAGAAGGAGGAGGAGGATGCGGTAACTTCTAGAATATACGACGCGTCGGCGATCGCAATTCCAATTTGCAAGGATCGCAATTGAAACACTCTGATTCCACAGATTCAATGAAATCTTCACCGTCGCAATGTCGACGGAGCTCGTCTTCTTGCTGCTCTTCTTCTGGCACAACAAAATGAAAATCACAGCAACAATCAGAAAACCCATTACAGATCCGATCACAATACCGGCAATAGCACCGCCGCAGAGCTTCTTCTTCTTGGCTCCGCCACCGCCTGACGGTGTCGAGGACTACGAACGGCAACTAATTGTTCTGAGATTTGATCTTCTTATTGGAGTTAATGAACTCAACTTTGCACTCCTTGGCAGCAGGCTTCAATGAAGACAAATTCAAGATCCAATTGGGCTTGGCCTTGGCGGCTTCAATGAAGACAAATTCAAGATCCAATTGGGCTTGGCCTTGAATGGATGCAAAAAGAGTGAATTCGTTGGCTGAATTCATTCTGCATGTTTTCCTGACGCCGTCGAGAGAAAGCAATTGGTGTTTGCTTTGAATTTTTTTTTTTTTTTGATCAAAGGAAACCATCATATATATCAAGGTTTGGCATAACACCAAACAAAAGGAGTACAAGGAGAACAATTACAAGAAACAACCTAGGACCTCGATAAAAACCTCTCAGAAAAAGAGGGAAAAAAAGAGAGTTAGATCTCTAAGGAAAGCCAAAAGAAATACTAAGAAAAAGACTTGGAAAAATGCTTAGTCAAAACCCGCCCTTTAACCCTTCGGCATAGCCATCGAGAAAAAAGACGGGAACCTTGTCGAGCTCCTTACGGCCTAACCATCAGAGAGAATAAGGCCCGGAGCAAACTCTAAAAACCAAATCTTTACATCTGCAACTCAGTCTGAATGAGAGTTAAGAGCCACTGTGGGCCACTTTCCGCCCAAATAGCCTCTTGAGATGTATTGACAGCCCATTGTGCCAACTCATGAGCTACACCATTTGCTGATCTAGGCTGATATCGAATATGATTGATTTGCATTGTCTCGCACATATTTCTTATATCATTTATGATATTTCCATGAAGACCCCAATTTCTGCTTCTCAAATTCACACTATTAATCACCTCAATGCAATCCAAATCCACCTCAGTGGGATAGATACCATGTTGCATGCAAGCAAAAAGCCCATCACGGAGACTAAGGAGTTCGCTGACGAAGGCAGAGCAACCCCTTGGACCCCTAGAAGCCATCGCCAATACAAGCTCCCCTTTGTCATTCCTCAGAATTGCCCCAAGCCCACTACGACCGTCTTCCAAATTGGAAGCTCCGTCACAATTCAACTTTAGCCCATTAGGTCTTGGTAATGACCAAGCAATCGGATCAGCTTTTGCTTTAGCAATTTGAGATAAACCATTTGAATATTCAAACTCGTGGAATAGGCTTTGAGCTTTCTCAACTAAATCTGCTGGATTCAGAAGCTGCTCATCAAATAGAGCTTTGTTCCTCTCCCTCCACAGTAGCCAAGCCAAGTAAGCGAAACAGCCTAGAGTTCTTTCTTGTTGGGACTTTGTAGCAAACTCAACAATCTCATCAAAGCTATTCCAATGGTGATTGGTCCAATCTGGAAATTGAGATATCCTCCAAACCGCCATACTTCGTTTACAACCCCAAATAGCATGCAGAATGTCCTCGTTCTTCTTGTTACATCTGTGACATGTGATCTGGACATCAAGCTTTCGACTTAGAAGGTTATCTTTAGTTGGCAAAGCATTGTTGCATGCCCTCCAAAGGAAGTGCTTAAGCTTTGACGGAATGTTACAACTCCATATTTTCTTCCAAAATCTCTCTACTGCCTCAGTATTGGAAGAGCTCCCTATATTTTGCATCTTCTCGTCCAAACTTAGCGCAACTCGACAATTTACCGAATACTCACCTTTCTGTCAAAGAACCATATAGTGATCGGTAGCATCGTAATGAGGGATTATATTATGGATAGCCTTTATCTCCTCATCAATTGAAACACCCAAGCAGCCAATTTTCTAGTCTTATGTCCTTTCATTGTTGACTTCGACGAAATCACTGAACAAATGTTGAATTCTTCATATCTTTGAAACATTTTAGAAGTATAGGGTACTAAAATGTAAGAAAAAAACTACAAGTATCAAATTAGTATTTGACTCGAACCACAGAGTACTAAATTGTAATTTACCCTTCTTTTACATCCTACACTCATTTCATGTTGTGCACAACTCTAGTCCTAATACGGGAATCGTTTATGCACAAACCGTCAAAGTGTTTCTATAAGAACACAAAGTATTTATGTATAGAAAGCAAATATTCATGCCAAATATTTATGTAAAAACACGTGCGAATTTGAGATTTATGTATTCAAAAAAACATAACTGGAATATGAAGGTAAAAAAACATATTGTTTTTTGGGGTCTGGAAACTGAAGAAGATGTGACCCAAGATAGGCCAAAATAAGCCAAAATAAGGATTTCAAAAAGGCAAGGCCCAAGATTGCCAAACTTCCAATTTGCCTTCCCTCCAAAAACAATTGGACCTCTCCCTCCAAACCTCCAAAGAATCCTCTTTACCTCCAAATTTTTCAAAACACAACACACAAAAAAAAACACAAAGAACACATCTCAACTCAACCTCATTCAATCTGCAACCAAAATCAAAGCAACCCCAAGACAGAGAGAGATCAAAAACCATGTCGAATCGCCAAGATGATCTTGACCTCCTTCTCTCTCTTCAAGATCGAGTTTTGGAAACCCCACCTGGTTCTCCTCCCCATTCACCAGGTACATACATACAATACACCCACCTCTTCATTGCTTTTCAAAAAGTTCATTCATTTTCAATTGGGTTTGCTCATTTCGGCTACGAATCATGAAAAATCGATATGGGTATCTCTCAATTTCTCGAAAAGCTTAATGGGTCGCTCTCAATTTCTTAAAGTTTTGACCTTTTCTTCTGAAGGGTATCTATCTGACGATGAATTGGCTGGCGAAAGAGGGCCGGTGGACATGTCCGTGTTCCGGAATGCTGTTGAGGACTGCCTTGATTACGAGCCCAAACCGGTTCAGAAGAAGACTAGCAAGCTGAACCGGCCCAATGCGTCTGCCGATCCAGAGGTGGAGAAGTTTTCGGGTTTGCGAATTAGGTAGCTTATACATCAAAGTGATTATAGGATAGCAAAGTGTAAGGATTAATGTGAAGTTGGGTTTGATTTGTTGCCTTTTTTGCTTTGGTTGCAGGAAGCAGTTGGTTACTCCTTTGGAGCTTAATGATCACTTTTCAGACATTCGTTTTGTTCGGTTATCTGCCATAAAGTAATCTTTCTTTGTGTTTACATCATTGCATATTTAGGCGTTGTTTGGTTTAGAAACTTGGAAATGATAAGCTTTCTTTAGAAACCAAAATGAATTTTGACTTTACACTTTGTATGATGGGGAAATACTTCCATAGCTGTACGAAATGTCGGTTTAATTTAGCTGTGATCTTTTATTCCATGTGGCTTTCAGGAATCTGCTGGCTGGGGATACTCTCTCAGGAAGCTGGGCAACTGTTGGAGTGTTGACGGAGAAGGGGGCACCAAGAACTAGTTCCACAGGGAAGAGTTATTCTATATGCAAATTTGGTTGTTTGGATGAAGACGCTGTTTCTGTATTCTTGTTTGGTGATGCTTATGCGATGAACTGTAAAGAGCAGGCTGGAATGGTTTTTGCGCTGTTTAATTGTGCTATCCGCAAGGATGCAAAGGTATTAATTGGCGTATTTTTTTTTTTGTATGGACTTTTTTCGTCTTGTACCATTAAGGATGACATTGTGTGTCTGTTTATTCAGGGTGGTGGTTTTTCTTTGAGTGCATATTCAGCCAATCAAATGCTTAAGATGGGCACTTCAGTTGATTATGGAGTTTGCAAGGGGAAAAGAAAGGATGGAGTGGCTTGTACTGCAGTCATAAACAAGTATGTAAGATACTGAACAGATAGATGGTTCCAATTACACTTGTTAGCTTCAGTAAGATATTGAGGTTTATATTATCTGTAATCTTAAGCAAGGGGACTGGATAAATATAAATGCACACACTTCACTGCTTGCATATAGAACTTTGGCACGGAAAGAGACGTCGGGAGTAACTTTCACCAAATAGATGCTCCGTTCCAGAAGTTAGATACTTAACCAAGTGGAAAAGAGATATTTTGGTGACCCGTATGAACAATTCAATACAATTTTCTTCAAACACTTTGTATGCTTTGTCCAAATCAATTGAATTTTGGGATTCTTTTGTATCATTATGTGCATCTATCTTTTACTTTTTGTACCTATTTCTTCATATGTTTAACACTGATTCCTCCTGTTATCTCAGGCGTCGTGGAATATATTGTAAATTTCATAAATCAGTAAGCAACTTAATGCTTTCAATCTTTGTTTTACTGATTTTATCTGTTTTGGAGGCATACTTACTAACAAATATCCTATATCTCTAATTTTTCAGAGAGAATCACAGAAATATTCCTCATTGAGAACTGAGCTCAAGGGAGGGTATGTGATGAATGTTTTACGTATCTGGTTCTTTTTGACGGTTTGACATTTATTTCATATTTCTGTTATGGAAGACCCCTTTTTGTATTACATGTTATTTTTCAAATTGGTGGAATAAGTGATTTGATTGTATCTGCTTTATACTGCTAACAGGAACTTGAGAACAGCATTTGGGAATCCTCGTGAAGGAATTTTTTTGGTTGATCCTCTAACTGAAAAAACAAACATGCAAAAGCGTAACAACCCATCGAAGATATTATCTGTGGAAGCGCTTAAGAAGACATTAAGGTTTGTCAGATAGCATACGGTAGGAAAACACTCAAGTATCATTTGATTACAAAGTTATTCACTGATATTCTTCAGGTTTCAATGATACGTTGTCTTCTCTTCTTATACATCTCTCGACCAGAGAACGGAATTACTTTTGCATGTGTACTTGCAAGAAATGCAACCAGAATGGAAACCCAAATAGGTGTTCAATGTTGAGTAAACTAGAAGTCAGTGGTTGAATAGATAACTAGCATATCTACCATGCATTCTTAGACAGGCACGCAACACATGCAATTTGGTGATGGCAAGTTGTATTTGAATTCTGTCAAATGGTTTGATTAGTGCCTTGTATGAACAGCAATGCAGGTAAAGTGACTACAAACACACACTCACAAGGAATGCGGTTTCTGGCTGCGATCACAGGTTAAGTGTATGATCCTTTTATGCTCTTGCTGGTAGTGTCATGTGCAATTTCCTCATTTGATATCTTTTGCAATGCAGGGAAGACAGATCCGGAAGATGTGATTAAAGGATCAAAACTGCAAAGCAAACAAATGTCCACTTCGGAGAAGAGGTGATTCATATAATGATTATAGTTTGTACAATAAAGTTGTTCCTATTCCTTGTCACTTAAGGTTTAGTCATTATTCCACAGAAAACTATCTTCTACAACCATGGATCCATCTGAAGTCAGCAGAAACCAGCAAAAATATGTAAAAAGAATGAAACTTGACAGGGAGAATAGTTTGTATAAAGCCAAGCAAGGCACAGGAAAGATGATTGAATTGGAATATATCAGCTCGGATGATGAATTCTCATTTCCAATTCAGGGGAAGTGATAACACTGGATCTCCTACCTAATCCATTGAATGCATAGAAATAAGGGCTTGTTTGGGCGTGATTTTGTGATGCTAGAATAACTTCTGGGAAAAACACATTCTATATGTAATTACTCTCAAACAAGCCCTACCATTTTATGGGAGATGCTGGTCTGAGCTAAAAGTCCTAAAAGACTAGGAAGATCCAACGCAAAAGAATAGCGCAAAGCAGATTCCTAGAGCTGTCTGGTTGGTCAGTGGAAACAAAATTTTGCAAGATTCTTGCCAATACATGCTGGAGCTGTGCTGTTTTTTAAATTGGTCTAAAATAGTAGAGTATGTGGGAAGCTGTTATTTCTTTTTGTTTATTGGTGTAACCTAAGGGCGAATTGTTCTGTAATCTGTTTATTTATTTTCCATTCAGGAGCCATTTTTGTCTTATTAGTTATAGGTTGAATGATCACAGGGATTGCTATTCGAAATATTCTTCTGTCTCCCATGTGATGTGATGCACCTTGTAATTGATTGCCTTGAAAACTTTGAGAATCGATGATACTTTTCATTTCTGATGATTTCTGTGCAATGTTTCTCAACTTTAGCAACAACATTGTGTCACCTGTGTTTGCTAGATTTGATATCAGTGACGTTATTGGCAATCAGAGATAGTTCATTTTGAGGTCTTTCTTGAAGTGATTTCGCAGACTGTATTGGCACTGGAATATCATATTAGTGTAATTTGCTTGCAATAAACTAGTCGGACGCGTTAATGGAAAATGTATTACACTCTTAATTATGGGTAGGGGACCAATGTATCTTGACAAAGAGCCAAATGGAAAGATGTTGATTTGAGAGGAGTAGGAGGATGGTTGGTCATTCATGCACATGCTACTCATGGAGTGGGTGTAAATCTCCCCATGTGCTACTCTCAAAGTTGTATTGATTTCCACACTAGGTTTGTATAGGCATAAACAATTAGCTAATTGGGATTTCTCACACCAATTTAGCATTTAACAAAGAATCTTTCGCCCTTTCCAAAGGTATTACCAATAAGGAGAACATTGCATTTTGAATTAACTTGCCTCTATTTCACTTAAGAGATATCTTAGATTCATTCAACTCACATATCTGTGATGAGAGCAAACATTTGTGGTAAAAGCCAATATTTAAGTGTGGCTAGTCCATTATGGTAGTTTTAATATCACTTAATGAATTTCCAATCGTTTGTGACAAAAGGAAGACATCTTCACTAAAATTGATAGGGACAGAACCTAAAGTAGCTATTGGTGATTACTTGTAACTACATCATGTCTTGCTAGGCAATCTTTCAATTTCTGTTTGAGAACCAAAAAGTATGTTTTCCTTTTGCACGTCAAAACAAAAAACAGAACAACATGGAACAAACAGAATAAAAGAAGAGACAAAACCACCAAACTACAAAACAAAACTTGGAAATAAAGCAAAATTACCAGGGAGCCCCATTAGCTATTGTGGAGCAGGTAACCTATCCTTTCAAGTTCAAGTTCAAAATTTAAATCCTTAAAATTGACCATCATAACAAATATTTTCGTTTAGGATATTGCTATTGATACTTCACAAAATTCATTGTGCGCAATATTTTTTTATTTTTTACATTATAATTAAATACACAATAACTTTTTTAAAGTACTGATAATATTACAATTTCTTTAATCAATTACATCATCTGATAAAGAATGCTCATCTGCTTCTTAACCCTCCCACGTTGTTTGATGTTTCCCGTATTGAAATCTTTCTCAAAATGACTTGTTTATTCATGCAAATAATACTACAATTAAAATATTCTTCAATTCCTTGCTTTATACCTAAATAATTTTTATATCTACTGAATATAGCACCAAAAGTGTTAGTGCAGTATGATTTATATAGATACCAGACGTCTGATATATTTTGTTCAATAAGTATGAAGTGGTGGGTGGACTGCTCATTAACCGTTCAACCACCAACATTTTATTAAAGGAATTGCTTGGTTTGCAGAGTCAGTGAGCATGATGTGGGTCAATAAACTGAAAGATAAGCCAGGGACCATGCTAACCAAGTCAACTAATCTAAGTCCTTATAGGATAAAAACACTTTTCATCACTTGAGTTATAATTCCACGCACATTTAGTCGCCATAATCCTAATCAGTACACATCACATTGAGTCGCCTTGAAAGCCAAGCATAAATGGACTTTCCATGGCTTTGCTTCACACGAAAGTATGGACATTGGACAGTACACCAGAATCTCCCACTACGATCAACAGTTCCAATTTAAGTTTGACACTGCAAATCCAGCAATAAAACTTGTCAACATCAGTTTTGTTCTTTGTTTTTATGAAACTTGGGCACGCCATTGGTAGTGCAATTGAAACACATGCATTCTGATCTCTAGACATTCAAACCCATCTTATTCACTCTGCTTCAATCATGTCACCAACTAAACCCTCCACTTCCGTTTATCCTTAATTGCTCCCGTTGGTATTGTTAACAATATGAACATAATCAGTGATTAGTTGGGGTATTAGGTTAACTGTCAAGTTCAAGTTTGAAAACAGAAAGCATTAAACATAGAATGTAGGCCCCAACAGAACATGCAGTAACTTTGCCATGTAACTAGCTGAAGTAAACTGGTTGACTTTTTTGGACTTTGAACATTGTCTATATAAAATCTTAAATTTGATTAGAAAACTACAAGAAAGAAGAGTAAACAGAAAAAATGGAAAGTGTAATTCGCCCATCTGCCAATTTGGGAATGCATTTATGCCTTCACAACTTTCACATAGACACTTACTTGCCGACGTGCATGATGCATCTGCAAACTGTGGTTTCCACATTGACGGAGACGTTTGAGTCATCCCAGCATTATGAAACACAGAAGAGATGAATCAGCCACAACTGTATGGCACCAAACTAATACCCTCCAATAGTCCTTTTTTCCCAAACGAGACAATTACAGTAAAAGCATAGAAGTACAGAGTGGTTGCAATCTTGTGATTTTCTTTTGGATCTTGTGAACGTTAAGACTAGTATGATAATACGGATATATGATATAACTAATTTATGTGTTAATATAATATGAGTAAATATTATTTGATATTATGTATGTCTTAAAATAGAAAGTATTAATTATATTATATACTTATGTTATAATACATGAACGAATTATATCGTGAAAAAAAAAATCCCAAAATTGAGTCGGAGAGGTAACATATTAATATCATACTAGTATTATTATAGCTGGCAATTTGCTGGCTCTTCTTTTAGGCCCAGCCCCCCCTGATCTTTGCCTTCACAATCTTTCTCTTTCTCTTTCTCTTTCTCCGGGTCTCAGTTTGGCTGGTTTTGCCGGGGGTTAAGAAGAGCTCTGGTATTAATCCCAATTAGGGTTTCTGCAGAAGCACAAGTGGAAGAAGGGAGGTGGGAATGAGTGCCTCCAGGTTCATAAAGTGCGTGACAGTTGGGGATGGAGCTGTGGGCAAGACTTGCATGCTCATCTCCTACACCAGCAACACTTTCCCTACGGTAAAGGCCTCTTCTTTATCTGTTTTCTTTTTCCCTTCTTGCTTTCGCTTTGTTTGGTTGCTGAGAAAGTTGGGGGGGAAGAAAAGGACAGTGGAAATTGGTGTCAAAGTTGAAGTCTTTGAGGTTGGTTTTTAGTTGGGTATCTGGGTTTATTGTTGAATGTGGATTTACTGCAACCATTATAGAGAACAAATTTACTTGCTTTTGTTTGCTTTTCAAGAAAATGTGGCAGAAACCAAGCAAAGCTTTTACCTTTTCTATTGTGTACTTGTTTCATCATTTGGGTAATTGAGAAACAAAATAAGGGGAATACAAGAAGCTTGATCCCCATGCTTTTGTTGGGAGTTGGGGAGTAATTCATCTGTAGAACGAATTGATTGATGCTATATTTGAATTTCTTTTTGACATGATCAATTTAAGGCTTTTCTTTTTAGCATGCTAAATTGGGGCCTTCCAATTTACCCTGCATTTGGTGTGGAAAATAAAACGAAGAAATCTTAATGTTTTGATAAAGTTTGACCCTTTACGTTCGAATTTGCTGATCAGAGATCTTAATTTTGCTCATGTGTGTTGTGATACAGAGTAGAAAGTGGGTTTTGTTAGTTTTTTTTTCCATGTCATTCCTAAAACTGTGTTGAATCGTATATCTCGGTTAAGACTAGTGTTGAATATTGAGCTCAAAAATTGTTCTGTTTCTCTCTTGTATTGAGGTTGAAGCTCTTAGAGAATTCCTTGATTCATCATGAAAGCTTAACTGAAACCTTTCGGAGTCATACTTGTTTGAGAGACTATTAGATTGGTCGGTCTAAGGTGCTTTTTGTGCTTTCCAAGTATAGCATGTACATTACTTTGAGAGTTGTTTCATCTGATTTTGCACTGGTATGATTTGTTCAGATTTCAAACCTTTTACTTATTGTATATTTTTTGCTGTATGAGACTGACTTCTCTTGAGGCTGACTATGATTTGCTATCTTTGATTGCAGGATTATGTGCCAACTGTGTTTGACAATTTCAGTGCAAATGTAGTTGTTGATGGGAGCACTGTCAATTTGGGATTGTGGGATACTGCTGGTAAGTTCAAAACTCAAAAATATTCCTACGTCCTAGTTTTTTCTTTCTCTAAAGCTTGACCCTGATGTCTTAAATTTATGAAACAGGGCAGGAAGATTACAATAGATTAAGACCCTTGAGCTATCGTGGGGCGGATGTCTTCCTGCTTGCATTCTCTCTCATAAGCAAGGCCAGCTACGAAAATGTTGCCAAGAAAGTAAGACTCGAACTGTCCACAGAGCTAATTTATTACCTGCCCCACTCCTGTCTTCTACTACTGTATGATATGCAAGTTTGCTGATGAAACTTTTATCTTTTCCTGTTTCAATGTCCAGTGGGTTCCTGAATTGAGACATTATGCACCTGGTGTTCCAATTATTCTTGTTGGAACGAAGCTTGGTGAGATCTCTACTCCCTTGCTTTTCATTGTTTCCTGTAATGCTATATATGATTGCCATCATTTTAACTTTAATTGCTCCAAAATCTAGCAGTTTTCATTTCCCTAAGCTTGTAGCTGTACCTCCCAAGCACATAAGACTTTTTGGTTGGATGCTTGGATCCTGTTATTTCATATATCAATTCAAAGGGATTGTCATGTGTACCTTTTTGTTGACTGCATCATGTATGATAAACTGTAACTTATGTACATGCTTGTCCGGATTCCATACGAACTCGCTGATATAGATACTGACTTAAACACAATCAGTTTGCCTTGCCGAACCATTTGTGATGCTATGTTGCAGTAGGGATCACGTGTACTCTCATTTCACATCATGTTATATTGGTTACTGGATGTGATCTTATCTTGCCCATCATTAGTCTATCTTGTTTCCTAATGGCTAAGCTTCCTTCGTGCAGATCTTAGGGAGGATAAGCAGTTCTTTGTAGATCACCCTGGTGCAGTACCAATTTCCACAGCACAGGTATTCCCTAGTCCAAACTGTGTTTATGATAATTTCATTGCTAAGCTCCATCTGATTGTCACGCTTTTTCCACGTAGTCATCCCAGATAACGAATAAAGACCTGATTTTCTTCATGCTTTTTCATTGGGTTTCTTTTTGAAGGGAGAGGAACTAAAGAAGCTGATTGGGGCTCCAGTTTACATAGAATGTAGTTCAAAAACGCAGCAGGTTTTTAACTCCACTTGAAATCACTGTATACAACCTAGGGAGCAAGTATGTGGTGGTCTCATGTATTAAATACCCATTTGTGAATGCAGAACGTGAAAGCAGTCTTTGATGCGGCCATCAAAGTAGTTCTTCAGCCGCCAAAGCAGAAGAAGAGAAAGAAGAGAAAGGCACAGAAGGCCTGCTCTATATTGTGATGTGTGGTAAGATTAGCGTTGGGAGGAAACTCAGGAAAGTGTGACTAAGTAGTCATCTGATCCATTAATCTCTCTCAGCCCCCGTTATCTTTTTCCATCTGGAGGAAGCAGCAAGCTGAGCTTCATAGTTTCGACTGACAGATGTAGGAGCTCTCATTACAAATCAAATTATTCGTTTGTGCCTTCTGGGCAGTGTTATGATATGTATATTGATGGTTTGCAGTACTTGTTTGGTAGCATGCAGAACCCTCGTTGGGTTTGATTTCCTTAATGCAATGTATCATTATATAGTACTGAAACTTTTCATTGTAAACGAGATAATGTCCACATCTTGAAACTGAATTTAGTACATTCAATGTTCAAGATTATATAATGGGTGTAATGATAATGTTTTGACATGCTATGTTGATAATTTTTAGTCAGGTAAAAGCGAGCATTTAATGAACTTTTTGGGTAATGTCTGTAAATTGCATGGACTTTGCGACCCTTCTGAAATTAAAATTTTTATACTTTTTACTTACCGCACAAATCTCTTCTTCTTATTCGACTGGATTAATTTCGCTTTCTTCTTATCTATTTCTTCTTCCATGATACTCTACTCAGTTCCTAAATTTTAAGTCTCTACTCTAATCTTTCAAGTTGCAATTAGTTTTTAACTATAAATTCCACTAGATGATTTTTGTTAAATTATTTTTTTGCTTTCATCTTATTATACTTAAGGTACCCTCTTGATAAATTTTCTACCCCTGCCATTGGCATAACGGGGTTTGTTATGTCCATATTCGAATTCTCATCGTTACCCGAGTTGAGATTCCTCTTCCCCTTTAGAAATAACGGAAAGACAAATGGAATGTAATGGAGAATCAAGAAAAGAAGGTGGTGGGGTTATCTTATTGCATTTCATTTTAGCAGATATTCTATATCTTCGTGCACCCCACCAATCAACTTCAAAATATTTCCAGATTCTGATGAAGTGAACCTATTTGAGGCTGGGCACGAATATCTTTGCTTTTTGGGTGGTCAGAGACATTTTCATGGCATATTGTTCGCCTAAAGATCTTTTAACTAAACAAAAGTTTAGCCTTTTAATGAAAGTAACGTGAGCTTCAGTAACAATCACTTTCAGTACAATGGCATCAATTTCTGTAAATTCAGTCATCAAATTTGCAATGAAAAACATATGATGAAAGATTAATTTTCTGTTTGAAATCATAGCCAACAGCTGTGACAGCAACTTATAATCGTGCTACTTTCTTGTGGAATTTGATTCTATCTCCACTTTCATTAGTCCACAAGATTTCAATTGACCTCTCTCTCCATCTCCATCTCCACCACCACCTCCTTATTTAAATACACCACCACCATTTCATCAAATATGACACCACCAGCACTTACCGTTTTACAGGGTGCCAATAGATTGCAATCCTTTTTTGTTGAAAGTCTTGATCAATACCCCAAACCAAGAAGGTTAAGTTTTGGAACTCTTGAATTGAATGGCAACTAAGAGAATAGTGAAGGAACTCAAGGACTTGCAAAGAGATCCTCCCACTTCATGTAGTGCAGGTAAAACAACTGATACAATTCAATTTAGAATTTATGAATGTTCTCGTGTATTCTTTTTGCAAACTTTGTTCCTTCTAACCATTTAGACAAATGAACATTAGAGTTAGACATTGATAGTCTCTGGTTACTGGGCCTCAGTGTGTAGGGCTTGTTAGAAATGGCCTATTGATTCAGTACTGTTCGAACATTTGTTCTGTTTGCAGGTCCTGTGGCTGAGGACATGTTCCATTGGCAAGCAACAATTATAGGTCCAACTGATAGCCCCTATTCGGGGGGTGTATTTGTTGTGACCATCCATTTTCCACCAGACTATCCTTTCAAACCTCCAAAGGTATATATTCCTCAAATCCATCACTATTAATTAATCTGTTCTTGCACCATTTTGCAACTTCGTTTGAAGCCGTAGATTAACTCTAATGATCTCTTGTGGGGGAAACTATGAACTTTTTGCAGGTTGCTTTTAGGACCAAAGTTTTCCATCCGAACATAAACAGCAATGGTAATATCTGCTTGGACATACTCAAGGAGCAATGGAGCCCTGCACTCACCATATCCAAGGTGACCCAACTTACGAGTTCTAGGGGCATTAAACCATATCATAAACTAACATACGACAAGCATTATTCCATTATCCCAAATTTTGTGACATATTTACGTGATGAAATTTGCTTTTGATAATGGGCTTGACTGAGCTGATCCAAAAATAGATATACCCCTGTCAGTTGGGCTAGGTAGAGACAAGTATGAACATGAAAAATTAGTTAAAATAAGCACTTCTACAAAATTTCTTCTCAAAGCATGCACACAACTTTTTGTTTTCCAAACTAAATACAAATTTTTGTTATTTACTGCCTGAGCCTTATGGAGTATAATATAACCATAAACTTACTATAAGGTAACTTTAAGGATACTATGATTCTCTCCCGCATAGTACCCCTATAGTTCCTTTGCAATTTGATGTATAGTTACATCAAAATGCCCTAATAGTATAGTTGTAGAATATGCAAATCTGCCCTCCTTCGTCTTCTCCAGGAGAAAGACTTCTATGCCCTCACTATTCATTTTTTGCGCCAATCAAATGTTGCCACATAAACCTAAAGTGCCACATGGCGATACCGGATTGGCCCAAAAAATGAATAGTGAGTGTATACAAGTCTTTCTCCTTCTGCAGCCCATCAAGGTCAGCTTCACTACCATCATTATTATCTTAAACACTGGGAATCAAGCAAAACTCATTTCAATTCCAACAATTTAATCATAGATTATTAGCATCAAATCAAAATTTAAACACAAAATCAAAGAACCCACCAAAACTAATCATAGATTATATAAAATACTCATTTTAGCTCATGTTCCTACAAATTTTAGGGTCGGGCTATAGCCCAACAACCCCACTAATACTATATCCTTCGTAAATTGACTGCGATAAGAAGCTTTCATGTGGTATGGCTATGCTATATCAGTTGATAGGTAATACACTTCGCGTATGCGTTGACTAATATTTGACTAATGTTTTTTTTTTAATCGAAAATATTTTACTAATGTTTGGATGCAGGTTTTATTGTCGATATGTTCATTGCTGACCGATCCGAACCCGGATGACCCACTTGTCCCTGAGATTGCTCATATTTGCAAATCCGACAAAGTCAAATATGAGTCAACGGCTCGGAGCTGGACTCAGAAGTTTGCCATGGGCTAATTAAGGGCCTGGCCTATAATTACTACTTAATCAATCACGATTTTTCTAATAATTGAGGCCCCAACTTGTAATTTGAGCTTCTTCGCTCGCTTGAAATGTATATGTCTGCCATCTTTTTGAATTTACATTTCAACATTTAGTGTTGTTTTCTTGCTTGAAAGAGTTTCATGTTTGGCCTGGAAATCCAAATCATCCTCTGTGTTGTGCTTTTTGTACCATCAAATAAACTAATCAATGAAACAAATAAATTCCACCAATCCATCCACAATTCATGAGATCTGTGGAAAGACAACTTACATTGGGAATGTGAATATGTTGATATCTCTCAAATCAATCAATGATGCTACTATATATTCCAGTTTTTTTACGTGTGCGTATATAATTGGATTAATATCGTTACAGTGACATTCTCGTTACATGAAAGTTTTTCTCCGCTGTTAAATAAAGATTGTGAGAATAAGTTGAGCTCGTTTTTGGATGGGGGTTGCCACTTGCTGCCCAAATCATATAAACAGTTGGAACTTGGATGGTTTTGATAGTATAAAATTACATGCACAATTGTAGTATTAATCATACAATTTTCTGTCATTTTCCATTTAGTTAGGAATCAAAATCGTCATTGATCTTCTTTTCCACATTGCTTTCCAAACTTACCAATCGAATCTCAGAGGGCCAGAGGCCAGAAGTAGGTTTTCCAGCATTTTTATATAATTGGTTTTCAACGCATATCAACCACTATATAAAATAAATAATGTTACACGTAATAGTTGTTATTAATCTCGTTTCACTTTATAAGAGTAGAGAATCAAACTTGCATAAGGCATGCATATGCAGTCTATTATTTTCCATGATATTCAAGACTAATATATTCACAAATCAAAATCAAATTATGTCATTGATGCCAAATGTGGGAGCTTGATTATGTATGTGCATAGGTGTAGCATTATTTGTGTGGTTAGCTTGTCATTCGTGTGGATATGGTTGACATTATTAGAGTTAAAAAAGGTTTAGTAGGGCATATCTTGACCTACCCTATATCTACCAAGACATAATTTCTAGGCATGGCTACAAAAGACTGGTTAATTGAGGACCATCACCATATTGTGCACATTTAGCTCCCTTTACTAACTTATAAAATGTTGGTGGAAATTAAACATTTTCGTCTTAATTAACCCATTAAGCGGGTTTAAACATTTTATTTCCTTTTGCATGTGAGTTCAAATTGTGAATTTTTAATTAGGAGTCAAACATGGTTGCCAATGCCAAATTGGCATATTTTTGCATTGTACTAGTATAGGCTTTGTATATAGGTTGGAATAAAGTGTTCGTTGAAAAGTTGTCACTTGAAAGTCCACTTTCAAATAAAAAATGAAGTGTTCATGCGCCACCTTCCAAGTGTAAGGTACGTAACAAACCAATTAAAATTTTCAAAATCTACTATCTATTTTGACTAATGGCCTGGAATCAAATACATGATATGAAATGCAAAAATAATTATAAAATCAAATTCGTATAACGTTGCTCTCAATTACAAGACCATGTTACTAGGTTTGGTAATTTTCAGAA
Source organism: Spiraea crenata (assembly GCA_033992175.1). Taxonomy (NCBI): domain Eukaryota; kingdom Viridiplantae; phylum Streptophyta; class Magnoliopsida; order Rosales; family Rosaceae; genus Spiraea; species Spiraea crenata. The sequence goes on along the minus strand of JAVBHV010000055.1, from coordinate 2,996,171 downwards.
AGTTTTTAGACCAGTAAAAGATTATTCAATTAGGCGTCCACAACCTCCTCTCTTGCTTGTTAATCCGCAAAAGCTGGTTAAATTCCGCATGGCCTCTTTTGTCGCACTTCTGGGATTTCCCGCGAAAACTGCTCTGCGTTTTTAATTTTTTAACGGCGAGTATTCAGTTGTTGGATTTCCACTCTCACTTATACAACAACCAAAAACCAAATTCACAATCCAAAAAAAGAAAAAAAAAAAAAAAAGCTTTAGTCCAGTTTGGCGGGAAGAATTCACTCTCTCGCCGACATAATTCCTTTTGTTTTTGTTTTTTTAATTTCCCTTTTTTCAGATTGTTTTAGAAAAACCCATTTGCTTAACTAAGCTTTCTTGTCAGATTAGCAGGTGCTAATCTTGTGAAACTATTTATTAGAATTTATTATTTTATGGTTTTTGAATTTCTGGGTGTTGAATTTAGTTGCAGTAGGTGGGCAGTTGATGATGGTACTTATTTGCATTGGCTTTTTGAACATTGTGTTTGGATTAAGCCACGAGTGGGTACATTTTTTAGGTGCATTTTTTCTCTTGTCCTGATCTTATTATCTTCTTCTTAATTCAGTTTTCTTTTAATGTAAAATAGCGGATTAGGCGAGATTAAGGTCATAAAACGCACGCGCTTAAACCTTCATTTTGCTTTCTTTTCATGGTTTTCTTCCCTTCTTGAATTTAGAAATAAAATTTGGTTTGATTTTATAAATCTTGAATATTTAATGGGATTCTATATATACACCACAAGTTGCAGGTCCTGAAATGTTATGGTGTAATGGGGCATTGATTTTTCTCATTCTGCTTTTGATGCAGGGGTTGAGGTGTTAAATTGGAGAGAGGTGGGGAGTTTCAAAATCAGGAAAAGTTTATACATTTTTGGAGATTGTGATAGCTAGAGAGAAAGAGAGATAGAGGAAAATAATTAAAAGGCAAAAACAAGATGATACTTGAGGAGTTATTCAAGGATTTGACAAAGACCAAGAAGACTAAGAAGAATGTGGTGTTGGTTGGGATTCCAATCGATTGCCGGAGCAGAGAGCTGCTCGGCTGGGCTGTCGCGAAAGTCGCTAAGCCCGGGGATTCAGTCATTGCAGTTCATGTTTGCCGAAGTTCTGGTAATGTCTCTAGACATTGCTTTCATTTGCATATGTATGCCCTTGTCCATCCCTAGAGGAATTGTTATGTATTGGTTAGTTTGACAACGTAACAAGTTGATAACGAATGAGTTGTTCATATGTACAGATTACACCTCGAAAGCCAAAACCATATTGGATGGTTACCTAGAGGGTTATGAGGGGCTTTGTGACATGAAAAAGGTTTGCACTTGTTGATCTTCATTGAAATCTCTTGCACTATTTCATTTGTTTGCAAAATTTGGGTTTCATTTTGCATTGTCAACTCTGTCATGCTTCAATTTCCAGGTAGACCTCATCAGCCAGGTCTTGACAGGAACATCAATCCGAAAAGCGCTAGTCAGAGAGGCAAATAATCATGCTACTGTGGCCATAGTTGTAGGGACAAGCGAACCAAACACTCTCGGGTAAGGAATGAGAGTTTGGAACTCCAAAGATCTTGTTTATGTTTAGTTGTATGTGATTCTTTTTCTGATTGCTCTAAGCAGCTTTCATTTGCAGAGGTTGGGATTCTACAGCGAAATTCTTTGTTAAGAAATTGCCACCAACCACTGATGTTGTCGCCATCCAAAATGGGAAAATTGTGTACAGAAGGTGCACCAGAAATGAACTACCAGGTTGGTGTTCTCAGTCCCAAAAATTGCCCCACCAGTAGGTCCATCATGATTCATGAATACTAAATTCTGCTTCAGTTGTGGTAGGTCTCACAGGTGACCCCAGACCAAGTCTTAGTCAGGTTGACAATCTCAGTAGTCCACAAGGAAGTTCAACTAAATTTGGTGACTTTGAGGCTGATACAGAAACTGCGAAATCAGTTGTTTCTGATATGGCTAAAATTTCCCAAGATGGTTCAAAGCATGGCCGTGAAAGCATGAACGATGAGAAAAAGAGAGTTTCTGGAAGATCAGTTTCACTTTTTGGAGGAGGACATGTGGATAGAAGCCTGGGATGGCCTTTACTACGAAGAGCGACCTCTGCAAATCCACCACTACCAGCCACAAGGGACATGTCTGTTGTGAAATGGGTGATGAGCTTGCCAGACCGTTCTCCGCAGCAGTCTCCTTCATGTGCAACTATCAAAGAAAGTCCTTTCCAACGGAGTATTAGTGACATTGCTGATGAGATCAAGAGTAACTTATCTGCTTTGGATGAGCTTCCAGAAGCGTTAAAGCGTGTACTGGAAACAAACTCATACGGTTGCAGATTGTTCAGTCATGAGGATTTGAAAAATTCAACTTCCCAGTTCTCCTCAGGTATTGAAAAAATTCCGTCTCTTGAGATTGCCCTTTTCATTTCACTTCTCTCTATTTAGCAAGTTCATATTCTTCGAATAGAAAATCTTATTGGGAAAGGAGGATGCAGCCTTGTGTACAAAGGAACTCTTTCAGATGGCAAGTCAGTAGCAGTAAAGCTTATGAAGTCATCCAAAGAAGCTTTAAACGATTTTTGCCATGAAATCAATGTCATCTCCTCGCTTAAGCACAAACACATTTTGCCTCTGCTAGGGTTCTGCATGGAAGACGATGTCCTCATCTCTGTTTATGATTTCATGCCAAAAGGAAATTTAGAGGGAAAGTTACATGGTAAAGGTTAAATACTTTTAGTCCCTGTTTTTTCTGTTTGGTAAAAACTGTTAGAAACTGTGTTGATTTCAAAATGATAGATAATGCAGGCAAGAGTAAAGAGAAATCTGGGCTCTCATGGGAAGTGAGATTCAATGTTGCCGTTGGGATTGCGGAAGCCCTCAATCACCTGCATAACGAATGCTCTCAGCCGGTTATTCATAGAGATGTCAAGACCTCAAACATTCTTCTAACCGAAGACTATCATCCACAGGTAGCTGGTTAACCGGGCTAAAACAAATGGCGTTTAGAACCTGATCATAACCTTGTGAAGTTGACTAATTGCTTGCATTATGTGAACAGTTATCTGATTTTGGCCTTGCAATATGGGGACCATCATCTGCATCTTCTCTGACCGAATCCGATGTAGTTGGAACATTTGGCTATCTTGCTCCTGAATACTTCATGTATGGAAAAATCAGTGACAAGATTGATGTCTATGCCTTTGGTGTGGTCCTGCTAGAACTGTTATCAGGACGAAAACCAATAGGCTCCGTAACTGCCAAGGAACAAGAAAGCTTGGTCATGTGGGTAAGAGCACCTCCCTACTCAAAACTTTCCTTCCTATGCTTTCCAATTGTTTCAGACATATGACACTGAATTAAAATCTCAGGCAAAGCCTAAAATAGAAAGTGGGGATGTAAAAGGCGTACTGGATCCGAATTTGGATGGAAAGTTTGATGTGGTTCAGGTTGGGAGATTGGTTCATGCAGCAAGGCTGTGCATCACACGCTCAGCTCGTCTTCGTCCTAAAATGAGTGAGGTATGATAAATGTCATATTCTTGGTAATCTCTAGGCAAAGTGTTTGTCCAAAGTCTTATGCTCATCTTTTTCCTCCTCAGATTCTGAAGCTCTTAAAAGGGGATTTAGGTGTTGAAAAGCAAGTGAACTCTCAGTCTTTTGAGGTAGAGGATTCAGAAAATCGGGATGATGAAGTTTATCCAAATTCAAGTGCAGAGTTACATCTAGGTCTTGCACTGCTTGATGTTGATGTCTATGATGATACAACATCATTCAGCAGCGTGAAAAGGGGCAACAGCGTTTCGTGGGAGCAATATCTGAAAGGAAGATGGAGCAGATCATCAAGCTTCGATTAGCTCCCTTCTTACTCTCTTGAATTCTTTTTCTCTTGTTTTGTCACGTACTTGTAAGGTAGGAAATTAGCATCTGTACAGTATAGGTAAAAAAAGTAAGATGTAAAATCACGAAATATAGAAGCGAATCCATAGTGTGAAAGGATAAAGTCTGTAGTTTTTTTTTTTTTTATCTTTTCAGAAATCACAGAATGAGAAGCTTATGGAAAGCTTAATTTTCTACCTTGTGAAAAATGTTGTTCTGCAGTTTGAATTTGAAATCAGGTTACAATAATGCCGACAATCTGTATGTTTCTGCATAAGATATCAATCTGCAAATATCTACCACCTCAGTTACAGATTTGCTTCAATCTGATTACATCAAGACAGTATATGTAAATAAACTTGAGTGAAAAAATGGCAGAAAATTCTCACCCTTATTCTAAAACAGCATTGTAAATGGATAGCAAAACTGCTCATTGCTAGCATTAGTATTTTGATTCGTGTCATTCCTGAGCGCCGGCGCCCTATCATAGATCCATTCTTGATCATTAACTTCAGTGTTTAGTGTATCCAATGGAGGAGGAACCCAATTGGACATAAACTCTCTGAATTCCGATTCTATCTTCATAAAACCGCATTCAGAGCAGCCGGATACATCAGCATTTTCAGCCTTCTCATCAGCATTGACCTTAAAAGAAGGCCTCCAAGTTTTATTAAACTTTTCTTGCACAGCAGGTCTGGGAATCGGATGAACTGGTTGGCCAGATAGTACTTGATCCAGTTGCTTCCTCAGATGAAAAAGACATGGCAAGAGAAGATCAATGTTTTTACGCATAGAACAAATCCAACAAGCACAACAGCTTTCTAAACTGAGACAACCCTCTTCGATTTTGTTTTCGAATCTCTCCTCAACATTCTTCTGTCCATCATTCTTGTGCCTTTTCCTCTTGATCTCTGCATCTTCCTCTCTTTTCCTCTTCTCTTTCCTCCTCCTCTTCTTTTCCTTCTTTCTTTCTATTTCATCCTTCTGCTTTTCTCTGTTCAGCTTCAGAAAACAAGAGAAAAAAAACTATCAGTACAACGTAACTTAGAAGAAAAGTGCATACCAAACAAAGCAGAAATAGAAACATTAAGCTAAAGAGATGAGAACATAGGATAGACAAGTCACACATAAACAGATTTTTGAAACTGCTTTAGGCATAAAACTTGATAGTAAAACAAACCTTAATCAATTCAACTAGGGCTTGGCCACCAAGACCGTTCCACAAGTAACCTGGTGGAGGGAACGAGAGGCACCGAGACATTGATTTTTGATGTCAATGAGGAGTCAATAACCTCTTCTTTTCTGTGGTCTCTGGTATGATTGCAGGTGAAGAATCAATGGTCAAAAGTACGTGATTGTCATGCTAATAAAGTCGGGACTTGGAGATCACACTGAAATTCTGAAATCGAAATTCATGTGAAAGAGAAGGCATGAATCCAACTTTTAAATAAGGGCCTAATTTTTGGGTTATTGTTACCCTTAACAGCCCGTTTGGGGGTTGGGGTGGGTTGGCCCATTAAATGGCTGGAGGTTTGATGTTTATGAGCGAGACTATGGAGCGATAGCGGTCCAGAGTCAAGTGACCTTTCTTTTATGTTGTCTACCCTAGTATTGTATTCTCATGTCGGGTCATTAATTTTTATCGAGTTTTAACAATTTGGATGTGTTCTGTTAAGGGTGTTGACATTCTCCACTTCGTACTCTTGGCACCATTCATGAATATATCTATCACTTTTCATTTAAAAAAAATTAACCTAAAAAAACTGCGACTTGGGTGTAAAATTGATTCAAATGATACCCCTTTTTCACTAGTATAATATGTTATTGTCGTGTTAAATGTATTCCGCGAATAAATACTGACTTAACTTCTTATGTGCCTGACCTAATAGGCCTCGACTACACTTGAATTGTAACCACTAGAAGTTCTTTTGAGCCTTATATTAGCTAGTTCAAGTAACTAATTAATAGTAGTATGATATTATAATCATAGTGATCGTAGTACCATTGGCTCATGATTCCAATATTCCCAGTCCCACATGAGGTCTATACGCTATAATTGCAATCACATGGCTGCTAATGGTACACCCACATGATCTTGCCAATCAACGGCCACAATAAACCCACCAATTTCCTCCATTACCCTAGTCGTCCATTGAAAAAGACTTTCATACATTCATTGTATTAGTTTTCGAGCAATCAAATATCATTATATAATCATTTAATCATTTATACTTATACGCTAATGTCTGATTCACCGAAAACTTATAAATTCTTCGCACACTTTATAATCGCCCTCCAAATATTATACTTTACACCTAACAAATACCTATAAATTCAGGGCCGAGGACATTCTGAAGGGATAGTGTGTCATCTCATCTGACTTTTGAAAAGAAAAGTAAAAATAAAAAGAGGAGTGTTTCGCACAATCTCTCTGAACCAGTAGCCAAATCCCCGGTATGTTCATCTTCTTCTGCTAATTTCTCGTCAAAAATGTTACCATTTTAAAATCTCTCTAGGGTTTCCGTCTGTATCTTTTGTGAACCGCCTCCTTAGGGTTCCCTTTTATATAAATCCCTCACCTTTTCGTCTTCCTTTTGTTCTTTCAAATTCAGCCACACAACTTTAATTCTATGGAATAATTCTGTAAATTCATCTTTTAGCTTTGGAATCAACCGCACGAATTGCTCGTTCTGGTTGAAAATTCTATGGTTTTTCAGCCAATTTGAGTGATTTTTCGACTTCAGGCGGGTGAATTCTCAGTTGGGTATTGAATTGGTGGATTTGATTGTGCTCATGTAGAGTAAAGTTTTAGACTTTAGGATTGTTTTCCATCTGGGTTTCTTTGATTAGGGTTTGTAAGATTATTGAGCTCGAAATTTCATCTGGGTTAAGTCCAAAATTCGAAATTGTGCTACTTTTTTTCCACTCAATTGTTACTTGTTGGTCTTAATTCTGGGTTTACTCTGGCTTAATGGACGACGGAGAGCTTGATTTTTCGAATCACGAGGTATTTCCGGGTCCGAACATGGCTGGTGAGCTTCAGAACAATTGCTCAATGGACAGCTTCTTTGATGAGCTTCTTAGGGACACTCATTGCAATCATGCGCACACTTGCAATGCCCCGGGACCGGACCATGCATCGCATACGCACACTTGTGTTCATGTGCACACTAAGATTGTGTCTTCAGCAACTGAGGACAATGCTGGAACTGATGACACTGCTGAGTCTGGTGAAAAGAAATCGAAGAAACGGCCCTTGGGAAACCGAGAAGCGGTGCGGAAGTACCGAGAGAAGAAGAAGATGAGGGCTGCTTCATTGGAGGATGAAGTGATCAGATTGAGAGCTGTGAATCAGCAGCTGATGAAGAGGTTGGCTGGTCAAGCTGCATTGGAGACTGAGATTGCTAGGCTGAAATGCTTGCTTGTGGACATTCGAGGACGGATAGAAGGCGAAATCGGATCATTTCCGTATCAGAAACCAGTGAATCAGAGCCTGCCCAACCCGAATATTCCTGGTGCATATGTGATGAATCCTTGCAATATACAGTGTGATGATCAGATGTACTGCCTTCATCCAGGGATTGATGGAAATTGTGGAGATAGTGCAGCAATGAATGGACAGGGTTTTACCAGTTGTGATTTTGAGAGTCTTCAGTGTTTGGCAAATCAGGATGGAGGATCCAAGGAGCGTCCTGGTTGTGGAAATGGAAATGGGGTGTCAAATGTCAATTCTTCTGGCCCAAAGAGGAAAGGTTAGACATCAGATTCTATAGCCGAATAACATATATGGGATTATGCTTATTATGCCTAATTTACAGTTACTTGGTGAATTGGAGTTATTTGTATGGTTTTTCTGTCATATTGTTCTTGTTTCTAGTTCTTATGTTTTCATTGAGTTTTTCTTCTCTGTCACCATGATGAAGATTGAATCTTTTGTAATACACAAAATTCATCTCATCAGTCTTTGTTTCATGCAATGGTTAGATGATTTTGGGGGGCACTACATAGTTATGAAGAAACAACTATATTGATTAAAACCTGATAGAATTGGGGGCATTAGGAGTTGTTCTTGTGTTATTTATGACATCTTTTTTTATTTTTTCCATTTGTTTCCTCTCTAGGTTGACACTGCTGGAATAAAAATGGTTGTACTTGTAAAGTTTTAGTTAGCATATCTCTTGTCCACTAATCTTGTTTGCATTGTTAAATAAGATCCCTAACTTGCCTTAACCTAGAATTTGCCTATGAACGAAATATCAAATGTTTAAACATGTCTGTAATTGACTAGTTTTTATGACCTAATTTGACCCTGAGCCAATATCATGAAATTAACTGACCTGAATGCAACTCCTGGAATTTTGCAATTTGTTTATCTAATTAGTTTGCTGTCTGGCTTATTAGGAGGGGCTCGAGCATTATCAAACTGAAGGGCTAAGAAAGAAAGCAGTGGTATTATTCTCAAGAGTACATATGGTCCTGCAATAAGTAGTTTAGGAAACTGCACCATCAGCTTTCCTTCAGGTTGTTTTGCTTTTTTGGTTATTTTTTTCTTTTTCTTGAACCACTTGTTGGGTTATTTGAGAGGGTATGGTTTGCATCAAGCTGAAGTTTAGCTGGATATCCTGCTATTTTAGTTGGGGTGCTATTAGGTTATGGTTTTATGTTTACATGTCCTGTAGTGCTGTGAACTTAGTGTGGCCAGTGACACTTGCGGCCGAGACAACTTTATGACTTTCTATAAAATATCAGTCCTTTTATCCCTTCTAACTTCATGGAGTAGATATATGCTAGTCGAATTACCCTTGGTTTATGTTGCTTTTGTACTTCTATTCAAATCTGCGATATAAAGTAGTTCTCCTTCTTTTCTTTTTTTTTTCTTTCTGGTGATTCATTTACTCGTTACTCCTCTATCTGAGCCACAAAAACTCTTGATTTCTGAATTACAGAATCTAGAGAAGATGGCATGTGATATCTGTCATGCTTCAGTATTATGAACTGTGAACAGGTGAGTTGCTAACTCACTTTGTGGTATGTGTGAAAGCTTGTATAGTTCCCAGCTTCTGTTGATTTAGCATCTCTCTTATATGAATCTTAAGATCTTAGCGTTCAAAGGGTAAAAGAATGCATTTCTGACTAGTTGACAAATTTCACAGCATATTGCCCTTGAGTGATGCATCTGGCCATTCGGGTGGTAACGATAGCAAGGTGGATTTCTGTATGTTCACTCCCGATGAATGGTCAGTCAATTATGAGAAGATGTGCTTCTGCTAACCACTCTATTGAACTGTCTCTAATGTTAAATTTCTTGTAGCTCTCATCTATAGTATTACTGGAGAAAACTTGAAACTAGTCGGGGGTTCGTATTGATGGATTTTTATCACCAAGAAATAGAAAATGGTGCAAGTTTTCTTTGTTTTGAATACTGGACTCCCAAGTGATGGAAAAAGGATTTGAAGTGATGTGAAAATAACCCAAAGGTTCTTTCTCATATTCCTAGAAAGAACAATGGTTTCAACTTCATCTGTTGTCCTGGTCAGGAGAGAATGGTTAGCATCTTCCCTGACAGGGACAAGGAAACAGACTTCACTTACCCGCTATCAATTATCACACACCCACACGATAAGGCTAACAGTTCATGTGGTGGTTCATCTAAAACCCAAATTTTGCCTTACCAAAAAAATGTCAAAAGAGGTTTTCTAGTCTCTCATTCCCACACTCATTCAACTTATTACGCAAATTGTAGAAACTAATGACATGCTTGCTTATTAAGAATCGGGAAGTCGTAAGAATGAGGGAGAAAAGTAATTGACATGGGATTCAACTGTTTCCTTTTAAGAGCATTTCCACCGGTGAGGGGGCAAAGGGGCAAAAGGCGGTGGGGCCTATTGGAAAATCGCCCCTCTAGCCAAAAACGTGTTTCCACCGGTGAGGGACAGCTTCCGACTGTTCATGAGGGGCGGGATGGAGGGGCTGCCTTTCGCCCCTCCACTGTAGCAGGCGGGGTGCGAATGGCGGAGCGTGCGGCGTGGCTGGGGGAGCGTGAGGCGCGGGTGGAATCCGAGGGAGAAGGCGCGGGTGGAAATTCCTCCTCTGGGTACACCGATCTTGGGATAAAATAATCCTCTAACAGATTCTTCCCCCGGTCATGCCTTTTTCTATCACGGTTTGGGGCACGACCGAAGTGTGAACCTCGGCTTCTTTCATCGTCTTCCTCTAGCATAGCTATCCCAGCAACTAGTTGAGCGGTTTGCCTCATCCTTTCATCCTCTTCAATAGCACGGTTATGTGCCCTTTGTTCTTCATCCCTTTCAATTTCCTCCATACACTTCTGGAAATAAGACATTGTGTTTAGATGCCAAAAATGAAGAAGATGAATATGGAGAAGATGGAGATGAGTGAATATGTGTAGGTTGCTCGGGTGATATTTATTGACAATTATGTTAGTGAAGGAAAGTTGGTTGGAGGAAGGTTGGTTGGAGGAAAGTTTAGTGAAGGAAAGTCGGTTGGAGGGAAGTTGGTTGGAGGAAAGTTTGCTGGTGGAAAGTTTATTAGAGGAAAGTTTGTTGGAGGAAAGTTTGATAGAAATGTTGTGAAAATTTCATCGGTATTTACGACGGGTAAAAAAGTTGGTCGGTAGAGATTTTTAGGATATTTATCTATTTTTTTTATTTTGATGAATTGTATCTGCCCCTTGCCCCTACCCCTGTTGGGTGGAACGAAAAATAAAAGGCAGAGGCAATTCAGATGGGGCCTATATGAATAGTACCCGTCTTTGAGGTTGCACTCTTGCCTTTTGCACCCTTGCACCCGCCCCTATGGGTGGAAATGCTCTAAAGTGATCTAATTTTCGTTTACCTCCGGTTCCTACTAGTGAACATGTGGTAATATGACTCATCTTTATTCGGCATCCTCTTCGTATTCTTGTCTTCCTTTACCATACTTCATAGCCTAGCCCACCGATATTTGCAGTCAGGTAGTCCTAGATGTGCTGTTGGCCTTTGCTCATCAATATCGTTTTTGCTTTTCGGTATTGTTGTAGAGATCTGATATGCAATAATTATTGTCATGGGGAAATGGGGACCATGTCTTTTGTACCTGCATCACCCACACAACAGAGGGGACCTTGTTATACGTCAAATGGAACCTACTAACAAAGTAGATGCTTCATATATGAGAGAAGTCCCGGAAGAACGTGACATTCGGCAACATCAAGAGGAGTACCCTAGCACGTATACATCTCCGAACATGGGCCATCTTTCAGTATTATGAAAAGAAATATCACGAAACTGTAATGGACAAATGGACTAAGAAGTTGGTAAAAGACATTTTGTACTTAGGTTCAAACTCTTCTACTTCCATAATCATCTCTAGAAAGTCTTCATGGTACCTACCATAAGCTTACAAGTCAAAGAAATACAAACGTTACGAAAGTTATCTCTAATTTCAAGGTGAAGAGACATCTGAAGGTTACACTTGTACATCATCGTCGTCACCATATACACTGTGAGCAATCTGCCAAACCTGAAGACTGTTATCTTCAGCTACACTAGAAATGACCCACGGTTCGTGTTTGTTCCACGAGAAATCTGATATCTTTGCTTTGTGACCACTATGAGCGAAGAGAAGTTCTGGTGGACCATCTTCTCCATCTCCGTCTTCCTGCTCATCCCCAATCCTAAATCCATCACCAAATTAATTGTGAACTTAGATGAAGTTAAACCCAATAATCCTCTCACATCAAATAAACCATGAAAGTGAGACTTCTCAAAGTAACATAACCTAAAAGATAGACCGAAGTAAAAGCATTTTTGGCAGGGATCTGCGAATCATGTACCTGTTGAGGTCCCAAACAATCAACCTTCTGTCATCGGCGTAAGATGCCAGCACAGTTTCATGATTAGGATCCCATTCAACCTGAAATACCTCCTCTCTGCAAGAAAAAGTAGAGGATTTGAGGATCTTATTACAAACGATGAATAGCCAATCAATATGTTTTTTTATATGAGAAGACAAGGTCAAAATGCATGGTGTGAGTTTCAAGAACTTCACCCGCACAGTATATTAACAATCTAAGTGCATAAAAGCTGTGAGCTTAACCATCATCCTTGAGTTGAGACAGATGAACGAGAACTCATCGGTAGTAGGAGACCCGCAGGAACAATGTTTGAGGTTTACATTGTACAGATAATTTTCTGAACCATCCAGTCAATATCATTGTTATAATGTCGGTAATTACAAATGCGTGTGACATTGCATATACACAGTGGTGGATGTACATGGTGGTGAGGAAGGGTTTTTAAATATATATTTAAATAGGTTGTTTGTTCAGGGTGAGGACCCGCTCTAATTGACTTGCTAATAACAATGAGTAAGTGCCCCCCAATGGGTAGATTTTCTAAATCCGCCACTGCATTTACATGAACCAAAGAATGAAGAGCACATATGCACCAACGCTTAATATGCTAGATAAGTATCATGCTATGAAGAACATATATTACTACAGTATAACCTGAATTTTTAAGGCCTTGATGTTAAAGTATGGACTTAAAGCACCTAGAACCAGAAAGAAAGGTAAAATGAAATCCAAAACTTAGTTTTTGAAGAACCAAAAAGCAACCCCAACTTTGTACATCTATATCAATAGAAGCATAGATTGATGCTAGTATAAGTAAAGGGGAACTGGAGCATAAAAAGCTTACCCGTGACTACTCAGAGCATGCACTGGCACAGTCAGCTTCCGCATATCAAACAGGCCAACAGTAGTATCTGAAGATGCTGTAGCCAAAATCCACTCATTATACGGATTGAAAGAAAGATAGTTTACCTGAGATCATCAAACAAAGGACAAGGAAAAATTAGACAATAACAACAACTAATGCGAAGGCACAAAAGAAGTCTTCTTTCAAAATCAAGGAAATAAGTTACTATCAGGTACTTAGTAGCAACGACATGAAACATTGCAAACATTCAACATTGGGGGCCAAATGACATGAGAAATAATATTGTAAATTCTCAAACACACGTGTGACGGAAATGGTATGTGTTTCATAAAGGATAACACCTAAAAATATATAGAAATTGTTTAGAATTGTATCACCTCTTTCTCATGAGCTTTCACACAATGCTGGGTTTGGTTTGTTCGCAAATCCCATATCATCAGCTGACAATCATCCCCAACAGACCCAAACAGGTGCTCGTTCTTTGAATGCCAAGACACATCTCCAACCACACTTTCATGACGCTGACAAAAGGCAATAACAATTCACATACTCAATACACTTAGCACCGCATAAGAAATGTGTACAACATATCAAAAACCACAAGTTTTGAGTCCAAAATTACCAGAAAAACATGGAGTGGATCAAGCACTTTCTCCTGAGCCAAAGCAGACACATCCCACAGACAAATTTTACAGTCATATGAACCACTCAAAAGGTAACCCTCTTTAAAAGGGCTCCAAGACAAGCCATAACCTTCTTTTTCATGACCCCTCAACCTCAAATCAGGATCACAGCCACCATCTTCAGGCTTCTTTTCCTGCTTGCTACAATCAAACACATACACCTCAGCACCACTGGTCTTTGCCCCCACAATGTTCCGCTTCTGCGGCATCCACCGTGCCCTGTTAACTTCCCCATCAACACGAATCTTCTGCACTATTTCCACCTGCAACCAATTCCACCATAAACAGAACCATTTTCAGCTAGACATTTTAACAAACACTTTATGGGCACAACATACTTCTCCAAAATACCCACTACCCACAATTCATTTCACCAAAATAAGCACAACCCACATCAAATTTCCCACAAATATTGCGAAATAATTAGCAAAGACAAGAAATTTCCATGAAAAAAAGGAGATAAAAGGCTCAATTTCGAAACTACCTTAGGGCACACAGGGTCTTGTTGAGAAATGGGGTCGAAGTTGGGCCGGTGGGAAGTGGGGAGGTAGGCGTCGGCGACCATGAGGAAGTTCGGGAAGTCATCGGCGGTGTGGGTCCCGAGGACGAGCTTGTGGACGGCGAAGGAGGGGTCGGATTGCGGCTGCGGCGGCGATGGGCCCCAATGGACGGTGAGAGATGGCCACTCGAGAGGGTGGGAGATGACGAGGTCGTAGAGGAAAGGGGTGTTCTTCTTCCACACGGCGTAGTCTTCCTCCACCTGCGCCGCGTCTTGCTCCTGGTCGTCGGCCATGGCTGATGATGTTGCGGCGGTGTCTGAGCTGTTCTTTTGGGCTTTGCTGTGATTTTCCCGCCAAAATGTGATGAGTGAACTCACAGTGAAGAGTGGAGGAGGGTTTATAAAGAGAGAGTAAATTGGGTTAGGACAAGTTTTGGGCCTTTTGGCTGGTTGGGCTTGTCTTGTAGGCAAGAGGTCATTTTGGCCAGCCCAATCGATGACATATCATGAGGATGTCATTGCCTATGGTGGAACCCTAGGACCAAGAAAGTTTTTCTTTTTCTTCTTAATTCTTCAGAGCTACTATTACATTACATCATCTACTGACTTTACCAATACACTAATGTCCAAACACTAATGACATTGGCTCACCCTCTGCTGGAATATTAATCACATCGTATTTCTATATTATGCACTTTAAAAAATATTATATGGAGAGCAAGTAACATTGTTTTCGGATTTGGACCCAGTCTACCCAAAAAGATCATTTTGGACAAAATATTCCATATATAGGTTAGGCTGCATAGAAGAAGTTGTGAGGTTTTTGGTTTAAGTAAGTTTCGTAGCATTAGCGACATTGTTGACTTGGTACTTAAGCAAAGTTCGGTTGGAACACTGGAGCTCAAGATTTGGCCGGCTGGGGTCACAGATTCAGTTGGATCAATTTATAATTCCATTGACTCTTGTTTAATCTTCGTGATCACATACATTGCTTGAGAAGAGATTGCGTGGAATTTATGTAAACCATATTTTTGGTAATTTTAATGAAATTAAAAAAGTGCTTATAATTGTCACTAATTTTGAAGTGCAGTCGATCATCGTCACCTTGAATTCCAGCACTATCTGTATTGCAAAACGCCAATATAGCGTGTAGTGGACCATAACACTTTATCTCATTTCGAAAAAGCGATCAATGAACATTGCTTTTTTCAGATTTCAGATTTTATTTATGGACAATTTGGCGCTGCTCATCCTTGAGCAGCCCTTGGCTGCTCAACTTCCATTTTTCCGCTTTATCTTAAATTTTTTTCATGATCGGAACCGTTCACTTTATTCATTAATATGTCAAAATCATTCCTATAAAAATTCAATCAAAAGGGAGATCGTTTGGTTATCTAATTGTATGAACTATATGAACGGTATAATTAGGCATTAAATGAACCGTCAACATGTTTTACAAAGTTAGATAACCAAACGACCTCCGTTTTGATTGAATTTTTGTAGAAATGATCTTGATATATTAATGAATAAAGTAAACGGTTCCGATCATGAAAACAATTTGAGAGAAAGCGGAAAAATGGAAGTTGAGCAGCGCCAAATTGTCCTTTATTTATTCATCTGATGGCGAATATTAGAAATTATAACATTGGTTAGAGGGACGTCACCAAACTATTAGCTACTTAGTGTGCTATCTCTATGAATTCATATGAAGTTGTATTGAGCTACCAAGCATGGAAATTTCGAATCAATACAATACCAAATAATAATTTTTTAAATTTTTTTTAAAAAAATTGATACGAAATTTATCGAAACATTGATTAAAACCATCTAAATTTATAAAAAGAAAAATTAGTATTCTAAATTTTTTTAGTATAGCAAAAATTGATATCCAAATAAAATACTACAAATTCAAGTTCAAAACTGATAGGAATGTGAATGTTAATGTATGAATTTAGTTATTAACGAAAAAAACTTGTTAAAATTTGCCCTTATAGTTTCAAGCTGTTTTGGTTTTCTTTTTAACACGTGCTTCAGAGATATTTTGTTTCGAAACTCCGAAACACAAAATATTAGGTGGTTAAAATTTCGGTGCTCCATATATACTTATACTTAGAACCTGGCTTACGAGTTCACTATGCTAGAGTATATCTCACATTTAGAGACTGAAGACTCTACATCCCGCATTTGTCCAATCTATCTATCAGTTGGCATGATATTTCACCTAATCGCGTTATTATGTATCCGCCATAACAACCACAAATACTCTATTGTAATTGCACCATATATAATGTGGTTTGCGGGTACATAACTCAAAACAAAACTCCAAAAGCAACACCAATCTACCAAGGCAAAGTATCCAAAATATTCCACTGGACTTCAACAACCTCATATACAATCAACAGAACCAAACTAACACCTACTTCCATACTTTGTATTTTCTCAACAAATCTAACAACAGAAGTAATTGTCCAGCACACAGAGACGAGACGACATTGACAACGACCAAATTTAAATTCAACCAAAATTAAAATAAGAGATTCCATCCGGCGTCGTTTTCGCAAAAGTTTTGACAGGTCACATCACATGACAACGCACGCCTGCGGGTTCTCATCACTGAATGCCGTGGTGTAACGCACTTCCGTCGAGCTCGCACGTGCGAGGCCCCGCATCTGCGGGTCCTCACCCCGCACGTACCCGGACGGCGCCTTCTTGTCGTAGACGCCGGCCGCGTACGGGTGCGCAACGACGTCGTACGGGACGTATGGCCAGAACTCCACCTTCTTCCCCGTCCGGTGCGCGACACGTGACAGCACCCTCCCCGGGTCGACATATCCGACGACCGTCAGCTTGTGGGACTTCCGATCTACGTTCAGCGACGTCACGCCCTTCATTCCTTCGACCGATCTCCTCACTTTCCGCTCGCATCCTTCGCAGTCCATCTTCACCTTGATCTCCACCGTCTGATCAAATAAAAAACAATCCGATATTTTTAATTTGGATATCTCTGCATTGTACACGTGGCGGAAACCCACTGATTTGCACTGGATAATTGGTTCTTGAAGCCAAATACACTCAACATCAACAGCACATATACACAAAAGAAGTAACAAAGAAAGTGCAATCTTCCAGCTCAAAAGAGTAGGCAAAAATGATGTTATTCGAAAAGGTTCAAAATTTATGCACTTTTGGAATTTCCTGATTCAGACAACCAGAAAAGCAGAACACGTTCAGAAAGCACTTAATTTCACTTCCAAACACTTCCAAAATAATTGAAAAACAGTCATCAGATCTCAAATCTCACAAAAACATATAGAATTTTCAGATCAGGGCAGGACAGAGAAGCAAAGGACTTGTAGCTCCAGTGGTAAAGTATTTTGGTAAAAAAAAAAAGTACCTGGAATTGCCTGCGCCTCTTGAGCCTAGAGCTTCCACCTGAGCAATCAAATAGATCAGAAATATGATCTAAAGCACCCATTTCTCAACCCTTCTGAAGATAAAAGTCACACAAATTACAGATGCAGCAACTTATGAAAGATTTCTGAGAGTACGTGGACTCAAAAATATCTTAAGAGCTTTGCTAGATTTTGATTTTTCAGAGAGGAAATAATTGGACTACGGACAAGTGACGAGTTGTTGGGCTTCTCCATTTTATAAGCAAGGATTTTGTAAGTCTGTGTGTTAAAATAATCTGGGTCGTCCGTATGGTCCATTTAAGAAGATCTGGGTCGTCAGTTGCTGTCGGTATATCCCATGAGGGTTTCACGTTCTGGATTGCGAACACGTGTCCCTCCAGCTACGATGTAGTAATCAGGTGGGAGAGAGTGCATCGACGACGGACGACGGCTATCCATGCACCGACCCGCGTGGGCCTGTGGGGTTTTTGGCGCGACTTTGCAGGTGAGGCCCACGCTGGAAGCCGGAATGTTTAATGCGATGTGTTGCAAGTTGAGTGGCCGTTGGATGGGGCCCTCTAGGTTGAGTGCGGTTAAATGGGTCACCGTGCCGGGTTTGAATCTTGGATACCACAGCATGGGTTGCCGTATTCAAACATGTCGATGATGTGAGAAAGAGGAGAGAGTGCTAAAGAAATTTTAAGTTTGAACATATTAGTATTTGGTTAGTAATTAAGTAAAGTTTTACTTGTTTGATGATCAAAGTATTTCGTTAACTCAAGGGCAGAAAGTGGACTGTCAATTCAAGAGTTCATAAACATCTATCATTAGATAAGTAATACAACGACATTAAAAAATCGAATTGCTTTTCTTGGAATCCAAGGTCGATTTAGGTTTACAAAAGAACTTTCCTTTTAGCCTCTCCCTCCTCCTTCCGACATCCGCCCTTCACCATCATTCCTCCAATCTTTCACATATTTTCTCGCAAGTTATAATACAAAAAGTGAAAGCTAATAACTGAAAGATAATTTTTATCCACCTTATCATTTCTCTTCTTCCGCTAACACGATATTTTTATCCTTGAAACTTTCAAAATTACCCACAAATTACATATATATTTCATAAGAACTTAAAAGTTTTTTTTTTTCAAATCTAACATTAATTTTGTGAATGAAAAATTAAAATAAAATTGAAAGACAAACAACCACTTCGCTAATGGAAAGCTCCTGCCACTAACATCGTCTCTCCATGTATCTTTTTTTATTTCAATGGATAAAATTGATAAAAAGTTGCTGGTTGTGAGAAGAAAAATGTTACTAGGTTCTTATGATGTATTATTTTTTATTTTATGGTAATTTAGGAAAATTTTATAACAAAAATGTATTATTGGGTGAAAATAAATAAATAATAGATGTAGATATATAATCTCCTTATTTGAAAAAATGATTATCAAATGCTCCTTAATTCTCTGTTTCTAAGCTCTTCTCCTTCAAATACAATGCCTTCTCCATTGCTAAAACTTGTCCCTTCTATTTGTACTTACTCAACCAAATCTTAATTAACATCCATTTGAATCGGCTAGTAATTTCGCAGTTTCAAAAGTTGAAGGCGAAATGCTACTTAATTTGTCGTATTAATGTGAAAGCTAGAAGCTGATCATGTCTGACAGGTTACTGCCAAAATACTACTCAATTAGGCTGGATTAAAGAAAAGTAGCAGGTCGTCTTCTGTCAGATTATCGAATACATTAAATTAATCAGGGGTTTCCTATGCGATTAATGATTAATTAGGCTCTGCATGTACATGTACTAGACGCAATACCTGCGATATTCACGGGCGAACATGAATTTAATTTAAGAGGATGAAGAAACTTCTCATGTATGTGGATTTTTTGAGATTGAATTGAAATTTTGGTTTTTTCACTGTTTATGAACAGTATCTTTCACTGTTCCTGAAGAAAAGTACCAATGTACCCTTATGCATTAACCAAAAATTTCAAAGATGAAAGGGCAAAGAGGTCATTTTACTCCACATATTACTGGTCATAAATAGTATCTTTTTACTGTTCATGAACAGTATCAGGATGGGAAAATGGCTCCTTTGCCCTTTCAACTTAGGAACTTTAAAAAAATTTTATTAATACATAAGGGTAAATTGGTACTTTCACTGGCCCTTAGAGTACTGTTCATGAACAGTGAAAAGGGGGGTTTGTTTTATATATTAGTATAGATAGAAGACATCCAAACTAGCTCATAGTTTCCATTAATCGCTTCAATTTTGTAGAATTTCTTGCCTGGACCTACATATAAATCCGGCAGATAGTTTGAATCTATAGTGCGAGTTTTCAAGTAACGTTAGAATCAGTTACTCACTCACACACAGTATGCACAAAACCTTCTTTGACTTGTGAGCTCCATAAGCATCAATTGTCAATAACATTTATTTAAGCGCGTGCCCGCAACTCACATTAACTTTCTACTATATTTTAAAAGGGTAAATTACAATTTCATACCATGTAGTTTAGGTTAAATTTCAAAATGATACATGTACTTTTTTTCTTGCATTTTAGTACCTTATACTTTCAAATCCTTGTAATTTATGTTCTACCGTTTGTTAAATCGTCAATTTTTGGCTATTTAGTGATGACTTGAATGCTGTGGAGCCTATCTATTCACTCTTCCCTGTCATCTCTGGTCTACAGCACGTGGTACAAGTATATCGAGTAGTTTCAAGTCATTGGAGAATATGGCCGTTAGTAGTTTTGGCACCATGATTTTTGCTGTAGATACGCAATCTATTACTCAAACACTAGTTAATCAAACCCACATAGTCCACATCATCTCTCGACAACCGAAAATTGAAGATTAGACAAATAGTAGAACACAATTGCAAGGTTTAAAAGTACAGGGTACTAAAATGCAAGAAGAAAAAGTATAGGTATCATTTTAAAATTTGACTTAAATTACAGGGAACAAAATCTCTCAAATTTTTTAGTTGTTGGAAACTGGTCTTTACACTAACCTGCAGTGGTTTGTATAACTGACATCAAACACTACATGTGTAATTACTTAAACCTCAAAACCAACAAATTGAAAAGCTATCTAGATGCCCACTATTCAGAATCCATGAGATCATGCCTTGCCTTTTTCACGCGGACTGGTCCATCGTTTAGATCATGCACAGCACGCTGCCTCCCCCATGCTTCCTTTACCATCCAATTCGTCACAAATGGCCTCGAATCTAGATATTCTCTTTGGTTTCTGATTGAGACATTCTATCAAACACCTTAGAGGCCATGTTGAACATCGAGGTTTCTATACACTTTATGGTCGGAATCTTGCGAAAATCAATCACATTACTGCTCTTCTCGTATATGCGTATCCCATTTTTCGAGTTTAATACGAACGGACTCAAATGAGTAAATGATGTTAATTAACTATAAGCATCTTGCGATTTTCACTTGTAAAGTTTGTATTTAGTGGTCTCTCTAATCCTTATATGGCAAATTAAACGAGTTTTATGCATAATTGACCAATTCTAATAGAAATTCAAAGAACCTTGACACCCTTTAAGTGTCTTCCCTTCTTTGGTGTTTTGTTTTCTCCTGCAGCTTTAATTATAGATAAGGCTCATGAGTCCGTTACTCATGCTTTTCCTTGTATATAATAAAAAAAGGGCGATTCAAGAAGACTAGAGAATTATCAAAATTCAAAATTATGGCAAAATGCAGCATCCTTTTAGGCCTCCTCCTAATTGCTCTTGGTTGTGCATTGACAAATACTAGTGGTAAATCTATCAAGGCAAAGCATTTCGGCTCTAAACGTGACACTTCCGTTCCCCTCAACCGGAGCAGTTTCCCGAAGGGTTTCGTCTTTGGGACAGCTTCATCGGCTTACCAGGTACCTCCGTGAGGCCTTTTATATCTCAAGGTTTTAGATTTTCATTTGTGTTCTGCTTGCTGATTCATTGATCAATTGATTTGAAAATCAAATGTACGATGACTTTTGTAGAGTGCGAATAACAGTTCCCTTTATAATGTGTGTGGATTTCAGTACGAAGGTGCTGCGAATGAAGGCGGAAGAGGACCATGTATTTGGGATACATATATGCACAAACATCCAGGTCTCTGCTGTTCTTTCCATTTGCTCAATTTGTATCAAATCTGAATTAATTGTGACATGTTATTGAATATGTCATTTTACAAAAAATCAATGTGTTTTGATGGGAAAAAAAATTAACAGAGAGGATAACAGACCACAGCACTGGAGATGTGGCTGTTGATGCATATCATCGCTATAAGGTACTAAGTAAGAGTTTTAAGTACAAATCTTACTTTTGAAGAAATTCATGACAAACCTGATACATCATATATCTTCCATGGATCACAGTCTTTAATGTAGAGGCTCTGATTACGAGGGTTAGCTAATCAGTTATATTTTGTTACAGGAAGATGTTCAGATTATGAAGGACATTGGCCTTGATGCTTACAGATTCTCAATCTCATGGTCCAGAGTTTTACCAAGTAATCAATTAGACAATCACATTAATACATTAATCTCTTGCATCTCATATTGCCATCGTTATCTAATCTGGTTTGATTTGAATTGTATTTAATCAGCTGGAAAGCTAAGCGGGGGGGTAAATCAGGAAGGAATCAAGTATTACAAGAACCTCATAGACGAGCTTCTAGCCAAAGGTTATACATGAACACAGAAATCATCAATTAAGCAAGGTACTTTCTTACTTTGCTACAATGTTATACTAAGTGTTGAAACATTGCAGGTTTAAAGCCCTTTGTCACAATCTTCCATTGGGATCTTCCGCAAGGTCTTGAGGATGCTTATGGTGGTTTCTTAAGTCCAAAGATCATGTAAGTGTGACAATGACACATTATTTACCAGTTCTCTTGTAACTTGTTGACTTTGTGATATAATTAGATTTAAGGGTGTTTTGGGTTCATGTACTACAGAAACGATTTCCAAGACTTTGCAGAGCTCTGCTTTAAAGAATTTGGTGACAAAGTTAAGTATTGGATCACGATAAACGAGCCATTAAGCACCAGCAAGAACGGTTATGCAAGCGGGAAGTATGCTCCGGGCCGGTGTTCTGCTTGGCTACAAACAGGCTGCCTTGGCGGAGATTCGGGGGCAGAGCCATATTTAGTCACACACAACCAACTTCTATCTCATGCTGCCACAGTAAAGTTATACAAGGAAAAGTATCAGGTATTGCGAAAACAGAACAAGAAAATGAGTTAGTTACCATGCCACTACTAAATAGTACTAATTCAAGTTTCTCGTGATAAATGTTGAACATTTACAGAAATCGCAAAATGGCGTGATAGGGATAACGTTGAACTCCGATTGGTATGTCCCAGCAACTAATGCAAAGAGTGACAAAGATGCTGCAAGGAGAGCATTGGACTTTGCTTATGGATGGTATGCACTTAAGTTGGTCTTTTATATGTGTACTACATAATGTGCTTATGGTTGTTCAATGTTGGAGTCTTTGGTTTCATTAGGTTCATGGATCCGTTGACAAAGGGTCGGTATCCGCAGATCATGCAAACTCTTGTCAAAGATCGATTGCCTATGTTCACGAAAGAGCAATCGGAGATGATCAAAAGTTCGTACGATTTTATTGGACTGAATTACTACTCAGGAACTTGGGCAGCTAATCTGCCTCATCAAGCTGGTGCAAAACCAAATTACAAGACAGACTCTCAAGTTAATGCATCAGGTGAGTTAAAACTGAAGAGCTCTAAGTTTATACTGCAAATAGTTATGTACTTTTCATTCTTAATCAATTTTCTAACAACGTTTTGAACATAATGTTAATGCAGTTGAGTATAATGGTGTCCTGATCGGTCCATTGGTACGTACATGCTAGCCATGACCATAAATCAATTATGCGATCTGCATAATTGTCTTAAACTGAGTTTAGTCTCCAAATTGTTCTTGGATCAAGTTTGAACTTGTTTTCAATGGTTTTGCAGGGTGCTTCAGATTGGCTCCATGTTTACCCGAGAGGAATTCGAGATTTGTTGCTTTACACCAAGCGAAACTATCATAATCCACTTATTTACATTACGGAAAATGGTAAGGAAATTACTGAATTATAATTAGCTCGTATATATGTCAAACATACTTTAAGTAGTGACTGAATAACATTCTTGTGTTACCATAGGATATGATGATCCCAATGATCCCAAAATACCACTTGAGGAAGCACTAGCCGATAAGAAAAGAATCGATTATCTTGATCGCCATCTTTACTACATTCATAAAGCGATCGAGTAAGTACATTATGCCTAAAAACTTCAACATTGATTCTCGACTCTCTGAAGAATAGTTTGGGTACTAAATGTTCCTCCTATTTATGAGCAGGGACGGCGTTAATGTTATGGGATACTTCATATGGTCGTTGTTCGACAACATGGAATGGAATACCGGTTACACTGTTAGGTTCGGCATCAACTATGTAGACTTCAAAAACGGGTTGAAAAGGCATCCGAAACAATCAGCCGAGTGGTTAAAGAAGTACCTTAAAACAGATAAACATGTTAAACCTCAGATATGATATGAATCCTTTCTTCAGAGTGAACTTAGTCTGTTTGATCACTCGTTCTCGTAACTTTTTGCGGCAGAATTGTAGATCGACATGTCTAAAGTCCTGTTAGTACTCTTGAAAATGTAAATATATTTGTATCTGATCAGTATCTAATCTTGATCATAACATAGGTTTATTATTGGATGATAAATGACACACATGGCTGAGCATCTAGATCTATATGACATATTAACTTATGCAATGTCTAGGAGCTCAGATGGCACTCTTTTTTGTCCTCTTCATCTTTGTTTCCACCTTTCAAATGTATGTTTCCATTTGGTTGAAAGTGCATGATGTGCAATACCCTCCTGGAAATTCTATTTGTTAATGTCAAATTGTCAATCATCCCAAACTGTTTGATACCATTCCTATAGTCAGGTCAATAGGCACTTCCTATCACGTGAATAGAATCGACTAGATGTAAGTCTAATGATATATATCATTCTATGGCTTTGGAGATGTTCGAAGTTCAAATATTGATCTCATGATAACAGAAGCAGAATGCATAACAGTGCTACTGCTATTAGGTGCTACCCACCTATTTGGAAGACTGCAGTTTGTCCAGAAAGGCTTCAGTTCTGGGCTTTTTTCCCAAAAGAACTTGGGAAATTGTCTAAAATGACCCAAGTAGCAAAATTGTATTCCAAATTGTTTTGGTCAGCATAATTCATTCCAAATTGTCAAAAATATTGTCTATTTACACAACAAGCCCCTCATGCTATTTACACTGGAAGCCCCTCCATCTCCATCGCTCCCCTCCCGCCGCACGCTCAACTTCACCCTCTCTGGCCACAGGACCTCCATCACCGGTGCCGCCGGCTTCACCCACGTCTCTGTCGTTGCCATCATAGCCCACGCTCTCATCGGTAACATTAGCCGGCTCGCCACCGTCAGCGAACCCGACCCGTGAAAAGTGAAGTTCATCGGTCCAGATCTCCACCGTCAACCATCTTCTTCTCGGCTAGCAGTGAACCCGACCGCTCAGAAGTCGCGTCGCCAAGGTCTCGTTGTTCATCTCGTTCGTCTTCGTGGTCTCCACCGCCAAATTGCCAAATTGCCCAGCGACGGTCTCGTTAGATTTGAGTAATTTGGGCTGAATTTTGGAAATTGAAATTGATTGTGAAATGGGTTTGTTCTTTATGTTCATTTTCAAGTTGCTGGCCGGATTGTGTTGCAGTTCGTTGGGATTTGTTCTTTATGTTCATTTTCAAGTTGCTGGCCGGATTGTGTTGCGGTTCATTGGGGTTTGTTTTAATGTTCATTTTCAAGGTGCTGGCCGGATTGTGTTGCCGGATTGAAAGTTGGGTAATTGTGTTGAAGTTTGGAATTCAAGCTGATTGTGAATTTGGGGTTGGTGTTGTTTTGATGAGGAGAGAAGAATGCCGTGAAATTGTCGGAAAAAATGGCTGAAGTTACCGAGTTAGCCTATGGTCGCACTATGGTCGGACTATGAGGAACTATGGTCGCACTATGGACGCACTATGAGGGACTATGAACATGTGGATGAATTACAACTAATCTGTACTAGAAAGACTATGAAAGACTATGAGGGACTATAAGGAACTATGATCGCACTATGAGGGACTATGATGAATTACAACTAATTTATACTCGAAAGACTATGAGTGACTATGAGGGACTATAGTTGCACTATGGCCGCACTATATACCGAGGGATTCAATTGCAAAGTGTAATAGTATTTTACCTAAGTTGAATTGCCCGCTGCCCGTTGGGCCATTTTAGAACAGAGTTTGGCCTCTTGGGTCATTTTAGACAATTTCCCAAAGAACTTCAACAACATCCAGACCCAACTAACAATGCGGGGCCCACTATGTAAAATGAGGATGGAAGAAGTTAATTAGGATGTAAATATACAGTTGGTAGATTGGAAGGAGAGAGACAATTGGAACAGAGTGGTTAAGCATAGGGGTGGGCACAGGTTGGAATGGGGCGGCTATTGTCATAACCCGCACCCAAACCATTAGAGCCGATTAATCCAAAAACTAAAACCGCACCCATGATTTTGAGCTTTCAACCCGCGCGGTTCGGTTACTTGTTTTTTCGGTTCGGGTACGGTGCGGTTTCGGGTTTAGAAGCTCAATATATCAAATGAAATACAAATAAAAAAATTATTCAAATTTAGGCCTTAAAAAAAATACTAGATTCAAGTTCAAACATCCATAATCATCATCTAAATTAAAAATATTCAGGTTGTTCTTAATACATAAACACCAAATTACTAATGATATACACATCAAACATCTAGAAACTTGTCAAAATAGCTAAGCAATGAATCAAGGAATCAAAGAACTTGGGGTTTAGATATGTGTTCCCGAACCTGAAAATTTCGACACGATAGGAGGCACTGATTGGAGATGGAATTGCTTCTAAGATTGAAATGTGAGAAGTGAGGCGGCAGGAGGGAGTGAGGTAGAGTTAAGTTACCCTAATTTTCTAATCCAATGGAGAGATCCACAATAAGTGTTTACAACACCCAATTAAATATTGCCATGTGTAAAATTAATTAAATTTTTAATTAAAATTAATTAATACCGGTTAACTGCGGTTATCCACGGGTATGAAAATTCTACCCATATATCAAACCGGCAAAGGGCGGTTCGGGGGGGATTTGACTTTTTTTTGTCAATGTGGTTTCTTGCGCGTTTTTTTCCTCGGTTTCGGTTCGGTTTTGTGGGTTGATGGTTGGTGTTGGAACTTTGGATTGAATTTCAGTTTTATTGTGGTCAAAGTTCAAACAAGTTGTTGACAGCAATCGATTAGGGTGTTGGAAATTTTGGATTATTTGATCTTTAATCACATTGAAAACAACACAACCAAACGTCACAAACACTAACCCAGTCAAAGTTACAAAGTCTGAACAACACAACAGACGTGTTGATTTAAAAATCAAGCAAACAGAAAGTAATAAAGTACCTAATCTTTGCATGCATGACTGAGCAGCCCTGTTTTTAGTGATTACTTGTTTGTGTGGACAATTTGGTTTTACTGATTAGTGATTACTGATTACTGACTTGATAACAAAATGAAAACAAAACCCTGCAGTCAAAGTCACAAAAGATGCAGGAGACAGCACCTAAAAAGAGCTTTATAATTAACCAACTTGTGTTTGATTGTCTTGGTTTTATCTTTTTGTTTTGCATTGTTCAAAGGGCTTTGAAGTTTTGGAGGGTGAAGAGAGAAAGGCGTGGGAAGTTGCATAAAGAAGAAACTTCACATGAGTTGCATGTATCGTTCTCCAAGACAAACAAGAAGACCTGACATGACCACATTATATGAGAAGATCAACTACCGACTCTTTTAATTTGCTTTCCCTCTCCTTTATGAGCGATATTTCTTCGTAAGAGCAGCAACATGGAAGGAACTTGGGAGCCCTTTTCCCAACACAACACAACAGAAATGCTATCGAATTTCGACCATTATTGTATGTGTAATTAACATACATGTATCAGGGTTTGTTTGGAGCCAATATCACTTATAGAGAGAATCGTGTTCATATAGATTATTTTGATTTGGAATTACCTAGTCGATTGTGTTCTCATAAGTGAATTTCAGTATTAAATCATATTCTTGCTATATACTTTAAGTTTACTGTTTGTATCATGTTTACACAGTATCGCCTTCCACCCCTACAGTGGCTACCTTCAATTATTGTTAAAGAGCATTAATGTACTCAATTAGTAAAAGATTATGCTTTGAATATATGGATCATGTCACTAGGTGTGGTTGGTTGGTTCCAACCAATCTCCCCATTATAAAATTCCCAAGACTAACATAGATCATATCTCAAGATATCATAGTATTGACTAATAATATTACGCGTGTACCCATAGCGAAAATCGACTCGAAAGTTGAAACTATTGAAATTATTTTTCCAAAGGAACAAGCTACAAACAACATGGCTGCCGCATAAAAAGGGACAAACAAAGATGATGGCTTTGAACACATGACCTTGCTAAGCTAACCCAGGTGCATCTGGGACACAATGAATAAATAACCCATGGCCCATAAATTATGCTCCATCCAAAGTGGTCCATATAGACCACCAAAGGTTAAGGTGTGGGTCTATCTGTTTTCAAGTCATGAATTGAGGCATGAAGAGCCAGTCTCCTGCATCACACCTCACAATGGTGGGTCATGAAGCAGGAGACTTCCCAAGTCCCAACCATAAACAAAAAAACATCTATTTTGTGAAGAAAATTGAGTACAAACAAAACTTATCAAGGTTGTTCATACTACGTAACAGTGAAATGACAAAACTTGACTTATCGTTTAGGGTAGACTTGGCCCGACCATATAATCAAAAGTGGATTAGAGAAGAGGAAGGATCGCATAATGGTGATCCATCTTTTGACATAAAATTTTGTAATCATCCATTCGTTTACCATCACATAATTCCTATTAGCTAATGTGAACCCGATCATAGTTTCGTGATGTTCTTGAATTTAGTCACTATGAATTATATTATTTCTTTACTGATAAGCTAAACGAGAGGTTCATGTATCTATTTCAATATATGGAGGCACATTATAACACCAAATGCAAATCATCTTAAATATATCTTGAGATTAGATGGGATTGGAAAACTTTCCACTAGGAATTACTAGCTATTTTGTGAACTTTTTGTATCTTGTGGACCCACAAGAAGACTTTGTACATAGATGAGGGCATTGCCCCCAAAATGGGGAAGTGAGGCCATGAAGTGCATGCGTGCGTCCATATCACACTTGCCGAAAGATATGAAAAAACAAACAATGAGAAGCAGTTGGGAAGTTGCAGGAAAAAAGACTTTTCTTTTTCTCTGCATCCATCGAATACCATGAGATATTTTAGAGGTCTTGGATTTTGCCCATTTCATCAGATCACAGACTCAAAGCACGCAGAAGATCCTCAATAATAATAGAGAAATAAACAAAGGAGAATAATAAATACATCAATAAATAGCTGAGTCAATGAAGTGGTAGATGGGTTCACATGGATTGCACCTATTGATTGCAGAAACAGTCACCCAAATATTCACAAAGGCCTCATGCCACTCATGGGTTCCTGAAGCTGACAGCCACATGCCTCCACCACCTAAAAACTGTAATTTTTTTCTCTTCTGCAGGGAAAAAACAACAAATTTGTAACAAGTTTCTTCAATTTTCAATGCATAAAGAAATGGAATTTGGAACTTTCTTTTATTTTCCATGGACTGTAGCCTTTAGTGGCTGTAAGCTCTGAATCTTGATTATAGGACAACAATAAAGGAAAATTGCATGTCACATTGAAAGATATATATCATAATATTATACCGTTTTGACATATTATAACATATAAAATAGTTATACTGTATAACTTC
This sequence comes from Spiraea crenata, assembly GCA_033992175.1. Taxonomy (NCBI): domain Eukaryota; kingdom Viridiplantae; phylum Streptophyta; class Magnoliopsida; order Rosales; family Rosaceae; genus Spiraea; species Spiraea crenata. Next base: position 2,967,007 of record JAVBHV010000055.1, on the reverse strand, counting down.
ATTATGTGGTGTATGTGGCCACAATTACATAATGCAGAAAGGGTGAATTAGCTGGCAATATCATTTATGAGTTGATCAAGTTTCTCTCTATCTCTCTCTCTCTTGTCAATTTTCAGAGATGCAAGATTAGGACGTGCTTCAAATCACATATCACATTCACAATTATTTGGTGGAAAGAAAGAGTACCATTTGCCAATATTTTTTATTTTTTTTGAGACAGTTCCATTTGCCAATTTTCATTGTTTTTTGGTGTAGACCGTTCTTTAGTTTTATTTCACTATCTATTCCTCACTAAGTTACCGACATCAAATTTTGACCTTTTTTATGTACTCTTCTATTCATTGATAAATCTGTTATTTTAACTACTAAAAACTCAATATCATGAATTTCATTTCGTACGAGATTAAGAAGCATTTTTCTCACAAGTAAGATATGTTACCCGTATTATGAGCTCAACATTAAGACGATTTTAACGAAAGATCAATTTCCGGATAGCAAATTTTGGATATTAATAATGAATACCTATGCATGTGAAGAAAAAAACTGAAGGAATATTAGCTCAAACCTTCCATTAGTCTTTAAATTGTGATTAATTAGGGCATGGCAAATAAGTTAACGCAAGGATTTGATTTCTGAGTTGGTGTGCACGTCATATTCCTATCTCTAAACAAACATGCACAATAAGTGGGTTTCATTAGGTAAGTCACGAATCACTCATTACTATGTGGTAATTACCTTGTAGGTATCTTCAACTTAGGCAGTTTCGATAGGTTGATTGACCAAACCGGTTTCGAGTGGAAGGATTTCAAAGGAAATTGCAATGTATATGACTAGAGTATGGATGCAACTCAAACATTTAGGTTAAATTACGAGATTACCCCAATTCAAGAAAATGAAATACAAGATTGATCAAATTACGGTTTAAACTAAACTCGAACAAAAAATGCTTTCGAGATAGTTGGATTACATGATATCAATCAATAATAAACCAATTCGATAAGAATACAATAAGTTAGGATTCCAACAAGTTAACTACATAATCATGATAACCAATTGGAGATATCCTAATATACCTTGAAAAATCAAGCCAATTCAAACAAATTGATTAGGAATAGAACATGGTAAAAACGTAACCCGTTTAGATTTGAACAACTTTGTTGCAAAAAGATATCCTACGTTTAATCTTCTAACAACTACAAGGATTAGCATGTACCACCTTTCCTAGTAATCATGCATTGAAAGGTAAAATCACCACATCTTTTTTCGGTCAATTATCTTATAGGCAACAAGATAATATTTACCTGAATTGATAAAAAAATTTCCTCAACTCTTAAGCATGTTCCCCAAAACATGAGTTAGATTACTTAACAAATTAGTACATATCCAATTTACGTGCTTATATATCAATACCTTGTAGAGTAATAATACTATCAATTCATACCATATGAATCGAAGTAATCGTATCATGAAAAGTGTTACCCCTGACTGTGATGGAAATCAAGAAAAAAGAGAAATAAGTTTACATATTAGGGCAATACGATCTTTAAATCCATACCATATATTTTTTTTATATTATTTATTTTTTAGTTTTTTTTTTAATTTTTTAAATTTTAATTTAAATTTAAAATATTTAAAAATATTATATTAAAAAAATTTTAAAAATTTAAATTTTATAGAAATAATTGTTATTTGTGTGTTTGTGGTGTTTTTGTTTTTATATAGTTTTTATATATTATTTTATTTTGTAATTTTTTGTTTATTTTTGTGATTTGATGGTGTAGAAAGTTTTTATATAATTTTTTTTTTAATTTTTTGAGAATTTTTTTTTTATTATATATTTATATTTTATTAATTTTTTATTTATTTTTGGTAATTTTTTTTTTATATATTTTTTATTAAAATTTATTAAATTTTTTTTATTATTTATTTTTTTATATATAATTATAATATATAAATAAATTAATATATTTGTTATTTATTGTATTATTTTATATTTTTTTTTTATTTATTCTCCATATATAGAGTAGTAAAAATAGTTAGACATATCAAACCATCATATAACAGATTAGAATGAAAAAATGCAAATGTGCCCGAATAATGTACCTTTCCAAAGAACTTTACCAAAAAAAAATAAAAAACTTCCCAAAAATCAGAAAAAGGAGAGAAATAAAAGGATCCTAGTGTGGATGTTTTTTTCAGCCCCTTTTTCCCAGATGACTAGAAAAAACTGACGTGTTCATCCACCCACTTGGATTGGAATTGAATTCCTCTTTTACTCCCTATTCAAAAACAAACAAACGCTTCCTCTGAAATCTCTGACCCGATAGTTTAGTCACAAAATCTGCATGTGTACGTTGTTGCTTACCGCGTCCCCTACATCTCTCCCTTTAATGCTCCTTTTATATACAACAAAACCAGTAAACAAACCCACCACCACAAACCAAAACCAAACCCAAAAACAAAGAAAAAGCTTTCATCTTTTCGAAAGTTTCCTGTTCCTTTTATTAATTCGATCCCAAATTTCTATGCTTTCCATTGAATCCATTGATTGAATAGTTGTTGGGTTTCTTCAGTTTTTGAGCTGTGTTTCATGTAAATGCTTCCCACCTCTTGGCCACCACTTTTATGATCAAATTCCCCGGTGAAGCAAAACAAGTAGTGTTTTTGGTGCCTGAGTGATCTGGACAAAAGGGTTTGGTTTGATTTTTGGCCTTGAGATGGCTATTGAGGCGCAGTTGTATTCAGAGAATATTGGGTTTCCATTGTTTGGGTCACAGGATTGGGTGGTGGAGAATGGCGGTTGCGGTAATGGTGGATTCAGTCAGTTTTGTTTCAATGTTCAACAGAAGCACCAACTTCAACAACAGCATCAGCAGCAACAGCAACAACTGCAAAACCAGCAGCAGATGAATCAAAATCTTTGCTTTGAAAACAGTTTTCTGGTGCCCACTTTGGAAAACAGGACTAGTCCCAACAGCATTATGGCTTCCTATTCTCAAACCATGGAAGCTCAGGCATCAAAGCAGAGGCAAGAGATTGATGAGTACATCAGATTACAGGTTAGAATTAGAACCAGTTTTCAGTAAAGATCGCAGTTTTATGACTTGGGTTCGGATCAAGTTGTGATTTTTCAACTTGGTTCCATTCATTTTGAATGAAAATTTATTTCATGTAAATGGTTTTGGATTTGTACTGAATTCCCATGTTTTTGTTTTGTGAAAAACAGAATGAGAGACTGAGATTGGTGCTGCAACAACAAACAAAGCAGCAACTCGCAATGCTGCTGAAGAAAATCGAGTCCAAAACACTCGTGATATTGAAACAGAAAGATGATGAAATCACACAAGTCAATCAGAGAAGAATGGAGCTCGAAGATTTCTTGAGGAAATTGGAATCTGAAAACTTGGCGTGGCAAAGAGTTGCACAAGAGAACCAAGCCAGGGTTGAATCATTGAACAACACATTGGAACAGTTTAAACAACAAGCTTCATCATGCTTCATCAATGCCGCAGAGGATGCACAGTCCTGCTGCGGTAGCACACAAGATGAAGACGAAGGTGAAGAAGCGGAGAGTAACAATGGTGGTTTTGATGAAAATCAGAGGTTGAAGACGATGAGTGTTTGCAGAAGCTGTAATTCTCGAAGTTCGTGCGTTCTGTTTCTCCCCTGCAGGCATCTCTGTTCATGCAAAGCTTGTGATGCTGTTCTTGACTGCTGCCCTGTCTGCAGAGCACCAAAGAAGGCCAGCATTGAAGCATTGATTACCTAGGCAGATTTTCCGGGAAAAAAAACGATGGGAAGAAATTAAATGTCCTTGTTTTTGGCAGGGTGATGTTATGATGACGATGAGGATGGGTAGAACTGAACTGAACAGAACTCAGTAAACAGAACCAATTTCGATGCAAATGTTATTTGTTTTTTATTTTCTTTACTTTTTTTTTCTTCCTTTTTTTGGGATTTCTGATTTTAGATTTTAGTTTGTACTTTAGTCAACCAGAAACCAAATTGAACAGAAATTTTTACAGCACAGAGAGCAGGAGCATCTTTTCCTTTCATGGTGGTGTTTGCCTTTTCTTTTGGCATTCACTATTTTCTCTGCTTTCCTTACTCTAATCATGGGAGGCTGATTTGATTATTCATATCAGATTGTACCAATTATTTTGCATTTGGGGCAGTGCTCTGAGTTCACATTGACAGGAGGGTTGGTAGATGTCAGGTTAAAATATACAGTTACAGTTTCATGCAACAAGTAATTCTTTTATTTAATTTCTTAAACAAGTCTTAATCGCAACTTAATTCATTGGATCAAGACTATCTGAGGAGGGTTCACTCGTGGACTCAAATTATATAATCGTGTCTGTATTAAATACGAAGTCGATTGTTAGGTGCACACAAAGTCAAATAGGCACATCTCAAATCTGCGGGGATGGAGACCTTGGAATTTCTTTAGGTCCACATTACCCGAGCTTTCTTCTTTGGAATAAGCATCATAATCTACAAGCATAATATGGTCCATATCATGCCCATCCTAGCCTTTTAGGTACCTATCCTAACTTCTTGTTGAAGCTAGGTAGAGAAATTTGTTTCTTTATGTTCCAAGTTTTGCCAAAATATAGGGCCAAATGCGTTGTATCCTGATATTATAATGTGAACGATGTCCTTTAGTAATTTTGATATTTGGACCTAAAAGAACATCATTCAAAACAATTAACCTATGAAGTATGGAAGTGGGAACGGCGAAACGATACGATACGAAACAGCGATTCCTCACATCTCACAAAAAGATTGATATGAAACTTTATAGAAATGTTAATTAAAACCACTTAAATTTATATAAATCAGTAATTCGAACTTCCATAGCATAAAAAAAAATTGCAATCCAAATGAAATGCTACAATTTCAAGTTCAAATTTGAAGGGAATGTGAATGCTAAGGTATGAAAGTAGTTAATCATCCAAAAAAATCTTGTCAAAATTTTTCTCCACGTGGAGTTTCAGAGTGCTTCCGTAATGTTTTCTTTGCTATACGTGTTGCGAAAAGTTTCGACCGTATTTCGGTGCTTTATAGCAATTAACCATTTTGCTTTAAGAATATCACGAGGGAAAATTAACCATTTTGCTTTAAGAATATCACGAGGGAAAATGATAAAAAAACGAAGCATTTCGAATAGGGCATCACCAAAAAGAGTCAATGAAGGACCCAAGCCTAATGCGTCAAAGATTTCGGTATTGAGCCGAACTCATTGATTAACAAAGTAGCACGGCACATTTTCGAAATGGTAAGTATTTGATTGAGAGTTAACTTACATGGAACGCAATTTTCCCATTTTTCAAGTCAAACAAAATGTTGGAAATTGGAGAACTTAAATTAAATTAAGTGATTTTAAGGGATTACTTGGGAAGTAAATAAGAAAGGAGTAAACCGTTGACCGGAGAGATATTGGTCCGGTGGTCCTCCTAATTATCCGCTGCTTTTTCCAGGAGTGAGCATCCGTACAGCTTTTCGTTTTATCTCTTTTCTATTTTAATTAAATTATTAATTTATTAATTTGATGCGCAGCGGGCGGAGTGTGATGATTCAATTTCAACGTGCCCGTCTCGTTCGTTTCCGTGATATTTCGTTCTCTGAAAAAACTGTTCTTCTGTGGGTGGGGCCCTTTTCACGATTTTGTGAGGACAATTTAATAGTATGAAGGCAGAGATTCCGATTCCCACTTTTGCTGCCGCGTTCACTGTTTAGGAAATTGCATGTATTTTACCTTTACCTGTAAAACGGTAACAATATGGAGAATTTCGATATGTTTTCATAGTCACGTGTTATTATTAGAGTATATTTAGTTATAAGAAGGAATCAAAAATAGTAATTGAGAATGTGAATTGGGAATAGGAACCGGATAACCAAGTGGAGTTTTTGTTCTTAAATTGGAGTATGACTCATTAAATTTTGATTCCTAAATGCTTTAGTAAATATAGAAAAATGAAAGGATCGGAATCATTCACAAATCATCTATTCCATTTCCTTTTAAATAAACATGCCCTTAATTTATTATACTTACTTTGAAGTAGCGGTCTTGAACCATGTTGAAACATTTCAGACTGAAAATCAGCCTTCGGGCGGGCTAAAACGGGTCTCAGGCTTGTCTAATAGCCTTGGCTCACATCGGGCCGATTTGGTTTTAGGATTAAAGGATTAATGCATGCATTACTAGTTAGATTAGCATGTTGGTTGGAAAGTAAAACACAATAATAAGCACGCAGCTCGTGAAGCTAAGCACATCTCCTTGGGTCATATTCCTGAAGCCCACCATTAAATGAGCGGAAGTCCGACCAACAAGTTCCGGTTCATGGCCCATCTCAGAAGCCCAAGTTGTGGATATCGCGATGAACTACGTAACCACTTGCATTATAAAAACACCAGATTAATTTGAGTTTCAATTTCACTATTTTGTACATATCAAGAGGAAGAGGAATTAACAATAAAAAATTTATAGAAGTAATCACAAAGCCTAGATTAATTTGTTTTTTGTGCATGAGAAGATGCTTCCATTACTTAAATCAAAGATTGCACCACACTCTAGAACTTGGGAGAGCCACTTGTAATTCTTCCCTTCATCCATACTTAAGACTCATAAGAGGACAAAGCATATGTGGCTAATACATTTTCTATTTGGGTGATTAAAATCCTCATTGCCTCATTAACAACCTACACAGGTATTCTACTTTTGTTATCAAAGGGCAAAGGATTCGAATCACTTTAAATATTGATAATTTTATGAACCACAATATTGTAGAAGAACCAATTGGTTGGGTGGCATTAATGAATCTCACTTTGCTTAAAGATTTGATTTACAAAAATGCATCTAGTTAACATAATATATTCCAATAGCATATGATCCAAAGTTTTAAATTGCAACATGGGATCCACAATGTATGCTATAAACTTAATTTTCCTATGAAATTTTAATTTGGTTTTCCTTTACATTCTTTGCGTTTCTAATCGAGCAACTCTTTTGATTGCATATTTTATCTCTAAGAATTTATTTTTATTTATCAAGACTCGGTTGCACAAAATAGGCTATTTGACGTATTAACTGAAGAAACATGTGTCACATCGGTTGGTTTGTAAGCCTTGCTCACATCACATGTAAAACTTTCATGTATAAATTAATCTTCGATTTTATTCCATTTTATTTTTAAAAAGAAGTTTCCAATTCAAATTTTCAAGAATAATCATAAAAGTAGCTTCTAGTTCTCAATCAATCCTCGAATATTTTTATTTTTCTAATACAACTGGCCTAAGTAATGCGTACACTTACTTCTTACAAAACCCGACCCGGTTGCAAAAGCAGTGCTCGGATCCCAAGTTGAATTGCACAAGCTACCCTATCCGAGCAGTCATCGTCGTCGTCCTCCTCCTTCATTTCCCAATTAGGGTTTGCAGAAACCAGAAAGTTCAATCGGAATCCGAGTCTTAGGGTTAGGGTTTCCACCCCTTACATTGCGATCTCTGCCCTCGAGGTCGAAATTACCACTCCAGCAGGTAGATTTGGTTCAAATTTTTTCCACTAATTTTCATCTGATACCTCCAATAAAGCTGATTTTTTTGTGTGATTGATTGAGTTTGGGCAAATGGGTTTAACAAGAAAACTGTAAATTTGTGTTTTTGCAGGGTCAACATTCATCGGCTAATCCAATGCATTTCTTGTGATTTTCAAGCTGGTAAAGGAAGCTCCAATGGCTAAGAAATCTGTAGCTCCACAACGAAGGCTATCGAAAATCGATGTCTACCTTTACATTCCCAATATTATTGGTGAGCATTTACTTTGAGCTCCATTGTGAAGTTGGAATACAAACGGTGATGTAAATTTGATGTGTTGCTTACTGGGAATGCAGGGTACATTAGGGTTCTTATGAACTGTTTTGCTTTTGCCCAATGCTTCTCCAACAAATACCTTTTCTCCGTTCTGTATTTTTTGAGGTGAGAAGTGATGATTTTGAAGAATGTATTAAAGTTGTGTTTGGATTTGGGAGTTTAGAACTCCATGTTCAATTTCTTGTGTTGGATATTTTATATGATTTAAGTTTTCGGTTCCAGCTTTGTCTGTGATGGCGTCGATGGTTGGTGTGCTCGCAAATTCAATCAAGGTATGAGCGTTTGCGTGCTTGCAATTTTGTTTTTTTGAATGAAGGATTGTGCTGTTTATGCATATGTACAATTGTGGTGTAAAGTCAGTAGAATATCACAACGATAACCATTAAGCATTGACAGAACCCACTAATTACAAATATATCAAAATTATTTGGCCTTCACCAGTTCATTGACATTCAGTTCTGTAAGGGGTTACATTTCTGGACTCTGGCTCGTACTGTACATAGTGCCTCTGGCTTGAATTTTCAAGTTATGTTGTTAAGCAGGGAGGTACATAATATGGGTATTAATAGGTTTCCACACATACTTAAATATTTATTAGCGGCGTCCGTATTCTAGGTGGTGCAGTAGAGCATTGGTGAAGCATTCTTTTTCTAGCAAGCAGTAAATTTGTGGCATCCTTATTCTAGGGACCAGTTCTACGTTACTGTTCTGCTATATCTGTTTTCTGTTTCCTGATTAACGACTGTAAGGAAGATTTTTGTGGTGGGCCTGTATGATTCAGTTATGGCATTGCCTCTTATCAGCAGAAACTTGTCAGTAAGATTGATTCCTCCCTTTTCCCTTTTCAGTTTCAACATTTGGAGCTGTTTTGGACATGGTGACAGACAGGTAATCTTTGATCTGATCTGCAGTACGTCTAAAACATGAGCATGCACACACAGATGTACTTGTACACGCGCACAAGAAATAGTATTGCTGAACAATATCGTATTCTACATTATCCCGCTATCTTATTTATTACTCTGTCTTGTATATCAGGATAAGCACTGCATGTCTCTTGGTAGTTCTCTCACAAGTATACCGGTAAGAAATTTTAGCTACAGTAGACCTGGTGGTATATTTATATCTACATGTTTGTCTTAGCTTCTGGCGGGCTACAATTGCAGGCCTGGCTTCGTTTTCCTCTCATTGCTTGCCTTAGATATTGCTAGTCACTGGCTTCAGATGTACAGGTAATTTGGTCAGATATGCTTTTATCTTGGGGATGAACGGTGTGGTTGATCTGTGACAAAATTCCCTTTGCTAATGCTTCTGTACGTTTATTTGCAGTACTTTCCTGTTAGGCAAGGCTAGTCACAAAGATGTGAAAGACAGCACTAATTGGCTTTTTAAAGCATACTATGGGAATCGGATGTTTATGGCTTACTGTTGTGTAGCATGTGAGGTAATTGTTAGTTTGTTTGTCTATCTACTATCAATGGAAAATTTTCAGTAGATGATACCCTTATCTAAATTTGTGTGATTTCTTTGCAGGTGCTTTATATAATTCTATTTCTTCTTGCAAAGAATGAAACTGAGAACTTGATTGATGTAAGTTCTGTGGTGTTTCTAGGATATCAATAAAAAGTTACCAGGTTCTTTTGGTTTATGAATTTTTCTTCTTTCAGGTTTTAACGGGTCTTGCAAAGCATATTACACCTCTTTCTGTTCTAGTTGGTTTGAGCTTATTTGGATGGGCAGTGAAGCAAGCGGTTAATCTTATACAGGTATTGAATTGTTCTTTCATGATTCAAACTTCAAGATCAACTTAGGGCAATTACTTTACTTTCTTGTGTTGAAGAATTTCTGTGTGTTGGCAAATAGTTTAGATTCTGCTAAAATATATTGATAATCTGGTAGTATTGCATTATGATTTAGAGAAGTTCAGCATCCATCCTGCATTTGCATAAGAACAATCATGAATGCATATCTTATTGTTTTGTAGCTGTTTTAATATTGAACAAGAGAATTGAATAGTGTTAGGGACTTCAGCTGAGAACAGAAGATCATAGGGGATTTAATTGGATAGGTGTTGATCTAGTTGCAAATGAGATGAATATGATTGAACAAATGCTGAATTTAGGATAGCTTTGAGATGTTAAGATTGTAATTTGAAGGACACTTGAAGGTATAAGTCTGATCGGCCTGATTTTTCTTTGAGATTCAAGCAGTATTACATTACAACACCCATTTTGAATTGAAGTGTAGAAGTTAGATACCATTAAAATAAATAACACTACTGGGTTTTATCACTCTTTGCTAATTCGCTGTCCGAGTATCCTTTAGAATCGGCCTTTTCATATTCAAGTCCTCTAATTCTTGGTATCTTAAACTTTTGTGACATTCATTTCATGATTTCAGTTGAAGACAGCAGCAGATATATGTGTGCTTCATGATATCAACAAAAAGCAAAGTGCTTAATGCATATCACTTTGAACAGTAGGCGCATTCTACATCCAGCTAAAGCTCAGAATTCTTCACGTTCAAAGGACTGCGCTGTATTACTGGGAAATAGAATGATGACAGACTTAAAATGCCGTTTCTCTTTCATTTGTTTCAATTTTTTGTGTGAAAAGTAGTGCTGAATCAGAATTGGATCTTCTTTTGTTATCATTGAAGGAAAAAGGAAAATAGAGGGCATCTTCCTATCTTCTCTACTATACTGTTCTCCTGTTGCCATACTGCTCATCGCACACTTATAGGATCTGGATTCTCAATGGACCACATTCTTATCCTGCAATGCCCGCATTGCAGTTTGACATATAGACTGGAAATGCTCTTATAAACCATTTCAATTGTATGTAGACACTTGTAAATTGAACGATAACAAAGCATGTAACCAGACCAATGCTTTGCTAGCTGGCATCAATCAGTCTATTGTGGATGCAGAATGCACATTGTCCTAGACATTGGACTGCTACGAACAACTGATGCAACAAAAGAGAACAATTCGTCTAGAGAAACTGATCAAGGTTTCCCATTTAACATAAAGCAAATCCTTAAACCGATCTGATATCTACCATAAAAGAATTACATTTGTCAAAGGGCTGCCCTCTATAAAAACTTGAAAATGCTTTGAAAACAAAATAAGATGGTACTTTCAAGATGCTGCTCCAGATGAACTTTTGCTCTAAACAACTCGAATAATCCTTGTAAGACCTTTATCTAACACTCTGTGAATAAGCCTGCAAAACGCAAATCTCAACTGGATAAAAAAAGACTAATACAGGCTATACCCGAAGAACTGGCTGATGATTATGGCCAACCCAAGAGCAATTGCAACCAGGGAAGAAGCCCATGTCAGTTTCTCTGTTATTCTCGGAATTCTATCCTTCAGTGCCTCACTAGCTGAGCCTAGAAAGACTGTATAGCTTCCCATTGCAACTACTGTCCCGACTAAAAACATAACCAGAAAGGCAGCGCCAGCAACGCGAGATGGCAAAGCAAGCGCAGGCAAGACCATCATCAATGCATCTGGCTGCAGTCCATGAACAATTCCTGTGGCAAAAGTAGCAAAACCAATCTTCTTCTTCGCAACCTTAGGGTTTCCTAGAGATTCATAGACACTAACATCGCACTCGCCATTCTCCAAGGCAACGCAAGGACTTGGGACTTCTGAAGCTTCCTTGATCCCCATAGCACCAATAACTAGTAGAGTAAGCCCCACTACTCTTGTGCCCCATGTTCGGATAATTTCAATATGGAGCCGATCCTTTAGTACCAGAAAAATCAATCCAAAGATAACCTGGCCAGCGTCGTGGCCACATCCCCAGAGAGCGCCAACTAGAGCACTTTCAATGCGGGTACGTCCAATTGAGAGTGGAGCCAAAGCAGCTAGATGGTCTGGCCCTGATAATGTGTGTAAACAACCGGCAAAAAAACCAGTCCATGCACTGCTAAGTAATTCAGTCCGGATCAGTCTTCCCCCAATAGCAGCAGCTGGGTTACCTGTCTGTGTTGCAGTTTGAAATGATGCCAAAGCTGCTGGTGCAAAAGCTGGTTGTGTTAAGATCAAAACAAGAGCAGAAAGCACAACAAACGCTCGAGTGGTGATGGCCTGAACATGTTAGGAATATAAAGTAAGTTATCTAATCAAAATGAACGGATTAATCATCATATGAGAAAGGTGAAAGAGTAGCTGGGGATTCGTTGACTCCCATCTACATATTAAAAAAAGGTCATCATAACTTTTAACTGTCATGTAGATTATAGTACACTAGTGGTAGAATATGGTAGCTGTGTCCAAGTACGAAACGGCCATGAATGTTGTCATTATAAACTTGTGCAGATAGTATCCCCGATGTTCCTACTCAAATCCATGAATTCTACTAAACCCTGAACTTGTACCCCATTCTGTTCGAAAACCGCGTGGAAAATACGACATTAGCTATGGATAGGGCCAAACCTTTAGGGAAGCTATTCTCCTTGAGAACCCTCCAGTTGAAAATCAAAGCTTTGCAAGTCAGAATCAACAAAGGCAGTCATTTCTTTCATACAAGATTATAAGGGAGGATATACTATAACAAATGCGGTTTCTACCATCGCCTCCTACGACGTGAGCTATTAGAGAATGATGGGAAATTACAATCTCGTATAATCTAACTGCATTTAAAGAACAAAGATAACTACATTGGATTGAAAAATGATTTGAGGCTATTAACATAACCAAACATTTCAACACCCATCAAACCAATTGTTTACATTTTCATATCCACCATAGTAATTACATCGCAAGAAAGACATAGTAAAACGTAAATGTAGCAATAATATGATTAAAAAAAATACCCAACAAAACATTTAAAATTAATCAAATTCATTATCAACAATACCTTCTGTTTGTCAGAAACCCCAGCTGCGATCTGGTAGATAATCGTCGAATTCCGCCCCGACCCATTTTCCGGGTCGACCCGGTCCGACGACGGAGACGGCAAATTGCTCGACGGGGCCGATGAAGACGACGAAAGCGGAGATGGGTTTTGATAATTGCAGGAAACCGAGCCGACCCTTTTGAAATTGGGCGATTTTGAGGCGGGGAAGCCGAGTCTGGCCGAGTCAACACGGGCGAGTCGGGGGAGAAAAGGGGAGGGTTTTAGGTGGAGCTTCAAAGGGGTTGTTGTGGATGAAGAGGACAGAAGCCTTTCCATGGCTTCTCTCTCCTTCTCTCTGTTTTGTGCCTCTTCGTCTTCGTGGATTTTGGTTTCAAGGATTTGGATTTGGAGGCAAACAATTTGCAGAGAGAAGGACGGATGAATTGTAGTGAAGTTGAAATGAAGAAGATAAGCTCGCTGGCTCAAACAATACAGTAAAAGGTTTTTAATTGAAAATTGGAACTTTAATACTTGGATACTCTTTTTTGTTTGTTAAAGATAGTGAGTTGAAATTGAGATTTAATAGTTGAAATATTAATTATGTCGATCTCATTGAAAAATATGTTTCTTTTTAATTATCAATATGAATCGAATTTGAGCTTTATTTAATCTAAATGGACAGAAAATATCGCTAAATTAACTGATTATATAATTGATGTTGGATATTGAGGTTGATATTTGTAATTGTAATTTCTTAATTTCTTTGGTGACCTAATGCTAACCGATTCTGCATAGCCCGCCTAATTTGGTTGCTGACTACATTATAGAGTTGTGGTTCTAGCATAATCATGGTTCATTGCCAAATACATACACCAATTCGGCAATCTACTTTCAAACTCAGAAAATTGCAGAGATTATGTTGGATGTGAATAGTTAGTTGGAAAGTCAAGATTCAAGTGACGTTATTACGGGGAGGGAGTCTCGATTTCAAGTGAGGAATTGGGAGTACATTGCAACCAACTTCGCTAAGCTCAAATTAGCTGGTAACAGAATGAAGGGTGGCAAACTTAGGGTGGAGTGGTGAACTTATTGTTGATGATTTTTAGTTAGATATTGAAGTGCTGATTGAAAACAATAGCTAATTACAATTTATTGTCATGGATCAAGAAGTGGGATACATGATATGATATGTGACTATTCTAAGTTGGAATAAAACTCTAATGGAGAATCTTATGGCCTAAACTTTTCCACAGCAGCCCCATGAACAAATAGAATATAGTAGCCTTCACGATACACTCTCTTTCTTGCTCCCCACTATTATTTATTTCCATTTTCCACTTTCAACTTTCCACTTTCCTGGTCTTGAAAGAATGCAGCACTCACTTCTATTGTGTTTCATTGTTGTCATGGTCAACAAATTGACCAGGAGCCTGCCCTATCTTCCCCAACTCCCACCTTCTCAAAAGACTTGTCAACTTTAACCCTTCGTTATAACGTTTGAACTTTTAGTGCACCATAGTTGCTTGCAAAGGCTCCATATAAGGAGAAAAGTTTCGGTTAGACTTAACTTGCTGCAAATATGAGGTGGTTTGGTGATCATGTTTGGACTTTTTTGTACAAGGAGGTGGGAGTCTTAAATGCGTAGAGGATAAGCTATCCGTCCTTGATTTCATAGCACACAAGAGCTTCAAAGAAGTTAAATGGATGAAGAAGTCCAAATCAAAAGCACGTTTGTCCCTCACGTTTACACATACATGCCCCATGCTTGCGTGCGCACTCCACATGCACTTACCGAAGAAATTTTGGCCACCAAATGAACATGAACTTGATGCAGTAACGTTTTGAAAGCTTTGGTGGCTTCCCATTCACCTTTTGTTTTATGTTTGCTTCATAAAGCCAAACACCCAGTAAGCCAAATCTGGAATATATTTTAGGAATATCCATTTGTTTTTCTTTAATAAATTACAATATCCATATGTTTTGTGTTCAGTGTATTGAATTTGGTTGATTGCCATGTTTTTGGTTTATCTGCTTTCATTTTTGGTCCTCCTAAGCTTAATGAGGTCCAGCTCAACAAACTCAAGTTTTGTGACTATAGACAGTGGGCTTTATTTTGAAGGAAAGATTGGACAAGCTCATTGGTTTCATATATGGGTCAAAATTTTCATAGTTGTGTTGGATCCCCAATGTAATTCAACAACTTGGCATCAACCCCAATTTCCAGTCCAATGGTTGGATACTTTCAAAGGCCCAATTTCCTCACTGTACATACAAGTTAGATGATTTTTGACACTAGAGTATGCACCAAATCTTTTCTTCAAAAAAAGGTATGCATAATCTTGATCTTCATCTACATGCTCAAACATAACGTTCTCCTCCCAAAACCATCAACTCAGGTAATCTTTCATTTTTGACCGAAATATTGAAGATTGTATTCCTCTTATGTGTTTCATTTGCTACCAATCCGTGACTAATGCGTAATCACTCAGAAACGATGAACTTTCATTTCCAGTACTAACTGCATCAAAAGAAGAATTACACTTCTCAGGTTGCTGAAAAATTGTCCATATGATCAATATCATTTCCCAATAATCCATCAAGGATACAAACAAATGTGTTATGTTATGTGTCATCCAACCCAAGAAGCCAAGTCATCATTATCTTATTCACAATGTGAGGTCCAAGAACTCCAAAGCATCAAGAGCACTCACTTGAACCTCTGAACAAAGTACACTCTATCCACCTATACTCAAACAAAACAACCACAGTTTCTCACATTATTTCCCACAAAAGGATAAATATAAGTTTGAAATTTAAAGAGCTCTTTCTGCTTCCACAGTCAGCATTCCTCTGAGCTGCTGCTGACAAGCTTCCATGGCCAAACCAGTTTCAATTGAGGTGTGGAACCCAAATGGCAAATACAGAGTTGTCAGTACCAAACCCATGCCTGGAACTCGCTGGATCAATCTCTTGATTGAACAAGACTGCAGAGTTGAAGTAAGTACTCCTTTTCTCTTTTAGGGTCTTGTGTTTAAGAGTATTTACTCTGCAATGTCCCGAAAAATTTAGGCCCATTAACTATGTGAATTTGATGAGTTCATGTTTGGTTTTTGTGTTTAGATATGTACTGAGAAGAAAACAATTCTGTCTGTTGAGGACATTATTGCTCTGATTGGGAGTAAGTGTGATGGAGTAATTGGACAGGTGAAATTAGTTTAGTTTTTCTTGTTATGTACTCTAATAGTCTGGATTTTGTTATATTTAAAGTGGTTTGAATGTATCTGTGTTTTGGTTCTTCAGTTGACCGAAGATTGGGGAGACACATTGTTTTCTGCATTGAGTAAAGCAGGAGGGAAAGCTTTCAGCAACATGGCTGTTGGCTATAATAATGTTGATGTCAATGCTGCTAACAAGTATGGGGTTGCTGTTGGAAACACTCCTGTAAGTTTGTGATATCTTTATTTTTCATTTTGCTTTCATTTTTCCTAGTTGTTAAGCACATATACCTTTCCACCCAATATCATGAGTTGCTGTAATCCCCCACTGCAACATGCTTGCACATGTCGCTAAAAATGCTTTTAAGCTTCTACTATTTCTGTATGGTAGATGTATGGTAGATAAATAAATATTTTGGATTCTAGTGTTCTTTTTCTTTTGGTAAAGTTGAGGATATTTAAATGAACTTATTTGCTCATATGGTTAGGGAGTACTTACAGAAACTACAGCCGAGTTGGCAGCCTCACTTTCTTTATCAGCTGCTAGAAGGATAGTGGAAGCAGATGAGTTTATGAGGGCCGGCTTATATGACGGATGGCTTCCTAATCTGTATGATTACCATGTTATTATTGCTATTGATTATTTGCTTGTGCTTTCATGGTTTCTAACTAACAAAATTCATGTGTCTATGGCAGGTTTGTGGGAAACTTGCTCAAAGGGCAGACTGTTGGTGTGATTGGCGCTGGCCGTATAGGTTCTGCATATGCAAGAATGATGGTATTTTTCCTGGTCCAATATGTTAAATCTTGGTCTATCTGATCCTGTTTGCATGAAAGTGCCTTGGTCTAATTATTGGTATGCATAGACTTGTAATAAGCATCCTGAAGTCAGATTGTTATAAAGTAATCGATGTAGTTTAGAGAAATTTTAGTTCGATTTGGGTGATGACACTGTTGAAGTTCCACTGCATTATCCGGTCTTATAATGTAGCTTGTGTAGGCATTGACAAATGACTTAATACTTTCAATTGGATCATCGCTTTCTACTAGCTCAATTTCCTTTCCTCTAACCCTTGCTGATTCTTTACAAGTGATCGCTAATGATCTGATTCTTTCCAATTAGAGACACTACTGATAGTACTGGAATTATTTTTTATTTCTAACAGGTTGAAGGTTTTAAGATGAACCTAATCTACTATGATCTGTACCAGTCTACGCGGCTTGAAAAGTTTGTTACAGGCATGTCTGTTAAGTTAATTGCATAAATCTTAGCCAACTCTTTGCTGATACCTGTAAACTGCAATGTTCCAGCTTACGGTCAGTTCCTAAAAGCCAATGGTGAACAGCCTGTGACTTGGAAACGAGCTGCAAGCATGGAGGAGGTGCTCCGGGAAGCAGATGTGGTATGATTTCACTCCCTTCACCCCTCTTCTTTTCATTTTTCTTATCCTCTTTCTAATTCTGTGTTGTTGATTCTAATTCTAGATAAGCCTGCATCCAGTGCTTGATAAAACCACTTATCATCTAGTGAACAAAGAAAGCCTAGCAATTATGAAGAAGGTGAAGTCTGAAAGAACATTTCTTGTTTACATTAATATATACGAAATGTACACATATGTATAAAGTATGTCTATGCATTTACTTATTGAATAAGCCATACATGTCTGCAGGAAGCAGTCCTTGTAAACTGCAGCAGAGGGCCAGTGATTGATGAAGTTGCTCTTGTGGAGCATCTGAAACAAAACCCTATGTTCCGAGTTGGTCTAGATGTCTTTGAGGTAAACAAACTCGCCTTTCCCTGTCGAATTCCAATCTTCTTCCAGACACCATCACTAACATGTGAGTGGTCCATCACCGGTGTTGCATCAGGACGAGCCTTACATGAAACCCGGGCTTGCTGACTTGAAGAATGCTGTTGTGGTTCCTCACATTGCTTCCGCTTCCAAGGTAACTCCGGTCCATATTGGTTAAGTTACAGCAACATATACGTTATCAAGCTTAGAATTCCTCAGATCAGTGAGTAACTATGTCGATTAATTGTTGACGTAGTGGACTCGTGAAGGGATGGCAACGCTTGCTGCTCTCAACGTGCTGGTATGTCACTAACGTAACGTAACTAGATTCATATGATTCAAACATGGTCCGAAAAGATCATATGTGCAACATTAGCACTGATTTATTGACACCCTTTACATTACTATGATTTAGGGAAAAATTAAAGGATATCCAGTGTGGTCAGATCCAAACCGGATAGACCCATTCCTTAGTGAGAAGGTGCCACCACCAGCTGCCAGTCCAAGCATCGTTAACGCCAAAGCCTTAGGTAACAATATCTTTAGACCTATGTCGACGCCATCCACGGAAATTCTATCTACTGAAACTTCTGTTTCACTGCAGGTTTACCGGTATCAAAGCTGTGAGCATCGATGTAAATGGTTACATTCGGGTGCTTCCCGGTGCAAATTGAGTGATTGTTATGTGGTGGAAATCCAGGCTATTTGGCTAGCAAGAAAGTGCAATTGGGAAGAGTCAAGAATGTTAACGATGTATATTCTAAAGATGAATTCGGACAAGTTATGTAAGCTTATATATATTACTGGCTTCAGAATCCTGCAAAATAATGGAGATTACTTATGAAAGTTACAATCTTTATGCACATTGGGTTGGTAACTTGAAATTTTTATCTGGTTATTTGAACTGAGACTTTCTGGGTTGCCAATTCTCCAAGACTGACAGAATTACTTAAAAGACCATCATCTTACTTCTTTCAACAATTTGTATATCCAAAAACATAGAACGATCTCGTCTCCATTCTTTGATGACCTAGTGGTTTCATTAACAAGTTCATGACACGTTTAATTACCCTGAGGCCGGAGTTCCCCACCCTAAATTCCATTGTATAAAACGTATTACACGCATCATAAATGAATGGAACAATTATTTTCAATTTCTTGTAAATAAACAGAACTTGCATTCGAATCAGAATATTTGGATGTCCCTTTTCATTTCTTTCTAAATTGAATACTTTAGCATCTTTACTTACAAGGTAAGAAATGAAATGACACTTTCTACGGTCCGCCAGGTGGATTGATCCACCTACTTTTTTTTTGTTTAAAAACATTATGTGCCTTACACATGTTTTCCCAAATTACTCTTAAAAAGCTCTGGCAGACCGGTCCGCCTGGCGGACTGTAGAATTTTCCGAAATTGAAAAGAAAAGAAAAACTAATTCCTTATGTTTACTAATCCACTTAGAAATCAAATTTTAGTAAATCCTATCAAAGTTTAGGAATACTTCCCCCAAGAAGGGAACTTGACATCTGACATGATTTGGATATCCAATTTCTTTTCCTAATTCCTTTTCTCGATTTCTTTATATAATTAAACATGTTTTACATTCTAACAAAAGACAATTAGGGTTTGTTTATATGGAGGAAATGAAAATGGAATGAGGGTAATCATTCTCATTCCTTAAATTTGGTTTGCTTACTTTAGCACTTGGACATATAAAAATTATGGGTCAAACCACAAATTTGGGAATGTATCCCATTCCCATTCTCATTCCCCCTTTCTTAAGGCACGTTTACTTACTGGGAAAGGAAATGGAAGGAATGAGAATCATTCCCTTTCCTTTGTTCCCCCTTGTTCACTAACCCACTTAGGAATCAAAATACAGTGGGTCATACTTCAATTTAAGCGTCAAAACCCCTCAAGGAATTAGAATCGGATCCCCAAGAGGGTACTTGGATATCCAACTCCTATTCCAAATTCTGATTCCCATTTCCAATCCTCATTCCCAATTGCAAGTAAACATATCATTCCCATTCTGATTCTGATTCTATTTGTTAAGTAAACATGAGCATAATGAAAAGAAATAACTTTTGCTTTTTAAAGTGCAGGCAAAGAACAAGTTAAATTTCCCATTGGGAAACACGACGTCGCGTCTCCTCAGTAACAACTCATAATGACCGTCCAAACCCTTTTCCTAATTTAACCAAAAGTAAAAACTAATAGTAAAATACTCTCCTTATCCTATTGGGAAAAACTAAAACGTTGATTTTTTCACCTCCAGCCTCCACTATAAAAAACCCCCCAATTCTCACCCTCCCCCACTCACAAACAATTCAACCGGAGCAGTGAAATCTCCAAAATCTCCAAAATCCCCAAACTTTCTCTCTCTTCCCAATTTCTGAAAACCCTAATTGCGAGCGATGGCCGCGGAGAAGAAGATGATCACGCTGAAGAGCTCGGACGGCGAGACGTTCGAGGTGGAGGAGGCGGTGGCGATGGAGTCGCAGACCATCAAGCACATGGTGGAGGACGACTGCGCCGACAATGCCATCCCGCTCCCCAACGTCACCGCCAGCATCCTCGCCAAGGTCATCGAGTACTGCCGGAAGCACGTCGAGGCCGGCGGGAAGGGCGTCGACTGCGGCATCGATGCCAAGAGCACCGAGGAGGAGGTCAAGAAGTTCGATACTGATTTCGTCAACGAAATCAAGCAGGATCAGAATGTTCTCTTTGATCTCATCTTGGTATGTTTCCGAAAACCCTAATTTCATGTTCGTTGTTTTCTTGAATGTTTTGGTGAATTCTGGTTTTAGGGTTTGCTTGTGCTCTTTGATCTGATTGAATTATAGCAAATTTGAACAAATAAGTGATTAGGGTTTTAATTGGTGGATTTGTTAATGAGTAATCATCTTTATTAAACTTTATTCGACCTTTAAGACTTATTTGGGCTGTTGGTTGTTATGTTGTTTACTTGCCGTACTATTTGATTAAAGATTGTAATTTCGCTTGTTGTAGACAGTATGTTGGGTTTTTTAATGTGACTATGGTTGGTTTTAGTAGAGGGTTACTGTAGTAGTTCTGTAATTCTGTAGTTATTAGATGTGAATCTGTTAGCGAGTTATCGATATCATGTGGTAGATAGAATGTTGATCTGTTATTGCAGTATGTATTTCGCTTCGGATTCTGATGTGTTGTTAGTGATTACGTTGTATGATTATGGTTGGAGTAACAATTTTTCTTGCTAACTTTCAGGCTGCTAACTATCTGAACATCAAGAGCCTGCTGGATCTGACCTGCCAGACCGTGGCTGACATGATCAAGGGGAAGTCCCCTGAAGACATTCGCAAGACCTTCAATATCAAGAATGATTTCACTCCCTGAGGAGGAAGAGGAGGTTCGCAGGGAGAACCAATGGGCATTTGAGTGAAGCAGCTCGGCTTTCTTCAAAATGTCCATAGTATGATAGCAATGTCGATACGTTTATTAGTAGTTGGCCGTTCGTATTCCCAGTCTAGGGGGCTTTTGAATGAGAGCTATGTTCTCTTTATAGTTGAACTAGGTTTTGTTAAGTGATTGCTCAAGTCTAATGAAGACTGTTGCAAACACCTTTTGCTATCTTAATATGAAACGGCTTTATCGGTCAAATCCAATATCTTGATTTTCTTTACTGTGTTTTTGTTTCGTTTCCCCCTGAATTGGTGCCTACTTGCTTAATGTGATTGGTACGTGGTTGGTAGTAGCATGTGGTGCAACTGGGGTTGGATTACACTTTGGGGTTTGGCTTCTAGCAGTGTTTGTTTAAAGGATTGCCAACTCCTCTATTCTGTCTTTACCAGAAAGCAGCTTGCAGGGTTTCTTCTCTCCCTACACAGGCATGTCCCCCGAGCAACTTCCTCCATAACCACTCTGCTTTGCTTTCTAATTTGTCTATACAAGCAGCTTGCAGGACACCCCGAGTCCTCAAACAGACCCTAAAGGTTAATTTCCCCCAGAAACCGTTATGCATTGCCTTACGACACAACCCGATATTGGAGTTGGTGGTGGGAGGCAGGATATGTGTCAAGCAACAGAGGAAAATTTGCATTGTTCCATTCCAACTTGAATTCAACCTTGTTCACATTTAAGTCCGGACGACCATTTGCTTAACGACATAGTACTGCCTGCTAACACTAACAATGTTTCAAGCAAGCTCGTTGTTCCTAATCTCTGTAAGCTAGAGACTTTTTTCTTCACATGGGACGAAATTTGAAACCAACAAAAACATTGGTAATGAACTGTTTCATAAGATGTTACAAGCTACTGCAATAAAAGAAACAGAGCGGGGAGATAACACAATAAAATTAAGTGATTTTTGAATCTTGGACAGAAGAATTCAACTGTTTAAAATGACTGTTTATTCTTAATAATCTGCCTGCAAAAAGCCTAAAATTAACAAGCTCATAGCACCAGAACTAGTCCATCCAAATACATAGTAACTATAAATTAGTAAAGAACATAACTAGCAACTATAAACAGTAAAGAACATAACTAGTAACTATAAACAGTAAAGAACACCAGAAGTTTCTAACAGTCTAAATTGTGCAACAGGGTTCGATACTCTTTAGATAAAGCTGTGGCAAAAAGAAGCTTAACAGAGAGATTCCTTTTCTCTTCCTCAAGCATCCGGCACTTCTCTTCAAGCTCATAAACGCGATCTGGATTGCTACTATCCGAGTTATTTTTACATTGAAGCTTCCCAACAAGCATATTGTTCCTTTTTATCAACATTCGGCGCCTTTCTTCAGAGTCACGCAAGGCCTTTTCTCCATGTTTAAGTGCATCACAAAAATCGGTCAGGGACCTAAAAACTTGTTCATTTTCACATTTTTTCTGGAGAGTTTGTGTGTAGTCATTTAGAGATTCAAGTTTTGCAGCAATTTCTCTCGTCTCTTGCTCCCATTTTTTGCTGTCTTCTTGGTATGCGTCTAGCCTTGCCGCCATGTCTTTCTCTAACTTTTGGTGACTCTCTAACTGAAAAACCATAGCTGCACTCTCCTGATTTGCTTCGAGCAGCATTAACTCGAGCTTCTGATTCTTCAATTCCCACACGCGCTTAGAAGCTTCTAATACAAGTCTCTCTGACACCAATCTTTCCTTCAACACTGTGTTTTCGCTCTTCAAACTGTCATTTTCAGATCTCAATGTCCCAATTTCACACTTAAGGTCGCATACAAGTTGCGGTGACATCGTTCTTTCCTCAACCACTTCCTCTTCTCTCTTCAAATCATCGTTTTCATCGTTCGTTCTCTCACCTTCATCAACTTCCTCGAGTACTTTCAGTACTACAGCATTTAATTGTTCAACTTCATCAAAGATCTTAAGCGCTTCCGCGCTATCATTCCCTACACTTTCAGCTGTTGTGGGCCTCACATCATTCTCAATCTCACGTCTACTATCTCCACTGACATCATAAACTTCTTCTTCTCCGAAATCAGTACTGTTGTAATCTATATTCATATCTTGTAATTTATAAAACCTGCTAAACTCAGGAAAAAACAAATTTTCCCATGTATCCCTTTGTTCCCTTGCTGCTTGGTGGTGATCAACTTCCAGTTCTTCATGAACATGTTCGCGAATTTCAACCACATTGTCTTCCCAATTCGTATTCTCTTCTTCAAATTCAACTCTTTCGCCGAATTGCTGATCAGCTTCCACCACATGCTCTTCCCAATTGTCATTTCCTTCTTCTGGTGCCACTTCTTCAGCTTCAGACTTTTTGTTCAACCTGTAATCAGCTTCCACTTCCAATTTGTTATGATATTCTTGTGGTGAATCATCCTCAACTTTCGCTCTCTCTTTCTCCGGCTGTTCGCATTTGATATTTTCCTGCTAGAAAAATAAATATGTAAGAAACAGATTGATCCAATTGCTATTCAGGCCTATCACAGTGCATCTTTGGTTCATGTACATATACAACCATTGACATTACATTAGTCTGAATATTGAAATTGCTACATTAGCTTCAGATACATGTGAAATCAGATGTCTATTATTGGATTAAGTTAATATATATACCCTTTTGTTACTTTCTTCTTTTGGTGAATGATCTTCAACATTCACTTTCTCTGTATCTGATTTTTCACCCGTACTTTTTCCCTGCAAAGAGTGAAAAATTAAATCAGTAAAAACAAAGAGAGACAGGATTCAACTAATAGCTATGTATACATACAGAAACAATGGACTAGGGCTTACTACAGATTCAGACATAAACCGGTCCATCTGCTGGATTATGACAAACGGATTCCAACTGAATTTAGTTGAAGAAACATGCAGCTTCGCCTCTTGCCAACTCTTTTCGATGAGGTATTCAATCATGTAACAAATGCTGGTATAAACAAAAGCTGCACTTCCGAAGTATGGTATTTCATCATCCAAAAAATAGACAGCAGTTCGCTCAATCAAAAACAGTTCTCCATCCCACTGCATAACACCACCAAGTCAAATTCAGTCTGGCATTAGATATACAATTGCAAATGTGGTATCATAATTTCAACTATGATATATATCTGCAGATTCACAAACTACCACATATGTAATCTACATATTCACAGTCTAGAAACAAACGATGTAACAGAGTTTTTAGTGCCAATACTGACCGGTACAATAAGATTGGTATCCGATGGTATGAGGAAGCATATTAAGTGAAAGAACTGACAAGCGCTAAAGATAACAGCAGAGAGAGGTGCACTCCTAGGTTCCAAAATGAGCGCGATGATCACAAGCCGCTCTAGCCAGAAGATCAATCTTCCTAATTCAGTTATAATTTTTTTAACTTTTATTAACATCTCTGATTTCTCCCATCCCTTTCTGATCCTGTTAGTTTCCTGCACATTGAATCCAACCACAAGTTTAGGCACACCAAAATCAATGTGTGCATGTACACTAACTATACATGATCTACATACATAATGGAACACATATCGAATGGTATATCCTCGCTAATGTAAGTATAAATGTATATGAACTCACTCTATGAATGCCGTCTTTCCTCTGTAATTTCTGCCTATTTGGAGGCATGGACCATATGATGAAAACACTGCTTAAGGTGGACATCACAAAAAGATAAAAAGTAACTTGAGGCCAAAAGTTCCAAGACCAGTAGGAGAGTATGATGAATGCACTCCAAATTCGCTCAACCGAGAATAAAATTTTCTGGTATACCAGCTGCATTGTATAAACTAAATCAATAATCACATAAATTACAAACAATAATCTTGTCACATCACACCCATGTCACGTGGTATTACGGTACATCACACCTATGTCACATGGTATTACAGTACATCAACAATATATGTGGTCATCATGAAACATTAGAAGGCTAAATTCATGAAGTTACTTACATAAAGTGATTTGATACCGAGTTGACGCTGGCGGCAGAAAGCGAGGCAAACCAAACTCGCCTGAGTGAACTCGTTGATGTATTGCCATTTGAAATTGGTACGGATAATCAGAATGAGTAGTGCAAGCCTCTCTAGCTTGAGGAGGAAGCTATCGAGTTCTCTGAGTTTGAAGGTGTTTTTGGTCTCTGCCATTGTTGACAACAAGACAGCTAATTAGGGTTTAATAGATGGAGGAGAACTATTATATGTAGTAGATTTTAGTTATTTTTTTCATGATTAAGTCAAAATAAAAAGAATATTTGATACGTGGAGACTAAACTTGTGATTCGGACACACATTGATTAACGAAATTATAATTGAAAGAATTGCTAGACTTATCATGTTAAAGACCTTGGTTTTTATGCATCATTTACTTCAAACTCAATCAAACACTTACGTTTTACGTTTTCTGAATCAATAACTTTACACTTGCAATCATTGAAATGAATTAAACAACTAAGAACATCTCCAAGACGAGAGCAAATTGGATTAGAAGTTTCCTTCTACAAGGTTAACGAAATACTGTATGGGCCAATTACGCTATGCATCACTTAACATGTCGTGTGCACTTGATAGGTTGATCTAGATGCATTTCCTCTCTACTTTGTCTAATGAGGTCTCAAGTTCACCTCTCAATGAGATCGACCTGACTGATTTCTTGAAATAAGCCTTCTCGACAAGTTTTGAGTCTCGATTTGCATTGGAGACACCATCGGAACATGAAAATTTTGCATATCCAGAGACATCTATGCCCATAACACGTAAGTGATAAGTGATTCAAACAAAGTTGTTCCATTACTCTGTTACAGGTAAGTTTGAGCCAATTTGCATCACTAGAACAATCAACAAAATGTATTCTACAAAACAAGGGAAGAACAGAAACTAAATCTATTCAATGAATCCCAAATGAGATATATATAGTTTCACTTCCCAACAAAAACACACACAAAACTAAACCATACAACTAAATTGTCAAAATTTCTTTGTAGATGTGGTGGAGCAACTGGGCCTCTTTTGATAACCTCTTGAGGAAAACTGCCTCTCCAAAACCAATGTCTCCACTAACTCCTCTTGCATCTTCTTCAACTTGTTCTGATAGCCTTGTTCATACTCTTGTCTCTCTTCTGCAACTTCCATTTTCAACAGATCCATTGTTGTCCTCAACTCGTCGTTTTCAGCCTTCAACCTCTCGACATATTGACTACCCTCAGCTGATGTGGCTATCTCAGCAACTTCATCATCAGTTTCCACAGATATTTTTTCCCAACTGTCATCGCTTTCCCATTCGTTATCTTCTTTGTTTCTCGATTCTTCTTCGATTTGAGAGGACTCTTCTATCAATTCCACACCAGATTCTACCAAAACTTCCTCTTCAAGTCTGCTACTTTCTTGAATTTCTTCTCTACGTAGTTCTTCTTCAACTGCCAACTTTCTTTTTGGTGGAGCATTCTCAAGTTTGGCCTCCTCTTTCTCTGGTTGTTCAATCTTGTTAGCTTCCTTCAAACAAACCAAATTCAAATTTTTTTTTTTACTATAGCATTCATCTAATGCAATCTTGCTTCAATCGTTTATTCTAATTCGCCAATAAAAGCACGATTTGCTACTAAACGAGATTACATTTGCATTGGTCTGAAAATCTAGATAACGGAATGGAGTCAAAAGATGGGACTTCTTACTCTAAAGTTTGGAAGGATAGTTGTAGGATAATTCTTGATGACAATTCCTTTCATCTGTGGGCTCTGTTTCGATTTCTTTTGGCCTGATTGCTGCCTTGATTCAAGGGAGTCAGCTAAGTAAACACAATTTGCGACCAAAAAGACCACTAAGGCAATGGTTATGGTAAGGGTGGTACAGTGGAGTTTCAAAACAATCGCTGCAGCATGTTCGATCCAGAACACATAGTCAGTCCCCTGCACATAATGTGGCACAATTCAGTCAAGTACTAGTTAAAAAACGGTCACATATGTCGCTGCATAACATATCAGATATCTGACGAGAGAACATTATACTAATGTGCTAAGGGAAAGTCAAGGCTTGAGTACTTACAGTTGGCTTAGGATTGGCTTCTAAAGGCAAGGCAGAGAGAATTAGGTGAAGGACGCCAGTATAACAGAAGGAACCAGCAAAAACGCTTGCACATCTTGGACTTGGATAGAAAATAAACACAATCGCCACTAGCCTCTCCAGCAAGAATACAAGTTCCTGCACAATTGAAATTTCATTTCACAGCATCATTAGGCCCACATGGTTTTGTTGATGTTTACTAATGTTCTTTTTGCATTCACATGAACTGGGAATGACGAGACTCTTGCTGTGGAACTTTAGTACTATCTAAATCTAAAAACATGGATATGCAAACGAATACATTCACTAGAAAAAACACAACATGTATGTAAACTTACTAGTTTTCATTCAAAAACTCGTGATCATCTCAATGCATTCATACCATATACAATTTGGTGACAGAGCCAGAGTAGGATCAATGAAATCAAATGGGTTGGACTACTGGGACCAATGCATTGACCCCACTGTGGCTCCATCTATTATTTGTATTTGCATC
Organism: Spiraea crenata; assembly: GCA_033992175.1. Lineage (NCBI taxonomy): Eukaryota > Viridiplantae > Streptophyta > Magnoliopsida > Rosales > Rosaceae > Spiraea > Spiraea crenata. The sequence continues at coordinate 2,939,301 of JAVBHV010000055.1, read as the reverse complement.
ATAATACATAATATTGAGAATTAAATAGTAAGAAGGATGAATCACTCACTCTAGGGTTGGGACAAGAGATGCCATTCTTGTGAATTTGTAGCCAAGGCATGAAATTCAAGATGCAGCCGCTCAATGTAGTTGTTATCACGTAGAAAGCCACAAGTTCGATCCCATATGAGGCATGGAAATAAAGCAGAAGAGCAAGGCTTGCAAGTCTCTCAAGCACAAAATAATCAACATATTTTGGCTACATAATAAAAAATTAACCTCAGTAAACTAGCAACAATAATCTCAATTCAACCAAAACTCTTAGATAGAAGATTATAAGTAAAATTGGTTAGAGACATACAACTAATGAAGTTCCAACTCGCCGGAGAAGGAGGGGGACTTGTGTGTGCAAGGAACTTGTCACAATGAAATAGATGATGGTAAAGGGTGTCAAGTTGGGAAGGATTATGAACAAGAAGATTGCAGCTCTCTCGGCGTTGAAGAGAGAATTGTCAAGTTTGACTAAATTCTGTTTGGATGTGAAGGCATTGATCTTCAGATTCTTCTGTGCCATTGTGATGAATTTCCTAGAGAATTTGAGAAACTATAGCTATGGGGTTCTGGAGATGGACGGCTCTACATATATAATGTGGTCGTTGTGGATTGGTTTTCTACAACTTCGAATCTTTCTTCCTAGGTTCTTAAGATTTTTTTTCCAAATTTAATTAGGTGGAAGAATTGTATTGGTTCGAAAGCATCATTGGGCTTTTTCTCCAATATAATATAATGGAGGTCTGAAACCCAACCTACATTAAATTAGAATTTGGCTTGTATCTTAAGAAAGTGAGAGACACATTGAAGAATACAAGATGGAAAAGGAATACATTAAAGGTCTATGAAAAGATTGGGAATTTAACCAGCTAAGCAAAATACATTATTCTAACCAATTTCGCTACATTGATATATTAGTCCTTAGTTATGTGTTTCAATTTAGATCTTAACGTGATGCAAAGGAGTAAATAAACCGGAAGTTATGCAAATTAATTGACCATGATTATTAAAGAGGGCCGAATCACAAATATCAAATTGGTCAAATTCAAGATATTGACCATGGATAATTCCTCTTATATTTTCGCTACTCTTTTTTCCTTTTAGTTCGGACTCTACCTCCGATCATACTAAATTGTAAACGATCACATCATACTCATCTTTTTTGTGCACATCTTACTAGTTCATGAACACATAAACAACATCGTTTTGGATATAATCATTGATTATCTCACATTAAAGATAAAAGTCTAGCCTATAATGTTTAAAAATAATTAAGTTTCTTCTTCCATTGTCAATTGGTTTTGGATGGAGACTTATTATTTTAAGATAGTATCATAGCAATGGTTATCAACGTAAAAGTCACACTAAGACGCAATGACAACAAGAAGAACAATGTTATGGCCAAAACTATTCAACAACCTTCTGATTAATTCTTCTAACCGAATCGAAAAGTACAAAGTACGTAACGAAGAAGAAAATGAACAATTTTCCTTAAACACTAAGTAAATTTATCTCTTAGTCAAACTTTATGATGACTCAAGATAAATCAGTAGAAGGAGAGTCACGTTAGCTTAATTCCAACGCAACTTTTGACACTCTTCTTTCTTTGCTTTCAGCTCCTCTTGCAACTCCTCAATTTTATCCACCAAGAACTTGTACTCCTCCTGTTTGGCTACGAGGCTCCGCAATCCTCGGTCACAGTTGTCCCTGACCTCGGACAACACCTCCTTCAAGTGCATAACGTCTGCGACGCCAATCTCGCCTCTTGCTTTCTCTAATTCTCTGTCGAATACCGCCTTAGCCTCCGCGAGCTCTTCCCGGTTGATTTTTGCCTGAGCTTGATCTCCATGGTTGAGGTCCATTGTCACAATGTTTGCTAGTGAATGCACCAAGGCAATTAACAATAAAAAACTAGATTGCTTTGGTTTGAGGGAATTGCAAGGTTACGTTATGTCACTCTCTTTAAATAGTGAGAGATTCGAACTTGAAACCTAACTGATCTAGGAAAATGCTTTGATGGAACTTGAGAGCGGCTGATTCAAGAAAATTCCGTGGGAAACTAGGGGCCTGGTTTGGGAAATAGTTTTGTTTTTAATTGAACTAGATGTATTGAGGAATGGGATTTGAAGTCGTGGCTTAAATGATTTGGGAAGTTTTGTTTGGGAAGCTGAGGACATGGTTTTGGGCAAAACCATGGTTTGGGAATATTCTTTGCGTTAAGGAAAATTTTAGTCCATGTTTTTGGAAAGTAAATCATGAATCAAATCTAGTAGAAAACAAGAATCGGAAAAGAAAATTGTGCGAACTAATTAGACTATATCAAGAAGAAACAAGAATTTAACGAAGTTCATCTCGATCGAGAAGAATTTGTATTCCTCTCTGTGTACTAGGTAACACCTACATTAAAGCAATATTCACTTATACATAATGGAATATATAGGAATTCGGAAAGGTCGATAATCTTACATGTTGTTATCTACATAATTTTTACAAGGGATGTTTTTTCGGTCCTGTCCAGATTTAAAATCCTGTCACTTTTGTACCTTGGAGATGTAGACTCAAAACAAGTGAAATGCTTACATAAACACTTTTTTTTTGTGAAGAAAAGTATCTAATTTTAAACTTGAAATGAGATCCAAGAAATTTGTTTTTACAAAGGCACTTTTCTTTAATTGGCTAAAGATCGAGCACCAAAGCAACAGGGTACTTCTTATAAAAAAAAAGCAACAGAGTACAAATTCTTATGCTTTCACTATAGGATAATATAAACATTAGTCACTACAATAGTGGTATTCTAGAGCAACTCCAATGGGAAGATGTAAAATTGAGAATGTAAATGTAAATTTTACAAATCCGGTGGCATCTTAATAGAATATTCTAGCATGTAAAATTAATTTGCTCCAGTGAGAAAGTTGTAAAATATTAAGATTAGAAGTTTACATTTCATCTTGAAATTTGCATTCTCTCACTGGAGAATGAACTCTCAAAATATACGTTCGTTTTTCATACTAATAATTTACATTCTCTCACTGGAATTTTTTTTGGTTAATAATCTTCATTTATTGAATAAAAATGTATTAAATAAAGTATACTTTAACAATAACGAGACCCATTTTGAAGATGTAAAAAAATTCTATATTTGTGTTTTTTTTTTACATTTTATGGCCAAATGGACAATTTACATTTCACTTTTCCGACCCATTGGAGTAGAAATTTAGTTTTAAGGATGTAAATTTCACATTCCAGCGAGTTTGCATCTTCCTATTGGAGTTGCTTTTAGTAGCCAAAATATTTCAGGATCAAATCTCCTTTTTCTTCTGCATTAAGGGACAGATAATGGAATCACATGCTATAATATGAATAAGTTCCGTCAAGATATGTTTGAGCAAAATGTTCAAAGTAAATATGGGCTCTGGCCTGCGGGGGGCTTGGGGGGGCGGGGGGGGGGGGGGGGGGGGGGGGCGCTTCCCGGGGAGTGGGGGTTGTTTGGAACGTTGAGTTTGTAGCTAATATAGTAAAGATCATCTCCACAAAAAATGAATCAATTCCGACATCGTTTGATTACCTAATTGTGTGAAATATATGCCGAATATATGAACGGCTACTATAGTCACGTATTTGGACCGTTCATATATTCAGTGTATGTTTCACACAATTAGGTAATCAAACGATGTCGGAATTGATTCATTTTTTGTGGAGATGATCTTTACTATATTAGTTACAAACTCAACGGTTTCGATCACTGTTCACCACCGTGGAAGGTCGCCGTTTGCCCGCTCAGCACCGGCTCTACAGACACTGGGGGCTCGTTTGGCACGCAGGACAGGACTGGACTGGACTGTATCCTGGGATTAGCTCGGACTGGACAGGACTGGCTTATGCCGGACTGAGTCCTGACCTATGTTTGGTGCTGCATCGGACTAAAAAGCTGGACTGTCAAAATCAGCTCGTCCGACGTCGACTCGGACGAAGAATACTCCTGCCGGACCTATGTTTGAAACAAAGAATACCCCTCAGCTACATTGCCGGACCTACAGTAACCAGATATCATGCTAGTCCAAGAAATCACATTTCAATCAACTATCTCATCAAACAACACTCCTGCTTCGTCCATTCTACAATTCTCAGCATACCCAGAAATCATATCATTCCAAGAAACAACACTCCTTGTCGGCATTTGGTCAAAAACTTGTCTTGCTCCTTCCAAATCTCCATTCCTAACCAACCCCGCAACCATCGAGTTCCAAGAAACAACATACCCAGAAACATATCATTCCAAAAACTCATCCAAATTGAAACCAAATTGAAACCAAATTGAAACCAACATCCAAATCCAAATCCAAATTGAAATCCAAATATATAATCCAAATCCAAATTGAAACCCAGAAATCAAAATCCATTACAAACTCGTCCGGCGTCGTCGCTGGCCGTTGGTGTCCGGCATCGTCGCTGGGCGTTGGCGTCCGCGTCGTCGCTGGGCGCGCGTCGTTGTCGCTGGTCGTCCGGCGTCGTCGCTGGGCGTTAGCGTTCGGCGTCGTCGTTGGGCGTTGGCTTCCGGCGTTCGGCGTCGTCGCTGGGCATTGGCGTCCGGCGTCGGCGTCGTCCCGCGAGCAATGAAGGCGGGCTGGGCGAGCGGAGCGATGAAGGCGAACCGCGAGTGGCACGCGAGCGGAGAACTCGATGAGGCGATGAGGCGTGCTTAATTAGCGAGCTCCTTTTGGTGCGGACTATTTTTGGCGATATAGTCCGGTGAAATGAAAACACGGGGACTATATAGTCCCACTTAAATTAGTCCTGTCTGCGCCAAACATGGGACACTGGACTAATAAAAATTAGTCCAGTCCAGTCCTAGCCAGGGAAGGGTGCCAAACATGCCCTGGGTCTGCAGAGGAGCCGAATCCAGTAAATATCTGCTTGAGTACTAATCATGTCTTCATCTCAACCAACCGTCGTAGATTGAATTGTACTCAGCTTCATTAATAGTGAAACGTACAAATCATCACAGGCCCTACACGCCGTTTGATTGAACACACAAGCAATACGACACCGCCGTACTTACTAACCAGAATCACGCCAACCAATAAAACCGCGCCACTTAGTCACTCAGACCCTGCGCGACACAGTAGCATATGCACCGGAGCGTATTTTGTTTGTCCTGTCTTAAGTCGTCGCGTCGTCTTGTTCAGCGAGACAATAACAACAGAACAAAAAAAAGGCTACATTTTCAGACTCCACTCACCATCGCCACCACAGCACAGCTTTTCCGACAAAATCTCCGATTTCTCGGCGAATCGGCCGGCACGATGGCCGATTACTCGCCGCTAATAACCGGAGAAGAAGACTCTCCGGTGGAGATCGCCGCCACTACGAAGCCTCCACGTGTCGCCTCCCTCGACGTCTTCCGCGGCCTCTGCGTCTTCGTAAGCTCCTCTCTTCTCCTCCCTCTCAAAACGCCTCCATTTCAGATGCTGACCTTTCTTTTACGCCTCTAGTCAAACAAGCGTTGACCTTTTTTCACAGTTTCGATTCTCGAATTTCGAATTTCAAATGATGAATTTATAACTGCGTTGCTCGGATTGTAGCTGATGATTCTAGTCGACTACGGCGGCGCAATTTTTCCGATCATCGCGCACTCGCCGTGGAACGGTCTCCGTTTGGCCGATTTCGTCATGCCGTACTTCCTATTCATCGCCGGAGTTTCTCTCGCTCTTGTCTACAAGGTAATGCTCGAGTCAACAAAGATTGAATTTTTTTAGTATTGTGATTCAAACACAAAGCTCTGCATTTTGATTGGAAATTGCAGAAATTGACGAATAGAGCCGAAGCGACGTGGAAGGCGCTGTTTAGAGCCCTAAAACTTTTTCTTCTTGGTGTTTTACTTCAAGGTAATAATTGTTGCAACTTCAATCTTTGCTCTTCTGTAAGTATGCTATGTATAGATTGAGATGTGTTGTGTTATGTGACCCTATGTTTGCACGGAATTTATTTCCGGTTTTCGGTTTTAATAGGGCAGTTGGAATGGTATGACGTAGTTGTTTTTCTTCTACTGATTATGATTTAAGTGATATTCGGTACTGCTGGGAATTTTCTCAATTGTGCGTGGTCCGCGTCATTTCAGGTGGCTATTTTCATGGAGTAACTTCCTTGACTTTTGGAGTTGACATTGAGAGAATACGGTGGTTTGGCATTTTGCAGGTGCATATGTTTACCATTTGAGTATTTTTGAACCCTTTTTTCATTTTAGAATAGCGGGTTATGCACATCTCCAAGCGCTGGTAATTCTGTGGCCGCTACTTGGGAATTGGGTTAACTGTTGTATATGTTAAAATCTGTAAATGTTCATCCAACTCATTAGGAGAATCAGTTTTGATTTTGATTTAATGGTTTAAGTTAACTTTTCAGAAAACCAAGTCTCACAAGTAGCCATCCATTCAGATAGCGGCCGCTTTAGTATAGTGCACTTACAATAAGTGTAGTTCTGACTGCATACATTCTTTTACTTCATTCTAATTGTTATAATATGTTTTAGTTTACTTTCAGTTACTGATGTTATTATAATCCAGAGGATAGCAATTGGATATGTTGTTGCGGCTCTATGCGAAATCTGGCTATCACGACCAACATGGAGGGAAGTGGGATTATTCGGGAGTTATTACTGGCACTGGTAAGGTTTTTATTAATTGCATCTTTTTCCTCGAAGTGTTACTACACTTAGATTCTGCATTTTATGTTGGATTAAACCCTAAGTATTTGCTCCAACAAGGGAACATGAAGAAATAGGGTTGAACAAATGTTTGTGTTTAACGTAGCGCGCCACTTGGGTTCATCAACATGATCTTTAAGACATCAAATTTTTTTATGTGTAGGTTTTAATAGCATAGACAAACAGGCCTGTTCCAAACATATAGTTCAAAATTTGAACACTCTACAATGCAGAGAACCTGGAGTAATGTTTAAGAAATATTTGGGTCATTTTATCTGCTGTCTCATACATGGAATTATTTTTGTTAATGTTTGTTTCTTATGTAGTGTCAATTTATGCTTTCTACTTTTTTAGGTGTGTCATCTTTTCATTATCAGCATTGTACGCTGGGTTACTGTATGGTTTGTATGTTCCAGATTGGGAATTCAAAGCATCAACACCAACCTCTTTGCCATCGTCTAATGATACTCATATTTACTCGGTGAGACATTCTCAGATTGGGAATTCAAAGCATCAACACCAAACAATGCATTGTTCTCTTGGTGTATGTATATGCATTAGCATCCCTTATATTTTAGTTCAATTATCTGATTCTGATTTAATTTAATGTAGGTAAAATGTTCTGTGAGAGGAGATCTTGGACCAGGCTGTAACTCCGCTGGGATGATTGATCGTTATATTCTTGGTGATCAGCATCTCTATTTGAAACCTGTTTTCAGAAACCTGAAGGTAACTTAGGTCATAGCTACGTACCATATATTCTTAGGAGTGATTAGTGCCTCATGAAAGTTATGATTACAGGAGTGCAACTTGTCTGCAGATGGTGGGGTTCCAGAGAGTTCGCCTTCATGGTGCCATACTCCTTTTGATCCTGAAGGTATTCTAAGGTTGGCCTATCTAACCATTTGATAATCTACCATATTCGTACGGGTTCTAAATTGTAATTGCTTCAGCTAATTAATTTCTGTTCATGGCATCCAAGTTTAGCTAGTTAATAATTTTATGATTTTTACTTAATTAACTTCAGTCAGAAAATTAACAAAAGAAAGGTCTGTCAGCTAGTAACAATATTGTTTTCATGCTGTAGTATTTCATCATTTACTGATCCATATGATTTTTATGACTTAGTAGGTTATGCAGCTAATTACTACATGACTTAGTTGACAACTTGATGCTCTTACTGTGTGTTCACAGCTCCCTAACAGCTGCAGTGACTTGCATAATTGGGCTACAATATGGTCACATTCTTGCACACATACAGGTAATAAACTGTTCTAAGTAGATTACAGTATTCACTTCAAAAGAGATTCAAAGGCTTACTTTTTGTTGACAAATTGACACTATATGAAAATGTTGACAACAATGTTAAAGATGGGTAGGATTCTATCATGTGATGTATATAGCTTATGCTAAGTATCAAAAATTTCTGCACTATCTTGTCTACCATCTCTAGAGTTCGTGAGAGCTTTACATTTTTCGTTATTATCTCAGATTTACTGCTCACTGTTTTCAGGACCACAAAGAGCGCCTAAACATCTGGTCCTTGTTTTCAGTTTTGATCTTTGTCCTTGGTTTGTTTCTCGCCTTCATCGGTATGTATAGCATAAGATATTATTTTTGCCATGAACTCAATGAGTACTTCAGTTAAATTATTCTATCTAAGATGATTTCATTATTGCATTTCAAGCTCTTGATTATTTGAGGCATTGCTGATGCGCTCTAGTACTAACTCTGTGCACTCTTGTTCATTTCTTATCTTCAGGCATTCCTGTAAATAAATCTCTGTACACTATCAGTTACATGCTAATTACCTCTGCATCTGCTGGAATCACATTCTGTGCTCTGTATCTGCTGGTCAGTTTCTAATTATTTTTTTTATTAAGTAATACCTTTGCTTCTTGATGTACCATGCTTTCTGTCTTTGATTAGATAGTGACATTTGGACACGATGATCATGTTCACGATCTGGCATTTGGTCATTCTTTTTGCGTGCCAATTCTACCAAGTTTACCCAAATGTAGATATCTAAGCTAGGAGACCTAGTTAAACCCTATTATTCAATGATTCTTACCGGATGCTAAGCTTAGACCAAGAGATCACGTTTCAGTGGTAGTCAATCCCATTTCGCTCAGCGTAGCTTATAACTTATGCCATTTCACAAACGTTAGCCTCATGGTTTCCATTTGTTTTTAATGGTTTGTCAGTGAAGGAATAACAATATCATCCCTGGAAATTGTTTACTTACTTAATCAAAGGATCCTTTTAACATCCCAAGAGATAAGCATGCTGTCTGCTCTCCCTTGCAGATAGACATTTATGGTTACCGGCGCATTACATATGTGTTGGAGTGGATGGGAATACATTCGTTGAGTATTTTTGTTCTCGTGACTTCCAACCTAGCTATTATTGCGATTCAAGGATTGTACTTGGATGATCCTCAAAACAACATTGTAAGTGTCGATAGAAAGCTAACTTTGCTGAAAAACAAATGACACGCACAGCATACACCACTCATTTCTGTTGATACTTTTGTCTCTAAACAGGTTCACTGGGTCATAAGACTTGTGCACAAGTGAAACTGTGAAATGGTTCTTCTGTACTCATACATGGACATTAAAAAGCATATGGGTCCTTGTCCTTGACTCGAAAACTCGATTGGTATATTTTCGTTTGCTCAAGATTCGGACATCCCGCTCCAGCTTGTACTGGTTTGAGTACGAAGCAGATAACATTTGAGAAGAGAGTTACTGTTTGCGCAGGCACACTCCAAGATTGATACTTCACACGCTGTATTGTATACTGCTTTAGTTGTGCAGGAAATTTTGGAACGAATTCCATCATCTGTAACATTTTTACATGTAGAACCCCTGAAACTGGTGAATCTGGTAAAAACTCACAAATTGAACTTTTACATTACACTGTTTTTTCCCGTTGTAACAACGTGTTTGCATAGATAGATGCTTCTGTATTGAAGACCATGGTTTGCATTACTACTTACAACTAATGGATAAATGGGGTTCTGATTTTCTTTTTTCCAAAATCCTAATTTTGGGATTGATGCTAGACACCCAAAATTTTGTCATCTGCTTACAATAAAACAAAAAAACTTTCAAAATTTTATCATAAGATTATGACAAAATTAAAAAATTAAAATTTTTTTCATAAGGGTTTGATAAAGTTATAAAGTTATAACAAAATCAAATGCCATAAAATTTTGTTATAATATTATGACAAATAAAAAATATTTCAAAGTTCCATAATCCTCCTTATGCGTCTGCTTCAACTTGGGCTGGGCACGAGTCGGACCGTGTATATTTTTGTTGGATTCTAACTCGACTTGTTTGATTTTGAAAAGAATTTGATTCGGCCCAAGTTTTGTATTTTCAAAGTGAACACGGCTTGTTTTGATTCATTAAAAAATAGTCGAATTCGCGAGTTATACGAGTTCATATCAAAATTATTCAGGTATCTACACAAAACTAAAAATTTAACATGATAAAAATGATTTCATATGACTCTACCACTAAAAATATTTGAAACTTGCAAGTATACATAAAAAAAAAAATTACATATACAAATTGTTGGCTACGAAGATGGTCAATGAAGAAGAGAAGCGTTGACTATAGAGATGGTCGTCTGATCTATCTCTTTAATGATTTTTTTTTTTGTGTGTGTTTTTTAAGCATGAAATAATATATGATCACTCTAGAGTTTTTAGGGGATTTAGAGTTACTATTGTACTACAAGTTATATATATTACATATATTTAAGCCAATCATAAATAGCCAGATGTATTATGCATCTATAAGAGAGGGTGTGCTAGTTGTGTGGGTTTTTGGTTTTTTTGGTGTTTTTTGTTTATGTGTGTTGGTGCCTTTTCCATTTTTTTTTTAAAAAAAAAAAAAAAAAAAAGGACATTTTTTTTTATATTTTTTTTTAATTGCCCGAAAGAGGAGAGAAAAATATTTTTAAAAAAGGCGTTCCTTATATTTTTTTATTTCCTTTTGAAGACTTGTGGGGTGGAGATTCCCAACCAAATAAGGCGGGTGGTGGGGGGCCGGGCTCTGCCTTGGCTATACCTTTGGAATCTTTTTGCCTTTTTGCCTTTTTTTTCCCCCTAGCCTTTTTCCTTCTGCATTAATTCTTGCTAAGAAGAATGCCCACTCCAGGGATGAATCGAAAAAGAAATCTTTATTGGTTCTACCTCCTATTTTTTATGAAGAGAATGAATCTTTTTATCGAAGGATCAGAAAAAAATGGGTCCGGACCTCCTGCGGGAATGATTTGGAACGAGTAATACGATCCGAATTAGCAAGTCATTTGACTCGTATGCCCACCCCTATCTTCAATATAAAGTTCTCCATAAGCTCCTTAACTTCTATGGCATCTCGAGGTTGCTTAGAAGTCAAACACGCCCAAAGTTTGAAGATTGACCTCACATACCCCACCATTGTAGAATATACATTAGGCCTACCTTCTTGATCTTAAATTCAAAACCAATCCCTGAATATAGGCACATGCACAATTTCAACGCATTGAGATACATTTCGACACCAAAAAAAACAACACAACCAAGATAAAAACTTACAATCAGGACGTTCTCATATTTTGTCCTCGAATCAAAGCCCACATCATAAACCTTCTCGAACTAGTATGATGGCTCGAATGGAGGAGCTTGCCAAGACCCTCGAGGCCACCAACAAGCACAAGGAGCTTACAAAGGACTTTATATTGAAGTGGATGCATAAGGAGGATTATGGAGTTTTGATAATAAAGAGGACCTCTGAGAGGATACAAATTATGTCAACTGAGAGGTGGATACTACTTGAGGATTGCTTCCTTTGATGACAAAGCAAACAAAAAGTTGTTTTGGATTGGATCAAACCAATGGCTACTTTGAGAGGGTACAAATTATGTCAACTGAGAGGCGGATAATACTTGAGGATTGCTTCGTTTGATGACAAAACAAACAAAAAGTTGTTTTGGGATTGGATCAAACCAATTGCTTCTGAAGAGGTTAGCTTCTCATCAATGAATGCAGATCAATTCAAGGAACTTGAACTCAGTGGTTCATCAATGATCGTTGCAGAAATCAACCCTGAGTTTGTGAGTAATTTGAAACTTGCAAGTATACATAAAAAAAATTAAATATACAAATTGTCGGCTATGAAGATGGTCAATGAAGAAGAGAAACGTTGGCTATGGAGATGGTCGTTTGATCTATCTCTTTAATGGATTTATTTTGTGTGTGTGTGTTTTTTAAGCATGAAATAATATATGATCACTCTAGAGTTTTTAGGGGATTTAGAGTTACTATTGTACTACAAGTTATATATATTACATATATTTAAGCCAATCATAAACAGCCAGATGTATTATGCATCTATAAATGAGTCGAACCGAGTACTCGTGTTAAGGAATTTTGGGCTTTGTTTGGAATCATATAAATGAGTCGAGTCCAAATTCAAACCGTTTTGAAAAAAAAAAAAAAAAAAAAAAAAGAACTCGGCTCATTTTGAACCAAGTCGAGTAATACGATCCGAATTAGCAAGTCATTTGACTCGTATGCCCACCCCTATCTTCAATATAAAGTTCTCCATAAGCTCCTTAACTTCTATGGCATCTCGAGGTTGCTTAGAAGTCAAACACGCCCAAAGTTTGAAGATTGACCTCACATACCCCACCATTGTAGAATATACATTAGGCCTACCTTCTTGATCTTAAATTCAAAACCAATCCCTGAAAATAGGCACATGCACAATTTCAACGCATTGAGATACATTTCGACACCAAAAAAAACAACACAACCAAGATAAAAACTTACAATCAGGACGTTCTCATATTTTGTCCTCGAATCAAAGCCCACATCATAAACCTTCTCGAACTAGTATGATGGCTCGAATGGAGGAGCTTGCCAAGACCCTCGAGGCCACCAACAAGCACAAGGAGCTTACAAAGGACTTTATATTGAAGTGGATGCATAAGGAGGATTATGGTGTTTTGATAATAAAGAGGACCTCTAAGAGGATACAAATTATGTCAACTGAGAGGTGGACACTACTTGAGGATTGCTTCCTTTGATGACAAAGCAAACAAAAAGTTGTTTTGGATTGGATCAAACCAATGGCTACTTTGAGAGGGTACAAATTATGTCAACTGAGAGGCGGATAATACTTGAGGATTGCTTCGTTTGATGACAAAACAAACAAAAAGTTGTTTTGGGATTGGATCAAACCAATTGCTTCTGAAGAGGTTAGCTTCTCATCAATGAATGCAGATCAATTCAAGGAACTTGAACTCAGTGGTTCATCAATGATCGTTGCAGAAATCAACCCTGAGTTTGTGAGTAATTTGAAACTTGCAAGTATACATAAAAAAAATTAAATATACAAATTGTCGGCTATGAAGATGGTCAATGAAGAAGAGAAACGTTGGCTATGGAGATGGTCGTTTGATCTATCTCTTTAATGGATTTATTTTGTGTGTGTGTGTTTTTTAAGCATGAAATAATATATGATCACTCTATAGTTTTTAGGGGATTTAGAGTTACTATTGTACTACAAGTTATATATATTACATATCTTTTAAGCCAATCATAGACAACCACATGTATTATGCATTTATAAATGAGCCGAACCGAGTACTCGTGTTAAGGAATTTTGGGCTTTGTTTGGAATCATATAAACGAGTCGAGTCCAAATTCAGACCGTTTTGAAAAAGGAAATTAAAAAAAAAAATAGAACTCGGCTCATTTTGAACCGAGTCGAGTAATACAATCTGAGTTAGCAAGTCGTTTGACTCGTATGCCCACCCCTATCTTCAATATAAAGTTCTCCACAAGCTCCTTAACTTCTATGGCATCTCGAGGCTGCTTAACACGCGCAAAGTTTGAAGACCGACCTCACATACCCCACCATTGTAGAATATACATTAGGGCCAACCTTCTTGATCTTAAATTCGAAACCCATCCCTGAAAATAGGCACATGCACAATTTCAACACATTGAGATACATTTCGACACTAAAGAAAACAACACAACCAAGATAAAAATTTACAATCAGGACGTTCTCATCTTTTGTTTTCGAATCAAAGCCCACACCATGCTGTCGAGCCTGAGAATGAAGTCGAAATGCCATGCACTCCACCTAATGGTATAACTTCTACTCATCAATTTCCTAATTACTTTCTCAATTTCAAAATTGTATACCCTAATTTGAAACTCTCCTTAAATCAATTGGCGAAGGAAACACTAAATGTTATAGGCCCCTAATTACACAATGATTATGCTAATCTTGGACCCTAGGGATTCAGATTCATCATCCCCTTTTGTCTACTCTCAAAGTGCAGAAAGAGAGGGACAACCATCGTGACAAAATTCATGAACCAAACAAACCTGGTGGTGGGCTTTGATATTCAAAAACACGAGATGATGGACATCCTGATTGTAAGTTTTTATCTTGATTATGTTGTTTCTTTAGTGTTGAAATATATCTCAATTTGTTGAAATTATGCATGCGCCTATTTTCAGGGATGGGTTCCGAACTTAAGATCAAGAAGGTAGGCCCTTATGTATATTCTACAGTGGTGGGATATGTGAGTTCGGTCTTCAAACTTTGGGAGTTTTTGACTTCGAAGCAGCCTCGAGATGCCATAGAAGCTAAGGAGCTTACATAGGACTTTATGTTGAAGCAGATGCATAAGGAGGATTATGGAACTTTAATAATAGGAAAAAGCTAGAGCACAGACTGGTGGTGTTTTATGTGTATTAGATAAACAAAAAAAGCTAAGCAAAAAGATTTCCACCTCAGACAATTTAGCTATTGAAGTGGGGCTTTAAGAACTAAACATGTCTTACGACAACCAAAATACCACAGACCATTGACTTTAAGTGGGACAAAACAAAGTGTACATATGTCTTTGTTTGTGCCTAGTATCTATTTTGATTGTACAGTTGCAGATCTTCATCTTTGCCACAGAGCACTTGAGGGAACCAAGCCAAAGATGGCAGTTGAGGTAAAGCCAATTGAGTTAAAGTGGTACAACTTTGCACAATCATATAGGCGTTGTGCTGGTGTCATACTTAACACAAGCTTCCTTGAGTACTTTTTATTCTTGATTACGAAGGAGCTTTGTGACTATGAAGGTTTAAGTGAAGTCCTCACTCGTAAAAGAGGACCTCTGAGAGGGTATAAATTATGTCAACTGAGAGGCGGATACTACTTGAGGATTGCTTCCTTTGATGACAAAGCAAACAAAAAGTTGTTTTGGGATTGGATCAAACCAATGGCTTCTGAAGAGGTTAGTTTCTCATCAATGAATGCATGTCAATTCAAGGAATTTGAACTCAGTGGTTTATCAGTGATTGTTGCAGAAATCAGCCCTGAGTTTGTGAGTAATTTGAGACTTGCCAGACCTCCAAGGAAGCTAGCTAAATATCGAAACCACTTTCTCGCAGACACCTCATTGACTAGTAAAAACTGACTACCGCTTTATGTTGCTGCTTTGGTTTCTGACATTATATACAAGTAAGAATATCCAAGCCTTTGCCTAGTTGTCTTATATGTTGTAGACTGTATTTTGTGTAGCTACAGTTGCAATACAACCTCTATGCTCAATGCTCTCATGTGTGCTCTATACCAAAAAAAGACAAAATACAATCTACAAGAGATCAACGTCTGTGCACAGTGGTCAGATGTGTGTTCATCTCTAAACACAAGCTCTATGTTGAGTGCTCTGATGTGTGTTCCACAAAAAAAACAACATAAAATACAGTCTACAATAAATCAACCTCTATGCTCAGTGCTTTGATGTGCGTTCTACAAAAAAAAAACATAAAATACAGTCTACAATAGATCAACCTATGTGTTGAGTGCTTTGATGCTACACCCAAAAAGCAACACAAAATACAGTCTACAACATATAAGACAACTAGGCAAAGGCTTGGATGTTCTTACTTGTATATAATGTCAGTGCTCTAATGTGTGTTTTACACACACCAAAAAAACAAAAACAAAAACAAACACGCACACACACAAAATACGGTCTACAACACATTAGACAACTAGGCAAATGCTGGGATGTTCTTACTTGTTTATAATGTCAGAAACCAAATCAGGAACATAAAGTGGTAGTCAGTTTTCACTAGTCAATGAGGTGTCCGCGAGAAAGTGGTTCTGGTATTTAGCTAGCTTCCTTGGAGGTCTGGCAAGTCTCAAATTACTCACAAACTCAGGGCTGATTCCTGCAACGATCACTGATGAATCACTGAGTTCAAATTCCTTGAATTGATCTCAATTTATTGATGAGAAGCTAACCTCTTCAGAAGCCATTGGTTTGATCCAATCCCAAAACAACTTTCTGTTTACTTTGTTATCAAAGGAAGTAATCCTCAAGTAGTATCCGCCTCTCAGTTGACATAATTTGTACCCTCTCAGAGGTCCTATTTTACAAGTGAGGACTTCACTTAAACCTTCATAGTCACAAGGCTCCTTCGTAATCAAGAATAAAAAGTACTCAGAGAAGCTTGTGTTGAGTATGACACCAGCACAACACCTATAGGATTCTACGAAGTCGTACCACTTTAATTCAATTGGCTTTACCTCAACTACCATCTTTAGCTTGGTTCCTTAAGTGCTCTGTGGCAAAGATGAAGATATGCACCTCTACAATCACAATAGATATTAGGCACAAACAAAGATAGATGAACACATTGTTTTGTCCCGCTTAAAGTCAATGGTCTACGGTATTTTGGTTGTCGTAAGATACATTTAGCTCTTAAAGCCCCACTTCAATAGCTAAATGGTCTGAAGTGGAAATCTTTTTGCTTATCTGATACACATAAAACACCACCAGTTTGTGCTCTAGCTTTTTCCTATTATCAAAGTTCCATAATCCTCCTTATGCGTCCGCTTCAACATAAAGTCCTCTGTAAGCTCCTTAGCTTCTATGGCATCTCGAGGCTGCTTAGAAGTCAAAAACGCCCAAAGTTTGAAGATCGACCTCACATACCCCACCATTGTAGAACATACATTAGGGCCTACCTTCTTGATCTTAAATTCTAAACCCATCCCTGAAAATAGGTGTATGCATAATTTCAACAAATTGAGATACATTTCGACACTAAAGAAACAACATAATCAAGATAAAAACTTACAATCAGGATATCCATCATCTCGTGTTTTCAAATATTAAAGCCCACCACCAGGTTTGTTTGGTTCATGAATTTTGTCACGGTGGTTGTCCCTCTCTTTCCGCGCTCTGAGAGAAGACAAAAGGGGATGATGAATCTAAATCCCTAGGGTCTGAGATTAGCATAATCATTGTGTAATTAGGGGCCTATAACATTTAGTGTTTCCTTCACCAATTGATTTAAGGAGGGTTTCAAATTAGGCTATACAATTTTGAAATTGAGAAAGAAATTAGGAAATTGATGAGCAGAAGTTATACCATTAGATGGAGTGCATGGCATTTCGACTTCATTCTCAGGCTCAGGGGCCACACGATTCAGAAAGTGGCAAGAAATAGAATCGACAATATCGAAATTGGCTTTGGGTACGCCTTTCAATTGACATGTACCCATGGGATGCCACGTTAAATTAGTATGTATATATTTCTTCCATGAATGCATAGCAATATCAAGTAAATTGAGGACTTGTCCGGTGGAGGTGTCCACTTTGATGTGATCGCCGGTGGGGAGATCTTTTTTTTTTTTTTTTTTTTTGAGAAAGCAGGAAGATCATATATAGGAAATATTATTGAAAGCAACTTAAGCACGCACTAGGTGGAGAATTTGATACTGGAACAGATCATGACTCGTGATCTAAACGGGTTTTTACAGACTGAGAACAACAGGTGGCCTAAGCTGCAAAACGAAAGCCCATAAACCCATGAATTGAAATGACGAAAAACACCCGGCGAGGGAACAAGCCGAAGAAAAGCCCATAAGCCCTCTAGCAGGCAAATTTCAGTTTTTGAGACAACCAACCCAAAGCATATGGTTGATTTGACTTGGGAAAAAGTAGAATGGGTTGCTCTGCAAATTGAGTGCGATGAGTATTGGAGGCTTATTGAGAAAAGAGAGAGGGAGGGCTGGGCTGATCTTATTTGCACATTACTTGATGCTCATGCTTGAGAGCAATATCCGCCGGCAATTTTATTCCAATTTTTTCCCGAACCATTATGCCATTAATCATCACACTGAGTTCTACAACTCGGTAATGTTTGAGATAGAATGCTTTTGAGTGGGGATTACTCAGTGGAAGTTTACTGCATACTGTGTTTTCAGGTGCCAATATCAGTTCTGCTATGCATGTGGAGCAGAATGGGTTGTAAAGTGTATTTGCTTCAGCATACCATTTTAGCTAGTTAAAGTTCTTATGATTTACTTAGTTAACTTCAGATAGAAAAGAAATCAACACAAGAAAGGTTTCTGTCAGCTCAATATTGGTATCTTTGTGTAGTATATGTCAATATGTTTTTATTTTCATCCAGCTAATAACGAATCACATTTTGTGCTTTGTATTTGCTGGTCAGTTTCTAAGGTTACTTAATTGAGATAATAACCATGCTTTCTATCTTTTGATTGAATATTGATATTTAGAATCTTAAATTCATGTTATTCTCTTTACGTTCTCATTTCTTTACTTACAAAACATGGGAAAGAAATTGGGTTCTCGTTCTCATGCCCAATTCTGTGAACCAAACTCTATCTTGTAGTTAATCCAAAACCTCACTCAGATTTGGCCATTTTGTGTCATCTATTTGTTGCACAAACCTACTTCTGCTAGAAACTTATCCAGATTCCAACCCACACTTCTCAAATTTTTGTTCTTTTTCACTTTGTTTCTTATCTTACAAGCTTCCACCAAGATCAGATCAAAGATTTGTTTGGGGACCATGACCTTGTTATCTCCCGAATGCCAACGATATGTCCTCATAAGCTATTTTCTTTTATTGGCAACATTCAAGTTGCCCTTTCTCACGATTTATCTATTGTAATCAAGGAATGTGGCCTACTAAAGGTTGAAGAGTGATTGATGTGTATACAATTTAATATGTGAACAAGTGATAACACGAAATATATTTAAGTAAAACTCTTTAAAATATAATTTGAATGATCAAATATAGAAAACTCCTTATTCTTCTATATAGAATTTCTCTCTACCGGTCCTTAGGGATCAGACTTAGCCGGACCGCGTATCTCTACCCTCAAATGATGATTAAATTTTTTATCTGACGGTGGACAATAGAAGTTCGGTAGAGTCCGGTCCTTAAGGACTGACAGAGAAAAGAATTGTTCTTCTATATTACCAAAATGTCACCTGATGTCACAGTTTATCTTTCTCCTTTTTTCCCACTTTCTCTTTTCCTTCAATCCCTTTTTCATGCTCAGAAGGAAAGGAAAGAAATGATAGTTGTCCGAATCACCCATCCAATGATCTAAAAACCCTAAAACCTTTTCCTTCTCACCTTTGTCTTTTTGGCCAAGGTACACACAACATAAGCACACTTCCCTTCGGACTGTTCATCCTAGTCTTAGACCTTGTAGGTAGGCTTTTGACAAGAATTCGATTCTTACTGTATGTTGATGTGGTCGGTGTAAATCAATATCTACATCCTTAAGTATTCTGCAATCTGTTTGCTTCTGAAAACTAGTAGAATTAGAATATGCTGGATGTACACGTGGACATTCACATTTCCGTAGTATAGAAGAAAGAATCAAACGGATGTGCTTAATGCTTCTTCACTAGTCGCATCTTTGATTATTTGGTCTTGACCACAAAAAAAAAGTCTTTGATTATTTGTCATCATTTTTTTTTCTTATTTTCAATGAAATGAAAATGATAATCACGTTGTATTTCCCATCGAAAACGGCAGGTGGCTTTTATAAAGGACGTGGGTCCCTGACACTCTGGAACCCACTACTTCACTCACAGCCACAAAAGAGGAAATAAAAAAATAAATTGTACAGGACCGTTACGCCGTTCCGTTCCCTAGATTTAACGGTGGAAAAAAGAAGGGTCTGGAAGTATCTTCCCCTTTTAGCTACTAGACACAATGCCAATATTAGCATGTGCATCAACGATTAGAAATTGATCAAAAAAAAAAACTATTAACTTTAGTATTCATCGTCTTATTTTTTCGATCTCATCAAAATTCAAGAGAAGGGGGAAGGAGGATCCAAGTGATCACAAGGACATCTTATGAGCTGCATTCCCAACTTGGCCAAACAAAACCAACCAATAATGCACTACAGAAATTATCTGGGAAACCTATCAACTATGAGGGTATTTTCGGTATACCTCATAATTAAAATCAAAATAATCTGGAGGATGGATGGAACAGACGTCTGCAATGGATCAGCATCACTCAAATTCGTCTAAAATAGTACCGTTGAAGGATGAGGACAAAAACGACCAATAAATTTCCAGGCTAAAAGACATGTTCTTGGTCGATATGATTTATATGATAATCACATCAAAAAACCAGAAAACTTTTTCCAAAACAATCCTTTTGTTTTTCTGCAAAAAGGCCCACAAAACAGTATAAATAATAATTCAAGGAAAGAATGTATGTTCAGCGCAAATCGGACCACTTAATTAGATTAACCACATTACATGGGTCTCACATGTGTCCTTTAGAAAGCCTACATGAAGGGGTCATCATAATCCCGGTTATGAATATTCTTGCGATCCATTAATGAACTTGTGTATATTTGTTCAATATTTGCATGCTCTTGGCCTAAAGGTTGTCTCACGGTCCTTATTCAGGGTTCAATCTTCATCTACAATAGTGATAAAATCATCCATCAATATTATATTTGTTATAGTTATGCGATTGAATTTCATTATATAAGATTCTTAAAGTGATTACGCCACTCTTATAAGTTGGTATAAACAAAATTTCCAATACCAACAACTGAGAATAAATGATGCGTGCATTGCATATTGTATTATTCTTATTCTTTATTTTAAGCAACTAAATGTAGTATACTCGGCCCTCTTTCATATCCCATGCTATAATATTTGAATCAAACGTAAACTAAAATTGAAATTGTTGAGCTGAGTGCAAGAAAGGGTGGCTAGCTACTCCAACTCTCTCAAGCAACAAACCCTAATTCAAAAACTTACAAAATTCAAAATACACATCCAATGGTCCCCAAGCCCTCAAAGAAATGAATACAGAACCCCACGACTGCACAGAGAAAGAGGAGAGAAAGAAACTTGACAAAGATAAATAACCGTTGTGTAGGGTTTGGCCTGGGTTGGATGCCAGGCTGCACTCCTCTTTGGTCCTACCCAATTCCCCATCAGCATAACTTCCCTAAACCCACACAAGATGATTAGCCTCCACATGGTCTTGCTGTAGTACTCTACCCCACCCCACCCTACCCCTTTCTGTTTGTGAGAGCATTTCCACCCCTAATGGCAATGGCAATGGCAATGGCAAAAAGCCTCTTTTTGCCCGCTGGCAATGAATAGTCTTTCGCCCTCGCCATCCTTTGATTTCGCAGCTGGCACCCACGAAGGCGATGGCAATGGCAAAACACTATTCATGTAATTTTTTAATATTATTTTTTATAAAAAAATATGCATAATAATTATAATTAAGTCATATTCAAGTACCCTGATTTGTGCTATGTGTCCATATTCAACATGTTTATCACAATGAAATTTCAGATTTTGTCGGTCCAATAATGTAGTGACACGTGTCCATATCTTATACGGAAATTTGAGTGAAATTTCGAATGGATTTTCATTCACTCATGTGATGACACGTGTCACATCTTATCAAATGATTCAGAGGAAAATTCTCCATAAATACAACGCGTCAGTCTGCATCCTCTTCTCACAAATCACTCATTTCTCATCTGCCTCAATCTCACATTTCTCATCTTACTTTGAAATTTCATATTTTCCAATGTCGTTGGTTAGAAGATTGTTGGCCAGAAGGGCGAAGGATGCTGAGACAACGTCGAAGAAATGATGCCATGGAAGATGAGGAAATGGCACAAGAAGAGATGGAGCTTGTTGCAGCACTTTCAGCCATGGAGGACGAAGGCCAATCCAGTGGTGGATCAAGACAAGGGCGTGCTCCGAATATCGAAAGAAAAAGGCACTCTCGAGGTGCAAATCTCCAAGAGGATTACTTTATCCCAACTCCACTTTACCCAGTTCATGCTTTAAGAGCGCGGTATAGAATGACAAAAGGATTATATGTGAAAGTCTTGGCTTTTTCAGCGCCAAACCACAATTGCGCATGCCTTATCTATTCAAATCAAATTCAACTTATCAACATCTATAAAAATTATAATACTAAAAAAAATGACAAAATATGTACCTCGTCGTCCAAAGCATAGCCACTCCCGGTATTGTCCTTCGCTTTGCCCAATGCCACCTTCCATTTTATGAAATCCTTGTTCAAACACTTTGCCCAATGACTCATCAAAGCTCCTCTATTTCGAACCGTGCCGGGAATATGAGCAGCAAAGTGTTGTTGGATTTTTTGCCACATTTGCGGAGATTGCATTTCGGTACCGTGGCCGGGTCATGGCATATAAATTTCCATGATTTGCACAACTGGACATTTTCTTCATCGGTCCATGAAGTGCCGGCGGCTTGTGTGGAAGTTTCGGTGCGGCGAGACATTTTGCTTGAATGAAGATGAACGAAGAGTGATGAAATTTTATGTGGAAATGAGCAAAATATAGCAAAAATAGATGAATGATGGAGTGAGAAATGATTTTGGTGTATAAGAAAATATAGGATGTGTAGTATTTATAGGGAAAAAAATTTGGTTTTTTTTTCGGATTAAAAAAAAAAAATAATAAAATTTGAACTGCACTGCCACGTGGCAGCTTTAGGCCGTCGGATTGCCAACGGCTACTTTCATCCGGCGGCTCAAGGGCTGCCGCGTGAGCGCAGCAACGTTCGAAATTTAGCCGTTGGAGGCCTGCGTCATTTTCCCACTCGGCGTCTGGCGCGTGTGCCTGCACGCGGGAATTAAAAAACACCGATCGTCTGGCGTCATCCGGTAGACGGGCGCCGCGCTGGGGGGGGCGGCATTCTGCGCTCCATCGGCCGAGGAGGCGCTTGCTCGTTTTTGTCCGACCGGGATGGAAGGGACGACGACGTCCTTGGGGCTCTGATGGATATCGTGGAACGACCATGTGGTATATTTTTAATCTATAACACAATTAGATTATTGTTAATATTATTCCATAAAAAGATGATATTATGAACTCGGCTACATGGTAATAACTATGTTATACGAATACATTACAAAGTTTTAGAAAATCATCTACTCATTTACCATGAGGATAGTTGAGAAACGGTACTCTACCTAATAAACTCGTGTGGTATATCTCAAGTTCATGCACACTAATATGTATTGTCGAAATTGCTCCGCGGAATTAAGAATTACATACTAAAATTTATTAACATATACCTAAGTTTTATACACCATTTGTAATGTAATTGTAAAAACGCCATTACTTGATAATTTTCGAACTTTTCTCTCACTGAAAACCCTAGAAAACACCACATTACTTTTCATAATTCCCAGAACACCCTTCCCTTATCCATAAGCATACCATTTCTCCCTCTTAAAAACGCACACCAACCCCCCACACTCCCTGCTACTACTACACTCCCCAAAAAACTTCCAGCTCTCTCTACACACTCACTGAGCTCCAAAAATCCCAACCCTTTCTGCAAACAGTGTTCGCCGAGATGTCTAAGGAAGTGAGCGAGGAGGGACACCAGGCCCACCACCACGGCAAGGACTACGTCGACCCCCCGCCGGCTCCGCTCATGGACTTTGACGAGCTCAAGCGCTGGTCCTTCTACCGTGCCGTCATCGCCGAGTTCATCGCCACCCTGCTCTTCCTCTACGTCACTGTCGCCACCGTCATCGGCCACAAGGCCCAGACCGGCCCTTGCGACGGCGTCGGACTTCTCGGCATCGCCTGGGCCTTCGGCGGCATGATCTTCGTCCTCGTCTACTGCACCGCCGGCATCTCAGGTAAAAATCCCCAAAAGCCCGCTTCATTTTCCGGTCAAACCCATTTATTCCGGTTATTTCCTTATAACCCACTTCAGTTTCCGGTGGGGTCTTCAAAACCAACTTCATTTTCCGGTGAAAATCTTCAAACCCCACTTCTTTTCCGGCTATTTCTTCAAAGCCCATTCATTTTCCGGTCATATCTTCAAAACCCATGTCGATTTTTTGCACCTTTTGTGTCTAAATTCCGACTTTTATGCTTTATTTTCAGGTGGTCACATTAACCCCGCGGTGACTTTCGGCCTTTTCCTGGCCCGGAAAGTCTCGCTGATCAGAGCCGTGGCCTACATGGTCGCTCAGTGCTTGGGAGCCATGGCCGGAGTTGGGCTCGTGAAGGCCTTCCAAAGCCACAACTACACCGCCTACGGTGGCGGAGCTAACTCGGTGGCTGCCGGATACAGCAAGGGCACCGCTGTCGGAGCTGAGATCATCGGAACCTTCGTGCTCGTCTACGTCGTCTTCTCCGCCACCGACCCCAAGAGGAGCGCGCGTGACTCCCATGTGCCGGTACGTCCACCGCTCACTTCATTTCGCTCCATTAATTTAATTATCGGTTTCTAGTTTTTGGGTTTTTGAAGATTTTTGAGGTTGAAATTAAAATGCGGTGGATTTTGTTGGGTCTTTTTTTTGTCAGGTTTTGGCTCCTCTGCCTATTGGGTTTGCCGTGTTCGTGGTGCACTTGGCGACGATTCCGGTCACAGGCACCGGAATCAACCCGGCCAGGAGCCTCGGCGCCGCCGTGGTCTTCAACCAAGAGAAAATCTGGGATGAACATGTAAGAATAATCCTGGACTAGACGGCATGTCGTTTGTTAGAATGTTAATTAATGGAATTTTTGTGGTGAATTTTTTGGGTTTTTACTTTTGACTAATGGGTTTTTGTTGTGGTGTAGTGGATCTTCTGGGTCGGACCTTTCGTCGGAGCACTGGCTGCGGCTGCTTACCACCAGTACATTCTGAGAGCCGGGGCTATCAAGGCCTTGGGATCTTTCCGGAGCAACCCCACCAACTAAATCATGAAGAGAAGCTTGAAGAGACATGAGGAGTTAGATGTTTATGGAGTTGCCATATTTTGTTATGTGAATTTGGTAGTTTTTGTTGGTCTAATAGTGTGAGTATGAGAGGAGGATGATGAACTATTTATTTATCTTTGGGATCTTGTTTATTTATTATTATGATTTAATTTCTTAGTTTTAGCTATGGATATGTGCATTATTATTCATTGAGTATTAGTGGTTTTTGTTGGCCTCTTTTATTATTTCAATTCTCCGTCTCTGTTTATGAATTTCATTATCATGCTTTGGAATCACTAGAAAATAGGAAGAACTTGTCACTTAGGTAGCGTGTTCGATTCCATCCTAAACCTATCATAACGAGTTTGTTTGGTTTGATTTAATTCGGTTCGGTTTAACCCTAAGTACTGCATGTAATTCCATCCTAAACATATCATATCGAGTTCGGTTGGTTTGATTTGGTTCGGTTTAACCCTAAATCCACAACCGGAAATGTAATTTTTACATGGGTTTTGTACGGGTTGGCTTGGTTCACCTTAAGCCACTAATTGAAAATGCATTCACTTGAACAGTTTGGTTTGGTTGCGGCTTGGTCTCCAATTATCGCAGCCATTTAGTTCGGGCAATGTTTTGTGACTTTCATACCTATACCAACCTATATTTGTTATAACGGTTTAATTTATGGTCCGATTTCGAATACTTGCTGTAATTAGTAAAACGGGAAAAAACTTATCGAATACTTGCTGTAATTAGTAAAACATTAGAAATAAAAAAATTAGGAAAAAACTTAAAAAAAATTTTTTTTTGTAGTTGTTGTTTTGTGTTGGAGGTGAGTGGTGTGGAAGTGGAGGTGTGTGTGAGGAGAAATTATTTAAAAGTAATGTAAAAAAGAGTAAAGGGGAAAAAAAAATAAAAAATTAAAATGGATAAAAGAGAAAGATTGAGATTAGAATAGGGTGATTGTTGTAGATTAGATGTTAAAGTAATGAAAAAGATCTGCAAGCATTGGAAGCATGACTAAGTTTGTAATTAATTACTCGTTGTGGACATCAGTCAACTTATGGTTCTACAATTACAAAGTTTTACACAATTTTAAATCAAATCGTGGCCTTTGATTCCTATGTGGAGATTCTTGTCTTGATGGCCTTGGATTCTCACTGGGTCGACACCACGTGTCCATTCATGATCTGTGCATAGAGCTGCTGAAGATGCCTCTCTCCACACTAGGGCCTGCAGGGTTTTTGTGGGAGGAGCCGCTGCGTGACCCGGCGGGTGGTACTGTAGTGCGGTCTGAGCTGGAAAGCACTGACAGGCCAAACTTTGGTCCAGTTTTTAGGGTAAAGACCAACCAATAGGACTGAACCAGACCCAACTTGTTGTAAAGCTGGAAAGGGAAAAGCGGAATGGGAATTCGAGGAAGGACTACCCAGTCTCAGCTGGACTAACCAAAGGCACATGGGTACGTGAAGCTCATTGGTGAGCTTTTTAACCCTTCACAAACATAGTAGAAGAATAAGTAACATATTAAGTTACTATAATGTATGGTACAGTAAAATTTGTGAATTACTCTACACTTTGTAATTAAGAATTAATGACACATTTACATACCCGTAATTTAAAGAGAATGCAAAAATAGAAGAATGAATCAATATGATTCGACTCACTTTCTTTTAAATTCTACTTGACCATGTCACAAATATATATGTACACCTATCTCGTTCCCATTTTTTTTTTTTTTAGAAAACGATGGAATTGCATTTCTAATAAAAAAGTAGTTAATCTCTTGTGCACCAATACATGGACTTCACTGTTCCAAGTGTTTGATTGAAGTGATGGATTGAATTCGAATTCTCATAGAATTCATGCTCTATAAACTTCCATGATTGATGACATGCTTCATTCTAGATAACCCAACAAGTAAAATTCCAAAAAAAGTGAATAGAAAGGAGGAAATTATTTTTATGCCTTTATCCACTTTTAACTATTATTTTATAGTTGTCTCGGTCTCGTCTTTTCACGGGGTCGTTCTCGTTTTGATGAAATGGAACCAAACGATATTGGTACTCTCTAGAGAGAAAGGACAGAGAAACAGAAAGATGGTCCACCCGGTGTAAAAAATCAGCATTTAAATTTGGTGTTGTATATATATACGGTGGTGGTCTCCACTCAGTCCTCACCTGCGTGCTGCTACTTACTGGGTTTCGGGTGGTGGGTTCGGACTTTAATCTTCATCACGAGGAGGACGCCAGTGATGCAGAGTTCGTGTGTGTAGTAGTGGTTCAAATTATTGTTCCCTTCTTTTTCCTAGTCTCTTTTGATAAGGATGACACGAAATTCTAATTGGACAACGAAATAGAAAAGACGACAATGTATTATTATAGTCCCCATGGTTTTATGTTTGCGATCCATGGAAACGCAAATGTTAGCATCAGTCGTTCTTATGTATGTCCTTTAAATATCAACATATCAACGAGAGCAACACACTAACAAAGGATTATTGAAATCAAAATGATGAAATGCTAGTAGAAATCATCACGTGCGAGTAATTGTGGATCGTGTGGATGATTTTGAGCCGTTAGCATTATGAGGATTGTATTAACAGCTAACAGCCCACTGTCACTATAGCTCCCCGTGCACTAACAATCGAATGCAGGCGCACTTTTAGACATACAACCGGATTATATGACTGTTTGGTGTTGGCCGTTTTACTGGATTCCCAGATGGATTGTAATGTTCGACTACCAATTTCACTCATTGTTGGCTTCCCACAACTCCATTTTGTTTCATAATTCCTCTTCTTTCGTACAAACCAGAAAAAAGGTCTTCGGAATAGTATACACATCTGAAGAATGGGATACATATGCGAATCTCAACACGAGATTGAGCAGATTGAGCAATGATATGATCGTCATAGCTAAGAGCCTCTACATGGCAAAGGAGTCATGCACTGTTCATTCATGCATGTGTGTGAACATATCTAACAATTGTTAACTACTATTTCACTAGTGCTGAAAGCTAGAAACAGCAACTTCACGTTTCAAACTTTCGAGCATTTTCACTTTCTTGGTAAAAGGAGGGAATCCAGATGGGGTCTAATATTCTCCCAAACAGTCTAAAGAGGATGCTCATTCACAAAAGCAATGCAAATTAGGAACGATAGAGCCAAACGGTTTGAGAGTTCTGTAGCCTGTAGGCACCCACATGGGCAACTATGCAAAGATTGATGCATGTTTAGCCTGTTCATTCAGGACAAAATCACCCAAACCTACTCATGCACTTTAGAGTGATCTATATCAGGTGTTGTGGCAAATCTATGACAGACAACTAAAAAAAGAAGAAAAATCTGTTTCTGCAAGAAAACTTGTTATGCCACTTATACTCCAACAAATTCTGAACACAACAACAAAACCACTTTTCCATACAATACAAACATGTATTATTACAATTCACCAGCACCGAAACTGCCAGCACTACATCTGAGGGAATCATGAGTTCCATCAGTCAGTTGACTTTCACAATCAGACAATAATCAGAACACAGTGCATTGTGCTGAGTTTACCTTAGTCAGGCAAAGCAGTTCCTCGCTCCAGATTGTTCTTGATTTCCAGTGTGTATCTACCAAATGCTCGCTCAATTTTCTTATTGAAATGCTCATTTCGGTCATTGATTGAGTCAATATCTTTCTCATCATGGAACCTCCTCCTCCTGCTAAAGGCTGCCTTCTTTTCTTCCCGGTTCTTGAGTTCCTTTACCATCTTGTCAAGCTTGTCCTCTGAAATTTTCGGAGCCTGCACCATAAATAAAATGCGTAGGGCTTAAGAGTCCTATTAACCAGACTACTGAGAAACAATCATCAGACTTCCTCAGTAGACAAATACCTTGCCATATTGGAGGCTGGAAGCTTCACGATAAAACTCCGGATCAGCTTCTTTCATCTTATTGTACTCTTCTAAGTCAATATCAATGTTCTTCGTTCGCTTTTTGTACGCATCGTACAGAGTTTTCTGATTGAAGACTGTTCATAAAGAACACGTTAGCTCACAATTTGATTTTATATACTGATAACACTACAAGAACAAAAACGGATATCAAGATGAAGAGCATATAGGGAAGTCTCTGTGTGCAAGCATGCATAATGGTTCAGAATACACCAACAAACTCTCTCAAGGAATATAAAACTTGAAAACTAGCTACAAGTAAATCAACCTTGATAAAGACAATGGCTCCAAATGGAAAACAACTACAAGTATGTTTTGCAATAAAGGAACATGAAGAGCATATATAACATTACTAACAAAGATAAAGACAATCGCTCCAAATGGAAAACAACTACAAGTATGTTTTGCTATAAGGGAACATGAAGAGCATATATAACATTACTAGCGAAGAACTGAAACTTTAATGAGTAGCAAAAACTTAAACCAAATAAGTAAACAATGTATTAATGAGTAGAGATCCTAAAGCATACCATCCCAGCCAGCTGGGGCAGGATCCTTTTCCCACTTCTTGTATTTTGCCTCTGCCGCCTCCTGTGTATCTAGCATGTATGCTTTTTTCATATCCAAATTATTTGCATCCAAAAGTTTTCCGATTCTTTTCTTCCTCTCTTCAAGCCATTTTTGTTTAGAAATTCCCCTTGACTCTTGTGGAGGTTCCAGTCTTTTCTTTTCAGCTGCAATATCTGATTGATTGTCTTTTCTTGCTTTACTCTACAGAAAAGTCAACGTTTGAATCAATAAAGACATACTATAGAGCAGCTTCTGTTGCTGTGTAGTAGAACTTGGTTAGAAGGGGGCTACTCTCTAAAGTTTCCGAAAAACCTTACCATCTTCATTCTCAATTCCCACAACTTTTTCTTCCTCCCCGTCAACAGAGCGACATCTCCTTCCATATTCTCCTCAGCAGGAGGGTCTTCATTATCACCAGCATGTTCTTCGGAATCTGGTGCTTCATTATGTAGATATTCCTCTTGCTCAGCAGCCTCTGCGTTCGATTTCGCACTACCACCAACGGCTTGCATAGCTTCTAATGTAGTATAGAACAGAATGGTTTAGATACATAAACATACTTGATTATACTTGAATAATCACCGAAAAACCAATTTATGGCACACTAGAATAGAAACGAAATGCAGACGAGGGTGGAACCCTGCTGAACAGCATTAGGATAACCATTAAAACACAGAAGCGAACAATCAAGATTAAATTCTTACTTCAAAGTGATCATGATTTACTTTAACTGATGCAAAAGGAGACATATGTGAAAGAAGAAAAAAACTACTAACCTGATTCATTTTGTTCCATTCGAGCTTTCGCTTCGGCAATGACTAAAAAGCAATATTCTGTGCACTCATGGTAAGGATTGGACGCATTTCTGCAATCCGGGTGACATCGACCCTCACCAGACATGTTTGGAGTACTTCTGATCTTCTATATCCAGCTACCTGAAATGACCACTCCATCAGATAAACCTATTTTCATATTCCAGAACCAAACCAATGAGAAATTTCCAAACCGTTCAACAGTAATTTCAAAAACCCAACTTAGTAAATCCTAATTCTTACTTAAAGAACTAAACTTTCTAATATCCAGAGAAAATCTATACAATCTAATGACATAATGGAGCTAATTATTTACAGTAAATCCAATAATTAGTCTTAAAGTTCAGCAATTTGAATTTACAATCCAATTTTCTTAACCATTCATCGATTATTGGCAGCTAAAAGAAAACCTAGCTCAAATCAAAACCTAAAGAACCATAAAGAATCTAATCTGGAAGAAATTACGAAGATAAAGGACGAACCTTTGCAGTAAATTGCTTCAATCGCTGCGCTGAGTGTCCAGGTTTTAGGGTTTGGTTTGGGGAAAGAGGGATGAGGAAGAAGAAAGGACTTAGAACTGACGCGCGAATTACAGGAATATTTCGATTCGAAGAAGTAAAAAAGATAGAAATTACCTTTTTCTTTTAACGGCGGTGGAGGAAGACGCTGTGAAATTTTAAGCCCAAGGAACGGCCGGCCCAACAAAAACAAAAAATAGGAAAGTGGCGCACAATATTAGCCCATTAGAGCAACTCCAATAGTCTAGCCAAAATTTTGGCTATTTTAACCCAAAAATGAATCAAAATTTGTTTTAGAGCATCTCCAACAGCCTAGCTATATGGAGGTTTTTTGGCTATTTTAACCCAAAATGCAAGAAGTTGTTCATCCAAGAGACTAGCTATTAAGCTAACTATTCTAACATTAATATTGTGAATAGTAGCTAGCTAAATTTGGCTAGCCCAAACAGAAAAGCTAAACCAATGTTAAAATTAAATAATATTATTTATGCCCCCACTCCCCAGGATTTTCTCTTTATGAAGAGAGAAGGTGAGTGGAGTAGAAGTAAAGGAATAAATAATAAAATATTTTAACAAATATTAAAATGGCTAGTGTTGTTGGAGTTAGAGTGTTATAATGGCTAGTTAAAATAACTTTGAAATCATTTTTTCATATTAAAATAGCAAAAACATAGCTAGCATTGTTGGAGATGCTAGTCGTTCTAACATACACAACTTTAATAGACTAGGTATTTTAACTTAGTTTTGAATATTTTATTAATTCTCTAAAAAGATAAAATAAGAAATTAATGTACAACTTTCTAACATACACAAATTTTCAATTCAAACCAAACCCTGCATCCAAGTGGATGGCTACCAGGCGAGTGAGGAGAGAGAAGAGAGAATTTTTATTACTTTTTTATATTCAGCTTCTGCTAACTTTCTCTCTCTGGTTAGGTATATTTAGGTAGGACCTGCTCACAAACTTAGTTTAGTCCATTGGATGGCTAGCTTGTTGGAACAACAAAACTTTTGGTCTACAATAGCAAAAATTGGGCTTTTGCCTAAGTTGCTGCAGATGCTCTTAGTCGCGGATTGTCAAAATAACTATAAATTCTTACTGTTGGGACCGGAACAATGTCATGAATTTAGAAACTATTCTTTTACGGATGTATAAATTTAACTAAATAATCTAAGTTGAGATCGGAGATTTTTTATGAATTTGTGAAAATTATTTCTTTATTGAGATTTTACTGTGATGCTTTTAGTTTTTCTTTCAAATATTGTCTTTCAGTACGTGTAAGTCCCAGCTTATGCGTTGGGCGAAAAGATGGGGAGGCCCTTGAGATGATTGTTCAATGAAGAGAGACCATCTAAAATGTAAAGGGTTCCTGTGTAAGACAAGGACTTGAAACTGGCTATGGACTTCACATTTGGTATTTGATAAACCATTATCTTTCAATACAACTATCCGAAACGAGCTGGAACAGCCGTTATTTGTCAACTACATTCTTCTAGCCCCCATCTGTAAATGGAAGCAGAAAAACTCACAACAAAAGTGACATGATTCTCAAATCACTAAGTGAGTACCAACACCACACACATAGATTGACAAATAACCTACATTTACCTTATAGTACAACTATAAAAGGATATATATTTTTATCAGTTTCACCTTTCATAACATTTTATATGATCCTTAGTAGTGATTACAGGCTTTACAGCTGCTGCAGTTGCTTCACAAGACGATTTGAGTCCTAAAACGATTTGCGTCTAAGATTCTCAACCTTGGATTTCATGTTACCCACAGTCTCGCGCAAGACAGAAGATTTAAGTTCAAGCTCACGCAGGTGGGCTTTGGTTTCGGCAACTTGCTTCTTGGCATCAGCAACCTCCTTTTCTTTCAGAGCCAAAACCTCCATCTGTGAATCTAGTTCTTTCCTCGTTGATTCTATATCACGATCACAGTTGGCCTTTGCTTCTTCAAATGCTTGATGCTGACTGACAAGTTCAAGGGCTTCTGCACATTCATTGATCATAACACGAAGCCAACCTACATCCATTCCTGCACCTTCTACATCTTTCAGAATTGATAACATTTCTTTGACTTTACTCTTTGCCAGCTGCTTTATTGAAGTTCGCTTCAACTCTTGGACCACATAACATACACACTCAAGATAGTAAGAGCGCATGACGACTGATTCCAATTGACAGCTTGCTGCTATATCACCATACTTTTCAAAAATCGATTGAAGAATGGAAGAGAAACTTCCTTTCACACGGTATTTTCCCACGGACACACTGGATTCAGAAGTAACAGATCTCGCATCTTCCTCATCACTTTCTTCAGAACCATTGAGAATACCTGAGAAACTAAAGCTTCTAGAGTCAAAAGCTGAACCATTAGTGCCTTCTCCCCCATTGTTGACAGTAAGATTTGCAACCCCTGGGGATTGATGAAGATTTCCATTTTCATTTCCATGAGAATGTGGTTGACTAGTGCTATCAGTAGCACCGTTCTCTAGAGGGTCTTTGAGGTAGTCGGACTGTCAGGCAGATATAATATGAGAAATGAGTCAAAACTGATACAAACAACACAGAACTGGTAAAAAAAAAAATTATGCAAGGGGAGAAAGAGGCCGCACCATTGTGATAACTCCAGATGGAGGCACTAACGACTTGATTTCCCCCTTGTTGAAAGACGAATCTTTTACTTCAGCAGATTGTGAAGAATAAGGCTTGTAGTCACCATTCCCCAATGACACTTTGTCCTTAAATGGAGATGAGGAAGAATTAGAGGGATAAACCACACCTTGACCAGGTGCATTGCCTAGGTCCTCAGGGCGCTTTGGTCTGGCTCCAGGCTTTCGTCTCCCAAATATAGGATCATCGAGCACAGACCCTGCAGTTAAAACAGACCATAAATGAGGAAAAAGAAGCACAAATACATCTGCATCCATGCATATATGTGAATGGCAAAGTGGAAGAGGAACAAATTAATAAATCCAAAATGATTGATGCTCACCATCCTCTAGTTGCTCTATTTCTTGGGATGGAGAATCAGGCATATCCTGAATCTCTTGAGGCTTCGGCTTTCTTCTCCCAAATATAGGATCATCAAGGGGAGAACCTGCGATTAAAACAGAATATACATTAGAGAAAAGAAGCATGACTACGTTTGCACTGATGAGTATACCTCGTGGTAGGGGAAAGAGGAAATAAATCCAGAATCTGTCAGGTAGATGCTTACCATTCTCTAATTTCGCCTTTTCATCAAAGGAAGATGAGGGAGAATCTACATGATAAACCACACCACGGCCACGAACAGCATCAGGCTCCTGAGGGGGCTTTGGCCGTGATCTCTCCGTCTTTCTTCCCAATATAGGAACATTAAGTATGGAACCTATAATCAAAACAGACAGTTCAGATAGGGAACAGCTAAAATTACAATCGGCGGAGGAAGAGGAACATTTCATTAAAAGTCAAACGACTGTTGATTCTCTGTACAACCACAACAAGACATTCTCTTGCCCAGGAGCACACAGAAACTCTAATGCATCATTTGCAAGAAGAAGATATCCATGCAGAACCTCAGGCATTTAAAAGGCAAGTATGAAACTACATATATTCTCTTTAGAGTATTATACACTGGATATGAGTTGATGGTATTTCCTAGGATTTGGGGAATGAAGCAGTGTACACTTCTCGTGCCATTAAGAAGGGAAAAAGGGTACACACAGCGATGGTGAAAGAAGAAAATCTTTATTGGGAGACCATCCAAGTATTTTCAAACAACAAACATAGGTTTGTCAAGGATTTCAAATACATTCACTTAGAAGGTGAAAAAGATGTTCATCCATTATATGTTTACAACCTTCAGCTCTGTTATAACTGCTTGCTCTTCTATGTGGTTTTGTTAGTTATTTCAGTTTAGTATAGGGAAAGTTTTACAAAATTACTTAAAACAGTCTATCGAGAAGTCACCAAACGAAAGTGGGGAAAACCTGATTCTTTTCTATCCCCATGAGGTTCATTGCGAGCGGCTCTTTGCTTGTAATATTCTTCATCGTAGTAAGGATTAGATGCTCTTTTATCTTCAGAAGATTTCTTACCACCTTTATAACTGCTGCCATTATCTTTCAAAAAAAGAAGAAAGAAAGAAGAATAAAAAGGTATAAAATTTCCAACTTATATTCAGACAACGACTAAAAGGAAAGGGCCCCTCAAAGAAAAACACTCTCCCAACCAATAATTCAATACAAATCAAATGTGTGAACCAATAACTCACTGCACCCTGGAATGACCTACTTTTTTCCTGTCAAGCGGGACAGTATGACACCTCCTTGCAGATAACTTTGAATGAAAGCCACAAGTTCAATTCAAACTAACAAAGTTATGAGACTGAAAAACATGCCAATTACTTGTTCAAAACACAGACCGCTTAATTCACTAATAATCATATGAACAACAAGCAATGGTATGAAATCCGTGCAATAAGGGAAAACATTGTTCACATTTTAAGAAAATTAGACAGAATTATGTTCAAAAAGGTAAGATCTTTTAAAGTGTAGAAGCATCTTTTAATTGCATTTAAATGGTTCCCAGAACTCTGAAACCAGATGAGAAACTGGGACAGTTTGGTGACAGTTTTTGCATACGGACTAAAAGGCTGTCTGGGAAGTTAATAACAGAAGAACAATACCAACCTGATTTCTTTTTAGTCTTTCGGCCTTTCCCTTCGGAAATCTTTCTCAAGCAAGTTTCAGAGCATTCATGGTAAGGATTTGCTACATTCACGCAATCAGGGTGTACTCTTCCTATCAAAGACATCTCTCTATGAGTTCACCACGGACAAGCCTGCAAATATTAATTCCATTAACAATCTGAAATTATATTGACGAGACACCTGGCAGGATCTCAAATTTCCAGTTTCCACTTAGCAAAGTTCACTAAGAAAATTCTTCAACATTCTTTTGGGATCACCAGGCAAGCATGAATCTGAGAACTACTAAGTCAAGCTAAACAGAAAAGCAGCAGGTCTTATAAACAAAACCATGACACTCAGCAATACTCAAAACTTCAATGACACTCAGCTAAAGTTGTATCTTCCACCACAAAGCAAATCAATCATGCAAACAAGAATCAACATGCACAACTCAATTCAGTTCCATGCATCCAGTCAGCTAAGCTTTCAATCAAATGAGAACAGCCACACAACACAAAAATCATAATCAGAAACTCAATTACCAATTGGTTTTCCCACCTTTTCTCAGAATCTCCCAAAACATGCAGAAACTATTTCCCAAACTTTCTCACCACCGACCAGATGAACACTCATTTCCTTAAAGAATTCAACTTTTTCAACAAATTCCCATGAAATCCAACATCAGAATCCCACCAAAAAGACCAATCTCAACAAAAAACAAAACAACATTCAGAAACAGGAGCATGCACAAACTATTTCCCAAACTTCATCATCACCAACCCCAAGATCATTCATTTCCTCAAAAAAAACTCACCTTTCTTGACAAACCCATGAAACCCAACATCAGAATTCCACCAAAAACAACAACAGCAACAATCAAAAATCAAAAGTCAAAAAGAAGAGCAGCAGAGAGAACAAACAAACCTTAAAAATAATCAACTGGGTCTTGATGGGTTGTCTGTTTTGACTCCCGCTGGCGAATCTATAAGAAACGAAAGATGTGTGAGGGAAAAGCAGTACAAGACTAGAGTTGGTGGACGAGCCCTCTTGTTTTGACCATGGCGATGACTCTGGAAATGTAATAAATAATAGCAAAAAAGAACCATCTATTCAATGTGAAAGGAACCAAAATGTTTGGCTTTATCCACCTTCATTCTGACGTTCGGCAAGTACACGAGACAAACGCACACGAGAGCGACCGGGATGTGGTGCCACCTTTCTTTGCTGACGCTCGAGGTGACGCTTTTGTGGCGCCAATTACTGCCATTGGTCAAAATTTCTTCGTGTCGGATTTTTAACCCGACAATTCTTCAAATGTAAAAAAGTATTTGAATTTTAACTTCGGACGGGACCCAAAAAACACTTGTCATTGGCTACATTTTCTTGTTGAAGGAAAATGAAAATTTTGGTGGTGTAAACAATTAGACTCCCAAATGAAAAATCAAAGACAAAAATTGCAGGTATCTTTTCCATGCTTTTCTTTTTTACACTGGTTTTCAAATAAATGGCCGTCATGTAACAAACAACTTAGATATGATGCAGTTTCATCATGTATTTAACCTATGTAGTATATGCACTTTGTTCTAGAACTTTCGTTACGTCCCAAGTTTCTAAAATACATTTTTATTCATTGGTGGTATTATTATTGTATTTTCTAATGTTAGAAGACACCTTGGATTCGACATAGATCATGTTCTTGTTAATTAATAAATACATGTAAAATTATATATATAATATAGATGATTTCACTTACATCCACATCAGTGAAGAAAAAAAAAACACACCACCGGTAAAAGCTCAAATTAGTTCTTTTTTTCTACATTGTCATTATCAAGCTCGCTTCATCTGTTTCTCCTTTCGATTGATTTCGGATCCATTAATTTCCAGTCATCATCAATTTTGCCACCATTTGAAGGATCATGTGGTTGCAATGTTTCTACGTTTTGAAATAGATTTTTTCTGACAAGTAGAATATGGACCGCTACAAATTGAGCCAGGATAATTACTGATAAATGTTCCATTTGACTTTATGAACTCTGTTTATTTTAACAAATACCGTTACATCACTTTCATTGTTTTCATTGTAGTTTAATATTGAATACAGATTGTGTAGATTCATCAGTGATGAATCATCACCAAGTTGAGAAAATTGCAGTTTCCAGTCGGCAAATTTAGTCATATCTTACTGCAGTCATTTTCCTTCAATAAAATGTTCTCATGTTTATTTTGTTTTAAAGAAAAAAGGCAACAGTCCAACATAGTGCATCTTCAAAGGCACTTGATCACTTAATAGAATTGAGTACGTTTGATATATTACTAGCGATGTGATTAACAATCTGATCTCATAATTCATATTTCATGTGATAACAAAAGTCTATCGACACACGCAAACTATCATACTGTAACATCATGCATATGATCTAGTAAAGCAACCGAAAATTCATGGATTTTTTAAATGAAATTAAGGGCATTAATTTGACAGTGATCAATACATATATTGCTTGCAACTTAATTGATAGTTGGAGCTCATCTTTTGAGCTCTTAGTGGGTTGTTAGCCGGCCCTTAAGTTAGGGACAAGTGAGCTTACACCATATGGCACTGCCCCATGAATCTCTCAATAAGATATTGGTTATTTTTCTGATGACAGATGTGCTGTTGATGAATTCTGTTTTGGATTCCAACTTCCAAATAGCAGAGTAGTTGAAACATGAACTAAAAGAAATAAAAAACTAGGTAAGGTTGTTAGGGTTATGTACCACCAACTTAGGTCATGCAATTTACATGACTTTCCCATCATTTCCAACTCCCATTTTATAATAATTTTTCTTCTCTTCCATTCTTACTACATATCAACAACAATAGTACTAATGTTAGAAGATCATAGTTTTGAAACTTACATACTAGTTTAGCACAGTACAAAGAGACCTTGAATGCAGGAGAATACTTTCCATCTTTCACATAATATTGATCTACAATGAAATTTGTTTGTCACATAATATGGTTTTTATTTAGTGCCTGAGAAATGTGACTTACTTAAGCGAGCAATTCTTTCATCAGTCAGGTCACATTTTCACGCGGGGTTATCAATGTGCTTCCTCATGTATGAAATCTTCCCTATCATTTGTCTGTTAAATTATATTCCTTTTTTCTTGACTGGAAATAAGGTTATAGAAACAGTTTTATCTCCTTCATGAATTGGCTGCGCA
This sequence comes from Spiraea crenata, assembly GCA_033992175.1. NCBI lineage: Eukaryota > Viridiplantae > Streptophyta > Magnoliopsida > Rosales > Rosaceae > Spiraea > Spiraea crenata. The sequence goes on along the minus strand of JAVBHV010000055.1, from coordinate 2,900,766 downwards.
GTTCACCAACCAAGGGCGCAAGCCTTAAACATATCTATATATAAAGAAACATCTGTAAAATGCAGAGTGGAATTTCAACTGTTTTTGTAGTCTTTGCTTCTTCTTTCTCATTCTAAACTGGTCAAAATAGAATATTTTGGACTAATTATTGTTTCGCAGATGGGTATTTATTCAGGGATGAGGTGAGTGCTCAGTTTTGAATGATGGTGTAAGCATGCTAGTTAACTATTGGCATCATCATAAGTTCTAAAATTCTGCATAGACCTCTACCTTGTCTTTCCTCTTCTTTTGGTAAAATTCTTACATTGTTTAACTAAAGGAGGCAGCCCCAATAGTCTTGGAACCAAGAAGTACTGCTTTTGTCATCTTGTTAGGACGCTGAGGGCTATTCGTCTAGTGGTATTTATCTTTTACAATATTAAAAGAGACCCCAAGTTTGAATCTCTCCTATCCCGACCATCTAATAACAAAATCGTTATAATGACTAATTAATCATTGCTTGCAGGTGGGATGAACATGATCATGCAAAATTTGAATGAGAGGCTTAGGCCCCTTCTTGGTTGCAAAGGCTGGGATTATTGTGTCATCTGGAAATTTAATGAAGACCAAAGGTAATTAACATTTAACAACAACCAATTTGAACTACTTTCTTCTTCATTCTTTTGGTGACTAATTTACAGATAATTGGCTAATGCTTTTAGGTTGATTGAGTTCGTGGGTTGTTGTTGTTCTGGAAGTGATCAAGACACCCAAACCAATGGAGCCCAGGAACTTCTCTTTCCAGTTTATCCAGCCCTTGTATGCAGGGACACAATGCAGCACCCAAGAGCCAATTCTTGTGATCTTCTTGCCCTGCTTCCATCCTCTCTGCCCTTAGACTCTGGGTACTTATAGACATATCCTTCGTTTTTTGTACTTCCTTTGACACACTTAATCATAAATTAGTTGGTGTTAAATCTCATTAACCATGTCTGAGCAGGATCCATGCACAGGCCTTAATCTCAAACCAGCCCATTTGGTTGAACTCCTCTGCTAACACAGATTCAAGTGGCATGGTAATGTGTCCAACCCTTAGTATGCCCGAAAAAGACCTTTTTACTGCACTCGCTCGCTCACACACATATACAAAAAAAAAAAAAAAAAAAAAAAAAAAAAAAAAAAAAAATTATTACTGTGCAATATTTTTGATTTTGCAGGAAAGAGATAGGACTAGAGTTTTGGTTCCAAGTGCAGGAGGGCTGCTCATTGAGCTTTTTGTCTCCAAAGATGTACGGTTCTTCACTCAAACCTTTCCTTATAAGTTATAAGCCGGTTTTTCAAGAATAAGATCGTGTCACAAATAGTTTAACTACCAAAAGCACAGATTACAAGTACTCATTTGTATAAATTTTGTTTCTATTTCACAGGTCTCGAAAGACCAACAAGTGATTGATTTCATCACATCCCAATGCAACATTGTTTCACATGATCATAACACGCTGCTTAGTGCTAGCTGCAATGCAAGCTTCACTCTTGATACAAACAACATGAATACTGAAATACAACCCCTGCCATTTCTAGGCAATGGAAATGAAGGAAATGATAATCAAAACAACTATCACAATTTCCAGCATCCACCTGTTTCCCCTGCCATGACAGGGGATCACGATTCCAATCTCCCCTACGACATCTCAGTTGATCGAATACGCCTAGGCAGCGCTTCCCCGATGAACTTCCTGCAACAAGTCACTTACAACTCAGAGAACACAATTAACAATGGTGACAACCACAATGTGTATCATGACCAGCAATGTGTTGATGTTATGGAGGTATTAGAGAACATGGAGCAGCAAGGTGTTGAGGAACAAGATTCGGTAAGACAAGACAGTGGAAGAGGTGTAGATCATTCAGTTTCGGATTGCAGTGAACTTGATGATGAGGGTGACACGAATTATAGGCGAAGAACCGGTAAAGGGCCTCAATCCAAAAACCTTCTTGCGGAGAGGAGGAGAAGGAAGAAGCTCAATGATAGACTTTATCGCCTTCGTGCTTTGGTTCCCAACATTTCAAAGGTGATGCTCATTTGCCTTGATTAATCTTGTGACTTACATGAAAAAGTAGCGCTACATGAGTCACATTTTCATATGTGACAGGTGACAAAATAATTGGTGCAATACTATACCGTCACATATTGTGGTCCGCTAATGTGACGAAAAGAGTCTGATCTATTTCTAATGCCAATTCATCTTGATTCTCAGATGGACAAGGCTGCAATCCTCGGGGACGCGATTGAGTTTGTGCAGGAATTGCAAAGGCAAGAGAAAGAGCTACAAGATGAACTTGAGCAGCATTCAAATGATGAAGACGACAGGCCTAATCACAACAATCTCAAATTAGAGATTCTGAACCAAATTGGAACCACAATCAAAACTAAACCCGAAAATAATGAATTTTATGTGGGACCAGCTGCAGGCATTGGCAACATCTCAAAACAGAACCAGGACTCGGATAGTACTAATGACAGGGGACAACAGATGGAGGTACTTAAAATTATCCAAGGGCCCGCTAGTAAAAATTTCATTTACAGTTTCCAGTTTTTCATGTTGATTATTAATCAAAAAAATGGACATTTAATTGCAGCCACAAGTTGGGGTGACTAAATTAGATGGAAATGAGTTCTTTGTGACTGTTTTTTGTGAGCAAACACCAGGAGGGTTTGTCAGGTTGATGGAGGCATTGGATACTTTAGGATTGGAAGTAACCAATGCAAATGTGACTAGCTTCAGAAGCCTTGTCTCTAATGTCTTCAAAGTAGAGGTAAATAAATTTTTAACAAGCACAAGAACCAACCATGTTAAATTGGTTTATGAGTTTTGTTATGTTTGGTTTGCAGAAAAAAGACAGTGAAGTTGTTGAAGCTGATCAGGTGAGGGACTCCTTGCTGGAGATTACTCGGAACCCCTCAAAAGGTTGGCTGGAGATGGCGAAAACACCTGGAAATGGAAGTGGACTGGATCACTTTGATCTTGATCATCAGCATCTCCAGAATTACCATTCTTCTTCATACCACCTGCAACATCTTTATAATTAGTTGAGCATAATCCAGCTGCTAATTATGTATCAACTAACTAGGCATTTCGGTTTCTTTGAACTTACTACAAAGCTGTTGTACGATCTCAATTAGTTATATGACGACCATTTTCGATTCTAAATTTGCTTTCATTAAACTCATCTTCATACATGTCCTGAACAGCCAGATCTATGTCACTAATCGAAATTTGAAATCCAAAATCAGTCTTTTATACAACCGCACAAGTATTAACATAGGCATAGGAGGTCCTGTTGGCCTACATATGTCACCCCTAACTGATGTGGGGTGTTTCTCACTACAGTCTGTCAGACTGTCGATATGTCATTAATATTGTATCGATATTATTGTCGTTATGTGCATCAATAATGTATTGATAATATTGTCATATTGTCGAACTGATTTGTAGTTACTACTACTAGCTTCATTTTTCTTGTAGTGAATCTTACTTTTTACACTGTGAAACTACTTTTTTTCATAGTGGGTTTTTTCTTAAAGGGAGGGCAATGTGTTCGATCATAATTCTCAAAGAGCTCCTTTTAGCATTCCTAACTGTTGCCATTTCCATCCAGATAGGGGACACAGTCCGCGTTTCGCACACCACCTGTTTGATTAAATGCTGACGAAAGTTTCCGTTTTTGGATGAATGCCTCTAGAGTAGTTGAAGCATGAGCAATTACATATACCAAACCGAAACGAATGAAAAACTTTAGCAAGTTAGTTAGGCCTTTGTACGCCATATTAGCTCATGCAATATGCACCTGCCATCATTACCAAGTCATTCTTAGGAACCCAAAATAAATAACAAGAAATATAGTTAATTCATGCATAAATTGCAGTTTACCTACCAATCTCTCCCCATTTAAAAATTAACATATTATGAACTTCTTGATTTGCTGAGATAGGTTGTTATATAGGCTCGGTTTTGGATATGAATATGATGAATCTGCTGATGTTGCAGTTAACTATTGCTATCAACTAAAGTTTGTATGGATCTTTATCTTTGTTTCTTCTGTTGCTTCCTTTTTGTTTGTTCTTCTATTTGTGCTTTGTTTTTCTTGTTAACTTGTTCAGTCAAAAGAGTTAGTATTGGTAGTGCAAGACCAAGTACTCATTTGATCATTGATCATCATCTTCCAGGTCTGTTTTGCTCTATTCTTTTTCTGTGCACTCCTAACTGATATTCTGAAGATTCTGTGTTGGAAGTTGAAACTAATCTGTTTCCATGTTTCGGCTCGGATTTCTTTTCAATCATTGCAGGTGGCATTAACATCATGATGATCATACCCAACCTTATACAGGGGCTTAGGCCCCTTGTGGGTTTGAAAGGCTGGGACTATTGTGTTATCTGGAAGCTGAGTGAAGACCACAGGTTAATAAGAAATTGTTACTCCGTTATCTATTTGTCAATCTCTTTCTGTCCTAATTAGATAAGTGATTTATGTGACTTTGGGGTTTTGTTTTCAGGTTCCTTGAGTTGATAAATTGCTGCTGTGCTGGAACTGAAATTACTGAAAGTGATGCCGGGCAAGATCTTATTTTCCCTCCTGTCCTTCCTTGTAGGGATGCCATGTTACAGCATCAAAGAACCACGTCTTGTGATCTTCTTGCCAAAGTGCCTTCTACCATGCCCTTAGACTCCGGGTATGCAGACACAAACCTTTTCCTTGAAGACGTATGACGTTACTCAGCGTTGTGGCATGTTATGTGGTGGATTTGTCAATCTGATGACCGTGTTTCCATATTGACAATCTAGTAACATAGCATGTCTAGAGAATATTACACTTTCTTTCATATACTTGAAAGCGTATTCATGATCATCAACAGGATTTATGCAGAGACCTTGATGTCAAACCAACCGACTTGGTTAAACTACTGCAACGAGACATGCTTAAGTACTCTTGAGGTTAGTGCTCCAATAAGACCTATTTTAAAGAGAAATCCTTTTCAATGTTGAGCTCATGCTTTTTGTTGTTACGCTTGTGAAATTCACAATCTTGCAGGAAACAGTTGGGACTAGGGTTTTAATTCCAATACCAGGAGGATTAGTTGAACTGCTTGTTGCCCAACAAGTATGAATTTTCCACTGATTTTGATTTTGATTTTATATGTTACCAAAATGGATGCACATCTCACATGAGCAATAATGTACACCCTTTTCCCTTCATTATCTCAAAGGCATGATCTTTTTGCAGTGCAATTAACTATCAACCCGAGAATCATGTTTTCCTTGTTCTGTAATCTGTGTGGCTGCAGGTACCTGAAGACCAGCATGTTATTGATTATATCATAAAGCAATACAACATCTCACTAGAGCAAGATTGCCTAGCTAATACAACCGGTATGATTATAATGACTGAAATTGAATCAAAGCGATTTTACCTACCATCTGATGCCTCTATGAGTAGAATGGGCAAATCTGCAATCGACTTCTTGCAGCATTTTACTGATTACAACTTGGGAACCAAGAACTTTGATGTTGCTTATCAAGATTCCTTACATGAGCCATTTATTTCAGATAAGCAAATGGACCAATTTACCTTTTTGGCAGAAAATGGGTTTCAAGAGATGGAGGCAATGCAGAAGCAACAGGTGCATATGCAATTCATGGAAGCATTAGTACCAGGCATGGATCAGCAGGAAGGTAACGAAAAGCAACACTCAATTACACACGATGTGGGACAAGATGCAGATGCAATGTCAGATTGCAGCGACCAGATTGATGATGATGAAGACGATAGAAAAGGCCCGAAGAAGGGGACAGGGAAAGCCAAGAACCTTGTTGCTGAAAGAAATCGAAGGAAGAAGCTTAATGACAGGCTTTATGCTCTAAGGTCTTTGGTTCCCATCATATCCAAGGTAATAATCATTACAACAACTTAGTCTTTTTCTTATAATACCTCATTGCATTCTATTTGTGTAGATTGTGGAAAACATCTCTCAGATCACGTGTGTATTGGATCGATTTGCCCTTTGTGTATGTCATTAACATGTCTTTAGATCATGAAAGCTAGTATCAGAGTCGACTCGAACAATACCAAACACAATCTTTTATCTTATGCCAACTTGGTTCCAATTCGCAGTTGGACAGAGCTTCCATTCTCGGGGATGCAATTGAGTACGTGCTGCAATTGCAAAATCAAGTTAAACAGCTCCAAGATGAGCTTGAAGATCAAGCAGAGGATGAAAGTGCTAAGAACTCCAGCATCACTACTGCCCACCACAACACTATTCAATCAGAGATTCAAAGTGGACGAAGTGGACTTGACCTTCTAAGGACTAAAACTGATCTTCAGCAAGATAATAAAGCTTCAAATGGATTTCATTTGGGAAACCCCGGAGATGGTAGCGTCACAAAACAAAGCCAAGATTCAGATTTCAACAATGACCACAAAACACAACAGATGGAGGTACATATATACCCTATACTTCTTGTCTTCTTTAGGTACTTTGTTTTGGTTTGAAAATGTCTTTCTTTGCAAGTAACTAAAGAGATCTGGAATTTTTGGGTAGCCCCAAGTGGAAGTGGCTCAGTTAGATGGAAATCAGTTCTTTGTGAAAGTATTCTGTGAAGACAAACCAGGCGGGTTTGTGAGGTTGATGGAGGCTTTGAGCTCTCTAAACTTGGAAGTTATCAATGCAAATGTGACTAACTTCAGATGCCTTGTGTCCAATGTTTTCATTGTAGAGGTTAGTATTATCTCTAGCACACTGAAATTCATTAGAGTCCATAAAACTCAACTTTATGCCAACTCTTGAACTTAGGAAACTCTTTTGTACACAAGAACCGTGTACAATTGGGTTTCAACCATTAATGGGGATGTTCATGAGAGAGTTTTATTGTGTACACCTATTTTATGTAAGAATTGTTTCTCACAGGATATGATATTTGTGAGGCTCATACGGGTGGTACTGTATTTGTATTTTGGTTTCCAGACAAAGGATAGTGAAATGGTGCAAGCTGATGATGTGAGGGAGTCTTTGCTAGAGCTAACAAGGAATCCGTCGAGATGGCGGAGCCAGATGGCGAAACCGGCAGAGAATGGCCTCGGCTTGGAGGACCACCATGACCATGACCATGACCACCACCACCTACACCTCCACAACGACCAATTTGGTGCCTTCCACTTGCACCATCTTCCCAATGAGGCATAAAGCCTGAATGTTCCAAATTGGGAAAAGACTACTTTCATTGCTTCATTTGTTTTATCTTTGTGCACACTCTCAAGGACATATTACAATCAATAGAGTTTCGTTTTGAAGAAATTTTTTTGTAGTGACTCATTTGGTTTCACTTTTAACACATTTTCACATTAATTGTCGGTCGTTGATTGATATCAAACTCATTGAACAACTTTCAAACTGTAGATACTTCTTATTAATTTTTCTCCACACAGGACGTCCGATCTTTAATTAAATATCAGACTGCCAATAAACTCATTAATACCTCATCAATATCATTGGAGACGATGATTTAGACACATTGCCGATGAATATATTATCATTCAGTTCGTTTTGAAAACCGAACATCCTATATAAAATTAAAAGAGTGAGAAATTGCAGGCTCTACCAATTGGCCCATGAATATGGTCAATATTGGAATTGCAAAAAAAAAAAAACACATGACTTGGAGCTCCAAGTGACCAACCAAACGGAGAGTCCTTTTAACTCCATCGCCAAGTAATCAATCTTTTCTTGTCCGAAAAGAAGGATCAAAATAATCAAACAAAATCAAATTGAAAAAACCCAGAAACCCAAATTTACAATAAAGTCCCAGAAAAACCCTAAAAGTCTCCAACTCCAAAAACCTCACCGACTTCTCTCCAAAAAGCTCCAAGCTTTATTGTTGATCCATCAATGGCGTCCATCCTCAGAGGAGGCCGATTCAAGGAGCTCATAAAGAAGTACGGCAAGGTCGCTCTCGGCGTCCACTTCTCCGTCTCCGCCGCCTCCATCAGCGGCCTCTACGTCGCCATCAAGAACAACGTCGACGTCGAGTCCATGCTCGACAAGCTCCACATGGGCGGCGTCGCCTCCAAAGACGAAACCCCTCAAAACCCACCTCAGATTTCCGATAAGTCGGTGTTTAGCGAAATACCCAGCTCGGAAATCGGCCAGTCGACGGTGGTGATCGAGGAGAAGAAGAGAAATCGGACGGCGGAGCTCGCGGCGTCGACTGGCGGCGCTCTGACGTTGGCGGTGCTCTGCAACAAGGCCCTGTTTCCGATCAGGGTTCCGATCACGGTGGCGCTAACGCCGCCGATTGCGAGGTTTTTGGCTCGGAGGAGGTTGTTCAAGGCCGGCGGTCTATGAATTGGTACTTGTTTATTCTTGGGTTTTATATAAAGTTGTTTTCTTTTGGTTCATTTTGTGTTTGTTGGGATGAAATGAAGATAGAAAATGAAGATAATAGTGCTGTTACGCTACATTGGTTGAATTTGAATGTACTTCGCTGGAGCAATGATATGTCTGAATTGGATCTTTTTGAAAATTGAACTAGTCGTAATGTGCTTTGATTAGAATGGAATGAAAAGTGATATTTGGGAAAAAAGGTGAGAGCTTTATAGAATGTGGGTGCGATTCTGGAATGTTTAATCGTCTTGGGTAGCCAAATTTGTTCTGAGAACATAAGTCGGGTATTAGATGAACTCTTGGAAGTTTAAGACGGAGTATCACACTTTTCTTTAATCCTTTCGGGGAGAAATAAAGAACAAAAGAAGTAATACCAAATGGAGGTGCAGGATGTATGGTTTCGAACATTGAACCGGTTATTGTTTAAGTGTTCAGTCCTTTAGATGATTAATTAGGGTAGCGATTCGTGTTTAAGTTACTGACTATCAGACTGTCTAAACTTTAAGTAGGCTGAAAGATTTGACTGCTGAAACTTTTAGTTAGAAGTTCAGGCATTTGAAAGATGAAGACGATGCTTGGATATGGATGCTTATTTTTATAAAGCATTGGTTTTGTTATGATGAAATCTGTAGTAGTGTGGACCTTGTTGTTGCTTAATTTAGGGCAATCCTTGGAAGTTAATCTAGTTAGGAAACGAAACGAAATCAAATTTCCGCTTGCATGTCATATTACATTGCTTAATGTTTGAAGAAGATATGCTACCTGTCGCATAGCCTTTAATAGCTTTAAAATCTGTAACCACAAAACCTAATTTTTCAATTAGTTGAGTAGTGGAAATGCCATCTTGCTTTCTTAGCATGAAGCTCTTCTATCTTTCTTGTGGCATATCAGGGGAAGGAGCAATGGAACCATGGAAGTTTTAGTAATTACCAATGTCATCGTCACGTGGAACCCATTCGATTTGGTATTGTTAGTATTTTCTTTCTTTGTTAATCTAATGGGTTCTCCATCCACTTTTTGGTTCAGATTTGTATTCGTGATCTTAAACTTATGTTTTTCAATATTGATAATGTACGTGCTACACATTCAACTACTGTACTCAAATTGTTGCTGCACATTGGGGGTACCCGGGTACCAGCACAAGTTCTCAAATAATAGTATACTTTACAGAAGAAGTATTCTGATGATATAGTGGACCACTTACCCGATAAACTTCGCATGTAGTTCTAAGTTATACTATATCGGTTAGCTTGAACTAAGTTATAATATATCGGTTAGCTTGAACAAGATTGTACTCGGATCTCAATGTTACAGAGATTTCTGATTTCACTGGGACTTTACCCTCATGCTTTAAACAGGTCGGTGGGTGATTGTAAAAATATAGAATTTAAAGGGGTTCATGGAAGCGAAGTTCCAACACAGTATTGCCAAGTCTTTAACCCAGATAACAAATACCATCTTGTATGCGATTAGTTTCCAGCAACATCGCTGATTTTTTTAACTGGACAAAGACCAAGGTTGTTTCACAATCCGTGACGGTAGAGGCTAGAGGATATACATGTATTCAGTTTCAACTTTCTACGAACGAGATTTGGATTTCGACAAAAGCTGTTGCATATAATCATTTCAAGAGAAAAAAGGAAAGGCAACAGCTGCAGCTCAATTGAATAAATTGAATAGAAATATTGCAATTGTTCTTCAGGCAAAGGAGCTGGAAGTAGATAGTGAGAAGCCATTTCATAAAATGTTAGATTTGATAGTCAGTTGAACACTGAACCCTTAAAATGAACAAACACCAATTGGGAATAAAAAGTTCATAAATGAACAAACACCAATTGGGAATAAAAAGTTCATGCTTTGGGAACGGAGAAAGCCCCCCGGGGCTGTGCACAGCCAGCCAAACCTACCAAAAGAAAACTATCTTTGAGGGAGTGCCGGCAACTTCGCTCCAACAAACTCCCCACTGCCTAAAACAGAAAAGGCTTTGATTTTGAATTGAGACTTTTAATAAAATGTTAAATACCTTTACAATGACAACAGAATGTTAGAACATAACAATGAATCAAACAAATTGACCTTCTTGGCTTGATGGATCTATCTTGGCAGATTGCATGTTCAACCCTATATACTAGGACTGTCGCAAATGCTCGAATTCATGACAATCAGCTCCAACCTCGCTCAGAGCCACAAAGAGCTTGGGCACAATCTTAGCTAACATCAACTTGAAACCAACCGAGGTCGAGTTTTCATCACTCTTATCACTAACAGAAGCATCTTTAGTTAGAGAGCCAATCAAACAGCCCTTCATATATGCATCACAGGCCTTCAAGATGTAATAACCACGCCTCCTGAAATGGTCTTTGACAAGCTCTTCAAAGTCCTAGAAATCAAATCCATCAAAATGTAAACCAAACTTTGAATAAATTACTTTACTGAAGTAAATACGACTTAATTTGTAAAATCACCACACAACATCTCAAACACGAAGACTGTTATCCAAGTATTTAGCAAACAAACAACATATAAGCTCAATATTTATCCAAAATACTCCAACTTAATGGCTGGCGTTGTCCACTTTTCTCCTGGTTAGTGCTCATACAATAATACATATTTCACACAACTCAACACTAAATCTAATTCACATGACGCTGCATACTTGCCTTTTGTTTGAAAGTTTTGTAGATTTACACATAGGTAACGGGGAAATAGACATGGTTAGACTGCCATAGCATAAACCTACAACTACTTAGGATGTAAAGGATCATATGCAATAGAGTAATACCAAACTAAAATGGGACCTCATGGGGTTGCGATCCTTACCACCTCACAGAAAACTTAACGAACCAAAGATAAGAGGCAATAATACATAACACGTGAAAAAAAATGTTATCACGGCACATGATAGAATTGAATATCGGGATATGATAGATCACCTTTGGTTGCCTCCGCATAAGATACATCATAGTTTTGCAGTTGAGCAAGAAAGTATTCTCATTGTACGATAATGAATTTTTTTCTCCTTCAGCAGTTCCAATCTGCTTATCGTAGCCAGCTTCATTAAAGTATGGCTTAGAATTTAGCACCAGACCCTGGAGTGAAACAAGAACTTGAAGGATGCTAGAAGACTTTGGATCCCATACTTCATTTCCTCTGCCACTCCAAGTATTCAAAAGACTCAGGCACACCTTGCCTTCTTCGTATAGATTTGGATTTATACGCCAGCCACCGGAATGATAGTATGCTGTCTGTAGCATTATAAGTTCAATCAGAAAACAAAAGGTAAATACGTTTTACTTACATAAAGTCCAAACAAAATGTTACTAGTTGGCTAATTAATTATAGTTTCATTGTAAGAAAGAAGTTACAGCTTAACCAAAGATGAACAACAATTAGATAGCAGTTCTAACCGGAGGAACATCAGGGTACTCAGGAGGGAGGTGAAAATCAAAAACGAAGAGGCCATCTTGGTAAGGTGTCCCATAAGCCCCAACTATCACTGCCCTCAAGAGATCCATGCGATCTTCATAAACTCGTACACGAATCTCATCTGTTTAGACCTAAGTGTTAAGACCAAATGTTGCTAAAATGGGACAAATATGCGACTGAACATAACACACCAATCATTACCAGGAAGATTATTTTGCAGGATGCTCCAATCTTGCTGAACCTTCTTAAGCCACTTTCTTCCACCAGTAGTCTATATTCAATGGGAGAGTCAGGTTAGTATTGGAGCATTCTTTATTTTAGAAGTCAACAACCACAACCACATATGGCCATTACAAATTCCTAAACAAATCAATAACAAGGTAAAAATAGAATGACAGGCTAGAGTCTTGAAATAACAACTTCGAGTTTGTCATTCTACATAGCATAAAATGAAAGCTGGAAAATACATAGACAAATTCCCTTATCAGATCAGCATACACTCATTGTTCTTCATCTTTTCTCAGTCATTTCCTAGTCTATACCTTATTATATAGCTAATTGATAGTATGTCCATGCATTGAAAAGAGGAATGCTGCAAGAATCAACTGACAGTCTTGCCACAATGCCAATATCCCAAAGCAACAGTGGGGTTGAAATTGAAATACGAAAACCTACCTGTCCAGAAGCACCCAGATAATGATGGTCTAATGGACCTATTGCTATATCAAAGCGTTTGAAACTGCAACCTTCATCCTTACTACATCCTATAGCATCTACTTTTTCAGTCCTTAAGTTCCGTAGAATGTCTGCTCCATCCAACATTTCTGCAGTTTGAGGGGAAACATGTTTCTCTTCTTCTCCATTACAAGTACCAATCCCATTAGATTTCTGAGAGCTGGAATCTTCACCATTATTGCTTCCCTGAGAAATTTCCAATAGCCGAGGCTCAACTTCACCATCACTATCTGGGTTGGATTGGCTGTTCCTTTCTATTGAAAAGGAGTCGGCTGTCGGCGAAACTGAATCCAAACTCCTCTGTCCCATTGAGAATATACCATTTGCCAGTCTGGTAACAAATCGAAATGCAGCCAGGGGCACAGAGAGTGCTGGGTTTCTCCCAGAAATATTCTCTTCACTCTGTTCTGCTTCAGAAGTCATCCCGAATGCATGTTGTAGCTCAACTTCCTGAAAATTAACAACTTCTTATCTTATTTAACAAAATAAACCACATAAACAGAAAAAAAATATATCTAAGGTTCCATAACAAAATTATAGTCTACGAAGAGTAGGAGAGGAATTGACCATTTGATGGTCAGACTCCCTGCTCAGGAAAAAGAATTAGTTCCTAATACGGTGAATTCCAAATAACCAGTCTGTCACCTTAATAAGCTTTATTTTGCTGGTTTAAATTTTTAAGAAACCTCAACGGTACAAGAAAAATTTATTAATTTAAAGGAGGTGATGAAGATACAGCAGGGGAGGTGGGAACATGAGGCCATAACCCTGCACATCAAACAACCAAGAAAAGCAACCCAAAGTACTTAAACAAGTATCTGCAACAGGATTACCCTCTCCATAAATATGAGAAACATAAATGTTCATCTAACAAGCCCACCATACACAATTACCCAGAAGAACAATAAAGATGAATTCAAGTGTGCATGCTCTAGGAGAAGGCACACAATTAAGCGCAGTAACCCAAAGGTATAAGGCATGCTATGTTATGATCCACCAAAATACAATGATGTCAAGAGTCAACACCTGTTTCCCTAAGTTAACAGAACATCTTGAATAACCAGTCCCACCCCTACGTGATTATGAATTTGGGGCATCATACTTTAGAAGTCAAGGACACAGAGGTACAACACTATAGAGCAGATCCTGTTCAAGTAAGGTCACAATTTGGTTCAACATACTAATATTTCGAAAAGAAACAAACCTCTTCTGTACTAGTTATTACCTGTTCTGCACTTAGCCTTTGAATGTGTAGCTCTTCTGTACTCTGAAGTGACAATAGTGCGTTCATATCATCATCATTAACTGTTTCCCAACTAGCAGCGTCACTATCCTCACTCCCAGAACCAACTGACTCATCATCATCAGCTCGACCAACAACATAAATGGCTTGAGGTCCAACCTAGTAACAGATTGAAGAAACAATTAATCGAATCAACAATACTTAAAAATCTTCCAACAAGATGTTAGGTTTTATTTAAGTTTAAAAACAAGCACAAAGTTAATTACTCATATGCTGCATGTCAAGCAGAGCAGAATTAGATCAAATTAATCAATTTCGAGCAGCTAAACAGATTGTTCTTACAATCAGAAATCTCCCATCAGTTTCTACTATTTTCTAGCATTATCAACTGGACCACACGGTTATATCACATGGGCTGCATCCCTTGAAAAAATTATTTACCCCAATCAACATAGGATTTAACAATTCGGAATAAAGAAAAGGCATCAATTCTTAACAATTCAGAAAAGTATTTTGTAGATAAGTACATGCAGTCAATTTAATAAACCTAAGTGAATGATACACACTTTTCGGGGTTTATGATTGACACAGAAACCATGAAGAAGAAAAACGGTGATAAATTCAAATCAGGCAGTGAACATACCGTAGAAACCATCCCATCAGCCCATGTGACCTCAATATCCCCATTCTTAAGACCAGTTATGTTTCCGACCCAAGAAAGATCCGAGAAGTTTGTAGAAGTTTCATCATTGGATGGAACTTCGTTTTCCGTACAAGCAGATTCAAGCTGCTTTGGTTCCCCATCAAAGTCTGTTCCTGAATCAGTTTGTGCAAAAACAACAGGAGGTGGCAGTCTGACAACAACATCCCCATAACAGTAATCATAATCTGGATGCCCCTCAAGCTCATAGACGCTCACGACTTCCTCCTTATCAAACTCTCTAGGGTCTTCCGCTCTAGCAACTGGCTTTAACCACTTTACACAAGCAGTTCGTTCCTTAGCATTGACACTTTTCACAAGCCCAACACGCCTAGCTTCAAAAGCATCATCATCATCATCATCATCATCATCAGACGCCTTCGCCACCACATACTGTTCAGCAACAAATTCATGATCACCAGGACTATCAATCGGAATTAAGTTTGTCGACGCCAGTTTCCTTTCTGTTGTGCCATCCTGCCATGCCACATCAAGTGTTGTCCTGATATTGACAATCAAAAAGGCTCTTTCAAAATTTTCCTCCTTCTGTGACTTCTTTTCTCTCTTAACCACAACTCTGCGGATCCTTTTGCGATGAAGTGGCCAAGTTTCATGAACAGACTCCTTTGAAACTGACAATGAACTAGAGCAGGAACTAGATCCGGTAGATGCATTTCTTCTACTATTTTCTTTGTTTCCATCTAATACAGAGACTGGATCACTATCCACAGCTTTGTTATTTCCGTTTGATTCTTCTAGCACATTCTCTTCTGAATCACACCCACTACCCATTTGAGCAGATTCTAACTCATTGTTCAAAGAATCATGAAGTTCTAGTTTTGATAAATCCTTGTCTAAAGAATTAGAAGATGACGCCTTTGATGAGGGGAAAAGACACCAATCACCCAATTGCCAATTTGCAGCTGTAAAACAAGACAATAGTTTCAACTTCTGGGGAGCCTGTTCTTTAGCAGGGGGAGAAGAATCTGGCCCAGAGCAAGGGGAAGATGTCCAATCAATAAATACTGATGCAACTGTAACCCTACTAACAATACCTTCCAGACGACTAGGTTTCCACAAGCCAGATAACCACCTAGAATTCTTGAAAACTGATGATGAGCTTGCCTTCACACGCTGCCCTGGGTAGTAAGGAAAATGCACATCTGCAAGCTTGTTCTTGGAAATCGGTTTGAGCTCTGTCGGCTCTGCTTTAATAACTTTACACACAGCGCCATCATCAAACAGAACTGTAACATTATCATAAACATCTTCCACTCTACCTAGCCAGGGACCAAGGACCACATAATCATTCACAGTAAACTCCCTCACACGCTTTAAGTCATTGGAAGATACATCTTCTATAACTGACCCATCAGGAGCTAACAAATCAACAGTGATATTGACATCTACCACGACACCAACCTGCCCAGTGGGGTCAGAAGCAGCAGCAACATAATCCCCATGTAAGAATCCACGATCAAGAACTGTTAAATCATTAGTATTTTGGGTCGACTCAGTTTCATCTGTCCAAAGTACTCGGACCTGGTCAGCAGGAAGGGGACCGCTCTTATCACTTCTCCAGCTTCTGTTCTTGTCACCACTCCCATGACTAGTATTACTGTTATGATGATCTTCATCCTCATTCTCACCCTCATCATCGTCGTTGTCATCATCTTCATCATCTTCCTCGTAATCAGGGCCGCTGCTATCGGAATCTGAATCACCAGAAACTTCAGTCACAATTCCAATCAGACCACTCTTGCTCCTCACAACATCTTGTCTATAGATATATGGGATATTTTTAATGTCACTCACAACCTCGCTCAACTTTTTAACTTCATTACTTCCATTGTTCAAACTCGAATCACAAAGACGTGCACTTGTTAAAGAATCAACCTCGTTCATTGAATTATTATCATGGCCAACTGTAGTAGGATCACCATCTTCGATAGCGGTGTCATGCTGCTTGGTTCCCATCCGAAATCTGACAACACACAGGGAACTGTGATCTTATCGCCAAATCGGAATCCTAACATACCCACAAAAATAACAAAACTTTTAGATTTATCACCTTGTTAAGAGACATAAAACACCTGGAAGATTCTATCATACTCAATCATAAAGCTAGACTGATACCATTATCCTCTTCATAATCATCCAGATATATATAGAGAGCTCCACGGATTACTACTTAACCAGAAAAAGTCAGTTTCTTTCACAAGTTCCACACCAAATAATCACATTGATAGAAATATACTACGAAAAAAAAAGTACAAAACACAAATAAAGTCGCCGAATTTAACAACCCAATGGCCCAATCGGATTGAATAACACAAAAAATTATGCTTATAATGACAAAATAGTAATCTTCGTCGATAAAACCCCACCTAAAAGACCATAAAACAGCTCACATTCAGCAAACGAGCCAACCCAAACCACTCAATATATAAAAAAAAAAAAAACCAATGTAGAAAACAAAGTCTCCATTGGATTGTGCCTTTTATCGTAGCTTTCAATCCAACACAATCGAAACCAAAATACAGAAGCAAAAGAAGAACGCTTAATTAATCAGAAACTAATCAAGAAAATACGGAAAAAGAAGAGCTTGGAGCTGTGGAGCGATGGAGGTGGATGCAATTAGGTGATTGAAGAAATGGGTTGCGTTTGGTTTGCGATGATTACCTGAAGAAATCGGAGAGCTCGAGCGGCGACGAGTCGGACGGCGGAGGAAGAAGAGAATGAGAACGGAAGGGGTTGGCTGGGTATTTTCATCTTTTGTCGTGGAGAATATATTTGCAGAGGGCGGAGCTGGAAGCGGTATAAGGGTATTTTCGTAATTTGTATCTGGTTGATTTTTACTTGTGGTATGCTTCTATTTAAAAGGTTATGTTTTTGGAAATGTTATTTCCACTCCACTTTTCTCTATTTCTACTTCACTTGCTCGTTAATTTTTATACATAGATGGAGTGAAAATAGAAAAAAAATGGAGTGGGAATAACAATTCCCTTTTTTTTATTGATTATTGGAAAAGGGCGATTCGAACTTGGATATTGTTATATATATTTTGAAATTTACTAACTATTAAAACTTATCGAGTTTTTATATTTTCGTAGTGCCAATTTTTTATGGGTATTTTCATCCTTAACAACTATAATCGGCATAACAAAAGAGTTGACAAACTTAAAACAATTTTAGTAAGATTTCCTAAAAGAAATAATTAGATGAATGTTCAAATACAGGTAAGGGCATACATACTTGAGTTGGTCTTAGCCTCTCTTCAACAATGACTAGTTCTATTATCTAAATAAAGATTTGACATTATCTATCTTCACCCACCTTATTCATTGCTTGTCACTTGTTACTTGTTAGTAAAGTTTAAGTTGGCTCATAAAATGTATTTGCTCCATTGCATTGTCCATTTTTTGTTTGTCAATACACGTATGAGACAATGGCTTTACAACAAAATCAAGACTTAAGAATGTAATGACTAATTACCTCCATTGGATGTGATCATCTGAGGACCTAACCAAGTGTAAAATTGCAAGATGGGGACATGGTCAAATTCTTAGTTACTTTCAAATATCATCAATGGTTGAGGACTTTAAGCAAAGGTATATAACTTGTGCTTTCTTGGGCCATAGGAGATGGGATTTTCACGGACAAGGCAAGGTAGCCTTTTTGTCCAAGGGAGCTAAAAAGCCTTCAAAGCAAGCTTTGCATAATTTCAAGTCAAGAACACTCACCAATTTCTTCTCACAAGTAGGTTTGAAGCAAATACATAGAGGTATATCTCCATTTTTGTATCTCTCACCCTCATTATGTGACAAGTATGTTATCGTATCAGGAAGTAGATATAGACAATCAAGACTGTTTCTCGTAAGTTATGAATAACATGATGAGATTTGTTGACACAAAACGGTAAATAAGCTACAGTCAGGCAATAAATGTAGTTAAAAAGACCCGGTAAGTATCAACGGTCTAGATCTAATACCCATTTACATCACCGAAACGACGTCGAAGCACAGGCCGGGGGCAAAAGAAACGCGGCAATATATCGCTCCCCACACCGAAGCAAAAAAAACCAAACGTAAAAACTGAACCACCGGAGAAGATGATCGTCTGCGTCGCCGTCGTCGGCCACCAGAACAACCCGCTTTACATACAGAGCTTCACAGACGCCGATGACGCCCTCAAGCTCCACCACATCGTCCACTGCTCCCTCGACGTCGTCGACGAGCGAGGTAAAAACCTAAAATTCGGATCTGGGTCTCCGTCGCATTTCATAAATTTCAAATCTTTTCTGCTAATTAGTTCTAAATTTGGGATTTTTCGATTTGGAAATATGAACGAAAGTCTTGAATTACATGCATATAGTGATATTAGTGACCAAAATGTTATTGGGTATGCTTTATCTAGCTCAAATTTAGTGATCTGATTGTTGGATTTGTGTATTGAAGTGTGCATTTATGTCATTTTGAGTGGTTTTTGCAGTGAACAACCCGAAAAAGGCAGGGCTGACATTGAACGAGACGTTCTTGGGTTTGCTATATCCAACTGAGAATTACAAAGTGTGAGTGCTTTTGTTGTCTGTGATGTTTACTCACAAATCTGATCATTAACTTGAGCGGAGCTCATTATTAGCTAATATTTGGTATGTTTAGTTCGAGCATACACTGCGTTGTTTCGTGTTCTTAAATTGGTGAATTTGTCTGCAGATATGGGTATTTGACTAATACAAAGGTGAAGTTTATCTTAGTGACTACAGATCTTGATGTCAAGGATGCAGATGTTAGAAATGTAAGTTCGAAATCGTTTATTTCTTGCTAAAGAACTTGTTTAAGTTGCAAGGTTTTATACAGTCCATGCTTTGTGTTTAAGTCTGGTGCTGCTAAAAGGTAGTGGTTTATGCTAAAACAAGAAAGCTGCATATTTCCACATTCAGATACGGCACACAGATTTAGCACTTACTTGGTGCAAGTTTGGGGGTTCCACTTTGAAAAACTTGCTTGTTTTAGGCATTTAGACGGTGAAGTGCAAAAGGGATCTTTTGGATTGCTTTCCTACCATGAGAGAATGGCCATCAGTAGTCATGGCTCCATTTTAAGATTGATTGAAAGTTGATTGTTCAAAAGATTGACAGAAAATCAAATGTTTTTGGCTGTGAGAGATTGAATTGCCTTCTTAATCCACCTTACTTGTTTCTTAGTTTAAAATGACCTGTGAGAATATGCGAGATACAACATTGTGGCAGGAGTTCCATTTGCATGTGTTTAATGCATCTCGGGACAAGCAAATTTTACCTATTACTGGGGTTTGATAAAAGATAATATCTATGTTTGTTTTCGTGTCATCATTTACTTTTCAAAAGAACTATGTGCCACTGTAACGTGTACCGATAGTATGCATGTTAGAATTGTTTGGACTGCTCCCTTTGTTTTAATTGCGTATGCTTACCTGTTCTTCCATTTTTGATAGTGTAGGTAATTATTCTTACCTGTTGCAGCAAAGTTTGTATAACCCTCTGACTGCTTGCTTCATTGTATAGTTTTTCAGGAGATTCCATGCTGCTTACGTGGATGCAATTTCAAATCCTTTTCATGAGCCAGGTAAAAAGATAACCTCAAGAACCTTCGCAGAAAGGGTGAGCACCATTGTGAAGTCGTTTGGCTTGAGTTCAACTGGGTGAGTGCATCAGAACCACATATTACAGCCGGACATCAAAATGGCAAATTCATTCTCCTTTCCTCACCCACCGAGGTTACATAGCTCATATGTTCTGTTTCCCCGAAAACACTAGCATCAGAGATGGCACCAAAACCTATATTATGATTCTTCCTTTCATTTTAAGATTGTAAAGTTTGTAACTTTTTTGTTGGCTCGATCAATCATGACCTTTGCACCAAAGATGAAAAAGGTTTGTTATGCTTCTGATCATTCAAGTAGGCTGTGAACATCAGATAGTGTAATATAAATGCAAGATTTTTAGCAATTGATAGTGCTGATTTTCACAACGGATTTCCTAGATTATGGTTTACCGTATAGGGTTGGGTTTCATAATGTTTCTTTGTGGTTCTTAGGAAAATCCGTTTCCTCTTCCGTTTCTGTAGGCATACTGAACTGTTAAGACTTCCGACTCCAAAGGGGAAGGCAAATGGGTAAAGAGCCATTCATCGTGCGCAATGTAAAGCGAGTACCCAGCCAGAAAAGGGGAATCTGTCTATAATCGGACAATGGATCAAACTAGAATCCCGTAGTTATGATACGCATCAATGAAAACCAAAATGAAGCAGCAAGGCGAGACGTCCCTTCATCAGTTGTCAAAAGTACAGGGAATATAAGAACGAAGAGAGCATACATGAGAGAAAACTAAGGTAACCTGACAACATGTTCAGTATCTGTAGAAAATTTAGAGTACTCGGATATGTAAGTCAGATTCAAGGGAAAGAAACAAGCAGCCTCAATATATGATTGGAAGTGAGGTAGCTCAGGCTCAACACAACAAATCTAGAACAGAAATAGAAACAGGCACTGTCCCGAGTCATCAGACTAGAACCTAAAAATATTCTCGATACTTTCAAAGCAACATGCAGAGCTTTCTCAGAGCATTGCACAGCAAGCAGATGCTTCTGGGTATATAACTGATTCAAAACTCATCATCATCCTCCTCAGCTATATGCTTCGCAAGCTCTTGCTCCTGTTGTTGTCGTTCCCTCCTCTTCTCAGCACTTTCTTTCTCCTTGTGAGAGTTTGGTGGGAACCGAAGTGCTCGCACTGCATCGTTGTGCAGATTGAGGCAAAATGCAATTCTTGTGTCAAATGCTGCTTGGGGCTCATTAGTAGAGTAGATATCCCCAGTTTCCTTAGACACCATCCATCCATTTGTATGATCCAGGATGGCATCAATTGCACCATCTCGGATTGCCTTGGCAACAATACTTTCAGCATCCGCAACGGGGTTTGGAGAGTCCAATCTCAACTTTTTGGCAACATCGGCCAGTGAAATCCGGGAATAGGAGATGCTAATGTTGCGTAGCCCAGTTCTAATCACATTATGTCGCAACCTAACAATCAAATTGTGGGTTCGGTCTGCATTGAATACGCTTGCAAACTTCTCTGCGATGTTTCTGAATAGCTCCAAGTCACCAATTCTCACAGCCTGAAAACACAAATTGTCTCATCAAAACCGGTATTACAACAAGTTCAGGGGCCTAACTGGTAAATAGCAAGTGTCATTGCAAGGAGGCCATCACAGCCTCATCCTAGGAATTATAAAGTACTGCATTACTATATCTAATATTGAGGAAAAAATTTCAATACTCTCACCATAGATGAAAGCAAAATAGTAAAGCGATACTTCTCTACTGCACAATAAGTAAAAGAAAGAAAGAACCATCTTTGTCAACCCTTTGTTCTCAAGAGAAGGTGTAAGGTTCAGAGTTCAAGGTTTGAGTAGTCCAGACTTACATTTGTTAGCTCAAAGTACGGCCTCAGAGCCTTCTCCATCCCTTTCTGCATAAAGACAGTTCTCTCAGGAATTTCTCCAAGCAACAAGCGTACAATGATTGCCCACTTGTTGCATTGAATTCGAAAACCAAGGGCTGCAATAGGCGCTTTCCTAGCAGCTTGAAGGAGGGACTCCTTTGCATCAGTGTACTCCAACTGAATAGTTCTGATCTTTCCAAGGTAAAATAGGTACCGACAAAACTGCATAGAACATTGCCAGAATGAGAATATGCAATCTTATAAGAAAAGAACTATTACTGAGAAAATAGATGCTTTTGTTGTTATTGTTCAGAAGCCACTTGTTACGCATTGTTCTTCTATATGGACAGCTGGGTGGTAAATTCACCTATATCCAAGGGCCATCCTAGTAGCTCACTAGCTCTTAAAGTTGGCAAGCAAGAGACTAAAACAAGATAGGACAAAAAGGATATAGCTTTCCCATAGAAATTACTAAAGTTCACATGAAATTTCCTGAAACATAGGCTCAGCATTAATTTACTGCTATAAAACACGAGCTGCAACATTAATTGACATTAGAAGATCAAAATTTCAATATATAGAACAAGCAGTGCAACAAATACAGAAGAACACATATAATCGCTAAAGAACTACAAAAATCTAAACAACCAGCTGCCCTCTCAAGGAATTATAATGTCAGGAAACAAACCCATAGTACCCATGTTGTTTTAGACTTGTCATGCAATAAAATGTGCACGAGCCCAGAAGTTCATTATAGACAGGCAAGAATTTAACTGGGGCTTCCAAAAAGGATTGATCTACAGTGGTGCTCGTAGGTAACTCAATATACAGGATAGAGAGTCGAAAAAATGGAAAATTACCTGCTGGTTGGAGTGAGCTTCAAATCGAGGTGCCTTGGACCTCAGTTTCTCTGCCTGATCATATTGGTTGTAGTGGAGGTAATTGCGAAGCAGGAGATTCAGAAGTGTTTCCTGCATCACATCATTACACGAACGAGATTAACAGCTGAAACACATGAAATAGACTAGAATTGCAACGCATCCCTTTTCTATGATAAGGAAAGGTGATATAATTGCTTATACCATTAAAGATTTACCTGGCCCAACTCATCGTGACGCAAAGTTGCAATACGGTGAAGATTAAGGAGATTCCTGTCAATAAGCGAGTGAACAAATTAGTCCCAAGAAGTATACACACAATTTTAAAAAACATTGAACCAGACATTGTCCTTAATCATAGTGAGATCCACTAACCCTCTTATTTCTGAAAGATCCCCAGTTAGCTCATAGCTAAGGGAGTAGTAGAAGTACAGCCTAGATGCAAGAACATCAATGGTTCTCCTGTTCAGGTTCTTTATTCGAGCAATGCTTGCCGAGGCACAAGCTTTAGCCTAAAAAATCATAATCCAATGTTATTACGAACATAAAATCCAATGTTATTACGAACATAAGAGCTCCATACTTTTTAAAGTATAAGATCCATATTATTTCACCTCATTGTACTTTTTCTGATCAATCAAAAAAATTAGCACAAGCAAGTAGGAGTAAATCTCTAGCTCTGGCAAGGCATGTTTGGCCGGAGCTTGAGTAGCAGATGTCGCCGTATCAACATCCATGTCCTGTTCATCATCCTACATAACCAATATTTCTCATTCGCAGCGTTCCAAAAGTACGAAAACACAATAAAAAACACAAGCTTAACACCAAAACTCAATAAAATGGATCCAAAATCACCTTGGGAAGATAGGAGGACAGCCGGCTGTGGACCTCAGATCCCGGGGAGAGTGCGAAATTGAGGAATGCTGAGATCACAGAAACCTTCAGCTTCTTCCTCAGCACCATAGTCAGCCTCACGGCACGCACAATTCTTCGAACCTCTCGGGTGTAGGCAGCACTCTCAAGGAGTGAAGCAATCTCCTTCAAATCTACAAAAACCCAGTAAAAAGATTGAACCTTTGAGCAAAATCCCACATACCCAGTTCGATAAGCTACCACAAAACCCAGTAAAAAGATTAAACCTTTAAGGCCAATTCGATAAACTACCAAAAAAACCCAGTAAAAAAATTAAAACTTAAGTGAAATCCCGCTTAACCCAATTGGATAAACTACCAATAATTTACCTCAAACTTTCAGAAACAATGTGGGGAAATTAGGGTTTAATAGAGAGAAGATCTTACTGGTCAGAGTTGAAGGAGAAGCTGAAGTAGCTGAATTCGAAGGGGCGGCGACCTCCTTCATCTCCACGTCTTGCGTAGTCATCTTGCACTGACTGTGCTCAGATTACAGAGAAGAAAACTTGGATTAGATACTGACCGAAGACGAAATCGATAAGAAAAAGTTGACATTGATTTGCGACTGAGACGAATTTACCTTGAATTGTGGTTGTGGCGAGGGCTGATAGGAATCGATCGGAGATGGAGGAACTAGGGTTTTGCAGCGTTTCCTCCTCTGCAAGTCTATAGCGAAGGAGAGAGAGGGAGAGAGAAACAAGGAAGGAAGAGTGAGAAGAAGGATGGAATGAAGGAAAAGCTTTTCTCTTTTTTCTTTTTCGTTTTTGGGAAGAAACAAATCTGAAATTATTCCTGTGTTGGTAAGCCCAATTAATACTCATCGCACGGCCCAATCCAAACAGCCCAAGATGGTGGGAGAAGGTTTGACCGATTAACAGACTTAGAGCATCTCCAAAAGAGTATATAAATTTCACTCTACAAAATCACATTTGTAGACCTATGTGGCAAATTTGTTAATTGAAATTTGTAGTCTAAAATTTCATCTCCAACAAACTCCACAAAATAATGTTGCTTCATCTTCATTTAAATCTTCAAGTTGATCTCAATCTTCCATTTAATTATGGACCCACTTTTAGTAATAAAAAAATTTGTGGACTACTCCACAAAGTTGCAAGTTTGAAGAGTAGTCCACAAATTTTTGAATTTGAAGAGTGAATTTGTAGAGTCTAAATGGGCCCCAATTTAGTTTTGAGGAGTCTTTTGGAGATGCTCTTATAATCCAAGTGGTTAGTGTTTTTATCTTTGTGTATAAATTATGTATAATGGTGAATGAGATATGTATATGTATTTCCTCTTTTGAAGACCAATGTGCGCGGTTAAATGTATTTATGACAAGGAAACATATTACGATAAAATAGCTCAATATGATCTGATTATGCTACCTTTACTAACCTTTTCTCACAATTTTTTCTTTGGTTTTTGAATGCAATGATTAGTGCACAAATTAAGTGTCTCATAAACTCAGGGCAACTGTTTGATTATGATGATAAATGACAGAAGATGATTGTAGAGATGATTGTGAAATTTACAACTGCATGCAACTATAGAAGGGAACTTTATCTTCAAATTTGTCTACAATAAACATCACACGGTTTATATCTTATATGTTATATCTTATATCTTATAAGCAGGCGGCGAGTCCTCTTATTCAATGTTTACAAGTCTAGGCCAACTCAGTTCTTTCTAGAAACTTCTAGAATCACCCAGAAGACAACATTGTCTCCTAAAACAACCATAGGGCGTCTCAATGCATCAAAAGATGGTGAGCTTCCCACAATCAAAATCAGCCTTCTTCAACAACATCAAAGCAAAAGATGGAGCCATAAACTTGTTCAAGAATGTCATAATTTTGCCTTCACTCCCCTGCAAACGAGCAACCATATAACTTGTGCTAATGAGATCAAATCCTCTCCATTTCCTTTCATTGGCATAGTTTTTCAACCCCATCTCAATCCTCCTATATTCCTCCACTCCTTCTTCTTCACCTTCATCCTTCCTTTCTTCACTCGAGTTTTTCGACATGGCCTCGCTGATGCATCTTGCTAGTACAACACTGTCTTCTAGAGCAGAACAGGCGCCCTGGGCAATGTCCGGGGTCATAGGGTGGAACGCGTCCCCGGCTACACAAACATTGCCTTTGCTGATGTTTCCCCAAAGTAGTTCCCATGGATGCCTGTATCTCAATGGAGTAGATATAAAAGCATCCAATTCAGTCTTTTCTATAACATTTCTTACTTTATCAGGTATCTTTCCAATCTTGCTTAACACATATTTCTTCAACTCTGCTGGGTTCTCTTCTAGCTCTTTCTCTGAATCACATTGACATGTCAGTTCAGTAAGTTCTTCTTTGGATACGATGTTTATTTCTTTACTAGAGTACATACTAATACTTTGATGGTATGACGAAAGTGTCACAACCAGCAACAAAAGTTACAGATATGTTATCAGTACATTATCAACAATAGCAATAATTACCTTGGGTGGAGGGAGCCCAAGTGTAGAACCAGTAGACAGTTTTATCATCACATGGAATTGCACCACATCTAATACCGTTCCCAAAGAACTGCAAAAATGTGGGATCAAATCCATGGCCGTTCTTGAAATCGGCACGACCTCTAATAGCAGATCTCCCTGAAAATGCCGGCTGCTTGAATCCTAGCCATTTTGCCACCACTGAGTTCACTCCATCACACCCAATCAAGACCTGTAAACAAAAGTTTTAACCATCAACTTCATATCTGATATAGTCATAGAGAGAAAAAAAAGGCAAGATTAATTAATAGTCTACCTTGGCTTTGAGGATGGTTCCATCAGCAAGATGCACCAGTTTCAAGTAGCCTGCTTCGTCAACCGAAACAACCTTGGATGAGTACCGGATTGTGCCACTAGGGAGTTCATCTGCAAGGGCTTCCAACAACAGATTCCTCTTAACGCAACGAACTTCATGGTCTCTACTGCACATCAAGTACAACTCTGCCTGATCAGTATGCTTGAACTGAATTAAAGTTCATATATATTAGCAAACAGTATGATTAAAAAGCAGAAAAACCATTGGAAAATATTCTAATATTCGATGTAGAACTAGGGGACTAAAACTTAGACCACTCTACCAATCAAGCTTACTTTTTCGCCTTGGCGTTAAAAGACATCTTAATTACTGGAACCCCCGAAATTAATGAGGAAGTCACATTCCTGCATTCAAAACTCGGCAGTTAGTGGATATGTGCAGTCAAAGTAGTAAACTACTAGCTGATAAAGAATTACAGAGTTCTGTATATAGTGTACTAATAACAGGCGGTTAGAAGCTAAGCTAGAGTTGCTATAAGATATAATACCCCTGAAGTCTCTCGTGTTGTTGGCGTAGAGTGTCACCAATGCCTAAGGCATCCAAGGCCTTCCACGCATTTGTCCATGCTCCGAATGCAAACCCCGTTACCCTCAATCTATCAGACGATTCCAGCACCACACTTCGAATTCCTAGCCTTCAGCAAGGAAGTTCAATTCTTCTTACACATATAACCAACATATGCTTGTAGTACTAAACTGCGTAAATACTAAATAGTAGTGTGGTGAAAGAGACAACAGAACCTGTGAAGTCCTAAGGAAGTAGCAAGGCCAGCAACTCCGGCTCCTACGACCACAACCTCTGCTTCTGCTTCCATAAATCAACGATATCAGAGAGTTCTTCCTTGGTTTTCAAAGTGAAATTAACAGAAGCACTTCTGAAATGTTACAAGAACAGTCAGAAAGCTATTATCTTATGTAAGAAGGATGAAGTTTGCTATTTATATTATATTTGGGAGTGGTGACGAAGGGGATGACGAGCACACTCAGACATACCACTACATTACAAGTTACAACAAATGTTTAACTTATTAGTCAAGTTGGATTGTGAAGCACCAATAATGCTACCAAATGCGTTGCATCATTGGTCGAGCAATGTTTGAACACTACGAAATGTCAGTTTTGTCGTCGGATTCATATTAATTAAAGGGCAATATTGTTTGTCGGATTCAGATGAGTTTGAATTCGAATTGCCTAATCCGATCGGCATGAGCAGCCTTAGTATGAGGCATTTCTTGTCTTAGTATTAAAAGATGTCTCAAGTTCAAGCACAGTTCCAGTAGTGGAAAAGAAAACTTAAAAAGTACTAATACAACTTACTATAGACTATCTTTCATGTTCACTTGCATTTGATGTATGATGATAAAATTACAACTTACAAAATAAAGTTTTCTTACTGATATGATCGACAAACAAGATTTACTTGAGAGTAGATTCATAGCCAAAATACGGAGGAAGTAGAATTGCTTTTAAGAGGTTCTGTCCCACAATCAAAATCAGCCTTCTTCAACAACAACAAAGCAAAAGGTGGAGCCAAAAACTTGTTCAACAGTGTCATAATTTGGCCCTCACTCCCCTGCAAAAGAGCAACCATATAACCTGTACTAATGAGATCAAATCCTCTCCATCTGCTTTCACTAGCATACTTTTTCAACCCCATCTCAATCCTCCTATATTCGTCCACTCCTTCTTTACCTTCATCATTTATTTCTTGCTTCGAGTTTTTCAACATGGCCTCATTAATGCATCTTGCTAGTACAACACCGTCTTCTAGTGCAGAGCAGCACCTTGGCCAATGTCCGGGGTCATAGGGTGGAACGCGTCCCCAGCTACACAAGCATTGCCTTTGCTGATGTTTCCCCAAAGTAGCTCCCATGGATGCCTGTACCTCAATGGAGTAGAAATAAAAGCATCCAATTCAGTCCTTTCTATAACATTTCTTACTTTATCAGGTGTCTTTCCAAGCTTGCTTAACATATATTGCTTCAACTCTGCTGGGTTCTCTTCTAGCTTTTTTTCTGAATCACATTGACATGTCAGTTCAGTCAGTTCTTCTATGGATATGATGTCTGCTTCTTTATAAAATACATGATACATTGATATGGTATAGATAAAGTGTCACGTTTATGTTAACACAATCAGTATCAAAAGGTACCAAAACATGTTAGTCATTACCTTGGGTGGAGGGAGCCCAAATGTAGTACCAGTAAACAGTTTTATCTCATCACATGGAATTGCACCACATCTAATACCATTGCCAAAAAACTGCAAAAATGTGGGATCAAAACCATGGCTGTTCTTGAAGTCGGCACGTCCTCTAATGGCAGATCTCCCTGAAAATGCCGGCTGCTTAAATCCCAGCCATTTTGCCCCCACAGAGTTCACTCCATCACACCCAATCAAGACCTGTAAATCAAAATTTTAACACTCAGCTTCATATCTGTTTTAGCCATAGAGATTAATAAAAAGGCAGGACTAATAGTCTACCTTGGCTTTGAGGATGGTTCCATCAGCAAGATGCACTTCCTTGAAGTAGCCTGATCCATCAATAGAAACAACCTTGGATGAGTAACGAATGGTACCATTAGGGAGTTCATCTGCGAGGGCTTCCAACAACAAGTTCCTCTTCACGCAACAAACTTCATGGTCTCCACTGCACACCAAGTACAACTCTCTCATCATGTTAGCAACACTATGATTAAACGCAGAAAAAACCATTGGAAAGAATGCCAAAGACTAGAGGAATACACAGCCACTGAGGAACTTAGACTACCCTAGTAACTCTACCAAGCAAGCTTACTTTTTCCCCTTGGCCTTAAATGACATCTTAAATACTGGAAGCCCTGAAATTATTGAGGATGTCACATTCCTGCATTCAGGACTCTGCAGTTAGTTTCATTTGTGCTGGCAAAGTAGTAAACTATAGTAGCTGAGAAAGAAAATATTACACACCGATGTATTGTCTACTAATCAAGTAAACAAAAGGTTATGTACATATATAACTTAGTTTTGCTTAGAATATTCAAAGTTCGACAACATAACAGGCGGTTAGAAGCCAATTAATAATATACATTACCCAAGTCTCTCATGTTGTTGGCGAAGTGTGTCACCAATGCCTAAGGCATCCAAGGCCTTCCACGCATTCGTCCACGTTGTGAATGCAAACCCCTTTGCCCTCAATCTATCAGACGATTCCAGCACCAAGCTTTGAATCCCCAGCCTGCAGGAAAAACAAGTTTCAGTTTTCTAGAGTAGACACAAAGACTGCATGCACAGTTTGTGTGGTGAAAGAGAGAGAACCTGTGAAGTCCTAAGGAAGTTGCAAGGCCAGCAATTCCGGCTCCTACTATCACAATCTCTGCTTCTGCTTCCATAATCGACGATATCATACAGTTCTTCCTTGGTTTTCAGAGTGAAATTGACAGAAGCACTTCCGATATATGTTACATTACAAGAATAATCAGAAAGCTATTTATAATATATACAGAAGGTGATGTTATGTAGGGAGGGTGAAGTTTGCTATACTATATTAGCGAAAGGGCAAATGTATATTGTCATTGGAGCCACAATTTAGGTGACGAGGCGAATGACAAGCACACTCAAGCCATCCACTTCCATAACAAAATGCTTTTTACTATTGGTTGCCATGTTTGAGCACTAGGAAAGGGCAATTTTGTTTGTCGGATTCATACTAAAGGTCAAATTTGCTTGTCCGATTCATATTAGTTTGAATTCAAATCGCTTAATTGGTCCGTTTATGAATTCGAATCGCCTAATTGGTCTATATAAACAGCCTTAACAAGCTTCTAGTCTAGTCTGAGGTGTTTCTTTTCTCGGTGTAACAAGGGTCTCAAAGTTCGAGCATAAACATATCATTCATGTTTCATTTGGCATTATGTATGATGATAAAACTACAACTTAAACTACAAGAAAAGGATCCGACACTGATATTGTCTCTAACTTAACTACCTTGACTCATAAGGACCTTGATGGTCGGTGTGAGCTTTTATCTTAAAGGTCTCGGTGTGATACAAAGTGAATTCAATTATTATTAATTTTATTGTAACTTGGTAAGTTCCGAGTCATATTTTAACACATATAAGATTATTTGAAAGTAGATTCATAACCAAAATACAGAGGAAGTAGAATTGCGTTTAAGACGTCTGGAGCTTCCCACAATCAAAATCAGCCTTTTTCAACAGCAAACCAGCTAGAACTGGAGCCAAACATTTGTCCCTCAACAAGTTCATCAATTTTCCATTGCTTTCCTGTAAAAAACCAACCACATACGCTGTGCTAATCAGATCAAAGCTTCTCCATCTCCTCTCATCGGCATACTTCTTCAACCCCTTCTCAATGCTCTCATATTCATCCTTTCCGTCTTGACCCTCCTTATCCTTTGTTTCTCGCTTTGTGTTCTTCAATAGGGCCTCTCCAAGACACCTTGCTAACACAACACCGTCTTCCAATGCAGAGCACCCACCTTGGCCGATGTCTGGGGTCATTGGGTGAAGCGCATCTCCTGCAATGCAAGCATTGCCTTTGCTGACGTTTCCCCAAAGAAGCTCCCAAGGATGCCTGTATCGCAATGGAGAGGATATAAAAGCATCCACTTCAGTGTTTTCGACTATAGCTTTTACTTTATCTGGTATGTTCCCAAGCTTGCTTAACATGTACTGCTTCAGTTGAGCCGGGTTTTCTTCAAGTTCTTTCTCTACAAAACATATTGTTACGCATTTGTTGTGAGATCAGTAAACCATTTCTGGAGCATACTAGTACTACAATGTGGTGGAACGGTATCAAAACCAAAAGGATTGTTTCCAAGTTAGAGCTTTAAGGGCATCAAAAGGCGAATTAATCCTCTAAAATTGGTGGGAAAGGCTTACCTTGGGTGGAGGGCGACCAAGTAATGAACCAGTAAACTGTTATATCGTCACAAGGGACGGTGCCCGATCTAATACCATAACCAAAGTGCTGCATGACCATAGGATCAAGCCCGTGATTGTACTTGAACTTGGCACAGCCTCTGATAGCAGATCTTCCTGTAAAGACTGGCGGTTTGAAGCCTAGCCATTTTGCCACCACAGAGTTCACTCCATCACAGCCAACCAAGACCTGTTCAATCACGGCATCAATGGTAACCTTATGCAGTTTACTTTACAGCGAAGAATGTAGTGCTATGAAGATCATAAGCACATAATCCAAGATACATTCGAAATTTAGTCCTTATTTAAGTCCAACGAAGTGTACACTCAATTGTAATCTTGCATTTAAAGTGTAACTCATGAAACCTAAACTACAAATTGTTACATGAAAATGCTCATACACCTTAATGTGATTTAGTTTATAACGAAGAATAGAGTGCAACGAAGATAATAATCTCATGACCCACGCCACATTCAAAATTGATGTCCTCATATAAGTTCAACAAAGTATACACTCAAAAACTAAATTATAACACTTTTATTGAAAGTGTAACTTGTGAGATTTAGCCTACAATGTATTACATGAAAAATGCTCATATACCTTAATGCAATTCACTTTACAACGAGGAAAAGAAAAGAGTGCAATGAAGATCATAAGCACATAATCCATGGAACATTCAAAATTTAAGTCCTTATTTAAGTCCAACGAAGTATACACTCAAAAAACTAAGTTGTAATTCTTGCATTGAAATTGTAACTCATCAGAATTAGATTACTATGTGTTACATAAAAGTGGGGGATGAATTCAAGATACAAATGTAAGATTAAATTACCTTGGTTTTGAGTATTGTTCCATCAGCAAGATGCACCAGCTTAAAGAAGCCTGATTCTTCAATGCAAACCACTTTTGATGAGTACCTGATCGTTCCACTAGGGAGTTCATTTGCAAGGGCTTCCAGCAGCAAGTTTCTTTTCAAGCAACGAACTTCATGATCTCCGCTGCACAATCATTTACAATCTCAATTATCCGAGAATGTTCGAATTGAGTTTTACGTGTTACGGATACCGGAAAACTCAATTACATTGATAGAACCAGAGTTAAAGAATCTGGACTAGTACACACTCACTGTTTTCCTTTGGCCTTAAATGACATCTCAGACGTCTGAAGCCCTGTAATTCTTGAGGAAGTCTCATTCCTGCAATGGAGAAACTCCATAATCAGTCTCATGAATCACTACATAATCGACGAAAGAATCTGAAAACAGGTTGGTATGTTATGTCGTCAAACTGTCAGAAACATAATTTATGATAAACAATATGACAAAGAGTAAGTACAATTTGTAGAATGTAAAAGTGGATATAGAGCTAAGCTAACCCATGAAGAGTGACATGTTGTTGCCGAAGAGAATCGCCAACGCCAACAGCATCTAAGGCCTTCCACGCATTCGTCCACATTGTGATTGCAAACCCTGTGGTCCTCAAACAATCAGATGATTCCAGCACCAAGCTCCTAATCCCCAACCTGCACCAAAGTTCTTAAACCTTTTTACCACAGTAAATAAAGAAAGTTAAGTAACTAATGAGTAGTAGTAGTCACCTGTGAAGTCCTAAAGAGGTGGTGAGTCCAGCAATTCCAGCTCCCACAATCACAACTTCTTCTGCTTCCATTCTGTATCTCTGAGAGTTTCCTTTTTACTATTTTTACTTTTGAGTTTTACTGGAAATCAGATGAATGGAGATTAGATGAGATAAGATGGCAATCATGGCAATTTATACGTCAAAATGTGACGTCAGAGATGAGTAAGAAATAATGATGACGACGGGGATGACGGCATCGTAGAGAGACCGGTATTGACAGCAGCCAATCGCACAAGACGATGTTCATGCACAGATAGACTAGTCGTATTTGACTGCGCTTTGTGGATGCTTACATCACTGAAACAGATAACTTATATGTTTTCTTACACAAGAGAGCCGAGTCAGTCACTTACACGCACGATCATGTGATAGCATCATTCTTCAAACCAAATACTTTGTATTTTTTCTCATGAAAAAGCAGACACTGCAATCGGCGAAGGACTCCCAAATTCCAGTGGTTCTTTCAATTTCACTTCCTTGAGCTCCTTGGCAACAGACTCACCCATATGGAACACAACAGCCTTAAGAATTTTCGTCATGCCAAGAATGTGACTTCCTTGAGCTCCTTAACAGAGAACACTTTCGAAATCTTACAGCTAGCCATTGATTTGCACGACTTAATAAGTCATGAAGATTCTTCCGCCTTCTTCCTTTTTGTATGCATCGGGGTCTTAACTCCATGTATGGCTCAGAGACAATTTCGTTCAATCCCACTCCCTCCGAGGGTGTTCGGTGGAGAAACCGTAGCTTTCAGTTATAACGGCCAGGGGCCGTACGTCTGAGTTGCAGATGGTCGAATTTTAAAATGGACTGGTCGGAGTTGGACTGAGTTTGCTACGACTTCCCCGACGAGACAACGACTTCGCTGCGACAGTTCGAACAACCCCGCCGGCGAAATCAATTTGTGGACGACCGCTGGGAATTAAGTTCAACCCAGTAACGTGCGAACTGGTGGTCCATCCCATCAAGTTGCTACTTCATCTGGTGGAGTACCATTTCGATTCTTGAATGGTCTGGAAATCGATGGACGCACAGGAATGGTCTACTTCACCGACTCCAGCACCATTTACCAAAGAAGGGGTTGGCAAACATTGTCCAAATTGGGTGACAGAACCGGACGATTGCTGCAGTATAATCCGATCACTGGTAGGGTTGTAGTATTGATGCACCTGGTCGGCTTCGCAAACGGTGTGTCACTAAGCAGGGACGGATCGTTTGTCCTTGTGGCGGAGACGAACACCAACACTATCGACAGGTTCTAGCTCCGGGGACCTCGAGCTTATACGCTATTTAGACATCTAAATGCATCACCCGATGGTATTAAGAGAACCAGCTATGGAGATTTCTGGGTTGCGATAGACAACCACATTACCGGCCATGTAGCACTAAGGCTTAACGAACATGTAGCTATTGTGGAAGTTTTGAGCGTACGCCCTGGACTCACCACCGTGAGTGATGTGGAAGAGCAGCCGTTCCAATGATTTCAAAGGCCCTGTTCGAAATTAAAGCTGAGGCCTTTTTATTAGGGCATAGGGCACTATGCCAAAAAGTGTTATAGACGACACTCAAAAACCGTCATCCACATACCTCTAAAACCGTCGTGAATAGTCATGTCATCTATTGCATGTTAATACACAACAGTCTTTAAACCGTCATCTATATAGTAATTAGATTACGTTTTTTCAAATACATGTGTCATGTAATGATGTCAAAATTGTTGAAATTTAGCTAAATTATCGTCTATTATAGCCATGGATGACAATTTCTTTATAATGAGTGCCGTTTATATTGTCAATATACTGTATTTATTTTACATTGTTGTATGATACAAAATAACTCTACAATTTATTTCTTTACTTTATCAAGGTAATTAGCACAAGAAAACTATGGCACTACTAATTCCTTCTATGTAAACATAGAAGGAAAAAATATGATGATTTGGTGAAGAAAGTTTATTTATATAATAGAAATGAAACAAATGTTGAGTGCCTCTGCAAGTTTCTAGCGGAAACTTTTTTTTTAAAAAAAAAAACTAAAATTTGAAGGCATCTGCAAGGTTCTATTGAAAATAACCAAAAAAGAAGAAAAAAAACTAAGGGCCACAAACTACGCCGAAAAACCGAACTCGGGTGGCTTCTAAACAAGAAACGCATCAAAACTAATTAGCTAGTTATTTGGTTTTATTTTACCTTGAATTTTATTATTATTTAAGTATGTGCTGAACAAAATATAATTTGAGGCCCTTTTTGGTCGGTGGCCTTGTGCGGTCGAACACCTCGCACACCCCATGGGCTGGCTCTTAGAGCACAATGGGGCCATTTGGTTTGGTTTCGTAACTAATCCGTATGTCAGAGTTTTATTTTAGTTTAACTTTCTCAAATAATGTTCAGTTTTTGTATTTCAAGAAGTTTTTTTTGAAAACCTCTTAGTTTTTGTATATTAGAATTGTATATAGAGCTTTTCTTTGATTGAATTCAATTTTAGGGTATGTTTACTTACAAGAGAGAATCGAAAACAAAAATCGAGAATGAGAATTGATAAATATAAAGTAATCAAGAAAACGAACTGATTCTCGATAATTTTCGTTCATTTCATCTTGGCTAATAAGTAAACATGTCCTTATTTCTTTCTTTATTCTCATAATTTCCTTTTCTGAAAAGAAAAAAGAAACATCGAATCATCATCGCTCCCAAGCAAGCGGGAATGCACACAAAATGAATAATTCTTCTAGAAGGGCCAAAGATATCGAACCCTCAGGTTTAGCCTTTTGATTGATCGCGGTCTTGCATTGATTGGTTTTCGATGCGGCAAGTTTTCGTTTCTAGTTTTTTATAACTAAAGTAAGCGACACTTGAATCCCCAGGAGATTTTTGTTTTAATTTTTTTTTAAGTTCAAAGACATTTATTCCATACCTAGGGGAACTCCAATGGTTTTTGAGTTAACAATATTATATATACCCTATATTTTAGTTCTTAACTCTCCCTTTTTTTTAATTATTCCTTAATAGATTACCTTTGATTGTGTGTTTCGACCATTACATTGGGGAGTTGGGAGGTTGAATGGTTGAATGCATCAGAAAGAAAAGTAATCGAAAGTTTATATGATAACACAGGGAATCAGCATACGGCATCCATTAAGACAAAATACAGAGAAAGTATACTACAATTGCTTTTAAGAGGTTCTGAGCTTCCCACAATCAAAATCAGCCTTTTTCAACCGCAAACCAGCCAGAAATGGAGCCAAACCTTTGTTCTTCAACAAGTTCATCAGTCTTCCATTACTCTCCTGTAAAAAACCAACCACATAACCTGTGCTAATTAGATCAAAGCTTCTCCATCTCCTCTCATTGGCATACTTTTTCAACCCAATTTCAATCTTCTCATATTCCTCCTTATCCTTTGCTTCTCGCCTTGTGTTCTTCAACAAGGCCTCTCCAAGGCACCTTGCTAGCACAACACCGTCTTCCAATGCAGCGCACCCGCCTTGGCCAATGTCTGGGGTCATCGGGTGGAGGGCGTCCCCGACTACACAGGCATTACCCTTGCTGATGTTTCACCAAAGAAGCTCCCAAGGATGCCCTGTATCTCAGTGGAGAGGAGATAAAAGCATCCGACTCAGTGTTTTCAACTACAGCTTTTACTTTATCTGGTATGTTCCCAAGCTTGCTTAAAATGTATTGCTTCAGTTGAGCCGGGTTTTCTTCAAGCTTTTTCTCTACAAGACATATTGGTACGTGTTTGTTGCGAGATTGAGACCAGTAAACCATTTATGTAGCATACTAGTACTACAAAATGTGGTGGAATGGTAAACCTAAGGATTTATCCAAGCTACAGCTTTAAGGGCATCGAAAGGAAGTGAAACAATCCTCAAAATTTGTGTGGAAGGGCCTACCTTGGGTGGAGGGGGTCCAAGTAATGTACCAGTAAATTGTATTATCATCACAAGGGACAACACCGGACCTAAGGCCATTCCCAAAGTGTTGCATTATTATTGGACCAAGCCCGTGATTGTTCTTGAACTTGGCATGGCCTCTGATAGCAGATCTTCCTGTAAAGACTGGCGGTTTGAAGCCTAGCCATTTTGCCACCACAGAGTTCACTCCATCACAACCAACCAAGACCTGTTCCATCACAGCATCAATGATATAGGTGATTAGATTGAAGTATGTAGGGTGAATTCGAGATACAAATGTAATTAAATTACCTTGGTTTTGAGTATTGTTCCATCAGCAAGATGCACCAGCTTAAAGAAGCCTGATTCTTCAATGCAAACCACTTTTGATGAGTACCTGATGGTTCCACTAGGGAGTTCATTTGCAAAGGCCTCCAGCAACAAGTTTCTTTTCAAGAAACGAACTTCATGATCTCCGCTGTACAACCATTTACAATCTCAATCATCCGAGAATGTTCAAATTGAATTTTACTTGTTATGCATACGAACAAAATCAATTACAGTGATAGAAACAGAGTTAAAAGAATCCAGCAAACGACTAGTACACTTACTGTTGTCCTTTGGCCTTAAATGACATCTCAAACATTTTAAGCCCTGTAATTCTTGAAGAACCCTCAATCCTGCAATGAAGGAACTCTATAATCAGTCTCATGACTCACTACATAATCAACGAAAGAATCTGAAAACAGGTCAAACTGTCAAAAACATGGTTTATGATAGACAATATGACAAAGAGTAAGAACAATTCATAGACTGAAAAAGTGGTTATAGAGCTAAGCTAACCCATGAAGAGTGACATGTTGTTGCCGAAGAGAATCGCCAACACCAACGGCATCTAAGGCCTTCCACGCATTCGTCCATATTGTGATTGCAAACCCTGTGGTCCTCAAACAATCAGATGATTCCAGCACAATGCTCCTAATCCCCAACCTACACGAAAATTCTTAAACCTTGTTTACCACAGTAAATGAAGAAAGTTAACTAATAAGTAGTAAGTAGTCACCTGTGAAGTCCTAAAGAGGTGGTGAGTCCAGCAATTCCAGCTCCCACAATCACAACTTCTCCTTCTTCTACTTCCATTAATGTATATCTGAGAGTTTTTTTATTTTCTTTTTTACTTTTGAGTTTTCCTGGAAATCAGATGAATGAGAAGGCAATCATGGCGGTAATTTATATGCCAAAATGTGATGGCAGAGATGAGTAAGAAATAATGATGACAACGGGGATGACGGCATCGTACAGAGATCAGAAGTAATGATGACGACAGGGATGACGGCATCGTACAGAGATCATCAGTACTGACAGCAGCCAGTCTCGCACAAGACGATGTGCATGCGCAGACAGGCTAGTCGTATTTGACTGCGCTTTGTGGATGCTAACATCACTGAAATGGAAATTTTTGTTTTAATTTTCTTCTAAGTTCAAAGACATTTATTCTATACCAAAAACAGCACGCTGTATCCTACCTTGTTCATTATCTCTTCTTTTCTTTCTCGGTACTCCAATTGTCTTTGAATTACCCTATATTTTAGTTCTTTACTCTCTTTTAAAAATTATTCCTTAATAGATTACCTTGACCATCATATTGATTATTACGCTGGGAGTTGGGAGGTTGAGTTGATTGCAACAGAAGGCATCCATGAAGACAAAGACTTGAAAATTTCACAATGAGCACAGCAGCCAGTCTACAAACAGTAATTGCAAATTCTATAAAAATATCTGCAAATAACCATAACACTATAAAAATTCTAATAAGTGATTTTGTTATGCCACTTCTCACCCATCAGCACTTCCAAATGCTGACCCGAGCATCATATTCTTTTGTCTTACACAAACAGCCCCGACTCTCACATGAAAATCGGATGGCCACTGATATTTCCAACATTGTATATTTCTATCTGCTTTCCGGGAATTTTTCTTCATAGGTCTGGGGAAACTGCAACAACGAAACAGAGACATGTTTATAGAAGAGGAAATAAACAAAATTGATAATGCATAGTCTGAGACCACAATTTAAGTACCATGACCGTTGGCAATCATCTTTCCGGTAAACCATCTTCCATGCAGAACATTTCGAGCACTTATTGCAGCTTGTGTATAATGTATTCTCAAAACACAAGTAGACGTGACCAGCAGTATACCTGCTCATTCACAAGAACGTGACCAAATATTTATATAACGAAGAGGACGACCACATAAAAAATGCGAAGAGGGCTTACTTGTCTACAAAAATATGCTTCAGATTCCCGTACTTCGAACATTCCTCCTGAACATCATCTTTAATGTCCAACTCAAAGTCTGGCTCAGTCTGCTCAGAAAGGGAGACAACCATTGTATCATAAAACTACAAAAGGTATGAGCAATAATTATCATAACCAACAGAATACCACTAACCTCAACGGCCGGATCAAATATATTTTTCAACAGCAAGCACTCGCTTGGAACACCAACAGTATCTACAGAAGGAAGATTAGCAATAGGAATTTGAATACCTGTAACACCAAGTCCAGCAATACCAGGAACCGAAGGCATGGGAACAAAAGGGTATGTACATATATAACTTAGTTTTGCTTAGAATATTCAGAGTTTGAAAACATAACAGGCGGTTAGAAGCCAATTAAACCAGAGATGCCGTAACATACATTACCCATTTAGTCTCTCATGTTGGTGGCGAAGAGTGTCACCAATGCCTAAGGCATCGAAGATCTTCCACGCATTCGTCCACATTGTGAATGCAAATCCCTTTGCCCTCAATCTATCAGACGATCCCAGCACCAAGCTTCTGATCCCCAGCCTGCAGGAAAAATAAGTTTCAATTTTCTATAGTAGACACGAAGACTGCATGCGCAATTTGTGTGGTGGAAGAGATAAGAGAACCTGTGAAGTCCTAAGGAAGTTGCAAGGCCAGAAATTCCAGCTCCTTCTATCACAATCTCTGCTTCTGCTTCCATAAATCGACGATATCATACAGTTCTTCCTTGGTTTTCAGAGTGAAATTAACAGAAGCACTTCTGATATATGTTACAAGAATAATCAGAGAGCTATATATTTACAGAAATTGATGTTATGTAGGGAGGATGAAGTTTGCTATAATATATTTGCGAAGAGGCACATGGATATTGTCGTTGGAGCCACAATTAGGTGACGAGGGTGATAACGAGCCACAAAATGCTTTTTATCATTGGTAGCCATTTTTTAGCACAAGGAAAGGGCAATTCTGTTTGTCGGCTTCGTACTAAAATGACAAATTTGTTTGTCGAATTCATATTAGTTCGAATTCAAATAGTCTAATTTGCCGTTTACGAATTCGAATCGCCTAATTGGTCTATATAAACAGTATTAACTAGCTCCTAGTCTGAGGCGTTTCTTTTCTCGGTGTAACAAGAGGTCTCAAGTTCGAGCATATATCATTCATGTTTCATTTGGAATTTGTTGTACGATGATAAAACTACAACTTAAACAATATATATGTGATTTGTTGTAGAGAGAAAGAGAGAGATGTCAGAATATGGGGATTCATATCTGAATGTGTGTTTACCCCTTGTATAGTGCCTGTATTTATAGTGGAAGATTCTCATGGTTTACCAACCCTAATAGGAATGGGCCTCATTAGTACACAGAGTCCATATAGGATTCCTATTACTGAATACATCGTATCTAGTCAGTATTCCTACTTCTAGTTTACACAGTCATACTGAAACACAGTTTACAACACTCCCCCTTGAATGTGTAGAACATAAGAAGTAGTCGCATCAGATCTTCAGAGGAAGATGTAGGCAGTCGATGAAGTCATTGTGGTAGACACTCGGGGATACGTATGTCCAAAAGGGATCCATTCAGGGATATGCTAACACCAAAACCTTGCTAAGGAAAACCCAGTGGGAAAAAGCCAAAGCGAAGGGGAAAAGGTGAGCATGCGCATGTCGACACTTAAGCAGTCAGAGGTATGACCAACCCAACGCGGGTGCCTCGTTAAAAACCTTGCCAAGCAACAAAACCCAGTGGGAAAAAGTTGACCTGTGCTAAGGGGAAAAAGAGTACATTAAGGTCAAGTGAGTACACTTTCGTATACTCCCCCTGAAGTCGACAATGCTCCCCCTGAAGACTACATACGTGTCAAATCGGACAATTGACGCAATCCGGTTCCACGAACGAGCTTCTGGAAAGTAGCCTTCGGCAGAGACTTGGTGAACAAATCTGCGAGGTTGTCTTGTGATCGGATTTGCTTGACTTCAATCTTCTGATGCTCTTGTTGCTGATGTGAGAAGAAATTCTTCGGCGCGATGTGCTTGGTGTTGTCTCCTTTGATGTATCATTTCTTAATCTGATTGATACATGCGGCATTGTCTTCATAGATGGTTGTCGGAACATCACTATCGAACGACAATCCGCTAGTTTGCCGAATATACTCAATAACAGCTCGTAGCCAAACACACTCACGTGCGGCTATGAGTTCGACATGATTCGAAGGAGTCGCAACTAAAGTCTGTTTCGTAGACCTCCAAGATATCGCGGTATTCCCTATGGTAAAGACATAACCAGTTTGGGAACGTGCCTTGTGCGGGTTTGATAAGTAACCTGCGTCAGCATATCTAACAAGGCAAGCATCATTCCGATGATCAAAGGGGGATGATCCATCCGGAGATGCATAGGGATAGAGTAAGCCCATATCCGTCGTACCCTTAAGGTAGCGGAAAAATGTCTTTAACACCATTCCAATGGTGGCGTGTTGGCGCGCAGCTACATCGAGCTAACAAATTCACAGCAAACGAGATGTCCGGCCTAGTGCATTGAGCTAAGTACAATAAAGCGTTGATTGCACTTAGATATGGAACTTCTAGTCCCAATAACTCTTCATCATCCTCTTTAGGACGACATGAGTCTCCTTTGGCATCTAGCGTTTGGACGACCATGGGTGTACACGAAGGCTTCGCTTTATCCTCATTAAAGCGTCGCAACACCTGATGGGTGTAGTTGGACTGATGAACCAAAATACCATCAGTGCAGTGCTCAAGCTCAAGACCAAGACATAATCGAGTTTTCCCTAGGTCCTTCATCTCAAATTCCGATTTCAAGTGCGAGGCAGTAATCTCAAGCTCTTCTAGAGTACCAATGAGATTCATGTCATCGACATAGACTGCAACTATCGCAAATCCGGAATGTGATTTCTAGACAAACACGCAGGGGCATAGATCGTTATTCACATATCCCTTACTGATCAAATATTCACTTAGACGGTTATACCACATCCGCTCGGATTGATTCAATCCGTAAAGTGAACGCCTCAATCGAATCGAGAGGGTGTTCTGTGGTTCAGAACTATTTGACTCAGCTTAA
Source organism: Spiraea crenata (assembly GCA_033992175.1). Classification (NCBI taxonomy): domain Eukaryota; kingdom Viridiplantae; phylum Streptophyta; class Magnoliopsida; order Rosales; family Rosaceae; genus Spiraea; species Spiraea crenata. The sequence goes on along the minus strand of JAVBHV010000055.1, from coordinate 2,858,276 downwards.
GTCCTTCTAGGACTCTCATCTATATCTCTGTATCAAGATCCCCATAGAGATATACTATAACCACATTCATAAGCTGCGTAGTCAGTTCTTGGGAAACTACCGAACTGACAAGGTAGTGGAACGTCATTACGTCCATTACGAGAGAATACATCTCATCGTAATCAATGCCAGGGCTAATGAGAGAAGCCTTGCGCTACGAGGCGTGCTTTACATCGCACTCTTTCATTCTTCTCATTACGCTTCCTTAGGAATGCCCGCATGTAACCTATAGGGTTCACATTGGGAGGTGTGGAAACTACTGTTCAACCACCTTTCTCTTTACTAAGGAATCTGCATTGTTTCTTTCCATTTTGACCAATCAGTTCTACGTCGACATTCATCAACGGAACGCGGTTCGATATTGTCGCATTTTGTTATTTCAGTGGCCACTGCATATGCGAATGTATCATCGATGATTATCTCATTTCGATTCCACAACTCATCCAAAACTAGTATAATGGACCGAAATCTTCTGATTCTCGGGAGTAGGATCTGGGGTCTCCCCTGGGACATCTCCCAGGACACTCCCATAATCCTTATCAATTTCATGAGTTGGATCGGTTGAGATAGCGATAGGATTCGGTTGTGCCATACTTCTCCTCTTATAGGGAGTGAATCCTTCGAACCGATTAATCTGCCTCGCCTCTGGCCGACGACAGATGATTGGCTAGCCGCCGATATATGCTGTCTTTCCAAGATTGCATCTCATTCTTACAGGCATGTTCGCAGCAGGTATATATGATCTCGTCACTTTAGCTAGATCAGAGAGGGCATCTGGCATGCACGTGCAACACTCTGAAGATCTAGAATACATCGCACTTGCTTATCATACTGTGCGGTACGGGGATCAGGATGAGACATAGTGGGTATAAGCCACGTCAATTCGCGTCGTTCATCAGGAACGTTGACGTTCTTATCTCCCCCTAACGGCGGGAATATTGTCTCATCAAAGTGACAATCCGCAAATATGCGAGAAAGAGATCGCCTGTAAATGGCTTTCAAAAGCCCATAATGGAGGGGGATTCATAACCGACAGAGAATCCCAGCCTCTATTGAGGACCCAATTCGATAAATTGCGACGGCGCAATGGGCACATAAACTACACACCCAAGAATGCGTAAATACGAAATTGCAGATTCGTACCCAGTGACCAACTGTAACGCCAAAAAGGGTTGGGTAGAGGTGGGCCTCAAGCGGACCAATATAGCTACATGCAGAATTGCATAGTCCCACGCAGAAATAGGAAGCGTGGTGCTTATCACCAAGGTCCTTACGATCAACTAAAGACTCTTTATGAACGCTTCTGCGAGACTTGTGGGAACATAGGGGGCCATGATGTTCAACCACAATCCAAAGGGACGTGCAATAATCATCGAAAACCTTCGATATAAACTCTCCGGCGTTATCCAGTCTTCTAGACTTCAATGGATAACCGGGGTGGTGAGCCCTCAATATGGGCCAGGAGTTTAGCAAAAGTAGCGTTCATGTGGACTATAGACATGTGACCAGCGAGTCGGTGCATCAACCAAAACTATAAAATCTTTAAATGGTATGCGGATTGGTTGGGTTTGTCCACAAACTTCCCCTTAAATACGCCGAAGAAAAGAAGGAGAACATTAAGTATCTTTGTATGGGAAGGTACAGTATACCTCGTTCCCAACGAGAATGCTTGGCAAAGTGTATTTACATACACGAGGTCTTACACGGGGATGCCCGTTGAGGATACGGCGCATCACATCTTGACCGGGATGTCTCAAACGGTCATGCCAAAGCAAATAAGTGCTCGAGTTGGCTAGCTACATGGTGCGACCTAGCTTCATGCTAGCGACGCAATGCGCCTCAATCGAGCGAATGGTTGTGTAATACAACTCATGCAAAAGGCATTTCATCTTCTCCAATATACGCTCATGGCCGTGTAAGGAGGAGGTAATGCAAAGATATTCCTTACCATGTTCTTCTGCGGTTTCATCATGGTAATTGTTCAATCGAATATCCTTATAGCTCAATAATGTTCTTTCGGAACAAGGTGAGTATAAGGCCTTTGTAGGTCTTCATGGAGGTATAAAGTTAGATTATATCTCCAGGCAGGGAGAATATCATGCGCAATCGCGCTGTCAGCCAGACATCTAACTTCCCACTAGACATACCTCAACATGAATTAATTGAATCGGTCACATGATCAAGGAAACTTCTAGTTCCAATGGATTCAATTAATTGATATTCGAGAACAATATACAAGTACTAAAACAAGCACCAAATATTGAACTAAATCCGAATGAGAGAGCAAAATCTCAGTTTGCTACATAATCATCGGCCAACAAGGCCGTTCCATGTCTCTCTTGGTTGCATATCGGAGTTGTACTCATGATCAACATTAGTAGGGGCGCTATGAGTGCGCAACTAATGGATGTACCACTACCACGATAGCATATGATTGGCTATTTTGTGATTGGGAAGGATGAACATTTCCCAAATCTTGAAGTTTGGTGCTAAATAATCGCGGTTTGAGCTTCTAGAAAACGCTTATGCTTGCTCTAGGCAAGGGAGCGGTTCGAGCTAATGGGACGCGAGCTGTTGTGCTTTTCAGCGAACAACAAAGCACTAATCGGATCCAGGGACTTGATGAACTGTCACTCTCTATATCGCTGCTTCATGAGCTCATTAGAAGCATAGAGAGTCGAGAAAGTCTCCTACAAGAGATCATTCGAGGTCAAGTCCGGCTTGCAAAGCCCTAGGATGGATCGGATTCTGTTTATTTCAGACTTATGTTTATTCACAGGCTTCGAGTCTTGAAACATAAGTTTTGCCAATCATGTCTTGCTTTAGGCACGTAGATCAAGAGATCATGCTTCTCGTGATCTCTGGACAAGAGACAAGCGTCAGTGTTGTTCATAAACAAAACAACTGACAATACTGGCATCGACGGCGCCAATGGGGGAAACCATTTGGTGGGCGCGGTCTCAAAGGTCTTAGCTGAGAGCTCAAGGTCCTTACTGCCATGAATCCGGCGAGATTAAAATCTCTGCGACGGAAGATTTCTCTGGGATTTAGGCATGGAAACTTCAAGTTTCACCATGCGTGGTGAGTTTTAGGAAACATCACGTTTCTATGCTCGAAACTTCAAGTCGAGACTTTTCTATGAACTTATAGTTCTATAGTATTTGCGTACTCAAGCGTATTGCCAAAGTGCGCGAGTCGAATGCAAAAGTCATGCGAATTAGTCTTTCGGACCCGCATGGTTGGGCTCAAATTGGAGTCGAATCCAATGGAAAGAGGGGCAATAAAAATATTAAAGCCTAATTGATTTATTGTTTGGAAAACAATAATCTAAGCTCAAAGATTGGTGAAGCCCAACCCATAATTAAATGGGGGGGAAGCCCAACAAAATTGGTCCAATCATGGGCCTATGCTCAAACCATTGTTGGCCCAAAAGGGTGCTGGCCCAATCTGTTTTTGGCCCAATGTGCGCTGCCCTTGCGTTCGGGGAAGACATCCGAACGATTGAAATGCTGTCTGCGCGCGTGTTCGGGGAAGACATCCGAACTGCTTGAAGGACCTTTGCGCGCGCGTTCGGGGAAGACATCCGAATAGCTTGGGAAGCCCTGTTCCCGTGCGTTCGGGAAGAACATCCGAACGACAGGGGAGCCCTGGTCGCACGTTTGCTGGGCTGGGCAGACGCTGGCGCGGGTCAGCCTGACGGCTTGACCGGCGCGGGTCAGCCCTGGCGGCCTGACCGGCTTACCGGCTTAGGCTGCACGTACAGCTTGGTGGAGTCCCAGCAGGACCCCGGTTTTGCTCCCCTCAGGAACAATGTTACTATGGTGGAGTCCCAGCAGGACCCCGTGTTTCTTTCACACAGGTGAAAGATATATCATGAGACACAAACTTTGGTGGAGTCCCAGCAGGACCCCGTTTACGAGCCGTGACTATTGTACACGGCTAGTGTTTTGCTTGGCTCCCATCAGGAACCGAATTTGTGGAGTCCCAGCAGGACCCCTGTATACGAGCCGTGACTATGGTCCACGGCTGGTGTATTTCCTTCATGACCCGGCCCAGTATGAAAAATGGCCCAAATCTGCCCAAACTAGGTAAATTTGTAAAACAGGCTAAATCTACCAATCTGCCAAAATGGCCAAATCTGCAAATTTGCCAAAACTGGCCATATATACAAATCTGCCAAAACTGGCAAAATTTGCAAATCTGCCAAAACTGGCAAAATTTGCAAATCTACCAAAACTGACAAAATATGCAAAGCTGCGCGTTCGGTGACTGCTTCCGAACAAAACAGTAGCAACCCAAGTGCGCGTTCGGTTCTCGCGTTCGGTGAGGAATGTTGAACGAAGTCCACGGGCCAGGGCGCGTTGGCTGGTGCGGCGAGGGGCGGCGGCAGTGGGCGGCAGGGGCTCGGCGGCGGTGCTGCGGCGTCCCTGATGTCGCAATAAGCGGCGGCGGCAGTGGGCTGCTGGGCATGACGGCGGCGTCGAGGTGGTGGCAAGATCTGGCGACCCTGCACGCAGGTTTCGGCGAGGTTATGCCGGCGGAAAAACGAGGAACTGCGGCGGGCGCGACGGCGGTCCTGCAGCAAGATGCGGCAGCATAGCGGCTTCACCGGAGTGGTGGCGTACTGCTGCAGGTGCGGCGGCGATTTCGGCGTGTTTTCACGCGGTTGTCGGCGAATGCGCGAGATTTGTCGGCGGCGGCATGTGGAGAAGGAGGCCCAAACGACACCGTTTTGGGCGTTTTGGGTTTGGCTGCACTGAGCCGCGGCTGGGCGGCTAGCGTGGCTTGAGGGGCTGAGCGGCTTGCTGACTGGCTGGCGCGGCTAGCTCCGGGAAACAAAACAGATTTTGTTTCTCTTTTTTTCTTTTTTTTTTCTTTTGTTTTCTCTTCAGAAAACCTTCAAAACTTCTTAAGCGTAGCGGCAGAGCGTGCTGATAACGTGTTGTAGAGAGAAAGAGAGAGATGTCAGAATATGGGGATTCATATCTGAATGTGTGTTTACCCGTACTGTAATTTGAGAATTGATGTGAGCTTTTATCTTAAAAAGTCAATATGATACAAAGTGAATTCAATTAATTATTAACCGTACTGTAATTTGAGTAATTTCGAGCCACATTTTAACACATATAAGATTATTTGAAAGTAGATACATAACCAAAATACAGAGGAAGTAGAATTCCTTTTAAAAGGTCCAGAGCTTCCCACAGTCAAAATCAGCCTTTTTCAACAGCAAACCAGCCAGAATTGGAGCCAAACATTTGTCCCTCAACAAGTTCATCAATTTTCCATTACTCTCCTGTAAAAAACCAACCACATAAGCTGTGCTAATCAGATCAAAGCTTCTCCATCTCCTCTCATCGGCATACTTCTTCAACCCCTTCGCAATGCTCTCATATTCATCCTTTCCTTCTTGACCCTGCTTATCCTTCGTTTCTCGCCTTGTGTTCTTCAACAGGGCCTCTCCAAGACACCTTGCTAACACAACACCATCTTCCAATGCAGAGCACCCACCTTGGCCGATGTCTGGGGTCATTGGGTGGAGCGCATCTCCTGCAATGCAAACATTGCCTTTGCTGATGTTTCCCCAAAGAAGCTCCCAAGGATGCCTGTATCGCAATGGAGAGGATATAAAAGCATCCACTTCAGTGTTTTCGACTACAGCTTTTACTTTATCTGGTATGTTTCCAAGCTTGCTTAACATGTACTGCTTCAGTTGAGTCGGGTATTCTTGAAGCTCTTTCTCTACAAAACATATTGGTACGTATTTGTTGTGAGATTGAGATCAGTAAACCATTTAGGTAGCATACTAGTACTACAACGTGGTTGAACGGTATCCAAACCGAAGGGTTGTTTCGAAAGGAAGCAAAATAATCCTATAAAATTGGTGTGAAAGGCTTACCTTGGGGGGAGGGCGACCAAGTAATGTACCAGTAAACTGTTTTATCGTCACAAGGGATGGCGCCGGATCTAATACCATTCCCAAAGTACTGCATGAACATAGGATCAATCCCGTGATTGTTCTTGAACTTGGCGCAGCCTCTGACAGCAGATCTTCCAGTAAAGACTGGCGGTTTGAAGCCTAGCCATTTTGACACCACAGAGTTCACTCCATCACAGCCAACCAAGACCTGTGCAATCACGTCATCAATGGTGACCTTAATGCAGTCTACTTTACAGTGAGGAATGTTGTGCAACGAAGATCATAAGCACATGATCCAAGACACATTCGAAATTTAGTCCTTATTTAAGTCCAACGAAGTGTACACTCAATTGTAATCTTGCATTTAAAGTGTAACTAACAACTTTAAATTGTTACATGAAAATGCGCATACACCTTAATGGGATTTAGTTTATAACGAAGAATTGAGTGCAACGAAGATAATAATCACATGACCCACGACTCATTCAAAATTGATGTCCTCATATAAGTCCAACAAAGTATATACTCAAAAACTAAATTATAATTCTTGCATTGAAAGTGTAACTAATGAGAATTAGACTACAATGTGTTACATACAAAATCCTCATATAACTTGATGCAATTTTGTTTACAATGAAGAAAAGAGTGCAATGAAGATCATAAGCACATGATCCATGGAACATTCAAAATTCAAGTCCTTATTAAAGTCCAACGACGTATACACTCAAAAAACTAAGTTGTAATTCTTGCATTGAAAGTGTAACTCATGAGAATTAGATTATAATGTATCACACGAAAATGGGGGGTGAATTTGAGATATAGATGTACGATTAAATTACCTTGGTTTTGAGTATTGTTCCATCAGCAAGATGCACCAGCTTAAAGAAGCCTGATTCTTCAATGCAAACCACTTTTGACGAGTACCTGATGGTTCCACTAGGGAGTTCATTTGCAAGGGCTTCCAACAACAAGTTTCTTTTCAAGCAACGGACTTCATGATCTCCGCTGTACAATCATTTACAATCTCAATCATCCGAGAATGTTCGAATTGAATTTTACAGGTTATGGATACTAATAGAGAAATGTTATTGGCACTTCACTTTTTTCATTATGCACTCCATCTATGTATAAAAATTAAAGTGAAAGTGAAGTGCATTTTGAAAAAATTGGAGTGGGAATAACAATTCCCTACTAATAAAATCAATTACATTGATAGAACCAGTGTTAAAATAATCTAGCAAACGACTAGTACACTTACTGTTTTCCTTTGGCCTTAACTGACATCTCAAACGTTTTAAGCCCTGTAATTCTTGAGAAAGTCTCATTCCTGCAACGAAGGAACTCTATAATCAGTCTTATAAATCACTACATAATTGACGACAGAATCTGAAAAAAGGTTGCATGTCATGTTGTCAAACTGTCGAAAACACGATTGATGATAATCAATATGACAGAGTAAGAACAATTCATAGACAGTAAAAGTGGTGTTATAGAGCTAAGCTGACCCATGAAGAGTGACATGTTGTTGACGAAGAGAGTCGCCAACACCAACGGCATCTAAGGCCTTCCACGCATTCGTCCACATGGTGATTCCAAACCCTGCGGTCCTCAAACAATCAGATGATTCCAGCACCAAGCTCCTAATCCCCAACCTGCACCAAAGTTCCAATCCTGCTTAGTAGACCTTGTTTAGCAAATTAGGTAACTAATCAGTAGTAAATAGCTACCTGTGAAGTCCAACAGAGGTGGTGAGTCCAGCAATTCCAGCTCCCACAATCACGACCTCTCCTCCTCCTACTTCCATTAATGTATATCTGAGAGTTCTTTTTATTTTTTTTAACTTTTTAGTTTTACTGGAAATGAGATGAATGGAGATTAGATGAGATGGCAATCATGGCTATAATTGCCATCAATTGTATAAAGATCAATACGGACAGCAGCCAACGATGGCGCGCACTCGCAGACAAACTAGTCAAATTTCAAATTTGACTTCTCTTGTGGATGCTAACATATCACTGAAACAGATAAGTTGTATGTTTTCTTCTGACAAACTAGTCTTTAACTTTATATTAATTAATTATTTCTTAAATCGTAATTATCATTGATTGGGTCTTTAATGATTCAGCCTCCGATATCTGATAATGTGAGAAAGACACTATGCTAAGGTGTTGGGAGGTTGAATGGTTGAATGGTTGAATGCATCAGAAGAAAGGTACTCAGAATCGGAAGGAAAGAAAAGTACTCGGAAATTTATATGATAACACAGGGAATCAGCATAAGGCAATCCATTAAGACAAAATACAGAGAAAGTATACTACAATTGCTTTTAAGAGGTTCTGAGCTTCCCACAATCAAAATCAGCCTTTTTCAACCGCAAACCAGCCAGGAATGGAGACAAACATTTGTCCCTCAACAAGTTCACCAATCTTCCATTACTCTGCTGTAAGAAACCAACCACATAAGCTGTGCTAACCAGATCAAAACTTCTCCATCTCCTCTCATCGGCATAATTTTTCAACCCGATTTCAATCTTCTCGTATTCCTCCTTATCCTTTGCTTCTCCCCTTGTGTTCTTCAAAAAGGCCTCTCCAAGACACCTTGCTAGCACAACACTGTCTTCCAATGCAGCGCACCCGCCTTGGGCAATGTCTGGGGTCATCGGGTGGAGGGCGTCCCCGGCTACACAGACATTGCCTTTGCTGATGTTCCCCCAAAGAAGCTCCCAAGGATGCCTGTATCTCAATGGAGAGGATATAAAAGCATCCAATTGAGTGTTTTCAACTACAGCTCTTACTTTATCTGGTATGTTTCCAAGCTTGCTTAACAAGTATTGCTTCAGTTGAGCGGGGTTTTCTTCGAGCTTTTTCTCTACAAGACATATGGTACGTATTTGTTGTGATTGAGATCAGTTAACCATTTATCATACTAGTACTACAAAATTTGGTGGAATGGTATCAAAACCTAAGTATTTATCCAAGCTACAGCTTTAAGAGCATCGAAAGGAAGTAAAACAATCCTCAAAATTTGTGTCGAAGGGCTTACCTTGGGTAGAGGGGGACCAAGTAATGTACCAGTAAATTGTATTATCATCACAAGGGACAACACCGGACCTAATGCCATTCCCAAAGTACTGCATTGTTATGGGACCAAACCCGTGATTGTTCTTGAAGTAGGCACATCCTCTGGTAGCAGATCTTCCAGTAAAGACTGGCGGTTTAAAGCCAAGCCATTTTGCCACCACAGAGTTCACTCCATCACAACCAACCAAGACCTGTTCCATCACAGCATCAATGTAATAGGTGATTAGACTGAAGGTAGGGGTGAATTCGAGATACAATACAAATGCAAGATTAAATGACCTTGGTTTTGACGATTGTTCCATCAGCAAGATGCACCAGCTTAAAGAAGCCTGATTCTTCAACGCAAACCACTTTTGATGAGTACCTAATCGTTCCACTAGGGAGTTCATTTGCAAGGGCTTCCAATAACGAGTTTCTTTTCAAGCAACGAACTTCATGATCTCCGCTGCACAATCATTTACAATCTCAATTATCCGAGAATGTTCGAATTGAGTTTTACGTGTTACGGATACTAGAAAAATCAATTACATTGATAGAACCAGAGTTAAAGAATCTGGACTAGTACACACTCACTGTTTTCCTTTGGCCTTAAATGACATCTCAGACGTCTGAAGCCCTGTAATTCTTGAGGAAGTCTCATTCCTGCAATGGAGAAACTCCATAAATATCAGTCTCATGAATCACTACATAATCGACGAAAGAATCTGAAAACAGGTTGGTCTGTTATGTCGTCAAACTGTCAGAAACATAATTTATGATAAACAATATGACAAAGAGTAAGTACAATTTGTAGAATGTAAAAGTGGATATAGAGCTAAGCTAACCCATGAAGAGTGACATGTTGTTGCCGAAGAGAATCGCCAATGCCAACAGCATCTAAGGCCTTCCACGCATTCGTCCATATTGTGATTGCAAACCCTGTGGTCCTCAAACAATCAGATGATTCCAGCACCAAGCTCCTAATCCCCAACCTGCACCAAAGTTCTTAAACCTTGTTTGCCACAGTAAATAAAGAAAGTTAAGTAACTAATGAGTAGTAGTAGTCACCTGTGAAGTCCTAAAGAGGTGGTGAGTCCAGCAATTCCAGCTCCCACAATCACAACTTCTTCTGCTTCCATTCTGTATCTCTGAGAGTTTCCTTTTTACTTTTTTTACTTTTTGAGTTTTACTGGAAATCAGATAATGGAGATTAGATGAGATAAGATGGCAATCATGGCAATAATTTATATGTCAAAATGTGACGTCAGAGATGAGTAAGAAATAATGATGACGACGGGGATGACGGCATCGTAGAGAGACCGGTATTGACAGCAGCCAATCGCACAAGACGATGTTCGTGCACAGATAGACTAGTCGTATTTGACTGCGCTTTGACTGCGCTTTGTTCGTGCACAGATATGTTTTCTTACACAAGAGAGCCGAGTCAGTCACTTCCACACACGATCATGAATGAAAAAGTGCCATGGAAAATAAAAAAGTGTCATGTTAAAATGAATAAGTGCCCCATTAAAATGAAAAAGTACCCCGAAAAAATGAATAAGTGTCTATGAAAAATTGGGAAAGTGCCCCGGCAAAATAAATAACTGCCCCGGTAAAATGGAAGTGCCTTGGTAAAATGAATAAGTGCCCTGATAAAATGGAGGGAAGTGTCCCGGAAAAATAAAAACAAATGAAAATTTTAGATATAGAATAAATATTTAAGGTTAACTAATATAACTGATGATGCATGCTAATTAGATAGGTTGGTCACCCCATTTTTCAATAAAAGGGCTTGAGTTCAAATCCTTGCATGTGCGTGAATTAAATGACTTTTTGTCCATTTAATGGGAGGCGCGTGGGTCACACGCGTTCATAGTGAATCTGGGGGTAGATGCATGACTAGTGGTCTCTCATACTACCTAATGAGATTAAATTGTAAGATTAGGATTTTTTAGTGAGAAAAAAAGTGAGGTAGGCTTTTTTATAACACTTTATTCTTTTTAGGACTTTTTGGTAAGGACCCCTTACAGAATAATGTAATTGTAAATGTGCATATAAGGCTTCGGCATGAATTTGGCAATTACAGTACACTGCAATTGTACGTTTGCAATATACGGCTTCAACATTTTGGCAATTGCAATTATTGCAACACACTGCAATGGTTTCAAAACTTATTGGGGTTGTTTTAAAAGAGTTATCTCTTCAAAAAGGACAAGCACGACATCGATGGGTAAATGAAGATGGGTGAGCAACCGCAGTGACGATGACAATGAGCAACGACGATGAGAGATAGGCAATAACGATGGGCGACAACGATGGGCTGGGCAAGCGACGGCGGCAATGGGGGACCGAAGGGAACGATGGGCGACGATGATGGCTATGGGCGACAATTATGAGCGATGGGTGACGATGGGGATGGGCGAGCGGCTCCAGGTTTCATTTTGAGAGGGTTTGGATGGGCGTCGGGCGACGTTGGGGATGGTCACGGAGGTCGGCGGGTGTAGCGGTGATGAAGGTAGCGGCATCTAGAGCACGATAGATTAATATATCATGTATGATATAGAGTTCCTTTTTAAGTAAAACTACTTATTTTCATTATTTATAATAATACAAAATTATTAACCTAGAGACTTAACTATAAGATGAAAACTAGTTGGGATTTAATATACTAGGGTTTTAAATCTAGGGGCTTTTTATTAGTTTTCTTTTTTTTTTAATTATTCCTTAATAGATTATCTTTGATTGTGTGTTTCGACCATTACTTGGGGAGTTGGCAGGTTGAATAATTGAATGCATTCAGAAAGAAAAGTAATCGAAAGTTTATATGATAACACAGGGAATCAGCATAAGGCATCCATTGAGACAAAATACAGAGAAAGTATACTACAATTGCTTTTAAGAGGTTCTGAGCTTCCCACAATCAAAATCAGCCTTTTTAAACCGCAAACCAGCCAGAAATGGAGCCACACCTTTGTTCTTCAACAAGTTCATCAGTCTTCCATTACTCTCCTGTAAAAAACCAACCACATAAGCTGTGCTAATTAGATCAAAGCTTCTCCATCTCCTCTCATTGGCATACTTTTTCAACCCAATTTCAATCTTCTCATATTCCTCCTTATCCTTTGCTTCTCGCCTTGTGTTCTTCAACAAGGCCTCTCCAAGGCACCTTGCTAGCACAACACCGTCTTCCAATGCAGCGCACCCGCCTTGGCCAATGTCTGGGGTCATCGGGTGGAGGGCATCCCCGGCTACACAGGCATTACCCTTGCTGATGTTTCCCCAAAGAAGCTCCCAAGGATGCCTGTATCTCAGTGGAGAGGAGATAAAAGCATCCGACTCAGTGTTTTCAACTGCAGCTTTTACTTTATCTGGTATGTTCCCAAGCTTGCTTAAAATGTATTGCTTCAGTTGAGCAGGGTTTTCTTCAAGCTTTTTCTCTACAAGACATATTGGTACGTGTTTGTTGCGAGATTGAGATCAGTAAACCATTTATGTAGCATACTAGTACTACAAAATGTGGTGTAATGGTATCAAAACCTAAGGATTTATCCAAGCTACAGCTTTAAGGGCATCGAAAGGAAGTGAAACAATCCTCAAAATTTGTGTGGAAGGGCCTACCTTGGGTGGAGAGGGTCCAAGTAATGTACCTGTAAATTGTATTATCATCACAAGGGACAACACCGGACCTAAGGCCATTCCCAAAGTGTTGTATTATTATGGGACCAAACCCGTGATTGTTCTTGAAGTTGGCACATCCTCTGGTAACCGATCTTCCTGTAAAGACTGGCGGCTTAAAGCCAAGCCATTTTGCCACCACAGAATTCACTCCATCACAACCAACCAAGACCTGTTCCATCACAGCATCAATGTTATAGGTGATTAGATTGAAGTATGGAGGGGTGAATTCGAGATACAAATGTAATTAAATTACCTTGGTTTTGAGTATTGTTCCATCAGCAAGATGCACCAGCTTAAAGAAGCCTGATTCTTCAATGCAAACCACATTTGATGAGTACCTGATGGTTCCACTAGGGAGTTCATTTGCAAGGGCCTCCAGCAACAAGTTTCTTTTCAAGCAACGAACTTCATGATCTCCGCTGTACAATCATTCACAATCTCAATCATCCGAGAATGTTCGAATTGAATTTTACATGTCATTACATTGATAGAACCGGAGTTAAAGAATCTAGCAAACGACTAGTACACTTACTGTTTTCCTTTGGCCTTAAATGACATCTCAAATATTTTAAGCCCTGTAATTCTTGAGGAAGTCTCATTCCTGCAATGAAGAAACTCTATAATCAGTCTCAATCACTACATAATCGACGAAAGAATCTGAAAACAGGTTGGTATGCTATGTCGTCAAACTGTCAAAAACATGATTTATGATAAACAATATAACAGAGAGCATGAACATTTTCCAGACAGTAAAAGTGTTTATGGAGCGCTAAGCTAACCCATGAAGAGTGACATGTTGTTGCCGAAGGGAATCGCCAACACCAACGGCATCTAAGGCCTTCCACGCATTCGTCCACATTGCGATTGCAAACCCTGTGGTCCTCAAACAATCAGATGATTCCAGCACCAAGCTCCTAATCCCCAACCTGCACGAAAGTTCTCAAACCTTGTTTACCACACTAAATGAAGAAAGTTAAGTAACTAATAAGTAGTAAGTAGTCACCACCTGTGAAGTCCTAAAGAGGTGGTGAGTCCAGCAATTCCAGCTCCCACAATCACGACTTCTTCTGCTTCCATTAATGTATTTCTGAGAGTTTCCTTTTTACTTCTCCACTTTGAGTTTTACTGGAAATCAGATGAATGGAGATTAGATGACATGGCAATCATGGCGATTATGTCAAAATGTGATGGCAGAGATGAGTAAGAAATAATGATGATGTGCGGAGATCATTACTGACAGCAGCCAATCGCACAAGACGATGTGCATGCACAGACACACTAGTATTTGACTGCGCTTTGTGGATGCTGACATCACTGAAACGTAGATTTTTTGTTTAAATTTTTTTTAATTTCAAAGACATTTATTCTAGAACAAAAACAGCACCTTGTTCATAATCTCTTCATCTTTTCCTTCTATGTACCGCGGTTAAGGGGAACTCCAATTGTCTTTGGGTCAACAAAGAAGATATATATACCCTATATTTCAGTTGTTAACTCTCTTTTCGTTAATTATTCATTAACAGATTGTCTTTGATTGTGTGTTTCGACCATTACATTGATTATTACGCTGGGAGTTGGGAGGTTAATGGTTGATTGCATCAGAAGAAAGCTACTCAGATTGGGAAGGAAAGAAAACTAATCGAATTTATTTGATGACAGAGGGAATCAACCGAAGGCATCCATGAAGAAAAAGACTAGAAAATTCCTCACATAAACTTTGTATTAGTGACATTTTTGTAAGCGTCACATAAACTTTCATCACCTATAGTCAATTTTCTTGTAGTGAAGACTAGAAAACTTCACAACCAGGAGCAGTCAGTCTACAAACACTAACTGCAAATTCTATCAAAACGAAAAGGGAAAAAAAAATATCTGCATCATCATACTGTAAAAATTCTAAGTGATTTACATTTTTATGCCACTTCTCACCCATCAGCACTTCCAAATGCTGACCCGAGCATCATATTCTTTTGTCTTGCACAAACAGCCCCGACTCTCACATGAAAATCGGATTGCCACTGACATTTTCCAACATTGCATATTTCTATCTGCTTTCTTGGAATTTTGCTTCATAGGTCTGGGGCAACTGCAACAATGAAAAAGAGACATGTTTATAGAGGAGGAAAATAAACAAAATTGATAATGCATAGTCTGAGACCACAATATAAGTTCCGAGTCCTATTTTAATGCATATAAAATTACTTGAAAGTAGAGTCATAACCAGAATACAGAAGTAGAACTGCTTTTAAGAAGTCCGGAGCTTCCCACAATCAAAATCAGCCTTTTTCAACGGCAAACCAGCCAGAATTGGAGCCAAACATTTGTCCCTCAACAAGGTCATCAATTTTCCATTACTCTGCTGTAAAAAACCAACCACATAAGCTGTGCTAATCAGATCAAAGCTTCTCCATCTCCTCTCATCGGCATACTTCTTCAACCCCTTCTCAATGCTCTCATATTCATCCTTTCCTTCTTGACCCTCCTGATCCTTCGTTTCTCGCCTAGTGTTCTTCAACAGGGCCTCTCCAAGACACCTTGCTAACACAACACCGTCTTCCAATGCAGCGCACCCACCTTGGCCGATGTCTGGGGTCATTGGGTGGAGCGCATCTCCTGCAATGCAAACATTGCCTTTGCTGATGTTTCCCCAAAGAAGCTCCCAAGGATGCCTGTACCGCAATGGAGAGGATATAAAAGCATCCACTTCAGTGTTTTCGACTACAGCTTTTACTTTATCCGGTATGTTTCCAAGCTTGCTTAACATGTACTGCTTCAGTTGCGGCGGGTTTTCTTCAAGCTCTTTCTCTACAAAACATATTGGTACGTATTTGCTGTGAGATTGAGATCAGTAAACCAATTCTGTAGCATACTAGTACTACAATGTGGCGGAACAGTATCAAAACCGAAGGATTGTTTCCAAGCTAGCTTTAAGGCATCGAAAGGAAGCGAAAGAATCCTCTAAAATTTGTGTGAAAGGCTTACCTTGGGTGGAGGGCGACCAAGTAATAAACCAGTAAATTGTATTATCATCACAAGGGACAACACCGGACCTAATGCCATTCCCAAAGTATTGCATTATTATGGGACCAAGCCCGTGATTGTTCTTGAACTTGGTATGGCCTCTGATAGCAGATCTTCCTGTAGAGACTGGCGGTTTGAAGCCTAGCCATTTTGCCACCACAGAGTTCACTCCATCACAACCAACCAAGACCTGTTCCATCCCAGCATCAATTTTATAGGTGATTAGGTTGAAGTATGTAGGGGTGAATTCGACATACAATACAAATGTAAGATTAAATTACCTTGGTTTTGAGTATTGTTCCATCAGCAAGATGCACCAGCTTAAAAACGCCTGATTCTTCAATGCAAACCACTTTTGATGAGTACCTGATGGTTCCACTGGGGAGTTCATTTGCAAAGGTTTCCAGCAACAAGTTTCTTTTCAAACAACGAACTTCATGATCTCCGCTGTACAATCATTTACAATCTCAATAATCCGAGCATGGTCGAATTGAATTTTACATGTTACGGATACGAACAAAATCAATTACATTGATATAACCAGAGTTAGCAAACGACTAGTAGTCTAGTACACTCACTGTTTTCCTTTGGCCTTAAATGACACCTCAAACGTCTGAAGCCCTGTAATTCTTGATGAAGTCTCATTCCTGCAATGAAGAAACTCTATAATCAGCCACATGAATCACTACATAATCTGAAATCATGTTGGTATGCTATGTAGTCAAACTGTCAAAACACATGATTTATGATAAACAATATGACAGAGAGCATGAACATTTTCTAGACAGTAAAAGTGGTTATAGAGCGCTAAGCTAACCCAAGAAGAGTGACATGTTGTTGCCGAAGAGAATCGCCAACACCAACGGCATCTAAGGCCTTCCACGCATTCGTCCACATGGTGATTCCAAACCCTGCGGTCCTCAAACAAGCAGATGATTCCAGCACCAAGCTCCTAATCCCCAACCTGCACCAAAGTTCTTAAACCTTGTTTACAACAGTAATGATAAAAGTTAAGTAACTAATAAGTAGTAATTACTAGTCACCTGTGAAGTCCTAAAGAGGTGGTGAGTCCAGCAATTCCAGCTCCCACAATCACAACTTCTTCTGCTTCCATTCTGTATCTCTGAGAGTTTCCTTTTTACTTTTTTTACTTTTGAGTTTTACTGGAAATCAGATGAATGGAGACTAGATGAGATGTCAATCATGTTGCCGACCACCACTAAATAGTGGATTGTATGGTTATGCTCACTACTAATTCTAATTGGTGGTGGTGGCCAAAAAGTCTCCCCAGAGATAAGGAAGAAATAAATAATGATGGCTCCGGATCTCCTGTGTCCCGGATGTCTCCTATCCCATTTTGTCTTCCCATAATATACTGAAATGTGTCCTCTAATAACTCACCCATAATTATCTGAATTTTTTAAAAAAAAAATAAAAAATAAAAAAATATAAAACTAATTCATTTAATTTACAAAAAAAAAATGACCAATCCAACTTCAAAAGCAGCAACAGTGGCAGCCACCGTGCACAACCGACGGCAAAGGCCAAGTCTCCTCCCGCTAGACAATTCACGCATAATTCTGGATTGACTCCATCTCTTCTTCGCCTTCAACCTTTAGTGCCTTCATTTCTGACCCTTCATCTTCTTCCAATTTACCATAATTTATGCACCAAATGAGATCTCAGCTTGGAGAATTTAATAAGAATTCCCAGGCCATCGGAATTAATAGGACTCGAAGTTGGGTGGGTCACTCTTTTTCTTTAATTAAATACATTAGTTTCATTTTATTTTTTTTGGTTAAAAACAGATAATTAAAGGTAGAGGACACGTGTCAGCATATTACGAGAGGACACAATCGGACAGGAAACATCCGGGACAGAAGGTCCGGAGCCAATAATGATGATGACATGGATGACAGCATCGTACAGAGATGGGATTTTAGCAGCTGTAGACCGGCTTGTCCGATCATTTTTGTTTTTAGCACACGTTTGTCAATGTATACATTTTTAAAACACATAAATACTGAACCCCCCCAAAAAAATCATCTTCTCTCCCAAAATTTTTTTTGCTTCGCCCGCATCATAAATTTTGCTCGAAATTAGTAAAATTGGTCCCTTAAATTAACAAATCACTTGCATGTGGTATGGTATTGGTGATTAGAATTCCAAATTAGGTTCATCCCTTGATAGGATAGCCGTGAGAAACCCCAAATCTGGGGAGCGATTTTCTGCGGAGTTTCTCCGACCGCAATTTGGAGTCTGCTATTATTGAACATAGTTAGTCTCGTGGTTTTCAGTGTGCAAACATGATTGATTTAGTTGGGTTGTTGTGAACATAACCATTATTGAATCTGGAATTTTGCAGTCACGAATGTGTGAATCACTGCTTTGGGTGCATGTGGAACAATGAAGGAACTACACAGAACTGCGTGGGAACTATTAAGGAACTAGGCGGAACTGTGTGGGAACTAGCAGAGAACTAGGCGGAACTACGTGGGAACTAGGCAGAACTGAGTGGGTACTATGCAGAATTGCATGGGAACTAGCAGGGAACTGATTGGGGAACAGTGTAAGTGTTCTATAAAAAAAAGACCAACGTTTGGGTGCTTATATGGAAAATAAGCGGTGTAAGGGTCCCATAGCTGCTATTTTTGCTACAGAGATCAGCACCAACAAACAGCAGCCAATCGCACAACAGAATAGTCATTTATCTTTTCTTTCTACTTACCGTGGTTAAGGGAAACTCTATATTTGAGGTCTTAACTCTCTTTTTGTTAATTATTCCTCAATAGATTATCTTTGATTGTGTGTTTCGACCATTACATTGATTATTACGCTGGGAGTTAGAAAGGAAAGAAAAGTAATCGAATTTATTTGATGACAGAGGGAATCAACCGAAGCAATACATGAAGACGGAGACTTGAAAATTTCAAAATGAGGAACAGCCAGTCTACAAACAGTAACTGCAAATTCTATCAAGACAAGAAGGAAAAAAAAATTATCTGCAAATAACCATAACACTGTAAAAATTCTAAGTGATTTACATTGTTATGCCACTTCTCACCCATCAGCATCTTTTGTCTTGCACGAACAGCCCCGACTCTCACTTGAAAATCGAAAGGCCACTGACATTTCCAACATTGCATATTCCTATCTGCTTTCCGGGAATTTTGCTTCATAGGTCTGGGGCAACTGCAACAATGAAAAAGAGACATGTTTATAGAGGAGGAAAATAAACAAAATTGATAATGCATAGTCTGAGACCACAATATAAGTACCATGAACGTCGCCTCGATCATCTTTCCGGCAAACCATCTTCCATGCAGAACATTTCGAGCATTTATTGCAGCTTGTGTATTCTCAAAACGCAAGTAGACGTGACCAGCAGTATTCCTGCTCATTCACAAGAACCTGAGCCAAATATTTATGTAACGAAGAGGACGACCACATAACTAATGCAAAGAGGACTTACTTGTCTACAAAAATATGCTTCAGATTCCCGTACTTTGAACATTCCTCTTGAACATCATCTTTAATGTCCAACTCAAAGTCTGGCTCAGTCTGCTCAGAAAGGGAGACGACCATTGTATCATAAAACTACAAAAGGTATAAGCAATAATTATCATAACCAACAGAATCCACCACTAACCTCAACGGCCGGATCAAACATATTTTTCAACAGCAAGCACTCGCTCGGAACACCAACAGTATCTACACAAGGAAGATTAGCACTAGGAATTTGAAGACCTGTAACACCGAGTCCAGCAACACCAGGAACTGAAGGCATGGGAACAACAAGAGGAGAAACACCAGTGCTATTGACCATGGGAGTGCCGAGACTGCAAAAAAGAGCAAAATTTAAGATCATCGAAAACAATTTAAAATACAATAAACATGTTCACAAAAGACTAACCTTGAGGCAGTGCCACTACGATCCAATTTCTGCATAAGAATTGCACGAGAGCGGGCATTCAATGCCTGAAAAGATTGTTAGAACAAAAATATCAATAACCTTCCATGCAGTATTGCTACACATTTTGAGCTAGGGCCACCAAATCTATGCCAATAGAAAATAAAAGATGAAAAGGAAGATCTTACTAACCAAGCCACCACCTTCATCATCATCAAAATCACCAGCATTTGCTCCAATATCTTGCATTCCAGCTTGGTCGGTAACAGCTGAGACCTAATATAAAATGAAAAATCAGGTAGAAACATTATAATTATCAGAGGAATTCACGTATAATTGTCCTTTTATGGAGAGTGTTAGAAACTTGGAACACACAAGTAGGAATGCAACAACTTTTGATCATTGGGCTTAAGCATCACTCCAAGTGGGCACTCTAATTTACACTGTAAGAAGTATAATGACAAAGTACAGTACTATTACCTTAATTGCTCGACCTGCAATCTCCAATTGTCCATTTAAACTCAGTGCATTTCTAGCATCTTCAAGACGTGAAAACTACAAGCAAGTAACTGTATTAATTGTCTGATTACAATTAGAAGAAATCATGTCAACTATCTGATAGGGAAAGGTATAGGGCCAATATCCGTTATTGAAAACAAGGAAAGGTAGAGGCCCGCTAGTCCTTATTGAAAAATGTCCAGTAGACTTCAAAGTTTTAGACGGATGTTGTAGATTAGGGATTGCCTGTTAGTTGACCTACAGTTCAATACAACTATGTACCTTTATACAGTTCTGTATTTATTCTATATCCAGCATTAGACAAAACTACTCACCTGCACGAATCCAAAACCTTTGCAGTTGTTCATTTCGTCTAGAGGCAACTGAACCAATTCTACAGGGCCAAATGCTCCAAACACCTGTACACATATCACCAATTGAAGATTTTAATAATACAGTCCAACAGAAATCTCATATCTAACATGATGAGATGCCAATATAAGAACACATTTGGAAAACTACTCACCTGGCGGAGATCATCTTCTTTTATATTGGTATGTAGATTCCCAACATACAGCCTTCGAGCTCCGCCTGAATATGGGCCAATCATCCCACCTGGTCCAGTAACTGCAGATGTTGACTGGACCAGATTTTTCTCAGCCTCGGATGGCTTCACCATCACCGGTTGACCAAGAAGAGGCTGACCGGAGAGTGCAATTGCCATAGGTACTGACATTGCATCATAGAACTCAATGTACCTGCAAACTAGGGAGCATTAGACTGCTGGGATAATTTTTTAAATAATAATAATAATAACAAATACCATATACAGATAGATACATTTAGAAGAGAAAAAAATTGCGTCAAACTCCACACATCTATCGGAAAAAGGGAATGAAAAATGTCCTTTTTTCAGATCTTCTTGATCAGTTGCAATAACCTATAGTATATGCATTGCCTTTAAAGCAAAGGATCTGTATCCTTCATAAATTTTCTAGGATGCTGGTGCAACATCTTAACGGATATGGTAAGTCCTCATACTCCAAAATATAGTCTCCAATAACACTGACAACCATTCCAAGAGTGGGCCAAAACAAGGATAGTTCTATTTGCACCATCAAATGGATTCATTAGTTTCTTTTCAACAACCATGACACTCTCACACCAACTTGAATGTTACCAATGTGACAATGTGTAATTTGGAATTTTAAAAGTGAATACTTTGACAATGACCTAAATCTTTAGTGACTGAAACATATGAAACTTACCCAACTCCCTTAGAACGTCTTGAATTGCGATCCATAATGAGGCGTACATCGCGAACCTAATCAACACAATTCAAAATATTAGATAGAGAACCGTAAAAATATACTAACTTACGCCAACAAACACGCAAGTGGAATGTCAAAGAAAAAGCACAAACCTTGCCCGCCCTTGAGAAGAACTCATACACATCTCTCTCATCTGCTTTCAAACAAATCTGTCCAAGTTGGTAACCAAAGAGTCATATTAATATAAGAATGTGGTCTATAGAAATCTTGAGATAACACAACAGATTGCATAGACAGATGCATTTGTTGTACCTGATAAGCAAATACAGTTCTCTGATCTCTTTCAGGATCAGCCTCTGGCTCTGTCGCTTCTTCCTTTTTGTCTTTATGTCTTCTGCAACAAGGAAATGAAAATTTGATGAACCATTGTACTATTATAGGCAAACAATGATTAATGACTCGAGTGAAGGAAATAGGTGAAACAGGAGCCTTTCTTATCAAGATTTATAATCAGAACCAATTTGCAGCCAGGTATCGCAAATGGGTGAAACAGGAGAGTTGATACTAAGCAGGTAATTTGCAATCAAACTTCCCGAAAACAGATTAACATATATTTTACCTGCTATAAACAATATGATATTAAATGATACAGCATCATGAGGTTGTATTGATGGTAGTACCACCTAATAGCAATTATGAGGAACCTGTAAGAAACTATTATTCCAGGAAAAAATCACAAGCATACAGAAGAGAAATTACACCCTATAAATTGAAAACACAGACTATAACTATGCACAGTTGTACTCAAACGAATATCACATTAAAGTGATACGTGGTTTTACTGCAGTCTCACTGAGAACGATTCGAAATAGAACATTACGCTGACCTAAATATGACAACTCTAAGATGCGCAATCTGCATGAGTTTGTCATTCCAAGGAATAAGCGCTTACAGGTGCGTATTGATATGCATAAAGCTAAATATATGTGTGCCTACATGCTTATATAAGGATGTCTTTAATTTATATACATAGATACACATGCTCAAATAATTGCAGGTACCTAACCTTGCAAAGGAACCAGAGCCAATGATCACTAAAAACAACTTCCAAAGCCAGAGGTTCTCTATAACCTATACGCTAAAGGCAAGCACATTAAAACATATATATACTGTTAACAAAATAACAGCCAATCTTGATATATCATGGAACAATGAATTTCCTTTGGAAGATGAGGTGCTTCTCTAAGGAAAGCCCAACACTCCCCCACCAGCATTTCTGCAACAGAACAAATATAATTAACCAACTGGGTCCAGAGGGGGAGGAAAACGAAAAGCAGAACAGGACATCACCACCCAGGTCCAAACTGCAACATTGAAACCTCAATCTTGCATTGAAAGCTTCTAAAAGAGTCCAGGAAGCGTAGAAGAAACACTTAAGACCCATGATCTGAGCTGTGCCTGGCCCAATTGCCAGAAAGACCATCTGAAGATTGCTCTAGTATATCTGCGAGTTCCCAGAATCTAGTGTTCAATATTCAGAATGTCTAAGGTTGTTAAATAGTAATTTATGAAGCTTGGGAATGACTTTCACTCAAGCAGCACATGAACTTTGCACACAGTGAAACTCATCAGCCAAACTTCATTCTATTGCAGATACTTTGAGGACGTCCACTTATCCTAGTAATATGCACTACTAAGCTCATAGAATGACTTTCTATCAGTAATCGATCAAATTTTATATGCTTAATCAAGCAAATGATCACTTGAGCTACATAAAATGATAGTCAATTCAAAAACAAGTTACACAGTCTAACAAATAATTTAACAAGCACAAGGCTAAACAATAAAAATGGTATAAGTAGTACCTGCTTTCTTTTTCCTGCTCCCTTAAATCCTTCTCCTTGTCTCTTTCTTTTTGTTCCACATCCCTACTCTCTCTTTCAGTCTGATCACTCCGATGCCTTTCTGAATGACTCCTGCTTCTACGTGAGCGCTCTCGGTCTCTCTCCCGGTCCCTGTCACCCTCATGGTCACGATCTCTCCTATCTCTATCTCGGTCAGGATCCCGCTGTTTGTCTTTATGCCTCTCTCTCTCTTTACCATTTCTTTCCTCCTTTTCCCTATCCTCCTTACCTCTATGCTCCCGGCTACTCCTGTGGCGATCCTTTTCTCTGTCTCTGGATTGAGAACGGTGACGAGAGGATCCCCTATCTCTGTGTCGATCATGATCACGTTCTTGTGCCTCATCTCCAGATTTAGAACGCTTTGAATGATGTTCCTCGTCACCCTTATGCTTTGAACTTCGACTGCGATCCTTCTCTCCAGATTTCAGAGTTTCCTCATTGCCATTCGCGGTGTCTTTTGATTTCTGGTCAGGATTCTGAACTGTTTTCTCTAAATACTCATACTCGTCAAAATCCATCCCACCTTTCTTCTAAGTTTTAACCAAACAATGAAGCGAAAGACAACCTCACAGAGAGACCTTAATGTTGCCGATATCTGCAGCCAATCTGCAGCCGATTACATATTTCAGTACCTAGTTCAAACAGTTGCACTAAATAAACCGGAGACAAACCCCCAAACACAAGAATTATTTCTTCTTTTCCTAGTTCCTAGTAAAAAGTTTGTTTCCTTTCACTTTTTTCAACTTCTATACAAACACCAAGACTTCAAAATCAGAATATAGAGATGTACAAAACCAACATCAAATAATTCTCCAGTAAACTGAGTTGTCATCAAATTATATTCAATCCCAGATTTACAATTCCTCCAATAAATGAGCCTCAAAACCTTCAATTCTATAATTTTAACTTGAGTTTAACTGCATACCAATCCCAAAACCCCCAACTCCACATAAAAAGAAGCAAAGCAGCTAAACACACTGCCCTAGTTCTTAAATACGGTCAAATTAGCTGTTTTGCCTTACGAATAACCAAACACGACGCTAGGGTTTTTGCAGCGAGCTCGAAATCGTTACCTCCACTGAGCCACGAGCAGAAACAACAGCAGCAGTAGCAACAAGTCGTAGCGGTAGAATTGGCGGCGGTGAGCTCAGTGCGCGGTTAAATTCAAAATAGGAAAGATTGCTCCGAGCTCGAATTACAGTTGAATCTTCTCGCGCTCGCGCTAGGGCTTTGCAGGCTCACATTTGGGCGGGCACGTGATAAATACATCTGGCCATCGACCCGATTCAGTTGGGTTGGTTTGTTTTAAGCCGGGTCTGGATCCTTTTTTATTAAGCAAAAATAAGAAAAACATAAGCGCATTCATCCGAAGAAGAAGCATTTGCCATGGTGGAAAAATACCATAATCCTTTATCGATCAGGTTTATGTCGTACTCTCCGTACCCATGGATGAGTTTCAACTTTGACATGAATTGTGTTTGGAGGGTGAATAGTTCAAATGCAACACTAAATCCCCCTCGGATTTGAAAGGAAAGGAAACCAATCAGATTTATTTGATGATACAACGAATCAACATAATCAATCCATTCAGACAAACACTGTAAAAATTAGCCCACCACAGTATCTGCAGATTCTTCTCCATATCCCTATAGCAGTGTCTGTAAAATTCCAAATGATGTACACTTCTCACCCATCAGCATTTCCAAATACTGACCCGACCATCGTATTCTGTAGTCTTAAACAATGAACCCCAGGGATACTTGATTGAATTCTCGTATGAAAAATCGGATCCAAATTTGTATGGCCACCGGCTAACATTTCTACCTTCTACATTTCCAATACTGCATATTCCTATCTGCTTTCCGGGAATTTTGCTTCATAGGTCTGGGGCAACTGCAACAATGAAAAGGAGACATGTTCATAGAAGAGGAAATAAACAAAATTGATAATGCAGAGTCTGAGACCACAATATAAGTACCATGAACGTTGCCTCGATCATCTTTCCAGCAAACCATCTTCCATGCAGAACATTTCGAGCATTTATTGCAGCTTGTGTATTCTCAAAACGCAAGTAGACGTGACCAGCAGTATTCCTGCTCATTCACCAGAATGTGAGCCAAATATTTATATAATGAAGAGGATGACCACATAACTAATGTGAAGAGGACTTACTTGTCTACAAAAATATGCTTCAGATTCCCGTACTTTGAACATTCCTCCTGAACATCATCTTTAATGTCCAACTCAAAGTCAGGCTCAGTCTGCTCAGAAAGGGAGACAACCATTGTATAAAACTACAGAAGGTATGAGCATTAATTATCATAACCAACAGAATCCACCACTAACCTCAACAGCCGGATCAAACATATTTTTCAGCAGCAAGCACTCGCTTGGAACACCAACAGTATCTACAGAAGGAAGATTAGCACTAGGAATTTGAAGACCAGCAACACCAAGTCCAGCAATACCAGGAACTGAAGTCATGGGAGCAACAAGAGGAGAAACACCAGGTCCCAGGATTGGCGCTGCAGGTAAAGCCGTTGGTAAAGAAACACCAGTGCTATTGACCATGGGAGTGCCGAGGGGCCCAGCAATACTGAAATACAGAGCAAATGTAAGATCATCTAATACAATTCAAAATACAATAAACATGTTCAAAAAGGACTAACCTTGAGGCAGTGCCACTACGATCCAATTTCTGCATAAGAAGTGCACGAGAGCGGGCATTCAATGCCTGAAAAGATAGATCAAACAATTTATCAATAATCTTCCATGCATCAAGAGTAAATGCAAGAAATTTCTGAGCTAGGGCAACCACTTCTTGTAAGCATCGCAGTCTGCAAAATCTTTGTCCATAGAAAATAAAAGATGAAAAGAAAGATCTTACTAACCAAGCCACCACCTTCATCGTCATCAAAATCACCAGCATTTTCTCCAAGATCTTGCCTTCCAGCTTGGTCTGTAACTGCTGAGACCTAATACAAAAATGAAAAATCAGGTTTCCAAATTATAATTATTAGAGGAATTTACGTAAAAGGAATTTTACGGAGAGCGTTAGGAACTTAGAATACACAAATAAGTAGGAATCCGCAACTTTTAATAAATAGGTCTTAAGCATCGCGCTAAGCGGGTACTCTGAAACACCCTGTAAAAAGCATAATAACCGAGTAAAGCGCTATTACCTTAATTGCTCGACCTGCAATCTCCAACTGTCCATTTAAACTCAGTGCATTTCTAGCATCTTCAAGACGTGAAAACTGCAAGCAAGTAACCATATAATGTCTTTGAATTTGAAAAAATTACATCAACCGCCAGTCCTCATTACAAACTGTCCAGTAGAGTCTGAAGTTTTAGACAGATGTTGTAGATTATGGATTGCTTATTAGTTGAACTACAGTTCAATACAACTATGTAGCTTTATGCATTTCTGTATTTATTATATATCCAGCATTAGTCAAATTACTCACCTGCACGAATCCAAAACCTTTGCAGTTGTTCATTTCGTCAAGAGGCAACTGAACCAATTCTACAGGGCCAAATGCTCCAAAAACCTGTAAACATATCCCCAATTGAAGATTTTAATAAACCAGTTAGCAACCTCATATCTAACACGATGAGGTGCCAACATTATAACACATTTGGAAAAGTACTCACCTGGCGGAGATCATCTTCTTTTATATTGGTATGCAGATTCCCGACATACAGCCTTCTAGCTCCGCCTGAATATGGGCTGATCATCACACCTGGTCCTGTAACTGCAGCTGTTGACTGAACCAGATTTTTCTCAG
This sequence comes from Spiraea crenata, assembly GCA_033992175.1. Lineage (NCBI taxonomy): Eukaryota > Viridiplantae > Streptophyta > Magnoliopsida > Rosales > Rosaceae > Spiraea > Spiraea crenata. The sequence continues at coordinate 2,831,188 of JAVBHV010000055.1, read as the reverse complement.
CCTCGGATGGCTTCACCATCACTGGTTGACCAAGAAGAGGCTGACCGGAGAGAGCAATCGCCATAGGTACTGACATTGCATCATAGAACTCGATGTACCTGCAAACAAGAGAATATTATACTGATAAAAAAACCAAATATCACATATAGATGGATACAGTTAGAAACAAAAAAGTAACATCAAACTCCGCACATCTATCAGAAAAGGGGAGAAATGTCCTTTTCAGATTTTCTTGACCAGTTGCAATAACCTATAGTGTATACATTGCCTTTAGAACAAGGATCTGTATCCTTTATAAATTTTCTAGGATGCCGGTGCAAAATCCTAACAGATATGGTAAGTCCTCACACTCTACAATTTAGTCTCCAATAACACTGACAACCATTCCAAAAGTGGCCAAAACAAGGATAGTTCTACTTTGCACCATCAAATGGATTCATTACTTTCTGGCCAACAACCAATGAGATTCTCACACCATCTTGAACCCTACCAATGTGGCAGTAGCAATGTGTAAGGTGGAATTCTAAATGTGAATACTATTAACCACCACCCAAATCTTTAGTGACAGAAACATATGAAACTTACCCAACTCCCTTAGAACGTCTTGAATTGCGATCCATAATGAGGCGTACATCACGAACCTAATTTACACAATTCACAGCTATTAGATACAAAACCATAAAAATATACTAATTTACAGCCAACAAAAACTCAAAGTGGAATGTCAAAGCGAAAATGTACAAACCTTGCCGGCCCTAGAGAAGAACTCATATACATCTCTTTCGTCTGCTTTCAGACAAATCTGTCCAAGTTGGGAACCAAAGAGTCATAATTGATATGAGAATGCGGTTTATAGAAAGTTCAAGATAATACAACAGATTGCATAGACAAATGCATTTGCTGTACCTGATAAGCAAATACAGTTCTCTGATCTCTTTCAGGATCAGCCTCTGGTTCTGTCGCTTCTTCCTTTTTGTCTTTATGTCTTCTGCAACAAAGAAATGAAAAATTGATAAACCATTTGTATTATTATTGGCAAATATTGATTAATTACACAAGTGAAGGAAATGCCAAGACAGTGAATATCAAGCACTTTGATCCCAAAAATAGACAAAAGTCCTTAATCTAGAAAAGAAAACAACCTAAAATGATCTATCTATATTAATAAAGGGCAATCTTCTCCACGGTGAAAGTTGTGTCTTCCTTAAATGCCCACATTTAGAAAAATGGATAAGACTGAACAAACAAAAAAAAGGGAATGTGAAGTCCCAGATTGAGTTTCCAATCCATATAGGATTTGGATTGTTAAAGTTTCCTTCCCAGATTAGTCTCTATCTTTTTCAATTTGCTCCCTAGCACGTTCTTAGAAGATACCCTCGCAAGTGCAAGACAAAAAAGAAGAACACTGATTGCAGCGCTAAGTGCCCGAGATGTGGTGTGCAGCGCCCGTGATAAAAATAAGAATAAAAGATTTTCGAAAATGGCAATAATCTTTGCTCTAATAGTGAGCAAAGGAGGGAATCCATGTATCACAGTTCTGCAGGGAACTCATCAAGCTAATTTAAAATAGCAGATGTACGTAGATGATGAACACGAGCTTTTATTATCAAGAAGTATCATCAGAACCAGTTTGAAGTCCGCTATCGCAAATTGGGTGAAACTGGAGAGTTGATACTAAGCAGGTAATACGCAAACTAACTTCTGAAAAATGGATTAACAAATATTGTACCTGCTATAAACAATATGATATTAAATGATACAGGATCATGAGGTGGTATTGATGGTAGGACCAAAGGACCTAGTTGCAATTATGTGGAACCTGTAAGAAACTATTATTGCAATGAAAAATCACAACCATACAGAAGAGAAACTAACTACACCCTGTAAACAGAAAACACAGACTATCTATGCACAGTCACACTCAAAAGAACATCCCAGTATAGAATACAAGTGTTTTCAACTGCAATGATTGGAAAACCGAACATTAAGTTGACCTAAATATGACAACTATAAGATGCGCAATCTGCATGAGCTTTGTCAGTAGGAAGAATAAGCACCTACAGGTGAGTATTAATATGCATAGAGCTAAATATATGTGTGCCTACATGCGTATACAAGGATGACGATGCATATCTACATAGACACACGGGCTCAAATAATTGTAGGTACCGACACTTGCAAAGGAACCAGACCCAGTAATAAATATTAAAAAAAAAAAAAAAAAAAAAAAAGCTTCCAAAGGTAGTGGTCATCTATAACCTAAACGTTAAAGGCAAGCGCATAAAATCATATAGATATATATACTCTAACAAAATAACAGCTAATCTTGATAATAACTGAATATTGAATTTCCAACAAGCTTTGGAAGATGAGGTGCTTCTCTAAGCAAAGCCCAACACTTCCCCACCAGCATTTCTGCAATAGAACAAATATCATTAAGCAACTGAGACCAGAGGGGGAGGATAACGAAAAGCAAAACATGACATCACCACCCAGGTCCAAACTCCAACATTGGAACCTCAATCTTGCATTGCAAGCTTCTAAATAGAGTCCAGGAAGCGTAGAAAAAACACTTAAGACCCATGTTTTGAGCTGTGCCTGGCCCAACTGCCAGAAAGACCATCTGAAGATTGCTCTAGCATATCTGCGAGTTCCCAGAATCTAGTGTTCAATATTCAGAATGTCTAAGGTTGTAAAATGGTAACTTATGAAGCTTGAGAATGACTTTCACTCAAGCAGAACTTTGCACGCATTGAAACTCATCAACCAAACTTCGTTCTATTGCAGATACTTTGAGGACGTCCACTTATCCTAGTAATATGCACTACCAAGCTCATAGAATGACTTTCTATCAATAATCAATCAAACTTTATATGCTTAATCAAGCAAATGATCACTTGTGGTACTGTGCTACGTTAAATTCTATTCATCCAGAAACAGGTTTCGGAGTCTAACAAGTAATTTAACAAGCACAAGGCTAAACAATATAAACGGTGTAAGGAATACCTGCTTTCTTTTTCCCGCTCCCTTAAATCCCTCTCCTTATCTCTTTCTTTTTGTTCCACGTCCCTACTCCTCTCTCTTTCACTTTGCTGCCTTTCTGAATGACTCCTGCTTCTACGTGAGCGCTCTCTGTCTCTCTCCCGGTCCCTGTCACCCTCATGGTCCCGGCCTCTCCTATCTCTATCTCGGTCAGGATCCCGCTGTTTGTCTCTATGCCTCTCTCTCTCCTTACCATTTCTTTCTTCCTTTTCCCTGTCCTCCTTACCTCTATGTTCCCGGCTACTCCTGTGGCGATCTTTTTCTCTGTCTCTGGATTGAGAACGGTGACGAGAGGATCCCCTATCTCTGTGTCGATCATGATCGCGTTCTCGTGCCTCATCGCCAGATTTAGAACGCTTTGCATGACGTTCCTCATCTTGAGATCTCTCATCACCCTTATGCTTTGAACTTCGACTGCGACCCTTCTCTTCCTCATTGCCATTCACGGAATCTTTTGATTTCTTGTCAGGATTCTGAACCGTTTTCTCTAAATACTCATACTCGTCAAAATCCATCCTACCTTTCTTCTAAGTTTTAACCAAACAACGAAGCAAAAGACAACCTCACAGATAGACCTTAATGTTGCCGATATCTGCAGCCAACTGCCAAAAAATAAAGAACAGAGCAATGAGTTACAAGGTCTAAGTATCCGTTTTTCTGAAATTCAACCAAATAAAAAGCGGGGAAAATATGTAGTTTCAAACAGTTGCACTAAATAAACCATAGATAACCTCAAACACAAGAATTATCTCTTCTCTTCCTTCTAAAAAGTGTATTTTATTTCACTTTCTTCAAACTCTATACAAACACAATGGCCAAGGCTTCTAAATTAGGTGATACAACAAACCCAACATCAGTTGTCATCAGATTATAGTTATTCAGTACCAGATTTATAATTCCTCCAAAAAAAAATGAGTCCCAAAACCTTTAATTCATTAATTTAACCAAAGTTTAACTACACAACCAATCCCAAAACCCTATAATTACAGTGAAAACAGAATCAAATCAAAGCAACTAAACCCAATGCCCTAGCTCGTGATTAAGGTCAAATTAGCTGTTTTTTCCACAGCTGCAAAACCGAGCACTCCATAACTTTTCTTCGACTATCTCTCAAAACCAAAACACTTATCAACAACTAAAGACGATGCTAGGGTTTTCACAGCGAGCTCGAAATCGTTACCTCTAGTGAGCCACGACCAGAAACAACAAGAGCAGCAGCAGCAACAAGAAGAAGAACGGAAACAACTACGAGAGCGGAGGAGTTGGCGGTGGAGACGACGGCGGCGAGCTCAGTGCGCGGTTGTATTCAAAGTGAGAAGATTTGGTCCGAGCTCGAATCTCAACAGTTTGGAGATCGACGGAGAAGAAGAGTGTTTGTCTATCTTCTCGCGCTCGCGCTAGGGCTTTACGGGCTGACTATTTTGGGCGGGCACGTGATATATACCAGCCCAGTGACCCGGTCCAGTTGGGTTGATTTGATTTATCCGGGTCCGGATTCTTTGAATAGAGTAACTTTTTTTACTGCTAGTCAAGGAACTAAATTTCGACCGAAATACCAAAATTTCGGTCTAAATTTCGGTATTTTTGGAGTCCCGAAAGTTGAATCGGGGTACGTCTCAATATCAGCAGAAAAATACCAAAATTTCGGTAATTTCGATAGTTTCGGTAAATTTCAAGCCTTTTAAGAGGAAATTTTTCGAAATTACCGAAATTTCGATGTAACTTTCGGTAAAATTTCGGTCATCAACTTTCTTTTGAAGTTTTCTTGCTTACCTTCAATAATGCTCCTTAAATCTTTCCACAACTTTCTTTTTGTGCATTCAACAACGTTTTTTTGGTGTTTCATTGCTTTCCTTTGGTACTTTCAATAGCTTTTTTTTTTGTGTTTTTTTCTTGCCTTCAATAATAACTTTCTTTCGGTGTTTTCTTTTTTACCTTCAATAATGGTTATTTCACAATCTATTATCTTTTGACTTGCTTACATTGAACGGTGCATGCCTTCAATAATTCTTTTGGTGGTGCATGCCTTCAATAGTTCTTTTGGTGTTTTATGTATTTGAATAATATGTATGTGTAATTATGATGTATTATATTCCTTAAAACTCTTATATCATATTGTAATATTAATGTATGGTTAATGTATGTTTCATGAGCCTCACCTTAAGATATTGTGCTGATTGATAGCTTATTGGAATACAAAACACGAATTCTTCTCCCTTATGTATATAAAAGTTAATCCATATAGATAATGCTATATAGCTTAAATGTTAAATTGCATTATTTGTTGCTTTTAAAGCCTAGAGAAAGTAGAAATATTAATTTATAGGGTTTCTAATATGTTTTTCGTCTTCTTTTTTTTCAAACCGAAATTTAAACCGAAATTGAAATTTTAATCGAAATTTCCATAAATTTTGACTACCGAAATTTCCATCGAAACCGAAATTTTGTTCCTTGGCTGATATCAACAAGACCTCTTAAAAAATAGCACCATATGGTAAAATGATTCTAAAAGAGAGCTCCTATGTATGTACAATGTACATCATGTTTTATTCTCTATATATCCTGCTATTTTTTCTAAAGTAATTCTGAAAGAGAGATGTTATGTATGTACATCATTTTTTATTCTTTGTATACCCTGTTATTTTTTTCTAAAGTAAAATTATCTTTATATCCACATGTAAATTTACATTAAACAACCTATAAAAAATAGTTTTTCTTTTGTAATTAGCTTGAGCTTTTATCTTAACGTCAACAAATTCTTTGCAACCCAGCAATATAAGGTATGGCTATCACAGCAAACCCCTCCTTCCAGTTCAACGGCTGCTGTGATTGGTTGTAGAGATATGTTATATGTCTTTATTGAATAAACTTAAATGAAAGGTATATTTGAAAGTTCAGTATTTAATTTGGGTGTCCAAAGAATGTTGAAAAAATTTAAATGGGTGTGCAAATGAAATTTAGGTATCTAAAGAAAAAAAAAACCAGGGTATACACTCTACTCTAAAATAATGATGGTAACGTATAAATATCATGTTTGTATCTTATTTTGGCTAAGAGCTATCTCTACCGAAGATTCCAAATCCCCCCTGTCCAACCTTACGAATGCATGTTCCTGGTCCTTGGCTACTATCAGGTCTTGAACTGGGTGGAGAGTTTGAATTTGTTGGGCCCTGTCTGATGCACCTTATCTAGTAGGAGCATTACCCGTTGGATTGCTAAATATCCCAAAACCAAGTCCTGTGCGGGGAGTAGCACTAGGACTCACTGGTTCTTGCTTGGGAACATCATTAGGAGGCACTGGGTTTCTAAATACAGGTGCAGTGGTCTGAACTTGCCTGGGGTCTCTTGTTGGCGGTGAGAAGTGCACATCTGCTGGTGCTCCTCTTCTTTGATATGGAATATGGGGCTCTCCCATTCCCGGAACCCTATTATCCATTCCTCTAGTTGGTGGAGAGGGATTCCTTTGCTCATTACTTTGATATGATGGAATATGGGGCTTTCTCATTCCCAGATCCCTATCATCCATTCCTCTTGTTGGTGAAGAGGGATTCCTTTGCTCATTACTTTGATAGGGAACACAAGGCTCTCTCATTCCCGGACCCCTATTATCCATTCCTCTTGCTGGTGGAGAAGGGTTCCTTCGATCATTACTTTGATATGGAAGATGGGGCCCTCTAGTTAATGGACCCCTATTGTCCATTCCTCTAGTTGGTGGAGAAGGATTCCTTTGATCATTAATTCTGTACCTATTTTGAATCCCATCAGAAGATTCTCCTGGGGGCAGTGGAACTGTGTGCTCTCTTTGAGGTGTGGCATTTAATATTCGAGATTCACTGATATCTGACCGAGAGAAGGCTCTTTGTGGCACAGTATTTCCCGATATATCAGCAACCTGCGAAGTAACGCCATTTGAGTAGTAACTGCCCTTCTTTTCAACATCAGTGCCAGCGCTTTCAACAGTCTTTGCTTTCTTTCCTGCTCCCTTCTTTGATGGGCCAAACTTCATATGCCTGACTATTAAATATGCCTCTTTTACTTTCCCCTTGGTTGGCTCACATTCAACAAGAGCAACATCCTCTAACTGCAAACGGTCATTTTAAATAAGAATGGGGGAAAGGAAAACATGTAGTAGTCAATACTAAACAATGACAAAAGGGAAACTGGCAATACCAATGCAATGAGACGAGAAAACACTGGTCCAAAGTCCTGATCCGCAGCATCTGCATCAGTCAATGCATCTGTGGCAGTACACTGGTTTAGACCCATAAAACACAATAGATATTAGTTCATTGTCATAACTGTAATTGGATGGTTCTGTGGATAGATCCATCCAAGAGATGTATTTAGTAACAAAAAAGAAAAATACACAAATTCTTATCTCAATCTATTTAGAAAACTTTTTTTTTGGATCTGATGTAAACGTTTCACAAAACTGAAATGATAGTGCAGGAGTAATGTCAATGGGAAATTTGAATATTTTTGGTTGATCTGATAAAGGATTAAAATGTTTTTATTAGAATTGTCACATAGGGTTTTTCTCATGCAAAAGGTAACGGTACCAGTTTGTAGTGTTTACAAGGAGAGAAAAAGAACAAGACACCAAGAAACAAAATGATAAAACAGTGAAGTCTAGAGAAAATTAGAGCAGCAAGCTAGGTGACTACGCCTTTACCATGTAAACATTAACAAATTTGTGCAAACATGCTATTAATAACACTCATGAATCCATTGATTACTATAATACCTTCACGCGGTAACCTTTCTCCATCAATCTCTTCACCATATCTGCTTTCATCTTTAGGTCCTTTGCTTCCTGAAAGTAGTAGCAGTAGGCATGCTGTAATATTAGATTTGCCAATCTGTATGAAGTCCTCAAATGACTAGATTAGTCATCCACAGATGACAAAAAGAAGAACAGAAAGAGCAAAAGAAAAAGTGGTCCAGAGACTCCAGCCAGCAAGAGGACTGGCATAGCCAAACCAATATTACAAATCCCAGTTACAGCAATGAATTTCCATGACATATAAGTACAATACTTTCCATTCAATCTGAAAACATGACACTGGCTTGAGGATGTATAACATAGGCAACAAAATGAAGAACAGAGCACTTGAACAAATGACTTACCGTTTTTTTAGAAAACTTAACTTCCTTAATATCTGCTCGCAAAGTCTTGTCAGACTGCATTAATAATAACTCTGATTAAAACATTATCAACATTACCAACAGGAAAATATAAAAGACATCACACTAGTATCACATAAATGCTGAAAAGGACAGGAAAACAATTCAATTCGCCATATGGATTCATAATATCTTCATCCAGATCTAAAGATTGTATACCCAGTTATCACTCATATGAAAACGATCTTTTTGTCGAAGCCACATTCATTCTTTATTTTTGTTTCACTTTAACACCAAGGCAAAAGCCATACAAATACACCATGACTTACCTTGCTTTTAATTTGCTCTTTCTCTCTTACGTCTTTTTTGTACTTTTCTTTATGGTAGTCCATGATTTTACAAACAGGAGGATTACCTGAGCCTTGAACCTGTGAAAAGGTACAAAAAAATCAGTTCATCACCTATAGAAGAACTAAACACGTTAACCATTCAGATATACAACGGAAGTGTATGACTGCGCATCCTAGACTAAAAACACCATAATGAAAAATGAAAGAGAAAGCGATGTGATAAAACCCTATCTTGGTCTTGTATAGCAATATAAGAGAGGAAAAAAAACATTAGTGTACAGAAAAGTGGCATGGTAAAATGACTAAACAAGTGTACCTCAACTAAATCAAGATCGAGGTTTTTGGCACGTTGTAGAGCTTCACTCCTTGACATAATGCAATGCCCTGCATACATAAGTAAATCAGAATGACATTTAATGGAGGTCCTTTAGACTCCCTCATCACCTCCAACACAGCTGATTAACATATTCAAACCATCCTCTTTATATTGAGAAGGAGAGTTCTTCCATTCCCTTCTCATTTTTACATTGATCATATACTCTTGAGCCCCCAAGCTATATCTACTAGAACACCTTATCTGTTTCCAATGACTTAAAACTCTCGAAAACTTATCTCAGAGAGTGTAAAGTGCACCTTCAAATCGCCATTTAACAAGAGTGGCGGTGATTAACTGGAAGGTGATAATCAATAACAGTGATACTGCTTATGGGGTTTCTGCCATCAAAGGTATGAAAACTGGTTGACTAAAACACCCTATAGAAAAAGACACCAAAACTCATGCGAGACACATTCGGCGGTATGCAATTTGCTTCACTTCAACACTTAATTCACATCCAAACTAAAACCTTTTTATCTTTACATTGTTACCGTCATTTTCTCAGACACCTAATTTAGCGTTTGCATGCATGACATTGTAATACCGAGTTCAGAACTTAACAGAAGTAACAACATAGATATAAATTAATCACTTGTAAAAGACAATACCTTCTTCCATAACGACCCTAATGACATCAGCTTGAATCCGCTCATTTATTCGCGGACCGCTCGATCCTTTCTCTACCTTCTTCGTACTAGCCTAAAGTCCAACAAATACATGAATTAAAATCCACGTATCTTCACAAATCACATCCGAAACTTCAGAATGCTGCCTAAACTAGCACTTCATAAGAAAACACACCCCAAAAAACTAAAACAAATTTTCGATATATGGAAACTGTATGCGCATATCCATCTCAGTTTAATCATACCTACATGTCTGCATTGCAACCCATTACTCATCTGAAACATATAAGCCAAAGTACCCACAACACACAATAAAAAAACAAGGAAATAATCAAACCCCAAAATATGTAATTACCCAAATGATCAAATTTCTATACAAAAATTGTTACCTGCTGCACAGGAGCAGCAAAGAACCGAACTTTACTGCCAAAATCAGTGTTTCTGCAGTGGGGGATCAGATACGGGTTGTCTGAAACGCATGATTTCGCAGTGGGGTTGAGCAAAGCAGCAAAAGGAATAGTTTTTGACTTCTGGGTCAAGTGCCTTAGCTTGGATTGGCTGATTCTGCTCAAAAATGCCATCTTTTTCCGAGTTTCAGGTATCAAACTGTGGCATTTGATTTTAGAGAAAGGAGGAGAACTGAGAACCAAAAGAGAACACGAACACTTTAAACAGGGATTTTTAAGGTTTGGGTTTTTGCCCTAAAGACCTGGGTTGGTGTTCGGTTGGATGTCTGGGCCGGATTGGACTGGTGGCTAATACAGGCTGATTGCAGCTGGCCGTATTAGGCCCATCTTTTGTAATTGTGTATATTTTTGGGAAATTGTCTAAAATGGCCTAAGAGGCCTAATTGTGTTCTAAAATGACCCAACGGGCAGTGGGCAACTCAATAGTGGATAAAATACTATTACACTTTGCAATTGAATCCTTCGGTATATAGAGCAGCCATAGTGCGACTATAGTGCCTTATAGTCCCTCATAGTCACTCATAGTCTTTCGAGTATAAATTAGTTGTAATTCATCAATGCGTTCATAGTCCTTCATAGTGCGCCTATAGGGCGGCCATAGTCCCTCATAGTGCGACCATAGTGCCTCACAGTCGCTCATAGTTACTCATAGGGTGGTCATAGTCACTCATAGGGAGGCCATAGAGCGGCCATAGGGCAGCCATAGTCACTCATAGGGCGGCCATAGTCTCTCATAGTCTTTCGAGTACAGATAAGTTATAATTCATCAACACGTTCATAGTCCCTTATAGTGCGGCCATAGTCCCTCATAGTCCATCATAGTATGTCCATAGTCTCTCATAGTATTCATATTGTTCCCGGCAATTTCACGCCATTCTACCAATCTCATCAAAACAATACCAACCCAGATTCACAATGAACTTGAATTCCCAAATTGAGCCCAAATTACTCACATCTAAAAACACAAATTCCAAGCAAAAACCCACCAAAAAAAAACCCAATTTTGGTCTTCGCATGCATTCAAGAAGTAAACACCCAACATTGAAATTGCATTGAAAATCCAGAAAAAAAAAAAAAAAAAAAAGAAAAAAAAAAGATGTAAACTTTGCAGTCAGCCAATTCGAGTGCGAGCGATTTCAGAGGACTAGGAAGCAAGGTTCGGTCCATGAGCTATTGAGGCCGCGCGCGATTAAGGTCTCCTTGATCCGATCGAGGCTCTCTGGGTCTGCTATCTTGGTGCTGCGGAAATTGGTGACGAAGAATTGCTCGACCTTGAAGACATCGGTGATGACCTGGAGGAGGAAGAGCGTACTGGACCTGCGATGGAGGGCTCACCGCGCCGATCCACAGTGGCGGAGAATCGACTACAGGAAGCAGTCGGTCTCTGATGGGTTACACGACAGTGGTTTCCAGCTGTGTTCTAGCTTGGGCGTGATGGAGACGGCTCCGGTAAAATTGTTGCCGGAGAGATTGAAGGGAGGTTGACCTTGTGTTCGTGCTCTTCCATAACTGAGAACGAAAATCAAGCAGAGAAATAGAGGAATTTTGAGGGGCTTCCGTTTGCAATTAGGGAACAATTTTGACATTTTGGTAAGAATTTGGCTGCCCAGCCATTTTGGAACAAAGTTTGGCCTCTTGGGCCATTTTAGACAATTTCCCTATATTTTTTTTGATATGTACAATATTTGTCAAATGAGACACTTTAATACCGAATTTTAGCATTCAAAATAACATGATGAGGACTGAATCCCATGTATCATACATGTGGTTAAGCGTGAGCTTATGTGACCTGTCTAGATGTGGTATTTCTCTATCACAATGTTAAAGGAGATCATTCGTTCGAATCCTCCATCTTTTTTAATGAACTGGGAATTGAGAAATGTAAATCAAGGTGCATATGTTGAGCCTTTTGTGTTCAAATGAAGCCCAAAATCATATGATGATGTGTATGCAAACTTAGCCTATGGTCTCACTAGGTATATCACATTAGCTTGTCAAATAAGGAACACTTTTGCTTTCTTCACTTTCCCAAGCTTAGTGTAAAGACCATCGCTCTCTAGTGATCAATCTCTCAGCATCATTGCTTACCTACCTGCACAAGATCAAGATAGAGAAAAGAACAAACTTCCTTAATATAATTAAGTGCATCTCCCACTTCTACGACATTGCATTATTGACAATGACCTTTCTATGTTAATTATGCCTCTAATCACTTTTAACAATACTAAAAAACACCATTTTCAAAAAGTTTTTTCTTTTTGCATTGATGATCTCATACGAAACCTTGGTTATCTTTTTCTTTACTTTTTCTAGTTTAGGTGGCTGAATCCCAAAATCCCCATGTAAGACATGCATGTTGTGGTTCTAGAAGTTGCCAATTGGCCTATTGAGAAGAATTATTGAGAAAAAAAAAATTTTTTGTTTTTTTATTTTATTATATTTTTTGTTGTTGTTTTGTTATGGAGTGGGGGGGGGATTAATTTTTGATTTTTTTTAAAAGAGAAAAAGAGGGGTGATTAGGTAATTGTAAATGTGTGTGGTTTTTTTTTTTTTTTTTATAAAAAATATTAAACGCATGAGGTAGATAAATTTTCAAAAATATTAATAATATTTGTGTTTTTTTTTTTTTTTTTGTTTTATTTAATTATTTCTTTTTTTATTTTTTTTTTTTTTTTTTTTTTTTTTTTTTTTTGTTTGTTGTTTTTGGTGGTATGTGTGGAGTGGGGGGGGGGGGGGGGGGGGTGGGGGGGGGGGGGGGGGGGGGGGAGATTAAAAAATTATATTTTTTTTTTTTTTTTTTTTTTTTTTTTTTTACCTTTTTTTTTCTTTTTTTTTTTCTTTTTTTTAGAGGGAGAGGAGAAAAAAAAAAAAGAGGGGGGGGTGGGTGGTGTGGTGGGTTGTATGTTTTTTTTTTTTGGGCAAAGATGGGGTGTTTTTTTTTTTTTTGTTTTTTTTTTATATTTTTTTTGTTTTTTTTTTTTTTTTTTTTTTTTTTTTATAAAAAAAACTAATTAAAACGCATGAGGTAGATAAATTCTCCCTTTTTAAGGAGAAATGAGACAAAAACCCTTCCTTTTTTTTCTTTTTAACATAAAACCCACCACAATTTTTTTTGTTGAGCAAGGCCCATGACTAGGATTCTACATCATCAACTTACCATGTTTAGAGTTTATGTAATGTTTTGATCCCTAAAATACCCCTATTTGACTTTTGAGTCATATGCATTTGCTTGTAATTTGTAACGTTGAACCTCCTTCAATTGACTATTGGTTAATGCATTTTTTAATGCACCTTTATCATCCATTAAATCATTTTATATCAATTTGAATGTACATAATAAAGATGGTCAAGGCTCTTTTTCGGCAATAAGGATGCAACTTTGATTATTGCAAGTCAATTCTATTTTTTCAGAAAATAACTTAATCTCAGGTGAATAACTTAATCTCAGACAATTTTGAATTTAACCTAAGACACCTGAGTTTAATCTTCCTAATTATATATTTCAAGACACCTAAGTTTAATCAACTAAAATATATAACCACATGCATACTCTAAGACACCTGAGTTTTATCAACTAAACATATAACCACCTAATTGTATATCTCAAGACACCTGCATACTCTTAAGGCACCTGAGACTGTCTTAACACTGCTAAAAAAAAACACCTGAAATGAGGAAGGTAAATAAAGTGGCATATGGGTAAATATTATGAATTAATAGGTTAGTTGTACATCCAATGTGGCAAGATACTTATTGTATGGGTTTAATTCTACAAAATAAATGTACATGGGTATGCATCAAATAAGTGAAAAAATTTTGGGTTTATATTCCATTCTCCCTAATTTTAAATTCTAACTATTAGTTTCGCAGTTGAAAAGTTGACATAACTATACTAGGCTAATCAATATTGTAATTCTATTGCATATAATGTAAAGAGGTTTCAAGTTCAATTAGCCAAAGCTCCCATCAAACAAATTCAAAAGTCAAGATATTGAAGGAATCCTAATTCTGTGAAGATTAGATTATGAAGCCTGCCGTCAAAGTCAAGATATTAAAGAAGCACGTAAAAGGAGGAACAAGCCCCAATATTTCTCAATGGAATTTGCCTCAGATCTTACCTTTCCTAGTTTGGATAGTTAATTTGTTATATAGAATAGAATAGAATAGAATAGAATAGAATAGAAGCTCCCCCCAATTAGTCTCAGGGGTCAATCTGATGTGTAATTAACTTAAACTAAATACAAAGGGACACTCACACAACCATCTTTACAACACATGATTATGTATCTAATAGTATTTTAGATGATTCTGTGGATTTCAGTCTTTAATGAAACATCTTATCCATCACATTTGATTATTGGTACAGTATAGTGACCTTTTGATGTATAATATTCTTCTATTAGGAAAATAACTTTCCTTTTTTTTTTGGATGCTAATGTGAAGCTGGAAAATAAATTTGCATTTTACGTTTTTTTAGCAGTGTCGACAGTGTACTAAGCAGCGATTGATATTCATTACCAAACATTGTTCCTCATTATTTGTATGAGTCAGTTATCCGAAAAAAGAAAGAAAAAAAAAACAATGTATGTCAACTGACTGACTTCACAATATCTGAAGACGCCTTACAACTACGAAATGGAAAAGGATTTACCCAACTTTGTTCAAACAAATTTCAACGATCTCATATAAGGTGATAGTCATGCATAACGCAAAATGCTTTCAGGCTAGAAAGAATTTTTTGCTTAATCATTCGAGTTACAAACCCTTCACACGAAGTATTTGTTCGTTATACTATGTCAAGTCTTTCACAATCTCCGTCTACTTTTCAATTGAGCATGTGTGACAAATATATGTAACATAAGAAGAAGAGTATTGGATGAAACTTGAAAAATAGATTAAATAGATCCTAATTGTTTTTCCCCCTAATCGTTTTCAGAGACTCCATTTTAGAATGTGTTTCAGTTTGACCGTCTAATTTTGCAGACCCTTGAAAGCTAACTTTACATAATCACAAAATTATGATTTTAGTTTAAAATCATCTGCACAGATACTACCCTCCCTACAATATCAATAGTCATGGAATAAAGATTCCATTGTTGACCATAAAACATCAATTTTTCAAGCATCAAAACAAAAGTTGTTAAAGAAACTTTGGTTATGAAACTCTTCTACTTTTGGATTTATCGAATCTTTGCCTATGTCCTTCTCAAATCTGAGATTGAATCCCATTTCTCATGCATATATCAATATTCATTGAGGATGTAATTTGACGAATTTTAAAAATATAATATTTGATGAGTTGGTATAACGCTATTCAGTTTCTATTTGGTCAGAAGAGATTTTGAATTTGAATTTGACTTTGATAATCTTACAAACGACAGACATGTCATACATCATCCATGATTTTATTTGCTAAAGGGATTCATCATGCATGATGAAAGTTCTTTCACATGTTTCGGGATGAAAACTAAGCTTTCAATAGGCAGTTGAAGGAGTTTGGAGAAAAGAGTTAAACATTCCAAGTCAGTGGTCAATATGATGAAAAGAAGAGAATCAAGTTAATCAAAAACCAATCAAATAGGTCCATATCGAAAATGGGTAAGGTTTAAGTTCAAAAAAGTTGAAAAGTAAAGTTATTGGCTTAGGCATGGTCAATTGAGTCGTGTAGATTAATATTATGTAATACAGTTGTAAGTTGTAACTGTTATACCGAAAAGTGCATTATTCATACTAATTAAGAACTTGTATTATAATTTTGTTCTAATAATGTATGTGCATGCATAATGTTTGTTAAATCGAATTATAGATGGTCCGGTTCATTAATTATGGAGAACCTAGGCTTCTAAGATTCATTGTTTCCATCTGAGATATGACAATTCACAGTCTACATATAGATTTCAGCTGAAAACTTGAAGAACATTATCCATATTTCTGAAATCTGGTGGTTGAGGATACTGGATAAGGCCATAGCAGAGACTTCTTTTTTTGGTCAAATAGCAGAGACTTCATACAATGATAGGTCATTGCATTCTTGCTGTCATTTGAAATTTTCTTTGATTGATCAAAACTAAACCCTTATCAATGTGCACCAATTGTCTGTAGAAAATAGTTGATTCGTCAATCTAACTGTTAAAACTGCATTCAAGTACAAAATCACACCCATGAACTTGGAATGAAATTGGAGGTTATGATTGGATGACGAAACATTTTGACAAACTTTGGTTATTGTGTACTTTCTTTTCAAATGTATCAATATTTAAGGTGGGCCAAGTTGAAAGACCCCCAAATTATTTGCCATCACTTTGGTTTTTCATTATGAAGGGTTGCAATTACAAAGCAGAGGGTAGGATGTCTCATTCTTATTCACATGGGCATGCACACTTGAAGCTACAGCAGATTCCAGAAATGAATGTCACAATTTTCTACAGAGTTGTTCGTTGCACGGCCTATCTGTACCCCATGAAAAACCCTAGTCTCCATTTTACATTTCACAACTGGTAAATCACACGATCCTAAATCTGTGGGATTTGATAGAACCCTAGTAATTCAGTGGTTTTCTAATTATGGCGCCATTGAATTTAAGCGTTTGGTTAAGGGACCATATTGATGTCTCTCAACTTTGCTTTTCTGTCCAAACTTTAATCACAATATTTATAAATTTTGGCAAAAATGCAGGGGTTTGATTGAATTATTGCAAAACAACCATATAGGGGAAGGCCTTTTTCCAGAAAAACCCACCAATTGGTTTTGCATTTAAATAAAGAGATGAAGACAAATCAAGGTGCAAGTTGGAAATACTTCCGTAGCAGCACGGGTGTATGTGACATTCTCTTTATGCTTCAGATCCTACATTCTGTTTCACATGGAAAATTTCTGGAATTTAAACCAAAATATGGTCACTTTGCAAGAGTGTAAAATTTGGTGGTTTATTGCCCATTGGATTTTTCAATCTAACCTGAAGTTGTAATATAAATTTACTGATCTTGACAAGTGCAGGATTCTCAATTCTGTCATCAAATTTCTGTTTGTTTCTGCAGTTGGCTGCAAATGCTGTATAGCAGAAGCTCTTTTGTGTCTTTAGCGCAGGCTATATTTAGCAGGGGATATCAGTGTCTTTATTAGTCATTGTTTTTATCACTGCCACTGTCATATTCAACCAACCCATTATTATTCACTTGCCAATGTCCCCTCCCTCCATGATACTAGAAGACCAATGCTCATATTAGTCGTGCACGCGATTGTGAATGCTTTCTTCCCGTTTATACATATGACATACTTGTGTGAGTTGTAGCTATTGATGTCTGTAGAAATAATGTATCAACAACCAAAATCAACTTGTGCACTTGTACGACTGGCCCTAGCAATCCTCGAACTTAGTTTTTAATCATATGACAGCAATGTGGTTAAATTTATATTAGAAGTAGAACTAGACTAGTGAGTGACCAATTTGAGACATGCAAAGGCATATGGAATTTGAGATAAGCAAATTAAACTGCCTTCCATAATCCGTATTGACAATTGTACAATGATCAATGCATGAATGTCTGCACATCTGTAGAGTCTTTAGTGCTTAACTCCTGTGGATATGGTTATTTATATATGCACCAAACTTATGAAACAGTTGTTAAAAGGATGGTGGAAAAAATAGTTTAAACAAAGTTAGGTCTTGTAGCAAATCGATTTTTATCAGCAACCTGTGTATCTTTAGATAAAGGGCTGCTGCACAAACTACAGCAAAGTAATGGTTGGTTCTCAGATCATGAATGTACACAAAGGCAGAAAGCTCTATTGAAAAAGCATGTTGGAAAAAGAAGAATATTTCACATAATGAAAAGAAACAAGATCTTGTTAATTAGTGGGAAATCAAGCAGAACTCAAACTGCATGAACTGGCCAATAAATTGGTTGAATTTGAGCACACAAAGAAACACATTACGTAGGATTCATCGACAACAAGTGAATGTAATCGAACCTAACCCGACTTACCAATCAGGACAAATCAAAGGCATAACATATAGATGAAATTATAGTGGTAGGACACAAGCAAGATGTACAGATGGACCAATGGAGTAGAGTGAGACAACTCATGTGGATTAGGAGTTCTAAAAAGAAACTAGATTATTAGCTAGGCTAGAGGGTACTGGTGTTTTTCTGGTTGCTGTAACTTTCTGCTAAATGACCTCTCTCTGCAGAATTGAATATTGGACCCAGTAGTACTTGTTAAAACCGCATTATTTAGCTGGTGCATCATGATTCATTCATTCATTCATATCCAACTTATCCAATTACCTGAAAATGACAAACCTCTATTTTTTATCAACTAGTGCTCGATATATGTGCGTACGTTAGCAAGCACTCGAACTTTTCTTCACCATAGTGAAAATGATACTACTCATCCTTTCTTGTCCATATAACATTACTAGATGAAATGAGGAGTAACATTCTCTTACCAACGTTATTAATATCGCATGTTAAGATAAAAACTCAAAGTAAACAATAATTTAGATTTAAAATTTGACAATACAAACATATTTGATGAAATAAAGAGTAGAATTTTCCTAATAGTCGTGCGTTTGTGTTGTAACTCAATGAGTACTACATCGATCTGAGAAGAAGAGATTTCATTCTTGAAAAAAATACATATTTTGCTGATCTTATTTCTCTATGATCTTTGAAGAGGTACATATTACATACATTTGAAACAGAATCAAGATAAACAGTAATCAAGATTTTAGAATCCTACACCATCAACGTTTCTAGACAACTAGCAAAAGAACATTTGTTACGCTGAACATTTTAAAATCAAGAGCTTCACTATGAATAATGAATTAAAAGAAAAAGCATAAACATTTGTAAGTCAATTTGGGGAAGAGTAGGAATTAATTGTACACGCGTGGTGGTTCCTATGCTGCTGGATCTACAAGAGCTCCTATGTGAAGCAAGTGGTGGAGCAAAAATGGGGTCCAAGAAAGCAAGATGGCTAATTGGCTACGAACACCAAAGGGGTGAAGTGGGTGTCACTTTTACCTCAGCATGAATCCAAAACTTGTACGTCAGTGTCCAGTATGTGTAGGACAGTGGCCAAAGAATTAGGCTTTCGCAGTCACTACCTTCACACATAAACATGCTGTATAATAAAGCTAGAACCTTGATTTTTATTTTTATGTGGCTGCAATTCACTAATAACTTACACATACCTTTACCTCCCTGTACAAAGACATGCACAAAATTACCCTCCCCGTTTAAAAGAAATGGAATTGTGTTCGAAGTTTAGATCATATGTATACATAAAATGCAGAATACAGCTTTCAAAGGGAACCAAAGTAGTGATCCTGAATTGAGAAATGAGTTGAGATTAGTTAAGTTTGAAGTTCTGAAAAATAAGAATTAAAAAAAATAAATTAAAACTAAGTTATGTCGAGATTGAATTTTCTTTATAAGATAAGAATACAATGCAATATACACATGTATGAATTCCAAAGGGTAATTACAAAATTGATGGGAAGGTTGTTTGAACTTTCGTTGCAATCTGCATTACTGGTGGGGAACTGTTGTGAAAGAATGATGATGACCCGGAAATTGCATAGTAAAATAGCTAACAATTAGACTCACCTCTTAGACATGTTGAATTCTTGGTATTGTATTGGTTCTCACCTCACAACAAAGCTTTCAAGTCCTGCATCTAGACGATCACGATCACACAACCTTTCCAAAGCGCGAGTAACCAGAAATAGCGGATTGTATTGACTCCGCCCGCCCAGCAGTAACTTGGAAGCATTTTCCCGAGTTAATTTTCGGTTTTTAATAAGGACCATACTAACTTATTATATCATGTTAATTTTATCAAAATTCAACATTTAAGATGTTTCAGGATGGTATGTTAATATTATTGTCGACACCTATATAGTGCAACATAAATATTACACATAGGACTTCATCTAGCGAAGAAAATTCACATGCAAAAAAAAAACTGGTCAAAAAAAGGAGCTTAGTAGGAAAAAAAAAAAAAAAGGTTAACTAGCTTGACCCTGTGACCAAACTCCCCCACCAATTCCACCTGTCAAAACATGAGCTGCAGTTCATGGAATGCCCATAGAATTGTCTTACACATGATCATTGTCCAAAGTATTAACTTTCATTGACTCTCATCTTCCTTTCTCTTTCTCTCCTCTGTAGCATATAGTGGTGTGGGCTCCATTGCTGGACCTTTGCTTTGCTGGCTTCAAGCTCTCCATTGTTGGTCTTTTATGGGGCTTGTCTGCTGAGACAAATAGAAAGAGAGTTCTTCTTTCAGTTTGCCCAAATTTTCCTTTTCTCAAAGACTCACCCTTTTGGATACTCCCCATTCACTTTGCCTACTTGTTCAACAATCCCATCATTCTCAATACCAAAGCTTGCATCTTTTTATGATTTCATGGATCCTCAGATCTAATGATTCCATACCCACATAAGCTTCTCTTCAATTCAAGATCTTCCCTTTGTTGTTGCAGAAGCAGTCAAATTACTGGGTAAGTTTCTTGTTCTTCGTTGATGGAGTGATTTTCTAATCTAATCGAAACAGTGGGGAATTCGAACTTGGGTACACTTAAGAGGAGCACACTAGTCTAGCCAACTTGGCTATGCCCATGTCTGCAGGTTTCTTTATCTTCTGGTTCATGATATTTTGAGAAAGATTGATGCTTTATGTATATGATGCTGGAGGTTTTGGGATTTGTGTAATTGAAGGTTTATTTGTAGCAATGTGAAGAGGCAGACCTTCTGGATATCAAAATGGCTGACCAGACTCTTAGTTCAACCCAAAAAAATATAGACTTTGACCCTTCTTTTTTCAACCTTTCATTTAAGTTTTTGTTGAATTCTTCTTGTTAACAGTTGATTATCTGGACATGGGTAGTCTGTTTTATATGAAAACAAAGATGGGTTTGTGGACTATTTGTCCTAGTTTCTAATTCCTTCTGTTTTGGAATTAACTGTAAAGTTTGCTTCTTTATGTTATTTCTTTTGATCTGTTGGATTCTGTTTGTGCAGTTATTGACCTTGTTTTATACACACTGCTGATGTCTCTTGCAGTGTATAATTGTTGAGCTGAGAAATAGAGGGCAATACTAGAGGATTCTCATTTGGGATTTTGGGGGCAGACTGTTGTTTTAAAGTGGTTTTTACATGTGGGGATTTGGAGGGTTGTTTGGATGAGATGAGGGATGTTATCAGAGTTGATGAACTACTTGAGGTCCTGTTTTCGGCCGAGGTCGAATCGATATGTTCATACCGGTGCAGATTCTGGGGGTCGCCAAGATGGGCTGCTGTGGTACAAAGACACAGGCCAGCACTTCAATGGTGAATTTTCCATGGCTGTAGTTCAGGCCAACAATTTACTTGAGGATCAGAGTCAGCTTGAGTCAGGCAGCTTGAGCACGCATGAATCTGGTCCCTATGGTACTTTTGTTGGTGTTTATGACGGGCATGGGGGGCCAGAGACAGCACGCTTTGTCAATGATCACCTCTTTCAACATTTGAAGAGTAAGTGACTCCAGGCTTTCTTATTGGATTCTGAACATTTAACTCTTCTCAGCACGCATTTTTTTGTGGCTCTTGGTTCTTTTTGGGAGCTTTACAAATCAAATAGTGCATTTGGGCATGTAGACTTGGAGTTAAAGTCTCTGCTGCGAATTTTGAGTTTCTTTGTAATATGCAGGGTTTAGTTCGGAGCAGCAGTCCATGTCAGTGGATGTAATACGAAAAGCATTTCAAGCAACAGAAGAGGGTTTTCTTTCTGTCGTTACCAGGCAGTGGTCTATGAAACCACAAATTGCAGCAGTAGGATCGTGCTGCCTTGTTGGTGTTATTTGTGGTGGAACTCTTTATATTGCTAACTGTGGAGATTCCCGTGCTGTTTTGGGGAGAATTGTCAAGGCAACAGGGGAGGTACTCTCTATTCAATTGTCACAAGAGCACAATGCATGTATAGAATCTGTGAGACAGGAGCTGCAGTCTTTGCACCCTGATGATCCACAGATTGTAGTTTTGAAGCATAATGTATGGCGTGTGAAGGGCTTAATACAGGTAACTCTTTTTACAGTGCCAGAAATGGTTATTGATGCTAGTACCTTTGCAGCTAGATCACTTATGTAACAGCTATTTTCTTTGCACATAGACCAAGAATCTGTGATTCCTCAAAAGGACCAAGTATTTGTTAAGTGCTTGTGTTTTGACGCAACACAAGTACTGTGGTGCATGCATAAATTCCTAATATTAGTGTTTTAGTTGGCACTTCCTCCAAGTGGCTGTTGGCCTTGCTTAAGTTTTCAGGATTACTTCATCTGCAGTGCACATAAAGGCTCAATCTAAGGCAGTTTTTGTAGGTCGTCTTATAGTTGGTATGGGATTAAAGTGGGATGAAGTCTTTTCTGATGCACCTTTCCTAATGTCTTCCTTGCTTTCTTATAATTGCTAACAAGGAATGTGAAGATTCTCAAAGTCTGACTGTAGGTCTTGCCCTTCGAAAGCTATGTAAGGCCATGAATACTTAATCTGGAAACTTCACAGATCTACATTCTCAAATTTCAAACTTTCATGCAGAGGGAAATTGTGTCGTTAACTTTAACTACCAGATATTAATACCAGTCTAGCTTGGTAGGTCACTAGTCAAGTTGTGATCAGTCTAGGGAGGAACTAGATATGTGATCACCAATAGGCGACACATACCGTAGTGGATTGTACTCATAGGATGCTACACAAAATTTTGGTTATGTCAGTCATGCAATATTACAGTCTATGTTGTTTGACTTGATACATTTTACCCTTGATGTTCTGAGTCTGATTTTGGGAATCTTACATCTTGCAGATTTCTAGATCTATTGGTGATTTCTACTTAAAAAAGGCTGAATTTAACAGGGAGCCTTTGTTTTCCAAGTTTCGTCTTCGTGATCCTATCAAAAGACCAATATTGAGCGCGGACCCAGCTATTTCAGTGCTTCAATTGCAACCGCATGATCAGTTTATCATTTTTGCTTCTGATGGGCTCTGGGAACACCTCTCTAATCAGGAAGCAGTCGACATAGTTCAAAATCATCCACGAAGTGTAAGAGTAACTTCTCAACAATATTGACTATTCTTATGCCAGAAAGTATGATTAACAAACAGATAAGTTAAAATTATCACTTAGCGTAAGCAAAATTCATGCTCTATCTTTGAGGTCTATCAATTTAAAGATAGACAAATTATCTTTTTGGGGGGGGGGGGGGGGGGCGCGCGGGGGAGAGAGGATAATAAGCCACAACAACCTACCTGAAATCTCTTGTTGGTCTGCACGCTAGAACTTTGATTCGGAGAGATTTTTTGTTATATAATCTTAATAATGGAGAATTTCATTTATTAGGATTTGTAAGATCGCCCGGCAGGAACCTTCATATATTAGTATGATGTAATTATGATCATTATTAGCATGAATCGAGGATTTGATGCAATTTAAAATCTCCTTGTTTTTTTTTGTACGCTAAATGAGTCCTGGTGAAATTTGTTCCATGTATTGTTGGGGTCGAATCCATTAACGAGAGCTTGCCAAACACCAGAAATAAAGGCACTACAGCAGATACTGGAAGATCATCTCATCTTGTAAGATTGAGATAATCTTACTGTAAAGCTGTTGTTTTAGATCTTGTTATAAACTTGTAAGTGTGTAGAATCAGGTTCAGTTCCCTTTTAGATATCATGCAGCAGGTCGTGAATTTACTACAGATAATTAGGTTTTACAATCCAATTTCTGACTAGGCCAAGTAAAGTTAACTGGGATTTCCCTTTTGTGTCCATTAAAACCAATGGCTTTCCTGTATGCCTCCTATATTTGATTAATCACCAACCTGACATTCTAGCTATTTCATAGCTTTAGTTTTGGGGGTGGGAAGTGAAATCTACCAATATTCTTATGCTTGCAATATGTTTTATGGACGTCTTATATGCTGTACTTGCGCCCAAGTCATTCATGTATAAAAAGTAAAAACACCTTCCTCTAGCTGAAGAGATGTTAAACTTTGTGTGGTAACCTCATGCAGGGAAGTGCAAAGAGGCTGGTGAAAGTTGCCTTGCAAGAAGCAGCAAAAAAGAGAGAAATGAGGTATTCAGACTTGAAGAAGATTGATCGCGGGGTTCGCCGCCATTTCCACGATGACATAACCGTGGTTGTTGTGTTTCTTGACTCAAATCTTGTGAGCAAGGCAAGTTCTGTCAAGTCTCCAAATCTATCTGTGAGAGGAGGTGGAATCACCTTGCCTCCTAACACGCTGGCTCCTTATGCTACCCCAATGGAAGCCGGCAATACCTGATTAAGCTGTATCTCATCTCATGTGTGTCTGTCTGCTGTACCATTATCTTGTGTTAATACTAGGGAGCTTCCAAGACCGACTACGAGGAGGAGCGGGCCTTCAATTCTTTAATGTACACTGTAACTTTTTAACTGGAATCTAATACCTGCATTTTAGCTTCTGTGCCAACAACAAAGAGAACTGGAGAAGACAACTTCAAGGTGACAACAATGATCATAGCTATATTTCCTTGACATTTGCTCTAGATCCTTTTCTTGTTTTGCTTTTCTTGGAGTTCCAGATCTGTAAATTGTATGACATGGAAAATTAAGTTTTGCTTCCATTTGCTTTCTTGCTTTGCTTGCTCTCACTCTTTGTTATTCTACTACATTATTCACTTGCCTGTCATAAGAAATGGTTTGCAGTGATACAAAATTGCGCAGGGAAGCTATTCTTTGAGAATAGACAACAGTCAATGAGTCTACTGATGTTAAATTTCTTCATTTCAACATATCAACTTTTGTGATTCACTATGTGATTGTTTAGCTTGTGATTAAGATACTTTTCTACTGCTGCCTAGTCCCCGTGCTTCATCCATAGAATCATTTCCAAACACCGTAATTCCGGCACTCAGCATCGCTCCCAACCAGTCGAAATCCTGGTTGTCCCAGAATCATTTCCAAATGCCAAACTGGAAATGTAGGACATAGCATGAATTGATGGTTGCTTATGAACATGAAGCATCTGTGGCTACCATGCAGCTGTGTGCTTTGACTTATATTGTACATAGAACTCTCAAATCATCATCTTCAACTTCTGAAGTTCTGCTGCTATGGTTTTTATATAGCTGTAGCTGCTATACAAATTACAATACAGCTATTTTGCAGTATGTAATACGTATACACTAAATGAAGAATATGAAAATGAATATGGAGAAAAGGGACGTAGGGAGTTACGAGGTGGTGAGAGAAAGGGCCTTTTTACTCTTCACACTTGTCAGACTCTACCAGGGGCATATTCCCGCCAACCCACATAAACAAAGCCCTTTACTTTGTTTTCACCTAATTACTGTTTTTTGTTTAATAGTAAATTGTGTTTAGCCATAGACACAAAGGCACAAGCCTCAATGCCACTACTCTGTAAAGATTGAACAAGATAGATAACACCTGCAAAACACTATCCATCTCTGAAATTGTGCAAAGCTCCTTGATCACTATCCCTCCATTGATCAGTCCAGTTTGAGTACATTTCCTCACCAAAGCCAAAAGAAGACCACGAGATTCAGAAAAACTGACTTGTATTCAATGAATCACAAGAAAAATTGAAGTCATCAAACTACAGAGGAGGGAAAACGCCTTTAAAAAGTGCAGGATTGGGATTACAGTGTTTTGGAACAGGTTTTTTTTTTTTGTTAACTCGGTGGTAGTAACACAAAATTCATGTTTTGGGCCTATGTTGACAAGACAGTGAATTTCCATGAGTTTCTTTTCAAGTCTCCAATTGTTGGTGCAAATGTAGTTGAACTGAAATGCTCCAACTCCAGGGCAAACTTTGAGGTTGTTCCCTAGATCCTCGGGTGTCATTTCTCACATGCCCTTCTGTTATTATATTCAATAGTCAAATATGATGAAGCATTCCTTGAAGCAAACAGAAATGTTGACCCAAAAAAAAAACTGAAATTACTAAAGTAAATTATAAAAAAAGAGACTGACTAAATCGCCTAATTAACTCATAGTTTATGTTGCAGTTTTGATATCTACCGCGCTGATCTACTATTTGAGTTTAACTTTGTTGTTGATTTCAGTCTATGAGAGTTAACTCGTATTAATTGCCTAATTAATTCGTATTGAAAATCATTTAAAAGTAATTCTTCTCTTCTAAAAAACGTTCTTAAATATGTTTTTACGCATTAATAATTGACCATTGAGTACTTCATTTTAAGTGGGTATGATTATCTTCGGTTAAACTTCGAACAATCATGATTTGCCTCGATGATAAGCAGTGATCTTGATCTTCATTTTGTTTATTTATTTGAAGAATGTGTATGAAGTTGTTGTGAACTTGTGAATGACCTGCAAAGTTCATGTGGAACTGAGATCAGACCTGACACGGTACTCATTGCACAATGGTAGTCCATCTGGTTTTCCAAATGGACCAAACAGAAAACTTCTTTTTCTTTATGTCACACCTCATAACTTCAAATCTCTGCAAAATCTATAAGTGCAATTACCATAGATTTCACTTCTTTGGCCTCATATCAAATCGGTACGCTTTTCTTAATGGAAAGACAGTGACAGTTGAGAGACTTCTACAACCTAAATATTAACTCGGAATTTCATGAAAGTTTCAATATGTTACTACAAGTTTACCTATACCGATTATGGATGTGGATTACTACTATATCGATATGTAGATCGATAATATGCTAGCAATTGGCAATGTTTTATGTAGCTAACTTTGACTAAACTTTTTCATTGTTCTTCTAGAGCATTTTCTGCGATGTGAAAAGAACAAAAGTTGGAAACTTTACATGTAGAACCTGAAATTAATACAAGCATGCCCATAAGTTTGGTGGGTCCAAATAAGAACTATGTGATGTTGCATGTATATAATATCGATTGCAATGCTGGCCAACAAAGACAAGACAAAGCGCTCTCTGGTTTCTGCAGTGGTGACCACCTTTTACCAGTTATTTACTATCTTTGACTCCTCTTTTTACTCACTAGTCTGACCCTCTAGGTTTGTGTCATCCTCTATAGCTTCCTTATTTAAATGTTTCAAATTGTAATCCGTACTTGACGTCTTGAGTTTGATTTTTACTGTGAAGAAAAACAGCTAGACTAAATTGAGTTGCTAACTAATTTAGCGCAAGTACCAATTACAGGACAGGAACACACTCTAGGCAGTCTATCTAGCTCCCTCTTTCTCGAGCCCCTACCTTCTTTTCCTCCACCTAGGGTTCTGCCTGGCCTTTACTCTGTCATCTACCTCCATACCTGGTTAAACTAATCGCAATTGAGTTAAGGTTAACTGGTTGAAGTGGTAAAAAAATCTCTCCTAGAAAATTGAAACCTCTCTGTTTTGAACTGTCCTTTTACCACAAATAAGGATAAAATAATCACACACTATGCTTCAGCATAATATCTGTGCAAAGTCTCTTTCTCTCTTTTTTTCTCTGAATGTGTGTTTTTGTATGTGGCCTGTGATCACGGCACTGTGATAAGAGATGAAAAACTGGGGTTTTGAGGTCTCAACAACAGAGCTGCAATATTGAGCTAAAATGGATGTGTGTGTGTGTAAAACTTCTCCAGAAGCTGTGTCTTTTACTTTGATTCTCTAAAACCCCACTTCAGAAACAAGCGCATTCCCCATTTTGGGCAAAATTTCACCTTTTATCACAAAAGAATATACAGATTCCTCCAAAAAAACCACTTTTTTTTTCACTTAAAACCCATTTTTAATCCCACAAGCAGCTTTAGGCAAAGAGATAAATTGGGTTTTAGCTCCAAAAGAGCTAGATAAACTGGGTTTTAGCTCCAAAAGAGCTGCACTTCTAGCATAAATAGAGATGGAATCCTCTGAAGTTCTCTATTTGGTCCTTTAAAACCCCAATTCAAACAAGCAAATTGTCCATTTAGTCCAAACCCCACCTTTTTAGCAGCTAAAAAATACACAGATTCCTCCCAAAAAAACTACCTTTTGCTCCTTCAAGCAGCTTCAAGGCACTCTGCTAAGAGAAAAACTGGGTTTATTCATTTCTAGCTTAAAAGAGATGGCTTTTTTCTGAAAGACCTCCTAAAGCTATATTTCTCACTCTGATTCTCCACTTGGGTACCCACTTATTATCACACGAGAGTTCACAGATTCCTTAAAAAAAGAACTGTCTTTATCACTAAACCCATTTTTTTTCACCTCAAATCAGCTACAAGGGGGGAAAAAGCTCCATCTTTAGTTACAGCAGAAGATGGGGGGATGTGTTGCATCCAAGCTAGGAGAGGAAGAAGCAGCAGTAGTGGCCATCTGCAGAGAGAGGAAGCAGCAGCTGAAGCTAGCAGTGGACAAAAGAAATGCACTTGCAGAGGCACATTGCAGATACTGCACTGCTCTGTATGCAGTTTCTGCAGCCATAGACCTCTTTGTGCAAGGCTATTCTTCACCCCCTTCGCCTTACCTCATCACATTTTCACCTCCCTCTCCTCCTCGGCCTCCGCTTTCCGAAAATGTGATCACAAACCCCATGTTCCTCCAGCAGCGGCCGTCTGAGTCCACGCACGAAGCGATTGCCTGCGCTTCGTGCGGTTCTCAGACGTCCTCTGAGTGTTCAGAGGACGAAAGGGAAGAAGAAGAACACCACCAACAACACCAACAATACCAACAACAACACCAACAGTACCAGCACCAACAATACCAACAACAATACCAGCAACAAGAAGAAGAAAAGGCAGGGGAGATGGAAAAGGAGGCGGCCTTTGGAGGGTACTATTATATGCAAATGCCACCACCGGCAATGCCATCGCCGCAGAGGGATTTCGGGTGGGACTTCTTCAACCCTTTTGACGCGGTGAGGCCGGAGATAATAGGCGGGTACAGGCGGAGCACGGAGGAAGATTTCAGGGCGGTGAGGGAGGAGGAAGGGATACCTGAGCTGGAGGAGGAAGTGGAGAGGGAATGCGAGCAAGAAAAGAAGGTAGTGGTGGTGGAGGAAAATGGCGGCGGAGGAGGAGAGATGAAGGCGGAGGTGAGGTGGTTAAGGTGGTTGTTGATGAAGGGAATGTGAGCAAGGAGGAGCAAAATGGACTTGCTGTTGTTGACACACCAGCTGAAGGGAGGGAATTATTGGAGGCATTGAAGGACATTGTTGATCACTTTCAAAGGGCTTTTGATGCTGCAAAGGATGTTTCTAGGATGTTGGATGCTAACAAAGTGCAAATGCAGTCTGGTTTGGAGGAAATCAAAGGTGAAAAAACTGCAAGTTCTTACCTTCTTCAATTTTTACCATCTTATGGCCCTTTCTGGTATAGATTATCCTTTCTATATTCAGCTGATCTGCAGAGTGTTTGGTGGCAAAATTAATTTGTTGATTTGGATCCTGACCCTTGTGTATTATGTTTGTGTCTCCTTGTTTTGGATCTTAAAACTAAATTGCCTAGGAGTCTGAAATTACTTTGGTCTTAGTTTCCCTGTGGACATCTTTAATCAGAAACTTCTTATTCAAATTCTTAGGTTCTTGTTTGCTTTAGTTCGATTTCTGATTTACAGTGGCAGGGTGTCTTTTAAAAAAGTTGGCATCTTTCTCCTTGAATTTTGGCTGAATGTTTTTCATTCTGCACTTCCATCTTTTCTGTATCTCCAAAGAGTTACAACCTTAATTCTCTTTTGTTTCAACTTTATTGATCTAGTAGAAACTTTACCAAAAGAAATTCCATTTACTTTTATCATCCCTTGTAATTATTCCACCTGTGAAACTTCATTGTATCTCATTTTCTGTAAAGATCAATGGGGTGGGGTTCATTTATGTTTGTTTTATAGATATTTCATCATCTCTTTTCTCAGAAAGTTTGGAATATTCTTGCAAATTTCATATAACAGTAAGAATTTTCAACTGATCCCATCTTAATTCAGAGAACTCAACAAAGCTAATTCAAGCTATAACATGGCATGATTCCTCAACTTCATCATCTAAGTCTTCGTCCAGTAAGAGTCTCGTGTCATCCAGCTCAAAAAGTTCCACAACATGGACAGAATTTCAGAATGATCTTTTTGATGATTATGGAGGAATGGATTCGGGAAGTCATTCCCTCACATTAGGGAGGTTGTATGCTTGGGAAAAGAAGCTCTACGAAGAAGTTAAGGTAAGCTATGGTCTTCTTGCTTAAACAATTTTGTAATGTGTTGAGTATTTGACATTTACATTGTCTGTAGGCTGGAGATGTCACACGGAAACTCTACGAGAGAAAATGCTCGCGACTTAATAACCTGGATGTCAGAGGAGATGATGAACTGACCATGGACAAAACTCGAGCTGCAGTAAAAGATTTATACGCTAGGATCTTAATTGCAATTCGAAGTGCTGAGTCAATCTCCAAGAGAATTGAAATGCTGAGAGATGAGGAACTGCAGCCCCAGATCACGGAGTTGTTGAAAGGGTATGGAAGTTAACAAATAGCACTGAAAGCAGTCTTCCAAATTAGTTTCTCTGTGGGTTTCATTGGTTTTCATTTTCCTTGTATCTTGTGCAGCTTAATGCGCACCTGGAAAACAATGCTGGAAGCTCATGAAACCCAAAACAAAATTCTTTTCGAGGTGAAATCTTTCGCCGGCTCCACAAACGGAAGGTTCAGCAACTTCTTTCAGAGCCGCGCAACACATCAGCTTCATGTTGAGCTTCAGAATTGGCATGCATGCTTTATGGAGTATGCCGCAGCACAAAAGGCATACGTTCAATCTCTCCACGGTTGGCTAACCAAGTTTGTGGTCCCTGAAGAGGAGTTCTACTCAAGGAGCAGGAATTCAGCAGTGCCATATGGGGTCAATGGCCCCCCATTGCTTGCGATCTGCCATGACTGGTTGGCTTCCATGAAGAAATTACCAAACAGTTTGGTGACCATTGCAATGACAAGGTTCGCAAAGGATGTGAGGGGTCTGTGGACTCACCAAGTTGAAGAACAGAAACAAAAGAGGAAAGTTGATCGCCTAGCAAAAGAGCTGGACAGAAAGATTCTTGCATTCCAGAAGACAGAGAGAAGGCTTCTTGAACCAAAGTTCACGGAACAGAAAACCGAAGCAGATGTGGAACATCAGAGTGAGTCTTTGACAGAGAAGAAGGATCAGCTAGACATGTTCAGAAGAAAGCTGGATGTGGAGAGGCAAAAACACCAGAATTACATGAAAGAAACGCACCGGATCACGCTAAATGGGTTTCAAACTGGGTTTTGTGAAGTTTTTGAGGCCTTAGCAGTGTTCTCCAAGGCTTCTCAAGAAATGTACAATGGTCTAGTGACTTGCAATGAAAATGCGGAGAAAGTTGGGAACCCGGCGTATATAGAGGGCACTGGGGAAGAAAACAGCATCCGGTGACGGGGGGATTCAAGAATCTGGGAACTTAGATTGCGGATTTGTATTTGTATATATATTGTGTCGAAGCAGCTCGCTGAGACACAATAATTTAAGATTTCAGGTTTTAGGGGTGGTGTTGTAGCAACGAATTTCTAAATGTTGCTGTAACTGTTAGTTAGGGATTGGTACATCCAGAACTCACGGTAGATTGCTTTGATTCAAAACTAGCAGAATCTCCTTCATGGTTTCATAGAATTTCAGACTTCTGACTTGAAAGCTGCTCCTCAAACTCTCGTGGATTTTTCTAAAACAAAACTCAATTGTGGAACTTACATGCGTAGAGTCTTGTGCCATATATATCTGCAAACGATCTCAGATTGTGAAACCCAAATGCATCTACATTCGATTGTCATAAAGATCGTTGTATGTAGGAGTGTCACGGACTTGTGGCCAAATGACACATCCCTGTTGTCGGATTCTGGTATCTAGGGTCTATCGTCGATGCACGAACAAACATCATGGCCTCATGGATTGTAGAACCCGCTTGTATCAAAAAGCATATTGCGTGTAAGCAAAATGTGCAAAATAGACAAACTAATAACTATCAGGGGAACAATCTTAGTCATGTCAGATATTAGGTCCCTAGATTATTCATAGAATGGATTCTACGGTGAAGTAGTGACCCAACTTTCCAAGTTGGACAAAATTATGCAAAATTGATTGTTTTCATTTGTAGAGTTACCCAACCTGCTAAACAACTGCTTCACCTGCTAGACGCCAACGAATCAAACTTGTACCACTATTCTACTCCATTACTGGGTCCATGGGCTGCATACGTTTGGTTTTTTATTAAGCCACGCATTCCTCTACTGACCAAAGACGTCAAGCTCAATGATCTACCAAGAACTCAACTCTGGCTTCTATCACCATCCTTTGTATATCCAACTCACAGTAGAAGATGGATGAGTTTGTACAAGACTAGGTTTTGGGGAACCAGGTTCATAAACATCGTCTACCGGAATTAGCATTCTGGTCTTATGGAAACTGACCTTACATGGTACGTGAATCCAAGTAAAGAAACAAGCTTGTACTCTTGCACCCGATAAGGAATGAGGAAATTAAAGGATGAAGGAGAAATGGAAGAGTGAGAGTGGGAGTGAAAAAAGTTCCACAACTTTCTATTGTTAGATTTGTACAAGATGCAACAATATACATCCTAGAACAATTTCGTGTTATGATCATGCCAATGATTAATTACAGCTTTCACGATATATGTCAGAGATAGTACAAATGCTTGTTTACCTTAAATATAAGGAGACGACTAATTGCGTAAATATTATGAATTCGCTTACTACAGCAGCAGGAGAGTGGAGGCCAAGAAAGGGAACAATGTCTACTTGCAGAAAATTCTCTACTGCTGAACCTACCACTGCACCAGCAACAAGGCCGCCTATAGTTATGATAGCCGCCTTCCCTGAAAGTATGAACAGAAAATCAATTCAAAGTACTTAACTACTAAGCTTAGAATACAAAAAACTCACAATCTACGGATCGGAAGTGTAGACATGTTCCTCTCATCATTTTCAGTCACTCAATGAGATTATGATTCACTGTACCACATAGAAAAATGAACTCATCCAGCTCAGTTATGGACTATGCCTGGCAATAAATACCATTTCTTA
This sequence comes from Spiraea crenata, assembly GCA_033992175.1. Taxonomy (NCBI): domain Eukaryota; kingdom Viridiplantae; phylum Streptophyta; class Magnoliopsida; order Rosales; family Rosaceae; genus Spiraea; species Spiraea crenata. The sequence continues at coordinate 2,798,166 of JAVBHV010000055.1, read as the reverse complement.
GCAGGCGAACAATACTGTCAAAACCACTTTCTTATGCAAGTTGAAGGTAGATAACCAACCTAACTACACAAATCCATGACTTTGATGAATAATTGACTGAATCGAGAATAATAGTAAACAAAGTGAATATGAGGAGTTTATCGAATACAAACATGGAAGTAGCGTCTTATGCCTCAAGATCATGCAATGAGCGACATAAAAAAGAATTGTAGGTACAAGATAACTCCGTACCTAATTTAATATTCTTCTTGGTCATGAAGTACAAGGACGCTCCAAAGCTACCCGCGAGGATCAATCCGGGAACATCAGACCCTCCGTACGGCCCCAGAGAAGAACTCGAAGCTCCATTGACATAAGTCAAGGCCATCAAAGCTCCATACACACCAGCTTGCACACCCAAATCACTCGTCGAGGGTGTTTCAACTGCGACGGGCGGATTCTTCACCGTTGCCTGCAGCCATTGCGGCACTGATCCAATCCCGGAAGCACTCACCGGCTTAACATCCGCATACCGAACGCTACTATTCACAACTTTCCCCGCTCGTCGCTGAGTTAAGCTTCTCATAAGCAACATGTCGTATGCTGCCTCAACCTAAACTACTCAATATTAGTCATAATAATCTGGAAATCACCATTATTTGCAAACATTCAATTTATTTTCTTGCACACAATCGTTAAATTAATCACTCTACAAAACTACAAATAATGCACGATTCTGACAATTACTAACTAACTAATGCTCCACTTTAATTAGACATTATTCAATCCACTTTACATACGAAAATCAACCTTATCCAATTTTGCAAAGATTGATTAGTTCAACTTCGTCCCATTAAAACGAACAACAGAGCTTCAGATAATTTCCAGAAAGCCAAAAATTTGGTGAAAGTTAAATTAGAAAATGAAGAATTACAATAATATAATCACCTGTGCAATCGCATCCTGGTCATCTTTACAAGCGTCGACGATCGAGTTCTTGGCTCGAAGAATCTCATCGAACGACGCGCCGTCCGCGACGCCGAGGAGCTTGAGGGCGTTCTCGACTGACATCTCGAACGGCGCCGAGTCGTCGGCTCTGGAGCCGGAGCCCGAGCCGGCGTGGACCAGCGTGGCGGCCCAGGCTAATGTGCGGCGGAAGGGCACGATAGAGCCCCGCCATGGCTGGGGTTGCTTGTTGTCGGGCTTGCGGACGCGGACCGGGACGGGGCGGCGGAGCGGGGGGCGGGGGAAGGAGGAGCCGGCGGCGGCGGAGAGGCGGTTGGGCCGGACCGAGAGAGTGGCTGCCATGTTTTGTTTTGGGCAAAAATAGCAGCTGTAGCACCCTTTGGTTGGTTTTTTTCTTAAAAAAGACACAATTTTTTATGTATTCATCTATAGCACATATAAATAGCTTTTGCTATTTTCTCAAAACGATAAGCAGACATCGTTCATTTTTCTCTCCGAACGAAAAAATTACGCTGCCGCGCCCAAAGATCTTTGTCGTAAATCGCAAAGCTTCTTTGCGGATCCATGTGGCGGCCCCTCTGCTCGCCGGAAAATTCAGCGGCTGAAAGCTCGTTTGTCCTCCCATCCGTCCCTCTGCTCGCCGGAAACCTCGACCACCATTGAAGCGGCGCGGAAGAAGGTTGGCCCAACTTCATTTTGATTTGAATTCTTGTTCACGCGGTTGGGTTTCGATTTGTTGATGTTATGGGTGTGTAATTTGATTTTGTTCAATTTGAATGGATTATTAGTTGGGTTGACTCTATCTCCTCCCAACAATTTCTTGGAGCTCCAAAGACCGATGGGATTTCTGGGTTGTGCTCCATCTCCTCTGATCTTTGCAGACTGTGGTCTCCGTCTGTGCAATTGTTGATCCGCCCACGAACCTTGAAGAAGCTTCGTTAGTCTCTTCTCTTTTACGATTGCTATTTGCTTATGTATCTACTTTTTGTTTGATTGCTTGAAATTGCTTAGGTTGGTAGTTTTGAATTCGATTTTTTACTATCTTGGTTGCAATGTGTGTGGAGTTTATTGAACGCAACGCTGCTCCTGGATATATTTTGATGCTAAAGACTTTGAAGTTGAATATATTGTCTGCTAAAGCTATGAATCTGTTATACAAATTATGGAGTAGCTTATCCGACTAGTACCCAAGTTCTAGAATTTAAGTACTTTGGTTATGCAAATTAAGCGCTAGGATTGAAAGACAACTTACTTTTGCTATACTCAATTCTATTTGTACTTCCCAAGTAGTGCAATGTGTAAAGAGTTTATTGCATGCAATGCTCCTTAATCAATCTTTTCCTGAAACCGATGCCTGTACCTCTGATCATCTAAATGAGGCAATTCGTCTGAAGATTTCAAAAAAACTGTAATCGTAGATACTCCCGTTCTGTCAGCGCTGATGATGAGAAGTTGAAAGTACTGCTTAAGAGTTATGAAGACCAAGTTGTCGAGCTGAGGAATATGATTTGGGAATGATTCGTTTTATGCTTGTACCCCTTCTTTTCCAAATTTGTAATAGATCAACACATGCGTGTTGGAATCTATAGTTATGGAATAAAAGTATTTCAGTTCCTCATAAGCGACTTTATTTTCCAATATTGTGCACCATCTTGGTAACCTCACCTTTTCTTTTAACATGCATTGATTTCTTTCTTTGTTGCATCCTTTATTGATCAAGCAACTCTATGCTTGTTTGTTTGTGGTAGCCTCTCTTTATCTGAATAAGTTGCAGACCTGCACCGTTTGCTTTCTTTCAATTCTTTACATGATTGGAAAATTGTCTTCTTGTGGGATTGATCAGCAAGTTGGTTGCAGAAAGTCCCCAAGTATTTATTTGTCTTCATAACCAAGTCCCTTTGGTTGGCTTCAGCTTAGACTTTAGTAGGCATCTTGCGTATTTGCGGTGGCAGCAATCGCGAAACATGGTACATTTTGCAGCTTCTGCTCGTGATCCATCTAGTTAGGAAGAGAGCTTGCTATTGGTGCGATGGCGGCGATGTGAGTGGGTGTATTGTATGGTAAAATGTGTGAATTTTGGTAGCTTCTTCAAGTAGTACACTAGGTCTAAAATTTAAGTACACCTGTTTACATTCGGGTAATGTATGAGGATGTCATTAAATGTAATGCTGCTCCTAAATGTATTGTATGCTAAAGGCTGTGAATTTGAATTTGTTGTACAAAGCATGGTAGCTTCTCCAAGTAGTACCCAAGTTTCTGAAATTTAAATCCTGTGTTTACATTCGGGCAAATTAAGTACTGAGATTAGTTCTGGTCTAATGTGATAATTTTAAATAGTAATGAGAGTTTAGGTGTAGAAAGGATCAGAGTATGTTAGAACTTTCAATTCTAAAACTTTTGCTATTGAATTTCAGAGGTTCAAGTAGCTGGCAATACTACTGGAAATCACTTTTCGTATTACAACCTTTGGAGAAACTCATGGTGGAGGTGTTGGTTGTGTGATTTGATGGATGTCCTCCTTCGATAACCCCTCTCCGAAGCTGATTTGCAAGGGGATCGAGACAGAAGGTACCTGACAGAGGGCTAGCCCTTTTCATGTTCGGTTTCCATGTTTTTTGGGGCAGTTGGAAGACTCTCTTAAGTGGCATTGATATCGGTTAATGTTGCTTGTTTCATGATCGAGCTAGTTGCAAAGGTTCTATTCCCCTCAGTTATTATTCTTCTTCCCATCGGCATAGACGAGATTGAAGTTGTAATCATTGATAGTTTGAATAGTTATCAGCTGTCATCACCATATTTGATGATATTTTGCAGAATTTTTGTTTTTGATAATGGAGTTGAACTGGGTAATGGTAATGGATTTTTATTATGGTGAAAGTAATGGTTTTATGTTGTATTATGGTACAACAGGTCGTGTGATGGTAATGGAGTTGTTGGCATGTGATCATCTCTTGTGTTAATGTTACTATTCTAAACTCATGTAATTGGTTGTGTTGGATATTTACGAAGTTTGTTTCTACCCATATTTTCGATGAAATCGTACAAGTTGAACGTCTAGTTTTTCTCTAAAAACAAACAAAAATCTGCTCATTTTCATGCAGTTTCCTCTGCCCATGTGCTTAATCAGTTTACTATGGGGGAACTAAGGGGAAACTGTGGAACTATATAGGAACTACATGGAGCTACTTGGAAATTATGCGCATTTTATATTTTTACATGCGCTTAATCAATTTACTAAGAAGGAATTATGGGGGAACTATACATATTTTATACTTTATCATGCGGTTAGTTTTTGTTCCCCCGTGGTGCTGCGTAGTTCCCTAGCAGTACCCTTTTAGTGACGAATCAGTTCCCTAGTAGTTTCCACACAGTTCCACCTAGTTTCCTAGCAGTTCCCATGCAGTTCTACGTAGTTCCTTCATTGTTTCCACATACACCCAAAGCAGCGATGCACACATTGTTTTTTGTTGTGTTGTTTTTTTTTTTTATTTTTATTTATATTTTTGTTTTAGTAGTTTTATGAAGTTAATATATATGTAATATATATTTATATAGTTATATTTAAAAAGATAATTAATAATGATTAGTGAAAATGTTATAGCTCGAAGAATCTCATCGAACGACGCGCCGTCCGCAACGCCGAGGAGCTTGAGGCGTTCTCGACTGACATCTCGAACGGCGCCGAGTCGTCGGCTCTGGAGCCGGAGCCGGAGCCGGCGTGGACCAGCGTGGCGGCCCAGGCTAATGTGCTGGCGGAAGGGCACGATAGAGCCCCGCCATGGCTGGGGTTGCTTGTTGTTTTTTTTTTTTTTTTTTTTTTTAATTTAAAAAATCGGGCTTGCGGACGCGGACCGGGACGGGGCGGCGGAGTCGGGGGGCGGGGAGAAGGAGGAACCGGCGGCGGCGGAGAGGCGGTTGGGCCGGACCGAGAGAGTGGCTGCCATGTTTTGTTTTGGGGGAGAGAAAATGTATGGCTTGGATTTGGTGCGGAGCGCGCGCGTGGCGATATGGGAGCTGATAAAACCGTTTGGTTTCTCCAGTGTTGGGCTGAGTCTTTGCTGTGGGAGTGGGCCACCTGTAATTGTGGACCGTTGATGAACATGTCATCGGTGTTGTATGATCACGGATCACCATTCAATAATTGTGTTTTTCGGCCTTTGCGTTGCTTAATGGCAATCTCTTCCTTCTCGTGTTGATCTGCAATCAATTGTCATCAAGGATGCAATGAGAGCAAGTAAGTCAACTAGTCAATAGGTACGTGCCTTCGGTCACAATTTGGATTGACGGTCCATGAATATTTGAGAACTTGGTACTGTACAATGTCTCACCAAATTGGTCATATCAACTACATTATGATATTTTTCACGTGTTTCAGAAGCAAAATAGAACTTCCTGTCTATTTTAGAAGAACAACTTATATCAATGAAGATGCCGATATTTTTTCGCCAAAACATATTATAATTTAAATTATTTATTTTATTGATTTAGAATAAGACCTTTTTGAAAAAAAAAGTTAACCAATTATATCTGAGATCATTCAAGTTATCAAATTGCAGCAAATATATTGACGGCTTATTTGATGTTTAATTGTAGTGTTCATATGTTTTACAAAGTTAAATAGCCGAACGATGATTTATTTGATTGTTTGTATGGATGATCTTTATTAAATTTTAATGAATGAAATGAAGGGTTATAATCATGTTATAACTAGGTTATATGAAAGGAAAAAAAGACATTGACTCCTCAATGATGAGTTTCCCGAAATTGTCCACAAATTTATGCTTGGACATGGAGGGAATGAAGAATAGGTTTAGTAACTTCAAAGAATCTAAAAACTGTAAAGTTTGAGAAGTTAGGCTTCAATGATTGTGTGTCACAATGATAAAGTTAATTACTAAATTGTAACTTGATAGTATGGACTTGAAGTAAGATTGATATTAGAAGCGATGTTAGAAGTTATTAGAGATTGATTCACTAACAGCTTATACTGATTTCAAATAAGCACGCTATAAACTCTCAAATTAGTATGGCACCTGAGGATAGTAGGTAATCTCACTTTCAACAAGTGTGGAGTAACTAGGAAGCCACAATTCTCAACTTGAGATGAATTAACCACAACATTTTCAACATCAATGCATGAGCAATTTAGGCAAGAAAACCTCTTTGCTTTGTTGTAATCTAGATCATGCAATCAAATCATTGCCATCATCGAATTGAACCATACAACAACCTCACTGGATGAACATAACATTAATCAAACCTATTGAGGAAAAATGAAAGTTTTAAGAACCCCGAACAACTCCGTGACCTTTCCGGCGTCGATAACATCAACCCCGTGATACCCTCCTTCAAAAAAATGACGCACCACTTTCACGCCCTTTCCCTCCAAAATCTTCGCCACCTCCACCTGCCGGTCGAACAGCTGGTCACCGTCCCAGGCGGTCACCAAAACCCTCCACCCAAGCGCCTTCATCCGATCCAACCGCTTCGTAGCCTCCTCCACCGTCGGATTGCAATACTCGTGATCCCGGTCGACCCCGACCGGCAACGACAGCTCCCACATAAGATCCGTAGCATTCACTGGCAAAATCGGGTCGTTCGCCAAACGAGTCTCGGACCCAGACCTCTGGGCCCCACCGAAGAACGGCTGCTGCAATATCAGCCCTTGGATAGTCAGCGGACGGAGATGATCAACGTCCGCGTGAAGCGCGGTATGGTAGGCGATATTTCCTCCCGCGCTGGACCCCATGATGAAACAATTCGCCACGTCGGCGTAATTCTTCAGCCAGTCGTCGGGAGCGGCTTTGATCCAGTGAAGGGCCTCCATGGCGTCGTCGTAGGCCGCCGGGAGACGGTGCTCCGGCGCGAGGCGGTACTCGACGGAGGCGACGACGACGGAGTCCTCGAAGGCGAGGCCGACGCAGAAGTCGTGGAAAGGGGTGGTGTCGGCGGAGTAGAGGATGAAGCCGCCGCCGTGGATGTAGACGACGACGGGGAGCTTGGAGGGGCGATCCAGTGCGGCGCGGGGGAGGAACAATCGGAGCCACGTGTTGTTTGATTGGTTGATTGTGAAGTCTTTGGAGAGGACCGGGGTGGGATTGGTGGCGGGGTCCGGTTGGGGTGGGGTGAGTGGGACTTTGGCCAATCGGGTGATTGTGCCGTCGGGATTGAGCGCGATCTGGAGGCGCTGGCAGGGATCGACGGTGGGGATTGCTGCTGCTTCTGTTTGTCCTGACATTTTTGTGAATGGCGTTGTGAGGATTGGAGAGAATGATGGTATAAATGTGACTATTTGCTCGTTAAATCGGTTGGTATGTGTGGGCCTTGTTGTCCTAGTTTTGTGGATATAGAGCCTCTATTTAAAGAGTGTTACTTTTCTCAAAAAAAAAAAGAGTGTTACTATTTATATACACGTAAGCGAAATCGTGAGTTCGAATTTGATGTCTGATGGAGAAGGTGAGCACCTTTATAGTATATACTAGGGCTGGGCATGCGGTTTGGTGCGGTTTTGGGTTTTTTTTTGTTTGTTTTTTTTTTTTTTTTTTTTTTAATTTTTTTTTTTATTTTTTTTTTATTATATATTTTTATAGGGGTTTTTTTTTTTTTTTTTTTATATATTTTTTTTTTTGGTGTTTTTGATGTTGGTTTTTTGTTTTTTGTTTTTTTTCCAATTTTTATTTTTTTTTTTTTTTTTTTTTTTTTTTATTTATTTTTTTTTTTTTTTTTTTTTTGTTCCCCTAGTATATACGGTTAAGATAATTTAATCATTCATACATTTAAGGATATGAGTTCAAATAATGATCCGATTTGATTGATCTCTAAAGATAAACTTTTTAATTTTCACGATATAGAAAAGAAGATCACTTTGTACTTACTGTGTTCCGCATTACCATGATGTCTATGGTTATGTTGCTTTCAATGTTTGGGCTTTTAAGGTAAGTTTACTTTTTCTAGTTTGTCTTTTTTTTTTTTTTTTTGCAGGTTATGTGATTACGAGCTTTATGAAGTAGTGAAACTAATATGTGGAATTGTCACCAATATTTGGGAAAGTTCGTGATGCTGCAATATATGATAGCTTATATGAAAAATTGTTGTTTCAGCATGGAAATTCGTTTAATTGCCTTGTCTAAAGAATGTTTTTTGGGTTGTTTTTCCTGTGATTGGCAGGTAGGAGGTCTTCATTTTTAAAAACTTACTTTAGTTCTTAACTTCACATTTGGATTTTGTTTTGGTAACTTTGACTATCCATGTAATTTATTACGTAATTCCAATTATTTTCATTAATAAAGAACTTTCTTAATTAAAAAAAAGTTGTTAGTAATCACTAATCAGGTTACACTACAAATAGTGCACGTAACTATTTGTGTGTGTCTCAATAACAATCATACATAGTCTATGATGCAATCTTTATTCATATAATTCTTGTGGGACCCAACAAAGTTATCGGGTTTTGGCGCCACACATCTCCCATTCACAGATATCAGTTGAAAGAAGAACTCCAGCACAACCAACAGGCCATAAACTTGTCGCGATTATGGCCTAGCCAGAGCCCAAAAACGTAAACCCAATGAAATCCTGTTAACCGTTTATCGGTAATTCGTCAGCAGGGGATTCAACCGAATCAAACGTTTAACGATGTCGTTTGCTTACTGGAGGTTCACCACTCTGAATTTTCCACCAACCTCGCCGTGTTTCTGTAGCAGAAGGCGGAATGGGTTTCGTTACAGAGCTTCTGCTGAACAAGACGGTGGCAATGGCGGCGGCGCAGACAAGAAAGAAAAGAAGAAGGTGGTGGTTGTTGGCTCCGGATGGGCCGGCCTTGGTGCTGCACACCACCTCTGCAACCAGGTCATATGCTTTTCCTCTTTCTGTTCTTGGTGGACTCTATTCGCCATTGTTGGTCCGTGTTGAGCCTTGGCGTCCATTCTGTTTTGATTAATGAATGTCAACCATACAAATGTCAAATGTCAATCAAAGATTGTTTAGTCATAATTCATATATAGTATATATCCAACAAATTGATGACTCTGGTAACAATATATACAGTTCATTTCGTTGATACGTATGAATAACTAAACTGTCCATTTAGTCATCCCTTTGGTAAAAATTACAATGCTCAATTGTGAATATTAATTTCCAATGAGGTCGAGTTTTTGAAAATATGATATCTAAATAAATAGCACGGCTTTAATTATGTTATTTGTATAGTGAAGATTCGTTAATCACAAAGAGGTGGATAATGAGATAGCACCGAGCGATGGATGTATCTTGAAAGAATTGTCCCGTTTGTAATAAAGTGAAATTTTAGTGTACACTGTACACTAACTTGGGGTTCTCTCATTTGCAGGGTTTTGATGTCACTGTTCTTGAGAGTGGTAATGACTTAGGTGGACTTGATGAAGTCGGTATCCGAGGTAATCATCAAGCCCTGCTTTTGCATTTTGATCTTGGATTTTGGAAGCTGGGTTTTGGTCACAGAAGAGAACTGCTTTCATACATAAAGGATGAAATTGATTTCAATTTCAATCGAAAGAAACTACAACAGAGTACATGACTAATCAAAAAATATTAGTCTAATCTTGAACCCACGAATTCAGTCCTCTAAGCTTGTTGGGTGGCAATCTTCAAAACGTTTTCCAACCACTTATCGGCACATAAAAAACGTAACTTTCATAGAGGCATTTCAACCAGAAGCGCTGGATTGCCCATTTTACTCGACGCAAGTAAGCTATAATAAGAATTTTTCCAGAAAATAAACATTCACGTCGAGGGGCAACATTTTAAACAACCTTGTCTTGGAAATAATTCACGACATCAAGGTACATGCTTTGAAAATTATCTTCATTAGTTCATTCACCTGTTCTGGTGTAGGCTAAAAAAAGCGGTAGCGTTGGATAGCGCGTGCCATTATTTCTGCAACCAATTCAGTGTCCACGATGCCAGATGCAATAGGCAGAGCTAGGAATTTATATAGGCAGGCTGCATTTGTTGGATGGGTTTTGGTGATTATGTTTTTTCAAGTGTATCATATTTGGATTATTCGGATTTCGAATTGGTTTTTGCACACTCTTTTGGATTTTTGAGAAGCCTAAAGTAGTATGGTAAATAAAAGAGTTTACTTCATTGAATTCTGAAACTGTTGTCTATCATTTGGCTCGTACTATTGTAGGCTATTGGTATCCTTACAAGAACATTTTTAGCCTTGTTCATGAGCTGGGTATCAAACCCTTCACTGACTGGACCAAATTTGCACAATATTCAGCAGAGGGATTGGAGGTAATCAATCCAAGTCTCTCTCCCTGTTTTCGGTGTATGAACTAGAATCCTTGTTCGGTTCCTTGTTCTTATTGAGATTGAAAGGCTTCCGAAATGTATGAACTTTGTGCAGGTTGAATTTCCAGTATTTCAAGACCTTCCCCAACTGCCAACTCCACTAGGAACCTTATACTATACACAAGTATGATTTTCTTGCACCCATTTCTTATTTGCACACTGAGAAAGTTTAGCAACCTGGTGTAAATCAATAAAGTTTTGCCTTGTGTGCACTGTGCAGTTTGTTCAGCTCCCATTGGTTGATAGATTAACTTCGCTTCCCTTAACAGCTGCGGGTATAGTCTCCTGCTAAAATCTGGATTTCAAATCTATAATGTGTAATGAAGAGATGTTGGAAGAAATTAGAGGCAGATCATCACATTTTCCAATTCCTGCACTCACCAGTTTTTCTGTGGCTTTTCTTTACAGTGATCGACTTCGACAACACAGATGCTGCCTGGAGAAAATATGATTCAAGTAAGGCTCTCAGCACCATAAATTGTCGAGTTCCAGCATTTGGATACTTGTTTCTTACATGTGCTGAATAACTCGTCTTAAAGTCTCAATAAGAGGTTAAACACTGTGATAGTTACTGCAAGGGAGCTTTTCAAACAGTTTGGCTGCTCAGAAAGGCTTTATCAGAATGTCTTATCACCATTGCTTCAAGTCGGTCTTTCTGCACCAGCAGAACAGTGTAGTGCTGCTGCAACTCTGGGCTTGCTTTCCTACATCCTTGCTCACCAGGTATTATGAATTGAGTTTCGTTACTGCTTTCTCCTTATCGACTAAAATCCTAATTCTGCTGATGGGTGCAGAAAGATTTTGATCCTGTATGGTGTCGTGGAACAACTAGGGAAAAGATTTTCAAGCCATGGATGGAGTCTTTGGTGACTAAAGGTTGCAAATTTGAGAAGCGAATAAGAGTAACAGACTTCTCGTTTAATGAGGAGACCGGTTGTATCTCAGCAGTAGTTTGCGGAAAAGAAACTTATAATGCTGATGCTGTTATCTTAGCTGTTGGAATCTCCACACTTCAAAAACTAATAGAAAATAGGTGACACTTCATTCACTTTCAGACTATGGGAAATTCAATTTCTCCTTTTCATGTGAAGCTCCTTTTATTGAGTTCTGTATAGACTATAGTGCAGTGCTGTGTACAAGGGAGGAGTTTCTTAAGGTCTTGAATTTGGCTAGCATTGATGTTGTCTCCGTTAAGCTCTGGCTTGATAGGAAGGTTAGTTCAGTGGAAGATTGTAACATCACTTCCTCGTCTAAATAAGCTTGTAGGCTGATTGTTAGTTGTACCTTCAAATCAGGTCGACATTCCAAATGCAGCCAATGCTTGCTGTGGATTTGATGATTCTTTCGGGTGGACTTTCTTTGATCTGAATGCAATCCACGACGACAGTCAAGATAGTCCAATAACCGTGTTACAAGCTGATTTTGTGAGTTTAAATGTTCTGCTCTTCGTTTCCAATGTCTACTGGTTTTAACACAATTATACCATTAGAACTAAAATCTCATCCCTTCTTTTGTCCCAAATATCTTTCGTGCAGTATCGCGCCAATGAGTTGTTGCCGCTGAAGGATGAGCAGATAGTTCAGAAGGTGACGTCGTTCCTGTCAAAGTACATCAAGAACTTTGACAATGCTAATGTCACAAACAAGGAGATCAGCAGATTTCCGAAATCTTTGACTCACTTTTTTCCTGGTAAGAGTTGTTATGTCATGTTAAACTCCAAATTGCCATGTTAAGAGAATTGTGCAGTTAGGAAAATCAAATGTGACTCGATCATTAGTACTCGCATTCAAGTGAACTGCATTATGCAGGTAAATTCTGTCATGAACAATAATGTGTACTGTGTCCTTTCTCAACAGGTTCATATAAGGACATGATGCGAGGGTCTACATCTTTTCCGAACTTGTTCATGGCGGGAGACTGGATTATAACGCGACATGGTTCATGGTCACAGGTTAGATTAATCATACAAACCGTATATTTCTCTCTGTGTTTAAATGATCAAAATTGTCATAGACAAAGCTAAGATATGGTCTGCTGCATTTGCTGGATAGGAGAAATCTTATGTGACCGGTCTTGAAGCTGCGAATCGGACTGTGGACTATCTTGAAGAAGGAAGCTTTGCGAAAATAATACCCGTGGAGGAAGATGAACCTCACATTCAAGCTCTGCGCAGCTTGAACAGAAGCTTCAATGAGATCAGATCCCAAATTCCATTCTCCAGTTACTTCCTCCAATGATCATTTGCTGCATTTTAAGCCCATGTATATATTCCTACCGTTAAGTGAAAAGATCTTAACACCAATAGGCATGAACCTTATAACCTAATGACTTGAAAAATACATATTCACTTTACGGTAACCAACTAACTCTTAATTTAGTATCACTTTATTTCCAGTGTCGGAATAGAAAGTCCAAATCCTATTATCGCAAATGTTTAACCACATTCACACTCTAATAAATGTGTGTTTATAAAAGAGTTCACCTATACCACGATCATTTCCTACATGAGCACATTGAGCTAAGGGTCCACAAACCTTTGTCCTAGTTAGAAAAGAACAAACTCATCAACAGCATGTAACAAAACAAATCTACTAATTCACTTGTTTTACTTGGGTCCATCAATAGAGTTTTCTAACTTCTAACCATGCAACTCCCAATCCAAATTATGAAGCTGCGGTGGGCCCCAACCCCTGTACCCTCACGTGGCCCAACCGGTGCAGAGGATCGGCGCGCCATCGACAGTGTCTTTTGTTGTCTTTCACATTAATTCCATTTATACCAAACAAAAAAAAGAAAAATATCAGAAATTAAATAATTTAAATTGCCCCTGTTAGTTCTCTGTCACCAAAAATACTGAAAATTATTTAATTTTTTTTTTTATTTTCTAGTCCATCAGATCTCACTCTTCTTCATTCGTCTTCCTCCTCCTTCCTCTTGTCTGGTCGTCTCTCTCCTCCGATTGGCTTCAGATCGAAAAGTAGGTACGCTTTTTTCAGATCCGTTCACGTAATTCTCAGCCGCTTGATCGTAATCTGATCAATTCAATTCTATTGTAACCGCTCGATCGTCCACTGTGGTGGTCCCGCGCACACTCGATTGAGTTTTGATCAAGATTGGGTTGATTTCAGCGAATGTTTCGGAATCGGCAACGTAGTCGATTATGTTTTGTTTTTGTTTTGATTTGAGTTTTTGGGTTTTTGATTGGTTGCTGAGAAAATGGAGGAAAAGAAGAAGGCCGGAATGTGAAAGATTGAAAATTTGGATTAATCTATACTTAATTGAGAGTATGATCAGTGTTTAGATTAGTTGAATTGATGCAATTCAATAGTTAATTATCTGTTTTTTTTTATCTGATTTTTCTCAGCAGCCAAACAGAGTGTAAACACCTTGATTGAAAAGTTTGGATTTTTGGCATGATCTAAATCTGCACTCCTTTGATTGTACTAGCTTGCAATGTAAATTTTGGAAGTGATTTTGATTGGTATTTTGCAAATCGGTTTTTTGGTTATAATTGTTGAATTTGTTCTAGTTTGAAGCTTGCAAATGGCTGTTTCACAAAACAATCACTCGATGGACGAGGGGCAGCTAGAGGTGGGCATGGGTAAGTCTCTGATTGGTGGACTTTATATTGGAACGTTAGAAATGTTGAAATCTTCGATTTCGTTCGAATAGAAAGTTTGATACATGATTGTGTCGAATTTTGACCCTTCCCGTCTGAATCGAATTGCAGAGTACAGAACTGTTTCTGGTGTGGCAGGACCTCTGGTTATCCTTGAAAAAGTAAAGGTAGGTTATCTCATTTCTTTCAAAATCTGACTTGTTTAGTTTAAGCTTTCTGATGAACTTTCTCCTTTTCCGAACCCAATAGCTAATGATTCTCTTTAAATATCTCAGGGGCCGAAGTTTCAGGAGATTGTCAACATTCGTTTGGGAGATGGAACAACTCGACGTGGCCAAGTCCTGGAGGTTGATGGAGAGAAAGCTATTGTTCAGGTAACATAGCATTTTTAAATAGTTTCTGGTGATATGTGTCCCTTAACATAGTTTGTTACTAAAACTTTTAGTGTTTTCATGGGCTTTTGTGCATTCTCAAAAGACAAATTGTTATGGTATCTGTACACCATCAATTTTCCGTGAACGTGCGTATTGTTTTTTCTGTTTGCTGAACCGATTTCCTTGCTGCCCAGGTTTTTGAAGGAACATCCGGCATTGACAACAAGTACACCACTGTGCAATTTACAGGGGAGGTATTAAACCTTTAAATTGTTCTTCAATTGTATTGTGGAATTAAGAATCATACATATTCTCTAATATTAATTCAGAGAGCCAGTTACGGTATTTTGACACTATGCTTTGTATTTTTATCAGGTTCTGAAAACTCCAGTTTCACTGGACATGCTTGGACGCATCTTCAATGGTTCTGGGAAACCTATTGATAATGGCCCTCCTATCTTGCCTGAGGCTTACCTAGATATTTCTGGTTAGTTAGTTGATTTAATGATAGTAATGTCTCGTCCAATTTCTGTATCCTAACAACCTATTCTATCTCGTCTCCAGGTAGTTCTATCAATCCTAGTGAGAGAACTTATCCCGAAGAGATGATACAGACTGGAATTTCTACAATTGATGTCATGAATTCCATTGCTAGAGGACAGAAAATCCCACTTTTCTCTGCTGCTGGACTTCCTCATAATGAAATTGCTGCTCAGATATGTCGGCAGGCTGGTTTGGTCAAGCGGTTGGAGAAATCTGAAAGTCTTCTTGACACTGGGGTATATTTTGAAACAAATGTTTGTTGGCCAGTAATGATTTCATATATTACTATCTTGCTGTTAAGTGCATGTGCAAAGTTATTTTGCAACTGAAGCCAAAATGTTAGGGCAAAACTTCTCTAGCTTCAAAGTGAAATCCATTCTGTCACTTGATAGGATTGTACTCTTACTGATTACAGTATTTGCTTTACCACTTATTCTCTTTGTCTTTTTGTTTCCAGCATTTAAGTGATTGTCTAACCTACATTATGAAATTACAGGATGTGGAAGACGACAACTTTGCCATTGTGTTTGCAGCTATGGGTGTAAATATGGAGACTGCACAGTTTTTCAAACGTGATTTTGAGGAAAATGGCTCAATGGAGAGAGTCACCCTCTTTCTGAATCTGGTATAAATCCACGCGTGAAGCCGTTAATGATATGTTTAAGTGCCTGTTTCCTTTAAAATCCTGGAAATTAGGAATGCTTAACTTGTGTTTTGTATGTCCTGTGAATCTACTGGGCGTAAATGTGTATTATGCTGCCTTCTTCTGCAGGCAAATGACCCTACAATTGAACGTATTATTACTCCTCGTATTGCGCTGACTACTGCAGAATATTTGGCATATGAATGTGGGAAGCATGTCCTTGTCATTCTCACAGATATGAGTTCTTATGCTGATGCTCTTCGTGAGGTATTTCATTTGAAAACGATAAACTACATGAATTTACAAATTACAAGCCTCATCTTCATCCTATGTGGTTATGATTGCTTGACGATATCTAAGATATATGCAGAAAGGTCTCATGCTCTATGAACTTCCAAAACATAGTTTTTTTGTTTTTACATTATCTCTACAAATTATATTGTATTTCTATTACCTGTTACGATAATTTATAACACAAACTACTCATTGCTACTCCAGGTATCTGCTGCCCGAGAGGAAGTGCCTGGAAGGCGTGGATATCCAGGGTATATGTATACCGATCTGGCACAAATCTATGAACGTGCTGGACGAATTGAAGGGAGAAAAGGCTCCATTACACAAATTCCAATTTTAACTATGCCAAACGATGGTATTGCATTGCTACTACATATTGATCATCTTCATATCATGCATTTGTACTTAAGTGGTATGCCATAATACAAGTCTTGATTTCTTCATCTGGTCAGATATTACACATCCCACTCCGGATCTTACGGGATATATTACTGAGGGACAGATATACATTGACAGGCAGCTCTACAATAGACAGGTAATTGAAGTTTGAGTTTGTTTTACATCATTCAGTGCTCTTCTCTAAGGATGGATATACTACCTTAAGAATTGAGATCATTGTGCGTATCAGTTCGTGGACATGGTATCTTAGACCCTGCCATGTCCATGCATTCAACATACAATACATGATACAAGATGCAGCACGTTTTTACGAAAATGAAAGTTACCATGATTTTGTTGTTTATACCCTATTAGAACATATTGTACCTTCTCTATGTTTCGGTAGTTTTGGTGACTTTTCTGAAGTGCCTGGATTTGATGAAATATTTGGTTGCTGTATCAAACCCTAGGTAAATTTACCATCCATATAGCTTAATAAGAAGGAAACGCAATTCATGATGCATTTACAAAGTTCGGTTTTCTGTGTTTGAATAACCTGCAAAGTGGTGGTAACAATCTATAATGCAAGATTTCATATGAATTGGAACTAACCATCGAGTTCTTCGAACTGTGTAGATACATCCACCAATCAATGTCCTCCCATCACTGTCTCGTCTGATGAAGGTAATGTTGTTACTTTGATTTCTTTAACATAAGACTACAATTAGGGGGATTATGTTTAACTAAATATTTATTTATCATTGCAGAGCGCTATTGGTGAAGGAATGACTCGCAAGGATCATTCTGATGTATCCAACCAGGTTTGTTTGTGATTCTATGGTAGTATATATTTCAATCTGTCTCCACTTGACACCATTTAATCTTCCTTCTCATGTGTTTGTTAACTTTCAGTTATATGCAAATTATGCCATCGGGAAGGATGTCCAGGCAATGAAAGCTGTCGTTGGAGAAGAAGCACTTTCTTCAGAGGACTTGGTATCTTATTCTTTTCTGTTTCTTGTTAAGATGTCTTTTTTTTTTAATAATCAACAATCAGCCTTTTAATGACATCAATGTGATTATTCCTTTTGAATACACAGCTGTATTTGGAGTTCTTGGACAAATTTGAGAAGAAGTTTGTGAGCCAAGGAGCCTATGACACCCGTAATATCTTCCAGTCTCTTGATTTGGCATGGACTTTGCTGCGGATCTTCCCTCGTGAGCTTCTCCACCGTATACCTGCAAAGACCCTTGATGCCTTCTACAGCCGAGATGCAGCAAATTGATGGAGTTCACACATCTCGCCCTTGAACCAAATTAGCTATCAGTGAGCTCTGCTATTTGTTTATTGATTCTCTGCCTAGGTTGCACCACTTCTGTCCCGGCATATATAATAAAGTTCCTGCTCTGTTTGAGTGCCTAAAAGGTCTTGGCTAGTCCAAATATTCTTTCAATGAGGACATCTAGAGATCTTGTAATTTTTGTATTCTCCATTCTCATATGTTAGTTTGTCACTCAGTTGTGGTTTGGCTATGATTTTCCTCTCTTAAGTGAACTTCCAGAAACATTAGGATCGACATAGCCCTTGCAGTATATATTTTTGCTTGTTTCAGGACCCTATTTATTTTGTAATCCGGCATTTTTGGCTTTTAATTGATCTTATTTTCAGGCAATTGTCTTCTTGGTGTATTTTGAGCATTTTAGATTCATTGCACTACTGTTCGAGCTTACCATATAAGTGCATTTTGTCCCCTTTGAGAAAGATGTTCATCGACCGGATTTTCTAGAATACGTTGGATTATTAGGCCTTTGGCCCGTCATCTACACTTTAAATACGAGAGTTAAAATTTAGTTTCTACATGCATACGTCGTTGTCCTTATATAAGGACTTACATTTTGAATACGTGGATCATCAGCTTATTATCTTCATTGGACTATATTCTTCGCTGTAAAGTAAATTGCTGAAGGTTCATGAGCATTTTCATGTAACAATAGTAGTCTTAAGTTACACTGTAAATTCAAGAGTTACATATTTAGGTTTTGAGTGTATACTTCATTTGACTTATACATGATGGCTTAAATTTTAAATGTGTCGTGGATCATGTTCATAATATATTCAGTGGACTATATTCTTCGCTGCAATATATTCATTACACTATATTCTACAGTAAATTGCATGAAAGTCTTTGAGCATTTTCATTTAACAAATGATACTTTACTTATCAAGAGTTACACTTTAGATGCAAGGGTTACAATTTAATTTTGAGTGTATAATTCGTTGGACTTGTATAAGGACTTAAATTTTGGATATGCTGTGGATCATGTGTTTATTATCTCCATTGGACTACATTCTTTGTAGTAAAGTAAATTGGATGAAGGTCTATGAGCATTTTCATGTAAAAAATGATAGTCTAATTCTCATAAGTTATACTATAAACGCAAGAATTACATATTTAGGTTTTGAATTTATACTTATATAAGGACTTAAATTTCTGAATATGTTGTGGATTATGTGCTTATCATCTTCATAACACTATACTTGAAAAGTAAATTGCATAAAGGTCTATGAGCGTTTTCATTTAACAAATGGTAATCTAATTATCAATAAAGAGTTAATACTTTAAAAACCAATAATTGGTCTAAGGATGTTTTTCAAGTTCCAAATTCAAATACCCCAAAGATCGAAAAAGAGAAGTGCAAGTCATTAGGGGATGCTTTTGTTTGGAAGACAATAAACTTACTGCAATTGCAAATTTTATTACTCATACCGTAATAAAAAAAAAAACAGCACGTAAATTCTTCCTTTCTGTTTTTTCCTTCTCTTTCTACTTAGCAGCTGAAACAGATGTTAAGCAAAAATCATTACACGTGTCCTCCTGTATTGATCTCAGTGATACTGAAAAGGTTGCTGCTCATATATACAATGCCCCAGCAATATGAAAGTCCGACGTCTGTACTCTTCTTCCTCTTCCTCTTCACTTTATATACTGACGAGACCCTTCTGGGAAAAGAGAAAAAAATTGAAACCAGGAAGAGGTCCTCCAAAAAGAGTTCATAAGAACGACAAAGCAGATTGAACTGCACCTCAGCCTGCTTTTGATGTCCTATTTACAGGGGGCAGGACGACTGAATCAAGATCACCAGGGTATGGAGTCCACAAGCCTAAGCCTCCCCTACTCTCTAGCAAATTGCCATTGTTGGCATTAGCTTGGTCCCAATCTTTACCCTTGTCCCTAATGGTTCCATTGCCCTTGAGCTGATTCCAATTCGTTACCCACTCTATACGAGAAGAATGCTCCCGTATGTGTGGATGTAACACAAACAGTGAATTGTACTCACAATTTGGAAACATCAAGAACCTGAAGAAATCCCCTAACCTGTACACCACATAACCAAAGCTCAGTTGGTCTCTTGGTGTGAAGAGGTGGACCTCATTGAACCACAAGCAGCTAAACAAATTGCTCATTGCAGTATGTTCCCGTACTATAATGGCTCCCTCAGGCACATCTGCATTTAATAGCATCCATCAATGATATGGAAAATCATACATTTGAAGATAACATATACATTAACTTAGTTTCTTATCCTTCTTACCGCTAATAGTTTTCTTCGTTGAATTCCATGGCTCCAGGCCCTCATACCGATAGATTTTCATGTGTAGATCGATGAGAGGTCGAGCATATCGCTTCCTCCTCTTGTTTGAATCAGCTTCCTCGTATATATTGCGATGATGCTTGTGCTGAGAAATTGCAAACGTATTCTTCCCGCGCCATAAATATCTGTAAATCAAATTTTAGTTCCTTGCATGGGGCAGCTTATGTGTCATACATACACACACATAAAATGCAAAAGAGATAGTCCATTTATTACCTTTCTAAAATTAACAACGGGTCAACTATGAGCTCCATTTTACCATCAATCCAAATGCTGTACTGTGCCTTAGGGTACAAGCGGTGGGTTAATATCTTGGGAACCTTTCCATTCCTTCTGGGCTCGTCATAAGGTGGGTGCTTCAACAAAACAAGACGCCAAATACCAACCCATTTCCCCCCATCATTATCCTCAGTGACTGTGACATTTTCCTTAATGAACTTAAGAGACGTCTCATCCACCGCCATGAGAAAACAGAAGAGCTTCTTAGAACGAGGACTTAAATTTGATGGTTGATGGGGAACATCATAACCATCAAAAATGCCTGATGCAACCACAAACCTACATTTCTTGGCATATTTAATGTCTGCAGGAGCCATTTCAGCACCACCATTTCGAATAAAACCGCAGTGCACCTGCAGGGTATAAACATCAACCAACTCATGATGGAGAAGGGCCAAATGACACCCCCCAAAATAAAAGGAAAATGAACAAATTTCAAATCTCAATAAATAGGAAGGTGAAACACTACATTAAGTTGAAAAATGCATACCTTCATGCTTGATTTTAGTCTAAAACTCTCCTCTCTCTGTGACCAATTTTGATGTCCCCCAAACAGTGGGGATGACTGAGTTTTGTCTGGCAAAATGTCATCCTCCATTACATAGGTTAAGTCTTTGACAATTTCATCAGGAGTTCTTCCCTTGGGTATGATCACCTTATCAGGATCATCAGCAAGGGGGATTGGACAGCCTGTTTGATATGAAGACAAACAATGCTGTTTAAAAAGCCTACAAAGTGATCAAGAATTCAAATGTAAAAATACTTCAAAATCTTACGGTGTTGTGATTGCGCTTGTGGCAAAAAGCCCATAGAGCCTAACATGGAGTATACCTTGCTATCTTTGTTACACATAGCTGCAAATTGCAATAGAAAACTGTGAAGCTCTATATGTATGAAACGTGAACTCAAATCAGGAATCAAAGAACTTAATGTATAGGTCAGCAAGAGAAGTTAAGAAAGGTACCTGAGAAGAATGAGATAGAAGACTGGCATGACCAAACATGAAATAACGATGCGAGAAGAATTAAAAGCATCCACAAGATGCCTCCAACAAGAACTAATCGAATGAACCCCTTCTTCCAAACAATCTTCATGGCATAATCTTGGGGCACCCTCCCTGGAAGAAATCCCCCTTCAACATCTGTACCACAAGTGCCATGAAACAAACGGATTCGCATTTTCATTAATACCAAAATCAATGCTGCACTAATTTCTTTCACAGCAGCATCTCTTGCCCCTCTATGCAACACGATACAATTCACAGAATGGACACAAAAAGTAGGCTTTGCTTACCTTTAGAATGTGGATTCAGATTACTCCGTTCGCCTCTACGATGAGTGCGAAAAGATACAGCCCGTGGACTATCTTTATCCATTATCAACCACTACAACTTCTCATTACTGCATTACAATACAAACACATCACAACACACATAAACAAACCTTACAATAAATCAGAACTACAATTCAAGCATTGCATTTATACTACCCGAAAAGCTAAAAGCAGTGGAAACAAAACAAATCAAGCGATTTCCAGATCTGGGTTCTAACCAAATTGAGCAAATTTATCGCCTACATACTTGTTTGTCCAAAGTAACTTACATATTGAAGGTGGTGTGCTGAACCCTCTCCCCAGTAAGCAACCTTCTCCTATTAGGATTCGATCCCCTCCTTGTTACTAAACCCAAAGGGTATATGAAAACAATTGGCTTTTAAGTCCTCTCTTCCTGACCATGTGAAATCAAGGACGCCAAAAAGCTTGGAATTTTGAACACACCCAGATCAAATCTCAGCTGCAAATACCACCTAAACCGAAAAAAGTTCTTACTTTGGCACTTGGGTTCATCTCAAATCTGAATTTACTGCCGAAAGTTTGGAACTTTACCCAAATCAAATCAACCCAGAAACGAAACTCGACCAAAAATCAACACTTTCAGATCCCCAAACGTTAGCTTTGATTCTAAACTCAACAAAAGGGTTGAGCAGTGCGAAGTTACTGAAGAGAACCTCGTTTGCTGACGTGGCTGTTTCCAATCGTTTAGATTCTTGGTGGACGGCTCAGATTAAATAGTGAGAAGGGACACGTTTTGGTTATTTTAACACTTTTAACACTACGCGGATTTGGGAGGGAAGGCAAATTAGGGATTTATAGCTGAAAACTCCGAATTGGGGGTTTTTGCAGCGTTCTGAAGACAAAGACGCTGCCGATTGTGATCTCGAACCGCCACTGGTGAAGGTAAAGTTTTCGCCTTTCCTCTCTTTTGTTCCGAACCCATTTGTGTTTTTGTGTTCAATTTTGCGTTATTTCATTTCAATTTATGTACTGAATGTTGTGAACAAAGTGTGTGAAAAATTTGATGTTTCTGAAAACTTCTTGTAGATTGGAGCTTTGTATGGTTATGTTCTGTCTTTGTTTCTGAAGATTACTTGAGTACTGTTGTTTTATTTCGGACCCGAAAAGAGAAGGATTAAATTGTAGAGTTATTCGAATTTTTGATATGTGTATTGGGAAAATTTAGGATTGAGGTGGTAGAGTTGAATGTGGTTTCGAACTTGTCAATTAAGTAGCAACCTGAAAAAATGTTGGTTCTTATCTTAGATTGCAATTATGTTGTTGAAAATTCTAGTTTGCTTTAGAAGGATGTGAGTGATATGAAGCTACAAAGATGTTTTCAACCTGTTAACCTATCCGTGAAACCAAAGTTCGATTGCGTTCCCTCTGAATTTGGCAAAAAGAAACTTTATGCTACCCTGTTTTTGTACTTTATTGGTGTTTCACGATTCTGTAAACCCATATTTGCTGATCTGTGTTTGTGTAAAAATTGTTGGCAGTAGTTTTTTTCAATGAAGTGCTGCGCAATTTTCTGACTTCAGTCTTTTCTTTTCGCTTGACAGGAACTTGTAATTGTTAGGTATGGATGACGACGTGGATCACTATAAGATTCTTGGATTACCATCTGGTGAGGAAGGCTCCAAGCTTACTGAAAAGGAGATTTCAAAGGCATACAGAGCAAAGGCTTTGGAGTTGCACCCCGACAAGAGGCCAGATGATCCCAATGCCCAGGCCAACTTCCAAAGTCTTAGGTCATCTTATGAGATACTCAAGGATGAAAAGACCAGGAAGTTGTTTGATGATTTACTAAGAGTTAGGAGAGAACAACAGCGGCGCCATTTGGAACGCGATGCCAAACGACAGAGGATGGTCTCTGATCTTGAAGCAAGAGAACGAGCTGGATTTGCACCGGATGCGGCTGCCAGAGATAGAAATGAAGAGGAGACAATTGCTAGGAAGCTTAGGGAGGAGATTGCCAGAATACGAGCAATGCACGCAAATAAAGGGAAAGCAACTCCTTCAGTTCCAAAGAGAAAAAGTGAGGTAGTTGGGAAGGAGAGTGTCAGTGGTTCTAATCTGGGATTGGATAAGGAGAAGGTGCTTAAAGTTTCTTGGGAAAAGGTTGGTGACAGTTATACAGCGGAGAGGTTGAGAGACTTGTTCTCCAAGTTTGGTGAAGTAGAAGATGTTGTTATCAAGGATTCTAAGAAGAGAGCTTCAGCACTAGTTGTAATGAGAACTAAAGATGCTGCTGTAAGTATTCCAACACAAACTCTGTGTGGCAATCTTTCTAACGCTGCTAGTGAATTACCTTGGGTAGTATAACGTATTATTTGTAGCCCTAATTACATTATTACTTATCACGCTTGTTACTGTTTGTAGGTTGCCGCAACACAAACTATGTCTGGCGATCTTTATAATCCTTTGCTGGTTTTGCCTCTTGTACCAGTTTCCGTGACTGATACTCCACCAGTTCAGAAACCTGATGAACCTAGTCGACTTCACAATTTGGTTGGTGCTGGCTATAAGTCATTTGAAGATGCTGTTTTGCAGAAACTCCAACAGGTGTGATTTGAATCAACTATTCCTTATATCTCATCTCAACTACTAAATATTGCAACAATCATGCTGTGACGGTTTAATATGATAAGTAAGCGACTTTTCTTATTCTCCACTTTCTTTTATTGAGTCTTTGTTCGGTTTCTCTTCTGTAGGCTGCGCAGAAGCAAAAGTAATATTCAGAAGGTTGAAGGATGGCGATTCTTGAAGCACTATAAGGTTCATGATCTCGTTAGAATTACATGTACTCTCGCTATTTCGTTGTTGCCACTTTCAATTCCCATGCCAATTTCTGTCTTGGTTACTTTATTTCTGAATATAGGAATGCTTTCCGAAATGCCTTTTCAAAGTGCATGGCGGGCACGCTCTAGTTAAGTCTAGTGTAGGACCAATGTGCTTTTGCCTGAGGATTCATGGACAGCACATTCCAATTATTTACCAGATGATCCATGGACCCCATGGCAAGAGAGATTTTTTCATTTCCACCTGTTTGGAGCAAAGGTTTCTTTTAAGACCTTCGAAACAGTTTTTCGAACTTGTAATTTTCTAACCACAATCTATGCTTTTGTAAACCCTATAACATAGGAAGTCCTACATCCTGGCTGATGCACACTCTAATGCTTCGATACATTATACGCAGGGAACTCGCTGGAGTTTATACCGGAACGGTGTGTTAACTGGAGTTGCTGATCTGCATACCAGCTCAGAATTATTTGTGATTACCATTATGAATTTGGTGTACGGGAGATCTTGGGAAATGATGGATGTATTTCACTGTGACTTTGATGTTGCACATTCTTCCATTTCATAAATCATTGTATACTTCATGTTGTGATCATTTGATGTTCCCTGCCGATCATCTGCCTCCGCATTCCTTGTCCGTTGAACTCAGGATTAAGATTAACAACAAACTTAATCACATTGAATTCTGCAAAGCTCGTTTGATTAGTGTTCTTTGCTGATTGGTCGTTGTTGGGGAAACATTTGAAAAACAAGTGTATTAACTTGAAGAAAGTTCAACCAATCAAGATCAAAATAATTAATTTACCATAAAAAAAAATCCAAGAAAAATTAGTCTGCTTCATTAGCTGAAAAAATGATTAATTTTGGGTAATATTTAAACAGAGAATTCATCATTTGCCTCGTCTCCGCCCACCAAAAACCCCTCAAAATCAAAGCTGTCCGAAAAGCCAGCCCCCTTTTTTCGCTTCTTCTCTGCTCAAAAAACCCCAAACCGCGCCACACACAGTTTCAGAAAACCCTAGAGCTCCGATTCTCCATTTCAATGGCGGCGTGGCAGCCCAAGGAGCAAGGCTTCACGGAGATCTGCGGTCTCCTCGAGCAGCAGATTTCCGCCGCTTCCGCTGACAAATCGCAGATTTGGCAGCAGCTCCAGCACTACTCGCAATTCCCCGACTTCAACAACTACCTCGCTTTCATTCTCGCCCGCGGCGAGGTAATTTCGCTCATCCGATTGCCCACCAAATTCGGGCTGAGTTTTCGAATTTCGATTAGTAGGGTTTCTGTTTGTGAATTTGATTTTGCGTTGGGCCTATTGGGTTTGGGTCGGATTGAAGTGTTGGCTGTTGATTGAAGTGGTGATTAGATTATGTGCTTTGATAGTGTGATTAGAATTTGAGAAATGCCTTTTAGTTAGTTTAAAATATTTCTCTGTGATGACGGAATTTCGGTTAATTTTTGGGCAGGGTAAATCTGTTGAGGTTCGCCAAGCAGCGGGGTTGCTTTTGAAGAATAACCTTAGAACTGCATACAGCGCACTGGCTCCGGCGTACCAGCAGTACATTAAATCGGAATTGCTGCCGTGTTTGGGAGCCGCGGACAGACACGTGAGGTCTACAGTTGGGAGCATTATCAGTGTTGTTGTACAACTAGAGGGAGTCTTGGGATGGCCTGAGCTCTTGCAAGGGCTTGTCAATTGTTTAGACAGCAATGACCTAAATCACATGGAAGGCGCTATGGATGCGTTATCAAAGGTAGCTGCATCTCCTAGAGTTTACTGATTCCAATTGTTTTGGCTCTAGATTATGCATGTTTTCTGAAAGCTCCTTTTTCTTTGTTCTGCTTTTATCACTTATGAGTTTGTTACCTGAAACAACATAGCCACTTTCCTTTTTTCCGTTTGACCTGTCTACCTAGAAGTGTTATTAACTTAAACAAAGTTCAACCTGCATGAAAAAATGCTGTTATCCTTTACCGACAATGTATCCTCCCTGATTGTCAGTGGTTGTGATAAAACCGTGTTGGGGCTTTTCGGTTGTTAATTCAACCCTCTATTGTTTGGATTCACCCCTTACAAAAACAAATCTTGCTGAAGAGGTGAACAGAGACCAATTATGTTGTGCTGGCATCATCATATGATAGCACCCAGTGAAGACCGAGATTATGACAGCTAGAGTAGTTCGTAGTTGTAGCTCTTGGTATTAATTGTATGAATCATAGACTTACTAATCTTTCTTGTTATGCAACACAGATTTGTGAAGATGCACCTCAACTGCTTGAATCAGAAATACCCGGGTTGCCTGAACCTCCCATCAACATATTCCTCCCGAGATTACTTAAGGTAAAAACAATCTAGCTGTGTTTTGGTAGAATTCATTGTTTTAGTATGGTAATTTGATGTTTTGTGTTTAAATAGTTATCTGCCCTCCCCCCTTTTATGCATTTACAGTCATTATGAACTCTGAACTTGTTTTATGTTTTTTTTCCCTTTTGGTGCTGGTTTTTTTTTAACCTGGCTTTCCTCTGTACAGTTCTTCCAGTCACCACATGTATCGCTAAGAAAGCTTTCACTGGGTTCTGTAAATCAATATATCATGTCGATGCCAGCTGTAAGTGTATCTGAAAAAACCTCTTCTTTCAGTACCAACACTCTACTAAGATGATAGGCTGGTAGAAATGATTATATTCTGTTTGATTGCAGGTTTTATATGCATCCATGGATCAATATCTTCAAGGGTTGTTTGTTCTTGCTAATGACTCTTCTTCAGAAGTGAGGAAATTGGTGAGTACTTTGTGATTGCTTTATCTTATCCGGGTTTAGTGCTTTAGCTTATGGTATTCAATGGAAGTTGAATTTCGATTCCAAATTTGTAGATCATTAAAACATGTCCCTTCAACATTTCTGGACAATCCTTGTAAATCTTCGATGTTTAATTATTGTTTGGAAAACTAGAATTCGTAGTTGTTCGTTGTATTGGTGTATTGGTGTATTCATAACTGGATGATGATGCACGTAATATCTGCATTGTGACACAATAGTGGTGGTAAGGTGATCTTTGTTGTTTCTTTAAGAAACACATAGTTTGACAGAACAGTTGCAAGAAAGATGGAAAAAGCGTTCATCTTATTAAGTCTTGCAAACCTAGAAAGAAAGCTCATATGTGATGAATATGGGAGGTTGATTACTTTTGAAAATTACTTTGTTCTTATCCGTTCTCTCTCTTCTGAACAGGTTTGTGCAGCATTTGTTCAGCTGATTGAAGTCCGTCCATCATTCTTGGAGGTGACATTTTTTACTCTTATTCTAGGCTTGTTCTAACCTGTCTTTTTTTATTTTTAAAAAAATTATTATTTCTATAATAGACGTGTATTTTTTATGTCAAAATGAGTTAATCCTGCTTCCCATTTCATCAGCCATCTTACTTAACATACACACATAGGTACAGACACACACA
The DNA here is from genome assembly GCA_033992175.1 of Spiraea crenata. Taxonomy (NCBI): domain Eukaryota; kingdom Viridiplantae; phylum Streptophyta; class Magnoliopsida; order Rosales; family Rosaceae; genus Spiraea; species Spiraea crenata. The sequence goes on along the minus strand of JAVBHV010000055.1, from coordinate 2,770,518 downwards.
TATATCAATGTACATAGTTAATCATAATCCAACTCTACTATGTTTTATAATTTTTTTTAACGATCATTACTTGGTACTGCAGCCACATTTGAAGAATGTAATTGAATACATGTTGCAAGTCAACAGGGACAGCGATGAAGAAGTAGCTCTTGAAGCCTGTGAATTCTGGTATTCAACAAACTACATGTCTTAACTGAATGTTTTCAACATTAGGCCATAATTCACTTGGTAGATTTCAAATATTGATTGAATGAATCAGTTTTTTTTTTTGCTTAGGTCATCTCTTTAGCTTTTTTTTTATTACATGTACGTTTGTTTGCTGTTTCTAATAAATCAAGGAGATTTACAATTGCATTTTTGGTTTGTACTCGGCGAAAGTATTTGTTATGGGTTTTAAAACTTTAGCATACTACAGTACTTGCAAGATATCTATTTGCAATTGACATGGTCGCAGCTAAGCATCAGTCTTGTTATCATTTAAATTTGACGCTCAGTATTGACACAGGTCTGGATATTGTGAAGCTCAGTTACCGCCTGAGATTTTAAGAGAGTATTTGCCACGTCTAATTCCGGTATAGCTTATTGTATGTTAATTCTTTCTTGAAAGTAATCATACTTTATGGAGTCTCTGGAAGGCTTGTCTAACACACTTTGTACGACATCTGTAGGTTTTGTTGTCAAAGATGGTTTATGCTGATGATGATGAGTCTCTTGTTGATGCTGAGGTTACTTTTTCTGTGGGCTTTTGTGTTTTTAGGTGATTCTTACCTGCCATCTGTTGTAGCTTGTTATTTACTCACCATCAATTCCTTCTTGCAGGAAGATGGATCTGTCCCAGACCGCGATCAGGTTCAAGTTCATTGTTAATGTTGTATGAGTTTTAATACCGTAAGTTATATTCATAATTTTATTGAGCCGACATTTTGTGTTGCAGGATATCAAACCTCGTTTTCATGCATCACGGTCTCATGGATCTGATGGTGCAGAAGATGATGTAATTTCCCTCATGATTTTGTTGCTGTTTCTTATTGATTATTCTGAGTTTTCAAATTCTACCTCAAAGTTGTAGGCTTTATGTAGGTTTAAGACTCAATAATGAGAGCAATGAGTAGAATATCTTTCAAATGACATAATTTGTTATAATGACAGGACGATGACATTGTTAATATATGGAATTTACGCAAATGCAGTGCAGCAGCTCTGGATATCCTGTCAAACGTGTTTGGGGATGAGATTTTGCCTACGCTGATGACTGACGTTCAGGTTTTAATTCATTTGGCACACTGTAAAAGAATTGGTTGTGGAGTTTTGCTCATTTATTCGTATGAAAAAGATAGTTTATTCTTTTCCAATTTCCATCTTCTCATTTGACTTAGAGAGTTAGGTGATGAAGGAAATTGTACGGGTTCTAATAGTGAGATTAAGCAGATCTTTGGAGTAGGGTGTTACACTATTCCCCTCAGAAAATAATATGTTGGACTATATCATAAAATTAGGAAGTTACATGGTTTGCCTCAGAATATTATGGGATAGATTTAATATTTTTTTTTTTCATTATTTAGTTCTCAGACTATGCTTGTTCATGTTTTTTATTTTCTTAGTTGTCCTTTGAAAAGTAATTTAAAAAGTATGGTCAATGTTTCTGTAATGTGGCATTCATCTGTTGTATATTTTGACATTCTTTCATACCCTAGGGGCATAATGATTAGGTCAGTTGAATAGAATTGTCAGCTAGCATAGGGAATGCTTGTACAGCTGCTCCGTTAACCTGATTGGTTGACCTTGCCAAGTAGTAATAATGTTCTTGAATGGGCATGTAGAGAACAGAGCTCTGTGGACCTGATTTTCTCAGCAAGGGAAATGAAGGAAACAGAATTATTTGTTGGAATCGTGTCATCTGATGTCAATATTTATATGTTGATGTTGCGGTAGAAGAGTTTTCAGTGTGCTAATTAGTACTCCTGTTTTAAGTACACGTTTCAACATCTTGAATATCTGCAGGCAAAATTGGCCACCCGTGATGATGAAACTTGGAAAGATAGGGAAGCAGCTGTCTTGGCTCTTGGTGCCATAGCTGAAGGTTGCATTACTGGTCTTTATCCTCATTTGACTGAGGTAACCCTTTGTAACTTGATTTCTTTCTTCTTCTTTTGGAAGAGATGTAAACTTCCAGCTGTTGTAAAGTTCATTTGGTATCAGGAGTGCACTTCTACAATACACCCCAATACAAACTAGAGAAAAAGAGAATTAGCCTCAGAAAAACCCAAAAGACAAGGAAGTTTGCTAATAGCTGCCTTCCAGTTTGACAGTAAGAGACACAAGCACACATCCTAAAACATATGAAAACACCTAGAGATGACTAAAATAACAGCCTAGCCCACTCTCTTGAACTTACACGAGTTGCCCATTTCTATCTCCATTTGTAGAACCCTAGTGAGTAATCTGCAGTTACATAACCACCATGTAACCTAATTTTTGTCAAAGTTTTGAACCAGATGCTGTGACTGGTATCTTGTTTATATGATTCTCGTGTTCATGTTTTGAAATTGCTTTTGACACTTCATCATGACATTCCCTGTCCCTTATCTTCTCTTGGCCTCTTTCTTCGAAATATTAGCTTCTAATCCTTAGCCTTGGATATTGATGTATACCTGTTTATGCGTTTGCTCCCCTACTGATAACAAAGTTTCCATAAATATGTGCCTATGGGATCAGTCTTATTTCTTTATCTATTATATTTATTCTATTGGATTGCTTTTTCTGCCTACCTTTTTTAATATTTTGCTGATTTATTCGAGTTCAATTTGATTGTTTACCTTTCAGATTGTTGCATTTCTGATCCCTCTTTTGGACGATAAGTTCCCACTTATAAGAAGTATTTCTTGCTGGACACTGTCCCGTTTCAGCAAGTTCATCGTTCAGGTACACTTAAATTCTTATGTCTTTTCTATTTCTAGGAGAGCAAATGTTTTCCTTTACAGTGCGTTCTTGTATACTCTGGGTTTCATGCACTGAAACTTTTGCATTTAATACGAATCAAATTCATTGCATATATCACTTTTATCTGTACGTAGACGAGGCACAATTTTAAGTCTTGTAGTTATATGTTTTTATCTCTATCCCGCTACATTGGAACCCCCAGTCTCTCTCCCTTACCTTGCATCTGTAAAATATTTTATATTATAGGCTTACTTTCACTTTATTTCAGGGTGTAGGGCATCAACAAGGTTATGAGCAATTTGACAAGGTTCTTCTGGGTCTATTAAGAAGAATATTGGATAATAACAAGCGGGTACAAGAGGCTGCTTGCTCTGCTTTTGCAACACTTGAAGAGGTTTGTATTAATGCAGTCAACTTCTTTCAATAAATGTGTCGTGATTAGTACATTTCTGGCTAAGTAATAAATATTGACGAGCTGCAGGAGGCAGCAGAAGAGTTGACACCACGCTTGGAAATCATTTTGCAGCACCTTATGTGTGCTTTCGGGAAATATCAGGTTTCCCCTTGGCCTTTACCTGAAAGTTCCTCCTAAAGAGGAAGAGATGAAACACTTATTATTCCTATTATTTATTTGAGTATTTCTGTATTGTCATTCAGAGACGGAACCTCAGGATTGTATATGATGCTATTGGAACTCTAGCAGATGCTGTTGGTGGGGAGTTGAATCAGGTATTTTCCTTTCCACACATCTGTATTTTCTTCACTCGAATTTATGAGGTGCAGCAGTTATGATGCAACAATATGTGCTAATTGTTGGTGGTGTTGCTTTGCAGCCCAGTTATCTTGGAATTCTGATGCCACCATTAATCGCAAAGTGGCAACAACTTTCAAATACAGATAAAGATCTCTTTCCATTGCTTGAATGCTTTACTTCTATATCGCAGGTACATTTAAGATTTACTTTTATCTTCCTCATCTTTTTAATAAATTTCTTTTTGCACTTATTGTAACACAAGTATTTTTCAGGAATCTGGTACACATGCTTTCTGTATAAAAGTACAATTGGTTTGGTTATTTTCAGGCATTGGGCACTGGATTTTCTCAATTTGCTGAGCCTGTATTTCAGAGGTGCATAAGCATCATCCAGTCCCAACAACATGCAAAGGTTCAGTTCTGATCTTTTGATGATTCATGAAATAGGTGACAATATTGGACCATATTACGACAAAAGATCTGGCCCTTCTCTTATGTAGCTAAATTTTCTACTTCTATTTTGATTTATTTTTGTGGCCTGTACCCGCTTCTACCTAACTTCCGGGCCTTCTTGGTAGTGTAAGGAAAAATTCATTTGATATTTATGTGGTCCTCGGTCTGTGGGGGATGTCTAAGCTGGCACCTCAGTCGCTCAATGGGAGTAGATTGCTTAGTGGAATGCCTTTTGAATATCGTGATAATTTTTATTATAAAAGGCTTCCTTATATAATCCATTCCTGTAAAAGTTTTGGAAGCTTTTATGCCCTCTTGGCTCAGTAGAAATATGTACTGGTTATTCAACCCACTAGTTCTTATAGAATATCCCTCTTGATTTCTTTTGCAGGTTGATCCTGTTTCTGCCGGGGCCCCATATGATAAAGAATTTATTGTATGCTCCCTTGATCTTCTCTCTGGACTTGCAGAAGGTCTTGGCAGTGGGATTGAGAGTTTGGTATTCTCCTTTCTCAAAATTTCTGTGTGAAATTTAAGACACTAGATAATATGTATTTATGTATGACTAGACTCTGTCTTCTCGAATGATATCTTTTTCCCTGGAGAATCGGAGTCCACTCATATTTCATTGTTCATATTACTTCCCTTTTAGCGTCTTCCATGGTCACATTTCTGTATAACTTGCACTTCGAAGCACATTTCTGTATACTGACACTGAGGGAGCTGCTTTTACAATGTTTCATGGATGAGTTGATATGATTTTTATGTTTTCTTGTTCGAATTGCTCCAGGTTTCACAAAGCAATTTGAAGGACCTGCTTTTGATATGCTGCATGGATGATGCTTCAGATGTTCGACAGAGTGCCTTTGCCCTACTGGGTGACCTTGCTAGAGTAAGTTGAGAATATGTCTATCAAATGATATGCAAGGCCTTTTAGATAGTTCCTGCCTCACCCTTTTTATGCCTGCAAAGTTTGTTAACTGACCCTTTAAATATAGCAGAAGGCCACCACACTAGTATAATAGAAGCTAGCTACAATAGCTGTTACTTCATATGTGAATTTAGATTTTAAGGCCTAACCTGTGTCTTTCTGTGATTTTGATTAGGTTTGCCCAGTTCATTTGCAACCCCTTTTACCAAAATTTCTTGATGTGGCAGCCAACCAACTGGTATGGAAAACTTATCTACTAATTCTCACTACTGATTTGGTAACCATGCTTTGGGTAATCATGATTTATATGATATCTTGTTGCACAGGATACTCTTAAGCTGAAGAAAAATATTTCTGTTGCAAACAATGCATGTTGGGCTATCGGTGAGTTGGCCGTTAAGGTAGGGTTCTTTTTTCCCAAATTATTAGGCTGTACCGCCAGAATTATTTTCATATTTGTGACTTGAAAGATTGTAGTTGGTTAAATTATTTTTAGATTATCATGATTAAAGTTATTGTTTGGCTTGTCTAAAGGAAAAGATGGAATAATTAATTTTTTTGGTCGGTTGGTATTTATCATGTGTTCTAGTTTTTTGGTGGCTTCCCTTATTTAGTTTTTCTAAGTCCATCATATTCTTATCCTTGGTTGCACACTCAGACTTGTTCAGCTTTGCGTATGCATCCTTTTGGGGGAGGCACAGATTGGTCTACATTACAGGTGGCATGTATATTTTTTTGTAAAAGAAAATTTATGTAAAAAAAAAACTACAAAAAACTGGATAAGTAGTCCACCATAAACAAGGAGGAAAACAGCAACAAAACACGAGAAACAACAGTAAATAAGATATTGCAGCCTTCCAATCTAATAACAAATTCCCCAGAATTGGTGGGGTATGTATTGATACATGTTCGTACTTTAGTTTGATAGGTGTACTGCTGGAAGTTGGTGAGTTTTGTAACTTCTCCGTTTCTGTTTGAAACTGTAAGCTGATATTGTACTTGAATTCCTTCATGATTCTACCGTGATAACTTTTATTTCCAGGTTCGTCAAGAAATTTCCCCAGTTGTTTTGAAGGTTATGTCTTGCTTAGTCCAAATTCTTAAAAATGCAGAGGTGATTTTTCTTTCCAAGTATAATTGTATGAGGAACCACGGAGAATGTACATCTTATAATTGCATATCCTGATGATGAGCAGGAGCTCAACAAGTCACTAATTGAAAACAGTGCAATTACTCTTGGGAGGCTTGCATGGGTCTGTCCAGAGATTGTGGCACCTCATATGGAGCATTTCATGCAACCATGGTGCATTGCTCTGTCAAGGTAAGCTTTGTGCGTCAACATATGATCTATTTATTAACGGTATCTTATCCAAGTAGTAGAAGCAGTAATTGTATTACTAGTAGTGACTTCTAGTGTACAATTACACAGTGACTTCTAGTGTACACTTACACAATTGGAAAATGGAAAATGTGTTTCCTCATAAGTCTTTCCGAACATTACTGTGAATAAATGCTTTTGACAGTGTACAATCTACTTCGCTACAAGAGAATGGAGCTGCATTTATTACATTCTCATGGTCATTTCAATAGTCTCTTTCTGATGTGCAAAATTATGTCGTAGGATTCGTGATGATGTAGAGAAGGAGGACGCCTTCCGTGGTCTATGTGCTCTGGTATGTATCTGCTTTGTTTTCCCACGTTCTGATCTGTGCACGTGAATTGGTACTTACACTTTTTTCTTGGATTTTCTCAACTTTTTTCAGGTTAGAGCCGATCCACCTAGAGCACTAAGTTCGCTCATTTTTCTCTGCAATGCTATTGCAAGTTGGCACGTAAGATTCTTGCTATGCTCAACTCATATGTAATGAGGAATGTTTATATCTTTGGGATGAGCTAAAAGTTTTGAGTTGTTAATAGGAAATAAGGAGTGAAGACCTTCATAATGAAGTTTGCCTGGTGTTGCAAGGCTATAAGCAGGTTACCACTTCGTTTCTTAAACGAATTTCTGAGGAGTTCTTTTCCTAGTTTTGTATGTAATAATTATGCATATACAAAAAAAAAAGAAAAAAAAAAGGTGAAACTACGACAGATTAATGACTTATTAGGGTCAGGATGAAACTTTTCTTTTCCAGATAATTGATGCAAAGTAGGAAACCTGACTGATATACTTGTTTCAAATAACTATTCTTCTGGCAGATGCTTGTGAATGGAGCATGGGACCAGTGCATGTCTGCTTTGGAGCCACCAGTGAAGGACAAGCTATCAAAATACCAAGTATAATGTTGTAAACGTATACGACTGATTGTACCTTCCGGAGCTCTCTCCTCTACGTGCTCATTGGAGTTCCGTAGGTCGATCATCACTCTTGTGCATCATCTATTGAATTGTGGTCATACTTATTTACAAGAAAGCCCAATTTTTGGTCCGATAGTTTTCAGTGGAAGATTTGTTGTTGACTCAGAGAAATCTTGAAATGAGCTTGGAATTGGTACGGTAGAGTGTATGACTTGACAAACAAAGCAGCTTAGGCTTGGAACAAGAGTAGTGTACAGGGTGTAACTTTCCAAGCTTTGCGGGTCTGTTTTGTTCTTGTTGTCTTATGTTTAGAGAAAGGCAAGAAGTATCTTGTTCAAGTCTTGGATTAAGTGGTTTTTTCACGATAGGTATAGGGTTTGCATTATTAAACTATTGGAAGGATTAGAGTTGTCTGTGATTTGCACAGGTATTGTACAAGGGGGCATTCATATTTAGTAATAAGAATTTTTCGCATTCAAGTTCGGGATTGATCCGTATAAACAGTAGTAAACCTTTATTTGATAAAGGAGCTGTGGTATTCGGGTTTTGAGAATGCAACACTTTTTCTCCAACGTTCTGACTTGATTTCTGTTGGGGGACTAACAAGCAATATTTACTTGTCACTCTGATGCCCTGATTTATGGCTTTCATCTCTCATTCAAAATTTCCTTGAGCTCAAGCCTGTTGAAAGTTCGCATTGCAAGTTATATCTAATGTATACTTTGCACGGTGCTTGACTTGAGGGATGCGAGCACAGCGCATACGGTGGACACATTTTTTCAAAATTCAACAATAGTAAAAGATGTCACATACATCGTTAAATAAAATAAGTTAAGACTCTGATTTCTCGAAGAAATAAGGAACTGTGAATCTGTATTGACGCTGTAAAGCCACACCATTCATACTTTGAATATAAGCTGTTTGTTTTCTGGAAAACCAGTACACTAAATAACAATGGTTCTGCTCTTCATAGGTTACAGGTGTTTCTACTTTGCAAACTAACCGGGTAACTAAACAAGCAATGTTAGTTTTACTAGGGCCTTCGCCTGAGAATCAAAGCCAACAAATAGCTGAGGGCGGAGTCGGTTGATGAAAGTGCGACAATGAGTAGCGCCACAAGAACTAGAGTGAGTATAGCTGTCTTCAGCTGCATGAATCAAGAAAAAGGGCGTCAGATTTGATCTAACTCAACCTGTAATTATCTACTCATTGACTACGAAATTTGCAACCTCACAACATAGCATTCAAAAGAGTACATCACATACCGTGCTTTGAAAACCTGGCCATTCTATGTACTTCAGCTGACTAGGCTGCTCAAGCAGAAAAACGAACAACGATCTCAAACCGCTAAAAGAAGGAAATAAACATCAGTCAACTGATTAACGTAAGTGCAACTTCTGTAAAGCCATAGATAAGTGTCAGTTCTTGTCAAGACTACCAAGTGGTGCTCCCATTTATCATAGGCCTAGTGACAATTCTATAAATTTTTAGAGGGAATTACCACATTGCTTCTTTGACAAGACTCACAAGGTAGGGCTCCTGAGGTAGATCGCTGTCAGAGTTCAGTCGATGATGATCCCTGCCTATAGATGCAGCACATATGGTGCCAACACGATGTGCAGGCAAATATTCAATCGCTCCTTTAACAATCTACAACAATCAATCCGAAGTCCTCAATATGAGAGCATCTAAAAGGTGATTTGTCACAAAGTTTGAATTCAAAAAAGAAGATAAATTACCCGTCTAGATGTCAGAGAAAGCGAATTGTAACCACTGGTTTTGGCCCCATTATATTGCCCAATTCTAAACGCTAGTCTATCATGACTGGAACGAGGCACCAAACCTGTAATGGGGTAAGCAAAAAGTGAAGCAGCATCAGTACATTGCAACATCTACATCAAGTAAAAACTCTAACAAAGTAAATCTCCAAAAGTGCACAAAGCGAGTCGAGGGTAACAAACCTGAACAGCTTGCCATTAACTGCGAAACAGCCGCCATCCTATGTCCACATCGCTAAACATTATCAGACATTACACACAGAAAAATCTATATATCAATGACTGCAGTTTCCGAAGACTAATAGGCACAACACACATTACTTGCAGTATATATACAGAACTTCTAGAGCGATTTCCACAACCCCTTCTACTCTCTGTAAAGTTTGCAGCTCTTCAAACAATCAAACAATTTTGAACCTAAATAAGCAACCATAAGTTGGGTTCTGCAACATAAACTCACAAAAACAGAAAGCACAAAAGCTAGCAACAACAATTTCTTCAGTTTCTTATTATTCCGGTCAAAAACTCACCAAAATTTTCAATTGGGTCTCTGTTTTTCAGTGTTTTAATCAACAAATTCGTACCAACCCTCCAACCCAATAGGGTAGATTGAACTATGAAGCTACTGTAACTCATGAAATGTAGAAGCTTTAGGTCATTTTTCGATTAAAGATTGAGTTTTGTGAGATACCCATCAATATGACGTCGTCTAAAGGACGGAAGTGAGGAAGAAGAAGAGGTGCTCACCTGCTCGACCTGGTCGCTCTGATTTTTGCGCGCGCTCGGACACAGTGATTTCAGTGATAGGGGAGCCAAATGAAATGACTACACCGCTTCAAAGCGCTGCGTTTTAGCTACTGAGGACAATAGTTAATTTGAAGTTAGGGTTCTTTGGTCCCAAATGTTAATCTTAAGCTCTTAACTATTGATTAGGAGGATTATTGTTTGAATATGTGCTTTAACTTGTACGAGAATGGATGAGTATGGTTACATGATCAATTAGTTTAAAAGGTGGCAGCTTCCGTTTAGTTGAAAGAGATTCTGAGTTCAAATCTCATGAACGATAGTTGTTGATTGAAAAAAGTGTTGTGACATTATGTAATTTTGACTTCCGTTTTTCAAAGTGGCCGGCCTACCTTGTTCCTCCTTGTAATCATCACTACAAGAAAATGGTCCTTTGGCTAGTCTTCATAGCACTTAACAAACAAAGAATTAGGTAATAACTATAATCAAGTTGGCATGTCTTTATCATTTAATCTTTCACTACCCTCTCCACTCCAGCCGCCACATTGAAATCACAGAATTGTCTGGTACTCAAAGCAGTTACAGTATCAGTTAGGATTGTACTTAATCAGCGATTGTAATCGATTCCTGGTTGCATGATTTGGCTCTTAAATTGATGAACAAATTTTGAAACATGAGAACATGGGTTAGCATGTGTATCTATCTGGTCTGGCTGGCATTTTGTGATAATTAAGCTTAACTAATAGGAAGACTAATCATAGTTATAGTTTCTAATTGAGTAAGACCCAAAAATTCCAGCACAGAACTGTTGTATACATTATGGTTTGTGTTTTTAAATTCAATGAGAAGCACAGATGAAATGTGGTGGTTGGAGGAACTTATTCTTCTGGTGCTGGTGCTTTGCTGCTTCCATTTCTATTCTGTCCCATTTCTCCTTCCTCTTGATTTGTGCTTGTCGAGCCTTCGATTCTCTGATATCGATCTCTTCGAGGCACTTGGAGTAAAAAACCGGATCCATTTCTTCTAGCATTGCCTTCACATTTTCTGTCAGTTGCCTCACGCTCTTGCTCCAATGCCACTTTAAGTTTCTCTCCATGCCTTCCACCACAAGTGGAAACACTTCTTCAAAGACCACTGATATCATCTTTACAAACTGCTCGTTGTTCCACACATAGAGGGCGCGCTCCGCTACCTAAGTCCACGTAATGTAGAACTTATCAGAACCAATGTTGTAACAATGTGACACTGAAGATTAAGGAAATACATTTGGAGTTTTGAAGATTGCAGAAGATTATAGTACCAGTTACCAACTAGTGCAAGACCCTGAACAGAAAAACTTTAGCTATGTAAAACTAAAATAGTTCAATATTGTTAGGATTCAGGAGACTCTGACAGGGCAATTTCCATCCTTCAAGTTTAAAGAATTATATTTGCTTGCTTAGAAAGCATAGGAAAAGCAGGCAGATTTCGAATCTTGAAATCTGATTGGGAATTGGAAATGCAACAGATACGAGTACAACGTCTGAGAAATCCAAGCAAGAACAAAAACCATATATTCATACCTGTGAGTTCCAACTGTTCAAGCATCTTGTAATCTGCATACACAAAGGCACGGCTAATTTTCTGTACTGATCAGTGTCAATATTCTCCACCAGTTCCTCCAGCTCCCCAATCAGCAAAACCTCCTTCTGGCAATTCGTCACCGGCCAATACCTCAGAATCCCTCTAACAACAATCCCACCAAGCACAGGCTCCTTCTGCACAAACTGAGACACACAATACGCCAGCTGCCTGTGGTAAGCTTGCATCCCTTTGGTCTTGTGAAACGGAATAAGAACCCTCATCAAGAACAGCTTGTGCTCTTCCTTAAGTGGAACTGTAAAGCCATTGATTATGCAACCCCATATCTCAAGCAACTCTCTGATCCCACAATGCCTTTCTGTCTCGAAAACATAGTGCAAGAACACATCATTCATCGATTTCCTCATAAATGAACGGTAGAATGTGAATCTTGAGTATATTCTGTGGTACACATTCTTCAAGCTATCACGCTCCCTAGGGTCTTCTGATTGGAATAGAGCAAGAAGATTGAGAACAAACTGGTTGTCAATGTAACCTCGGAGTAACTTAGGATCCGTGTTGATTACTAGCCGGATGAGGATTTCATAAACTAATTGTAGGTGTGACCAAACTGGTGAAAAACTGGACATGGGGTCTTCATCATCCAGGAAGTCCACGGTTATTGTGGGCGTTGAAGGAGGAGGCAGAGGTCTAAAGAGGTTAACCGATATCATTGAAACGAGAGATGACATTACTTGATCATGTAGAGGCTTTTTCGAGGTTTTGACAATTGAGAGGAGCTGCAAAAGCTTGTGCCTTTTGAGTTCTTGTTGTGTAGAACACTCAGATGGATCAGTGAATGTGAAGATGAAGTTGCAACAAGAAATGGAAGAAAGAAGTTCTTCATTTTCCAAATTAGAAGAAGATTGGCAGCCAGCATTTGCGCTGCCAATCTTCTCTCCGTTGTTGGTAACAACGCTTTTGGAATCAATATCAAAGAGGTGCTGAAGAGTTGTCGATTTTTGCCTCGGTGGAGCTTTAGGTGAAGCTCTTGGAGAAGCTCTTGGTGTGTTATTTTGAACACCCATTTTTACTCTCAACCTTTTTTCTCTCAATCAGCTTGTGTGCAACATCCTCATATTACTATGAAAAGTGCTTATTTGGACAGTAATTTCACTAGCCGCTGAAACAGAGAATACTTTGCTATTTCCTATAAGGTCTTAATTCTAGCAAGAGGCCAAAAAGACAGCGATGTTGTATAGAAGAAAAAGTGTTGTAAAATCCGTTCAATAACAAAGACGGCAATTTTGACACAAACCTAATTGGCTGGTGAGGTGAAGTTGAGCTAGAGATACTGTTTATTCTTTCTTTCTTTGTTCTTGTTGCTCATCTGGGTTTGTGACACGTGGATTGTGCCTGGTTCTTTGTAGGTTGCTGGACATAACAGCTTGTGGCAACCCATCAGCCTGCCTGCACTGCATGTGGCTCACCAACCCTATCGGCCTCGACATTTTGGAAGGACTTTGCGGGTTTTTTAAGTTTTATATCTTCTAAAATGCTACTTTACAAAACATTCCGCTTTCAGATTACTGGTTTTGAAGGAAAACCAATCAAAAGCACTTTCTAGTGTTTTCACCAAGTGCTTCTTTCTTCGATAAAAGTTGTATTGTGCTTCTAATAAACCACTTCCAGCACAATTGTCTATGAGCAGAAATTCATGTTCAAGATTTTCTTGTGCATACAGGAAAGAGACTAATTTCTAGTATTAAGAAATAGAAAGAAATAGCATCCACAATTGAGAGACAAGCAATGTAAAACACCAAATGACTACTAGCATTTCATGAAAGCAAAGGATCGTTATACTGATGATATTCAGTAGGCATATCGGGAAGGTCAGAATTCATGGTAAAATGAAACCATCTCTTCCTTTTTGTGTACTCAACAAGAGGTTGCAGAAAGAACCCAACGATCACAGCGGAGATGCTAATAACCATAACTTTCGGAGTAGCAAGAGCTAAAACTACAAAGATTAACAGCGTCGGAGGAATGCAGATCAAAACTGCTCCGATTATGCCAACAGGTATCTTAAAAGGCCGCGATGCAGCTGGGTGCTTCCACCTTAGTTTCACAAATGCAATGAATTCCATGATCATTCCGAAGCAATACAAGTAGTTCTCTGCGGCTACGATCTCTTGGAAGCTCAGCCAAGATAGCAAAATTACCCCCGATGCAGAAAATAGAATCCCAGTGAGAGGAGTGCCATAACAAGATCTTTTGGCAAAGATTGAAGGTAGCATCCCTCGTTCTGCCATACCGAGAAGTTGAAAGGAGTCACTGCTCATTTCAGCCACAAACATACCCATATTAGACAAAGCAGCAGCTGCTAGAACCCAGGTTCTTAACCATACCCCTCCTAGCATTTTAGCAATATCTGCGAAATACCCATCAGACCACAGTTCACGATCAACTGGAACAGCTCCAGTACCAGTCACAAGAGGGCAAATGTACCCAACCACCACCAAGATAAGAGCATAAAAGAGAGCTTTCGGAATAGTTGAACCAGGGTTTTCCACTTCCCCTGAAAGAGTACTGATTGAGTCCCAGTAATTAAGATTCCAGAACAAAGTGTTCAAGTACAATGTCCAATTCACATTACCCAAATCTACCAGAAACCAATTTGCAGGATTTAGTTTTGGAATTGCTATAAGTCCCATGAATATGAAAGGAAGAAGTGAAAACACCCCCAGTAATATAGCAGCCCAACCCACTATAGTCAAACCCCTGTAGTTCAAGTAAGTGAGAAGTGCAGTCAAAACCAACACAGAAACTGTCCTCGGGAGACCACTTTCTAAAGCCGGAATTGCTGATTTGAGATAGTCCAGAAATAGAACAGGGTACAAAGCATTATCAATTACTCCACTGAGCCATTTCACCCAACCCTGCTGAAAGCCCCAAAACGGACCTAAAGCTGATGAAACCCAAACAACATATCCTCCATTCTCAGGGAACATAGTACCCATTTCTGCAGTTATCAACGCCTCCGGAACACTCCATATAATTGCAAACACCAGAAAACCAAGAATGGCTAAAAGCGGACCAGCTGCCTTGACACTGTCTTCGACACCAAATGGCCCTCCAGAGACCTCATAGAAGATGAGGAATACTAGCGGTACAAGCGAAACCTTATTATACTTATGTATGTCATGAGACGATTCTTCCCCCAAACCGACATATTGAGCGAAATTGTTCTCCGACATTATAGCTTGCTTACCAACTGAGTTCCTATGTTTCTACATGCAACAATGAAGTAACTGTTAACAAAAGCACGGTTTGCTAGACTTGGAGAAACTGAAGTGGAAATGGAACATAAAATTGCATCAAGGCTACCCGTACCAAGTCAACCTAGTTCACTAAATCTAGTGACTAAAATCAAAACCTCACTTTGTTTCTAGGTGCATGCTAATCTAAAGCTAATAAGCTGCAAAGCTTGCACTTTGAGTTCAAAGCCGGATACTTTCACAGTCAAAACTTGACAGCGGGTGCAGAAACTAAAATCTTAAACGACACAAGAAGTATTCTTTCACGGCACTTCTCTCAACAACTACAAAAGCATGATTCTTTACCATTTCAGAGTCCTAGTTGGTTAAGTCTTTGTCATTACTACCCATCCAAAATTCGTTACGCAGATCAGAAACGAACCACCGAATTTAATCAAGCAACTAAAGACGAATTCATGCACAAATACAAACATCCACTAAAACCAGCACCTAAAATCGACCAGATGAACCAAATGAGGAATGTGGGTTTCTTCAGAAAAGCTATATAAACCAAATCTCAGTGCCCAATTTCAAACCAACACAAATTCAAGGAATCAAAATCAAAAGAAACCCAAAAAATCCACCTCCTTTGGGGCTTACGATCCTTGATCAATTTCCAGAACAACTCAGAAAATCAACCAAAGAGGCCAAAAGGGTGTTTAGCACATAAGAAAAGTAAAGCAAATATGTGAGAAAAATTACAGAAAAGTGAAGAAAACGAAGAAGAAACAAACCATGAAAAGAGAGAGAGACAACAGACGGGCCGAATGCGAATGAATCAGCGGTGGTGTCGATGATGCGTCATAACGTTAGGGAAGTGAAGAACCACCACGCGTGGGCCACAGTGTCTACCCACGGGGCTGCTTCAGCTGCAGATAGAGAGTTATGCATCGCCGACACCACTTGGAGAAACTCCCAAGTAATATTAAAGTCTTGTCTTTTTGAGAGTTTTTGGAACAAAATGTGTTCCATATGACGAAAAGCAGTTTTGATTCTCTTTTTGATTGAGATCTGAGATGGACAATATTATACAATGGAGGAAAATATTCTTGTTCTCTAAAAATAAAGTAAAATATGCTTGTGGCATTCCGATACATTATAATTACATATCGATAATTTGAATCAAATTTTAATATGATATTTGTATTTTTTTTCTTGCATTTTAGTATCTTGTATTTTCAAATCATTGTAATTGTGTTGCACCATTTGTAGAATCGTCAATTTTTCGCTTGGTTAATAATTATGTGGACTTTGTTAATTTGATTAGCTGGTGTTTGGGGAAATGAGTTGTGTATTTGAGGCAAAAACGATGGTGCAGAAACTACCAAATGCCTCATTCTCCAATGGTTTAGAGCTACTCGATGTACTTGCACCACCCGTTATAGACAACAGACGACATGGAAGAGTGAATATATGGGCCCAATACAGTCCACGCTATCACTGAACAACCAAAATTTGACTATTCTACAAACAAAGGAATACAATTGCAAGGATTTGAAAGTACATGGTACTGAAATGCAAGGAAAAAAAGTACATGTATTATAATGAAACTTGATCCAACTATATTGTACATAATTATAAATAATTTACCCTATCACTCCATTTTGACCGTTAAAAATTGGAGAGCCTATTCACCCTTCTCATTCTTTCATTTTTTTAGAATTATGTCACATTATTGTTTATTCAAATTATGTATAATTTAAGTGTTTTTAATACCATTCTAAATCAATGTTGTGTCATAATAAATATCATGTCGTCTTGGGTGAGTTCTCAGGGGCTGCTTATTAAGCCCCAAAAAGAGATGGGCGAATAGAGGAGAACCTAGATGAAAATGAAGCTGAGTTTTGAGGGATTGCTTAGACCTTTGATAACCCCACCCCGACAATGAAGGCATTATCAATCGAAAGTATTCATAGTAGGGGTGGGCAACCAAATTGAAAAACCGCAAACCAAACCGAATCAAACCGTTCGGTGCGATGTGGTTTGGTTTAAATATTTTTATTAAGACATGTGGCTTGCAAAACCGAACCGCACCACTTATAATAGTGCGACTTGTGGTTCCCAAATATTCAAAACCGCAGTTCACTGCACCGCACCGCAAAATTAATAAATATTTTAATTTATATAACATAATCAACAAATGTTATCTTTTCATTTGTTATTATTGTGCTACCATGCATCCTTCACAAGTAATCAAACCCTCAACTCTAATTAATACATGTTATCTTTAAAATAATAATATTTTATGATGAATTTTGATCTTTAAATGAATTTTGGTATACTTATATCACGTATAGATTCATAAAATTTAGAAAATACATATGAAATCAAACCAAACTGCACCAAACTGCTAATCGTGGTTAACCGCACCATTTGAAGTTGCTAATATGTGGTTTGACTTTGGTTTGAGATTATGCTAAACCGCATAGGATGGTGTGGTTTGCGATTTCACCCTAAAACCACACCAAACCGCACCACGCCCACCCCTAATTCATAGTATTGCAGTTTACACGTGTTTTATTTTTGGCAATTTGACCAAAAAATAAATAAAAAAATTTTGGCAACCCACAAATATTTAAAAATACTTTCAGTAGAAAGCTTACTAAAAGTTGAGGCATCTTTCAGTGGGCTACCCACTGAAAAGGGCAAGCCAGCCACTACCGATGTACCAATTTCGATGGGATGCTACCAAGCTCTTTATATTCTTGTGTATCTCTCTTTTGAACAATGGTCCCAAACGACTATGTATCTTCAATTCGTAAAATTTTAATTGCAACTCCAAAAAAACATTGATTTCATCACAAATTTATCTTCAAAAGAAATTTGTTTTACCATTAGAAAATGCCTAAAACTTATAAGGAAAATTCATGTTATGAAAAAGAGTAAAGAGTACCGAGAGATTTCAAATCGGTAATGATTACGATTGGAAGAATATGGCTGAAGATATACATGATATTAGATATTTATAATTTACCCAATGCCATGTTGATATTTCCTGCAATGATAATATTGAAAAACATCAATGCACATTTTGGCATAATACGGGGAGATCATGTGGATAAGAAAAATGACCCACGAAGTAGACGTTGTGACGTGGGCCTTTAAGATTGGACTGCCACCCTGATTTTCTTGCTTGGGCCTTATGTTGATTGGGCCATCGAACAATAGCGCAAAAGGCTTTTGGATCATGGCACAAACCAATTGACTCATTCTTACTTGCTCGGAAGCCGAAGAGAATTGTTGGATGCACCTGTCACACTGTCAAACAACAATGCAATTCGACGACGATGCACAGAGGCAATCCATCAATACGATGACGGTTAATAAACTATCGATATAAATGGGAATTCTAACTATATAAAATTTCCATTCAGATACAGCATTCTTATGAAAACAACAATGTCATGGCAACTCCCCACTGGAATCTGCTGAGTGGTTGACCTAATATAAATATTTTTTTCCAAGTGATTTTCCCTAACATGAAGGAAGAATTGTGAATACAGTAAAATCTCTATAAATTTATATCGTTCGAACCAGAATAATTGTATACATGTATAGATGTTCCTTATTATTTTTTTTTTCCTTATGGAGAGTATTGAAAATTATTTATAATTTTGTAGAAATTATTCTAATATAGAGTATCCTATTTATTTGTAGAGATTTTATTATGGGCAAATTACAATTTCGTACCCTGTGGTTTCGGTCGAATTTCAAAATGATACCTATGGTTTTTTTTTTTGCATTTTCGTACCCTATGCTTTCAAAAAGTTGCAAATGTGTTCCACCGTCAAATAAATCGTTAATGCGTTAACTGTTCTGACGTGGCTTTGTGGGGTCCACCTTCATCGAATTATTTTTGCAATTCTGGGCTTTTTAGTCGTCCTCTTCGTTTTATTTGAGCCACCAGAGAGAGCGAGAGAGAGAGGAGGAAGGAGAAATCAAAAAAAAAATTGATGTCATGTAAGAAACCCAAGTGCTCGACGAAGAAGGAAGCCGCCGCCGCCGGCGCAGCCGGAGAGAAGAAGAAGAAGCGATCGAAGGAAGCGTCGGGCGGGGCGAGAGAAGAAGAAGAAGCGATCGATCGAAGGAAGCGTCGGCGGGGAGGGAGAGAAGAAGAAGAAGCGATCGGAAGAAGGGTGGAGACCTCAAGATCTACTTCTTCAAGGTGTGAAGAGGTCTCCGGACATCGGGATCTCCTCCAAGCTCCAAGATCTACCTCCAAGCTCGCAGGTACAACAAGAAGCCCACCATCACTTGAGAGATCCGGCCGCCGTCGGGCTCGTGTGCCCGGCGAGCTCTCCAAGCACGCCGTCTGAGAGACCAAGGCCGTCACCAAGTTCCGCTCTTAGGGTTTGCGGTTGGTTGAATTTGGGGCTTTTGGGAATTTCGGCTATGGTTTAGGTGTTTTCAGTTGTAAAGTCTGATTTTGGGGTCTAAATGTTTAATTAGTTGTGTTTAGGGTTCTATTATGGTGTTTCGTTGCTTTGTTTGGTATGAATCAAATTGGAACATCTGTATGATGATTTCTGGATATATTGAAGGTATTATGGTTTCAGATGTATAATCTTAAAATTTTGATTTTGTTGTTCATGTGTTCTGCTTAATTGGTTGCTCTGATTTCATACAGCCTCCTTGAATTGTGTATGAAAATTTGAGCTCTAGCCCTCTCGTTTCTTCTATATTGAAGGTATTATGGTTTCGATCGCTTCTTCTTCTTCTCTCCGGCTGCGCCGGCGCGGGCGGCTTCCTTCTTCGTCGAGCACTTGGGTTTCTTACATGACATCAATTTTTTTTTTGATTTCTCGGTTCCTCCTCTTCTCTCTCGCTCTCTCTGGTGGCTCAAATAAAACGAAGAGGACGATTAAAAAGCCCAGAATTGCAAAAATAATTCGATGAAGGTGGACCCCACAAAGCCACGTCAGCAACAGTTAACGGCATTAACGATTTATTTGACGGTGGAACACATTTGCAACTTTTTGAAAGCATAGGGTACGAAAATGCAAAAAAAAAAAAGGATAGGTATATTTTGAAATTGACGGAAGGACGGGGTCGAAATTGTAATTTGCCCTTTTATTATTGTCATAGCACCCCAAAATGAACAAAATACAAAAAAAGAAGAAGCTCAATTAGACACGTGGTGCTTCCACATGGGTCCAGCAGTATCATAGGCCCCATGATTGTCCGAATCACGCTCTCAGATTGTGCGCGTCGAATCCACTCGCCCCATTTGCAGTCCTAGTAAAATCACCTCCCTTTCTCCCGCGACCCAAAATGTCTGCAAAATCCAAAACACCATCACGACTCCGAACCCAACCCAAACATCCAAATCCTAATCGGAATCGGAATCGGAATCGGAATCGGAATCGGAAATGGAGACCGCCGCAATAAAACAACCTAAGCCTAATACCTTGATTTCCAATTCCAATTCCAATTTAATTTCCAGTACCAACTCCCACTCGCCGACTTTCCTCCTCCCCAACGGCGTCGACGCCGAGATCGAGATCTCCGACATCGAGATGATCACCATCCAGGCCATCGGATACACCAGCCTCCGCGACCTCCTCCCGGCGTCGCCGCCGACGATCATGTCGCCGGTGCACAACTCCAGCTGGCACGAGATCCCGATCAAGAACCCGCTCGTCAAGCACGCCGCTCTCGCCTACCTCCAGCCGATGTCCTCGCCGCCGGAGGTCGGCGACAAGGGCTTCTTCCGGGCGATCAGGGACAAATGGATCGACTGCTTCGCGTGGCTCGGCGACATCGTTTTGAAGGCGGTGGCGGAGGTTTGCGGCGGCGGAGCGGAGGTTGGGGACGAGGACGATGAGGATGACGACGAGGACGATGAGTATGTGAAGGTTGACTGAAAGAGACTGTGAGCAATGTAGGGGTAATTTTGGAATTTTGGAAGTTTGAGTTTGAGTTTGACTGGTTGGCGGTACGAGGACTGGCGTGAGACTTTTTGTGTAAAGAATTTTAGGTTTTTTGGTCGTGTAATTTTTTATTTGGAATTTTGGAGGGGAACTTGTAAATAGTATATACACTGTTTGGATTAATCACCGAACACATTGATTCTTGGAATAAAAATTCAATTTTTTTTTTTGTTGGGGGGAAAATTACATATCAGACCAATGTCCATTGTTGATAACTTGATATGTTTCTAAATTTTGTTGATTTGATTGGCCTTGCAAAATTTAGTTGTATTGGATTTTGTAAAGTTCCGAGCTTCGCGCAAAAAACAGTTCAATTACAATTTAATTTAAAAAATTATATTAGTTATGACGCATTTCAGTTATACTTATACATGTCTTGTGTTGCATTTATATACAATGATTACTACAAGTTATGTTTGAGGTATTACTAACCATATGCGATCTTTTACTTCATGAGGGGGGCGCGGGCGCGAAGTGGGGTGTGCCCTCCTAGGGCGGGGCAGGCGATGAATAGTGATCGGGCAAGCCTCGTAAAAAAAAGCGCACACCCATGTAGGCGTAGGCGCAGGCGATAACTAATTTTCATTTTTTTTTTCAAAAACATGTATAAGAATTACACCAACATTATATTCAAGTAATCGACACATAAAATTTGGACATCTACATTTCCGACACATAAATTTGGACATCACATGTTAAACTTTATTTGTGCTTAAAATTTAATATTACATTCTCAAAAAACTACATTTGATATAAAAAAAATTGTATATAAAAAAAATTGTGATTTTTTTGTAAAAGAAAATGTTGATTTTATATAAAAAAATTTTAAAAAAAAGTTTTGAAGTGTTCGGCAGCCACTGCCGAACACAAAAATCAGCCCAAAACCCCTGTTCGGCACCCACTACCGAACGCTAAAGGCTCTCACGCTCCCTCACTCGCGCGTGCAATGCACGCGCTCGAATAAAAAAAAAAACTCGGTGCGCGCTGCGTCGCTGGGGCCCACTCCCTCACGCCCGCGGTCGCGGGCGCGAGGCGAGGCGTCGCCGGCCCGCCCGCCTTCTTCCGTGAGCCCGCCGCTCGCCCCTTCTCCAATTCGCGGTGTGGCGTGGCAGGAGCGGACGGGCTCAGGCAGCGGCGCACTTGCGCCCGTCGGTGGAGATGCTCTTATGCACAGCGATCACTATATAATACTTGAAAGAAATATTACTAAAACTAATATGGGTTGTTTATCAATTTCTCATAATAAGATCTAACTTTAATCGGCCCGCTAATCTTCGCTAAACCACCCTATTAACATTTGCTTTCTTCCATCTGATAGCGACAAAATCAAATGTCCAGTTTCTTTGCTGCTAGTATCTTTCCATGAATATTCTGTTTCGTGCAAAAACAATTAAGAATTAATAAAGGTAATTTTTTGGTCCAATACTAATTATGCATGCATGTTCATCCTACTACTCGGACGGTCCCTACTACTCAAGCAACATTGGACATATGTTGTAGTGGCACATTGTCAACATCAAATATGGTTCGAGACTGGTGGTTGTTCACATGTTTCGGATAAAATAACCCTCCTGGGACTATGACAATTTGGGAGCAAAACTCATTAGTGTTGTGCTTACGTGTGCTTGTGCTTCTGACTGGGATTTGAGGTCACTTACTAAGTGTTAATCCGATTGTCTCGTGAGGGAAGCACGTACGTCACAACACAACACCCTTTGTCATAGGTGTTTTGATTGAGGGGAATTTTGTTAGTTTGCAGTTCAGAAAACACACTTTGGAATTTTAATTCTTCAATGGGCAACCATATCCGCTGTAGCACCACTTAATGTATGGATTGATGTTAATCCGGGTTTGACTCCCGGCAGCGGAATGACTTTTTTCTATTTTTCTTTTACAAAAGTACAAACTGCAACAATTCCTTACACAAAATTTCTACAAAATTAGTTGACCTTTTTTCTATTTTTCTTTTACAAAAGTAGAAACTGCAACAATTCCTTGCACAATATTTCTGAAGAACTAGTTGACTTCACCAGTAATCACAACAAGAGCAACTCCCATCTCTGAAGTGGTGAAAGACCTTAGAATCCCCTACAATTATCTCTCTCTTGGTGATCTCTGAAATCTTCTTTGCAGCACTATGACAATCGTCACAGATCCTTGTGTTCTTCCTAACAACAACAGGATTTTTTATTTTTGTGGAGATCAATCCGAAACAAATTGCCAGTCTTACACTGTGATTCTCTACAGAATTGGCTCTACTTCTCTTGAACTCCAACGGTCTGAACTTGGTGACACTATGGACATACTTGTCTTCCCCTATCTTCATCGAAATCAAATCTAAAACAGCGTATATCATGTTAGTCTCAACGTGGGATGTATCGTGGTTGATGAATCTGTAAGGCCTGCATTTGGTCTCAACATAGCTGCATCCAGCAGTTTTCTCCAGTCCGCTTTGCTTCATATGAGATTTAATCCGATCTACATCTTCCCATCTCCCAGCTTCTGCATACATATTCGCAAGCAAGACATAGCACCCAGTGTTGTCATTTTCCATTGAAAATATGTGCTCAGCTGCAAGTTCAGCTAACTCTAAGTTTCTGTTGTTTCTACTGGCTATCAGTAATGACCCCCAAATTCTGGCTGTGGGCACCAATGGCATTTCCTCGATAAAAGTCTTGGCCCGGTGAAGATTGCCTGTTCGACCAAGGAGATCAATCATACAACCATAATGCTCTATTCCAGGATCAATACCATACTCTATTTTCATCGAGTTGTAGTATTTCCAACCGTCGTTGACCATGCCAGAAGTGCTACAAGCTGTCAACAACGAAACAAAGGTGCTCTCATTTGGTTGAATGCCATTGTCTGTCATTTTGGAGAACAATTCAATTGATGTTGTCCCAAACCCATGAATGGCATAAGCCATGATTATAGTATTCCATGAACTGCAATCCCTGATTATCATCCTATCAAAAATTTCTTGTGCAGTTCCTAGATCCCCACATTTCGCATACATGTAAACAGCCGCATTCAAGATGAAGGTATTCGAATTGTGCTCCAATTTTGACATATAACCATGAATTTGCTTGCGTTCCCCCATTGATGCTACTTCAGAAAAGGCAGGTAGGATGCTGGAAATTGTGATTGCATCTGGTTCAAGAGGTTCATTTAAGAGGTCAGAAAACAGTTCCAAAGCTTCCCTGTTCTGTGCACTCTGTACGTATGCAGATATCATGCTATTCCATGATATCAAGTTCTTCTCAGCCAGATGACCAAATACATGTTCTGCTAATTTTATCCTGCCACAGGCACCATACAACTCGATCAGAGAAGTTTCTAAGACGATATGAGGGAAGAAACCTTTGTCTAACAGCATAGCCGTGGATAGATTTGCCTTCCAGCAGGGCTCCTATTTGTGTGCAAGAGGGCAGCAAATTTATCATTGTAATAGCATCGGGATTCAACCTGTCAACCTCTTGCATCAGTCTCAAGCAGGAAAGTGACTTAAAGGGACTGGCATTTAGACTGTACCCGTGTATCATTGCATTCCAAACGACAACATTCTTCGTAGAAATCTTATCAAACAGCCTCTCTGCATAGTCCACCTTACCACATTTGTGGTACATGTCAATGAGCGACGTCTGGACCATGATATCCGATTCAAGGATACATTTAAGCACCTGGCAATGAATTTCCTTCCCAGCTCGAACAAAACACTCACTAGCACACGCATTAAGAGCGCCGATCATACTGAATCTATCCGGCTTCATCCCGAGCACCTGCATTTCTCGAAAACAAACCATTGCACTCCACCCATCCCCAACAGAAACATACCCACCAATCATCGAATTCCAAGACACCAAGTCTTTAACAGGCATTTCCTCAAACACCATCTCCGCATACTCTACACAACCCATTTTCGCATACGCTGCGCAAAGCGCATTACCTACATAAACATCCGAATCCAACCCGACTTTAAACAACTTCCCATGAATCTTCCGCCCTTCGTCCAACGCAGACAACCCACCACACGCCTTGATCACAAAAGGGTAAGTGTAATTATCCGCCCGAACACCTTCCCTCTGCATCCTACAATACAAATCAATCGCTTCCCGGAACAACCCGCAATCCGTAAAACCTCTAATCATAACATTCCAGTAATACGTATCTGATTGAATCATTTTATCAAACACTTGGAGTGCATCCTCCATGTGACCAGACCCAACATGCTCTTTCAGAGCCCGTTTGAGCACATAGTCGTTTTCGGGTTCGATTGAGCTGATTGAATCATCCGATAGTTGACTGACGCTACGGACTAATTTCGGAAACTTTGGCTGGTCGGAGTTTTGGTTGGCTTTGAGCTCGGCGGCGGCTCGTCTCCGCAAAAGGGTTGGTGGTGCGGCGGCGGCAGTGTTGTAGAGGTAATGGTTGTTGGACAGAGTTGCCGCCATTTTTCGGATGGTTTGAGGATTTACGCGCGCGAAAAATAGCCGTTACAAACTCGTTACTGAATGAAAGAGCTCTCTCTTTCTCCTCCCTCCATTTTTCTTCTACGCGGGTATTGAAGTGAAGATAGATAGCCGTTGTTTTTATTTTCTTTCTTCTAATTTACAGTGGGAGTATGCATCAGTAAAGGGGCCTGGGTACGCGTGTGTTCTGTATTAATTACATATGCGGTGAAAGATCTCTAAAAAGACAAAGCCCAAGATTCAGCGGACTCAAATTCATAGCCCGGGCCCATTCCAAATATATAATTCATTTATTGTTTGTTCGTCGGAATCCTAGTTCGTCCAGGAAACGAATAACCCAATCCTATTTCACCTAGGAAACTAGGAAATATGAATAGCATATAAAAGGGAGACCGGGGCTCCTCATTTCGATCCTATTTTTCGCAGAGGCAATTGTGGTGAGGTTTGTGTTTATCTTTCCGTCGGAATTGAATTATCGATCGATCGGCTTTCCCCGATTTGGGTTTATCCCTAAACTACCCATTCGGATTCCGTTCAGGATTTGGAACCCTAAATTCCGGATCGAATTTCATTTCCTGTGGAAATTCTAGCAGTTGCCTTAGATGGCTAGGCTGAGAGTAGCAAGAGGGTCTAGGGTTTCACGGAGGCGACCGAAACAGGTACAAGCGGCGACGATGGTGGTTGATGGCCACCTCACTGAGATGCATATGGATTTGGATGGAGATGCTTTGAATTGCATGTCCGTTTTGTTCGATGGGGAGGACGAAGTGTTGGGGAAAGAATTGCTAGAGGCTTGGCCAACTGTTAAATTGCGTTTGTCCTTGCTCAAGGTGTGCGCCACACTCAATCTAGACGAGGGTTCCATGACGGTATCCTCATCCACCTCCGCGAAATCAGCGAAAGCGAAAACAAAAGCTTCGGATTTCGCCAAGGGGATCCGTCTTGTTCAACTCTTGGCGTGCGGCGTTCCGGCATTCAAGGCAATCAAAGCCGTACTATCATCCAAACAACAATTTGGGACCCAAGTCCTCCACATTGGGTTTCAAAAGGATGGCCTTTGCTCAAAGTTTGGGATCACTGAGAAACAATTTCTCAGGCGCCGCACTCAAGGCCTCAATGCCACCCAACTAAGAGCAATCAACGAGTACACATGTTGTGAATTGTTTGTCGGCGCACACACAGTTGCTGCAATTGGCCCTTCCCCAAAGATATTGCAAGTAGTCATGTGGGCTGTGGAAGGCTGCATCGTTTGCAAAGAGCTTCCTTCCCACCGTCTCAGGGACTTCTTTGTGTCTCTTAGATTGCACCGCCAATTGACCAACTTCGCTGCCCTTAGTATCTGAATTCCACAAGTTTTTATTCAACATTTTTGAAGTCATCTTCTGTGAATTAGATGGGTCGAAACAAACAAACAATTTGTTTTTGGTCTTTGTTTTTATGTATGTTGAACAAATTGTTTCAGTCACACTAAATTGCATTGCTCTCTCTCTCTCTCTCTCTGTTGATACTTGCAGCATTGAGATGTACACCTAATCATATGCTGCTTTCAGCTTGAATCTAATCAAGAAATGCTGCTTTCAGCTTTTCCTAATCATATGCAAAGTGCTGAACTAAGGGCTCGTTTGGCAAATGTTTTTTTCGAGATAAAAGTGCTTTTGAAAATTTTAGAAATACATACTAGGTGCTTTTCACTTAAGTAAAAATACTTTAAAATAGATAAGAATGGTTTTGTGTGCATAACTAGTTCTGGTAAATTGAAAAGCGCTTTTGGCAAAAGCACCTAGGATGTGCTTTCTAGAAAATCAAAAGCGCTTTTTGGCACTGGAAAGCCATGCGAGATAAATTTCTTGCATTGAAGAGGGACATGGATGATCATTCTTTCCCCTGCAATAAAACAACCGAATTCTACTCATAAATTATTTCAGTATATGCCAATTCATTTGAGCCCACAAATCAATACACCTATCTTGCAGTTGGAAATCCAAATGCATCCACATATAACCGAAAGTAGAAGTGCAGCTCTTTAGAACTTCTTCAGCCAAAGAATGTCCAACCATCCACTCATTGAAAAAACAATAGGATACAAAGGGTTTTGGATTGAAAGAAGCAAACCTTCTCTTTATGCAAAGAAAATGACATATCACTAGACATGGAGTGCACCATAAGAACACATACAAATAAAAATGGAAGACAAATAAGAACATGCATAGAACTATAGAACTATTAGCTCAAATATAGAATATCTATGAACCCAAGAACAATGGAAGTTAGAGCTTCAACAAGTATCTGTAAACTCAAGCATTTGAACTAAAAGAAACAAAGCCAACCTATGAGTTCTAAGGCTTGCACAATCTCCGCCGTCAATTTCCAATCGTGTGGCTCTCGTGTGGTGTACTCTTTAGTGCGTTTTGCTGATTCACCGTATAGAAAACTCGTATTTAGATTGGGGTTAGTTTTATGTTTGAACAAAGCTTGCCTACTCTCCTACTCTATTTCTTTTTTTATTCTCCCAATTTTGCAATGTTATACTATGATTGAAATCGTTCATCATAGAAATTATCTAGTAAAGATCATTTCTTAAAAAAGTAATCAAATTAGAAATCGTTTAGTTATTCAACTATACCAAAACATATAGACAGCTCGTTTGGCTATGTAATTTTTACCTTTCAATTATTTTATACATAGTTAGATAACTAAGGGAAGTGATTTTGGCACATTGATTCTTCTTTCATCATAGAATCCAACGGCCGAAAACGAAAAAGGGTGTGTAGGAGGTCAAAAGAGGTGTGCCAAAATCACTTCCCATAACTAAATGAGCTTGGATTAAATTATTTTTTGAGGAAATGATCCTTATTAGACAAGCAATAAAATGAACAATTTCAATCATGATACAATATTATAAGATATAAGAAACTAAAAAAATATAGTAGGAACTCCTACTCTATTTAGAGTGGGCAATGACACGGGGAAGAAAGAAAAAAAATGTCAGTAATATTTTCTTTTCATAAACCTAGTTGGATAAGGGCTAATGTTGTCGTATACTACCGGGGAGTGTGGAAAAAAAAAAAGGGTGTCGATAACATTTCAGGTTTCATAAACCTTGTTGGATAAGGGATGATGTTGTCCTCTATTTAATCGCACGAGTTTTGATCCAACTTGATTCGTATGCCTTCTGCACTGAGTGGTCACAATGTTAGATGACATCCCAACTGAGCTGCTCTTTAACATCTTTTCACTTCTACAACCCAGGGACGTGACCCGATGTATGTGCGTTTCCAAAGCTTGGAATGCTACCATCCGCGACCCACGCTTCATCAAAACGCATCATCAACGCTCCATGAAAACTGACTCTTGTCGAACTCTAATAGTTAGCTTAGCTAGTCATTCCACTCTAACGTTCTTACCTTTGGATGAGAATGATACGATTGGGACCGCCGTGGAAATTGGGTTACTTCCGGTGGTAGGGGAACACTTCGGTCGTATAGTAGGCTATTGTAATGGCTTGGTTTGCATTGGAAACTATTTCGATGCCTTTTTAGCTTTGTGGAACCCGTTTATTGAAAAGTTCAAGAAGATTCCTTTCACGACCTCAGAGCTGCCGCCATCAAAGACGAGCAAAGGGAAAAAATTGTTCCATGGATTCGGCTTTGATTCAACTGACGACGACTATAAAATTGTGGAAATCGTGGAGTTTTATGAATATGGAGATGAGTACAAGAGATTTGTTGATGGTCATGAGGTGAGTATTTATAGTCTACAATCCAACTCGTGGAAAAGGATCGAAAGCATGCCTTGTAATGGTAATGGCCTTAGGGTCACAAAAAATTTCGTATTTTTGAACAATTCCTTAAGTTGGAAGATGCACCAGTTACGTGGCCGGAACATACTTTTAACTCTTGATCTTGCTACTGAGAAATATCGCGAGCTTCCCATCACATTCAATGTGAATATTTGGACTATAAGTTTGTTAGGGGGCTATCTATGTCTTTCTGATTTTGAATGTAACAGTTTTCGACTCAATGTTTGGATCATGAAGGAATTGTAAACTCAACATGGATCTATCAACCACAAACATAGATACAAACATTAGTTTTGTTAGTGTACTAATCATAAACAAAGTATGAACTATACCTTTGACATTAGACATGATTTAGGCCGGCTATGAGCTCAAGTCTTCTACAACACAATCAAAGCTCTCTTTCTATGGGGCAAGAATATCAGAACCGAATATTGATTGTGTGTAGGGACCTTAGCTTATATAGGTATTGTCTAGGGTTAATTAGTCCTCCCATAAAAGACATAACTAGCCTTAGTTACCTTACTTGTGACTTAAGTCAATGTCCTAATAGGATTGGTATTAGATATTCAATCTCCTAGTCGGATTCCTACTCCTAATCAACTCAGAACTTCATTGATTAGGAATACAAGGTTAAGCAGATTACTAGAGTCCATTACTTGATCCTCAAGTAACACATCATTGCCGTTTAATGTGAATTAGGTTAGTCCAATTCTTACATTCTCCCTCTTGGACTTGACACTGATTCACACAGCAAATAATATGTAAAGTTCGATCAAAGTAAACTGAAGTGTGCACATGGACTGATGTAATGCTTATCCAACCAACAAGCTCCTGTCAAACCACATTTCTGATATGAGACTATGGAAAAGAGAGTACTTAAAAGCACAACCACTCCATAACCATCAATTACCAAATCTGTGATTCACAATGAACTTCTCTGACATTGCTGAAATGTACATGAACTGAAATTGTTCTAAACTGAAGTGCTCATGTACTGGTCCTCATCAAACACATAAAAACTCAATTGTGTTTGGATAAACTTAAACTGGAATGTTGGATTAACCAACCTGAAGTTATAACAGCAATCAAAAAACTGAAACTGGAAAAACTGTTATAAAGCTGCAGCAATTTAAAAACAAACTTAAAACCTCAAAACTTGAACTGAAGTACCATGGTTTTATTACTGAATGACCTTAATATGTTGTACAACACTTTTATATTCGGTTTTGCACGCGTAGCTGCAAAACTCTTACATTTGAGCTCAAAATGAAAACTTAACTGAAAACTGAAAATGAAACTGGAGAAGGTATTTTTCGAACAAGCCACTCCCTCTTAACTTAAGCATTAAACTGGCAATTCCCAAATGGAAGATGTAGGAAGACTAGGTTTAAGGCTTTGGTAAAGGACATAAGCTTCCAATCTTTACTATGTGTTTCCCTTTTCCTAACCCTTTCTCTACATTAATACTTAAGATCATATGCTTGTGTTATGAACTATTTGTCTTGGTATAATTGCTCTATTATCACGTAAATCCTAAGGTCCTCTATAACTGATTAAGCTTCTCACTAAAGTTCTCTGCTGACTACCTCATAATTGCCAATTGATGTTTGAGGTTGTAGTTTGTCTAACACTTCAGCTATGGCGCCTCCTGCTAACATATAAACATAACCACATCGATTTTCCACTTTGGATACTCACCAGCCAAACCACATTGTATAACCTATTAGTCCAAACTCTTAACATTCCTGTAAAAAAGATATAATCCTTTGTCCTCTGTAAATATCTCATACTTCTTGCCTGGATCCATGAACTTCACCAGATTGCTGAAACCTGATACATGTACTTATGATTTTTCAACTTCATACATCAAGCTACCATAGCCTATGTCTATTTTCATTTTCTTTACTCACATTTCTGGAATTACTTTTTAACTTATCACCTTTAGATATAGGGGCATACCTAGTTATATCCTCATATTGAACCTCTTCAGTATCTTGTTTATGTAACTTTTCTGTGACAAGCCAAGTACCTTACTTCTCCTATTTCGTTTAATCTCTATGCCAAGCACATATGCAGCTTCCCCCATATCCTTCATATCAAAATGCTTTGATAAGAAGGCTTAGTCTTATGGCTCTCTCTATATAGAAGTATGTCATCAACATACAAAACCAAGAATATAAACCCTTCTTTATAGTCTTCATGTAGACACTGACTGCTTGGTTTTCTATGAACTATTAGATAAGATCTGATTCAAACTTAATATACACTGCCTTGATGCCTGCTTTAGACCATAGATCGATTTCTTAAGCTTACAACTAATTCTATTTCTGAAGCTATAAAACCTTTAGCTGTTTCATATAAATCTCCTCCTCTAATTCTCATTCAGAAAAGAGTTTAACGTCCATTTGATGCAATTCTAAATCAAATGAGCTACAAAAGCCATGATAATCTGAAAGAGTCTTAGAGAAACTGATAAAAGTTTCTTGAAATATCCCTTCTTTCTGTGTACCCCTTAGCAACCAACCGAGCTTTGTACCTTTCTATAGTGCCTTGCCCTTTTAGTCTTATAAACCCACTTACATCCTATGCTTTGGTTTGGAACTGGTTCCACTAAATACTGTTGTTAGTCCACTTCTAGCTTGCTCGTTGATGCTTGGTTGCTGTTATGTGATACTGGTTCATCTTCCCCCCAATAAATCTGTTTCAATGCATAAACTCATAATGGGTCTTTTGGTACTGGATCCTTTTACCTTGTGCTAAGAGTCCTGTTCTCTAACTTTTGCAACAACTTCGTTGTTATGCAAATCCTGAGCTCAATATTAAAAAACGTTTAACTGATTTTGATTGCCCTGATCTATGGAATTTCATTAGTGGTGTCTTCTTCTAAGAATTGATCAAGTGGTTCAGTTCTAAGTTTTTGGATTAACTGGGAGCAAGATGGGTCTGGTAGTTTGACTAAGAGTGGGATAGCTATTGAAAACTTGTGACTATCTGTGATAGGTGTAACTCATCACAAATGGCTTTGTTGTCTATCTCGTATGTCTTAGACAGAAACCTGAACCTTAACTTTTCTCATATCCAATAAAATGGACTTGGTTTCTCATTCTTCTTTGGTTTAGGTTGCCTGCTTTACACCCATGTAGTGAGACTGACTATGTCCTATTCTATTTTGGTTTTAACCTTGTAGATAATGCAGTTTTAAGTGCATACCCATAAACAAAGGTAAACCTTGTAACATCATACATGACATATTCAAAGTCCTATCTTTCTCTCTCAATTTTGCTTCGTTATTGAGCTTATTGTTGTTCCAACAAGGCAATGGACTATTTGACTCCTCCTTATTTCCCATAAAACTCTCCCCAATTATTACAACCTTATACCTTTCCCAACTCCTTTTCTACTTGTGCTTGAAAATTGAAACTTCTAAGTCGGAATTTTTAAATTAGGTAATATGGCAAAATCTGGAAAATCATCTATAAAATGTGAAGTTTGGTTTTGGCGTGGTTGGGTAAGGTCTTCATTGGATTCTAACATTTCTCTATGTATCCCTTTTCTCTGTTTGTCATTTTTCCCTTAACACACTCAATCAATCATCCCAATTGAAAAATCCAACTTGTGAAATTTATTCTTAACCATTAACTGCACGTTCTTTAGAAGGATGTCTAGCCTTCTATCCATACTGCTGAGTTTTCATTATCTGTCTCTTTTGTTCCCCCAGCTTCATACATTGGGTTTGCATTAAGTCTCCAATAACCAAAATTGAGTTGCAGAACAAGAAATTGGAATTCTTATAAACACTGCATTTCATTAAAATCTCGTAAAGGTGCCACAGTTTGGCAAAAAAGAAATGAAACTATTCGTTTCATGAAGAATGAAAACTTGTTAACTCAAAAACTCCTGAATCTAAAGCTAAACTAACTTCTCCATCTCTTGAAGCTACCCTTGATCCATTGCAACACAAACTTTTGTCACTTTGGTTTCTTCTTGTCCTTTCCTTCATATCCTGCAAGTTTTAATTGATTGTGCTGGTTAACCACATGTTTTATTATAATTAACTTCAATCATATAGGGAATTAGGGATCTATAGGTTTCTATTTGGGTTCCTTTCATAGCCTTCCACTTCTGCAATCCTTCTTCATGTGACCCAACTTTTCACAGAAGAAACACTTAACATTAGCTGTTTATTGTGTTTAGGATTGCCTTGTTTCTGAATT
Source organism: Spiraea crenata (assembly GCA_033992175.1). Classification (NCBI taxonomy): domain Eukaryota; kingdom Viridiplantae; phylum Streptophyta; class Magnoliopsida; order Rosales; family Rosaceae; genus Spiraea; species Spiraea crenata. The sequence continues at coordinate 2,737,335 of JAVBHV010000055.1, read as the reverse complement.
CCCTAAGGTTCTATTGCCCTTGTGGAAATTGTTCTGAACTTCCCCTTTTCTCATTTGGTCTAAGTTTCTAGGCTTATCCTTGTCTTTTTCGCTTGGTGACTAAGTTCACAACAACTCCTTTCTCGACTAAGCTTACTTTCTTCATGTGCTGATGATGTGTTCACATCCCACTTTTCATGTACTGGGTATAAGGTTAAGAAAACTAGTGGGTGGTAAAATTTCAAAATATGCAAATTAGGAACTTATCATCCACCTGCATTCCCAAATTTCTTAGCTTCTTAACCAAATTACTTGTTTGAGAATAAGTCCCTAATCCATTCCCATGTCCTGAACATTCATCATCTCCCATGTAGGCTACCATGTTATTCTTATCAGACTCAACAAATCTAGCAACTACATTCTCCATATAATCCTGGAGTTTCAGATTCATCATCCCATCCACTATGGCTCATCTATATCCTTTCATGTAGATGCCATGTTATTGGCTGAAGCCTTCTTTCCTCCTCTGTTGGCTTCCTTCGTGCTTTAGTGAGAGGTGCTGGCTAGGTTCCTTAAAGCTATTCGGTTATAGGCTTGTGGAATGTGACATCTCGTTTCATTTTTAAATTTGATTATGGCTCTATTGAAGCTCTAATGAATAGGGAAATTTTGCTAATTTTTTGATCTTTATGTTTTTACTAAAATCTTAGAAATGGAAAAAGGATTAAATTTTTGAAATTCATATTTACCATACTGAAACATATCAAACCTACTGTGATAGGATATGACAAACTGAATCATACCACCAGTTAACTATACATTGTTTTAATATGACCACACCTATGGCAAGTGGATCATTATAAAACTAAGTGTTTCATATATTGAACTGTATGCTGATATGTATTTTGGAAAATGCAAAATTAAGCCTTCTGATATATGGTTCACATCTATACTTCATGTTTGATTCTTTAACTAATGAAAACGAAAGTTACACTGTAAGTCCAACTAGATGTGGCATTAACAGTGATACCTATATCAGATAGGATTGGTTACTGGAGGATTATTAAAACCAATCCATCTGTCGATACTCAGTTAGTGGGAGTGTGTTTTCTGTTGTTATCCAACAACCAACAACATAGGGGTAGCAAGCAATCAACCAAAATTCAAACAATCGAGAACATGCTCAACATATATCCGAAATCACCATCCAACGCAGTCTCGCAAACAATCAAACAACTCCCAGGACTGCTTAATCAATCTAACCTATGTGGGTCCTCATACGCATTACTCCACTTAACAAGCAGCAGTAATCATAAATTAAGCAAAATTGAATTAAACTCAACTCTAGAAACTTATCTGGACTCCACACGCATCTTAACTGAATTAAAAGCGGAAGCATAACTGAATTGGTCCGGAATTTTACTGTTTTATTATGAAAGTGTTTGCAGAAATTTTGGCAAAACGGGAGTATTTGAGATTGTTCGGATTAGAACCTAACAATTTTCCCAGAAATTTTACCGTTGAAAAATTCAATCTGATTGCTGAAGTGTCGAAGACGCGTTGAAAACGATCCTTTTGTTTGTTTGGTGTTCTTTGAAAGGGTTTATGGGCTTTAACTATTTGACATGAACTTGAAAGCCTTTTGCTAACCCAAACTTAAATTTTTCATAGCTTGATCTATATAATGGTAACCAAGCTTGATACCAACTGTAAACTCAACATGGATTATCAACCACAAACATAGATACAAACATTAGTTTTGTTATTACTAATCATAAACAAGTATGAACTATACCTTTGACATTAGACATGTTTAGGCCGCTATGAGCTCAGTCTTCTACAACACAATAAAGCTCTCTTTCTATGGGGAGTATAAATTTGTTGTTTGGACCTTAGCTTATTGGTATTGTCTAGGTTAATTATCCTCCCATAAAGACATACTAGCCTTAGTTACCTACTTGTGCTTATCAATTCTATAGTGGTTTAGATTAACCTATACCTAATACTAAACTTCATTGATTAGGATCAAGGTTAAGCAGATTCTAAGTCCATTCTTGATCCTAAGTAACACATCATTGCCGTTTAATGTGAAAAAGTGGTTCATATAATTCAAAAAGGAGTTGGGAGTCCTCTTTCACCTTTTTTCTTGTAGGAAAAGAAAAAAAAATTTCTTTTCGCGGGCGTTTTTTTAAGACCCCTGATGTTTTTAAAAAGAAACAAAGTGCTCTTCAGATAAAGGGGAGGTGTTGGGGTTAATTTAAAGAAAAAAGTAAACTTGTTGAGATTCACGGTATTCCTGATCATATTCATGTAGAAACTGTTTGTGAAGGGCTGGGGAGCCTTTGCCTTTTCCTTGATGGCGATCCTGTAACCAGAGCAGTAGAAGATAATGATGGAGGTTAAGTGTCTATGCAACGATTCAATCTCTTGATTTATTGTAACACCATAATTTATATATAGTTTTGTTAGTGTTAGAAACTTGTTCGATTTCGGGCCCTACTCCATTGGGAGATCGAATTCCATCAATAGGGCTAGTCTGATTATGTTAAAGGACAACCCAATATATTAATTAGAAAAATTATTAATAGATTAAAGTGAGACGTCAACGTAGATAATCGAAAAAATCCACACATACTTCCAAACTAACAAGCTGAAATTTCTTCCCGGATGGACTCCAAGAACTCTGTTGACCGTGCTTCGTTAAATTGGCTCTCCTTTTCTTCTCAAAAGACAGCTTGGGTTCAGGGTTGGCCCTTCCATTGGGCAAGAGAAAGCCCAAGACTAATGGGAAGGAGCCTCCAAATTTTTTCATACGTCATAAGTTATTGTTTAAATAGTTTCAGAGTTTGGTATCTTATAAATTTGTTGAAGATTGGATTTCAAAGCATATGAACTTTTGATATGATTGAATTTACAGATTTGTTGTCTAATAGACGATGTTTACTCCGGCAGAACCAATGGTAAACAAAAAAATGATGTTCCTAAACTGCTCTTTAACATCTTTGTACTTCTACAACCCAAGGACGCACTCCAATGTATGTGCGTTTCCAAAGCTTGGAATGCTACCATCCGCGACCCACGCTTCATCATAGCGCATCATCAGCGTTCAATGAAAACCCGACTCTGCTCGAACCATATTACTCAAAGCATTCGGTCATCCCGAGGGTTACTTCATATCCTTAACTTTGGACAAAAATGATACGTTTGCGACCGCTGTGGAAATGGCATCGCACCGTTGTTAGGGAAAAAAATCATTTCTGGTACTATATTGTCCGGGGAGGCCGACACGGTGTTTGGGTCATGAAGGAATTTGGAGTAATAGGATCTTTGGCCCTGCTCTATTCCATTGGCAGGAAAAACAGAGGGCCTTTAAAGCGCTATAGTTGGGATATAATCCAACGTGTGTGTGTTTACAAAGCTTGAAATGCTGTCGTCCGCGACCAACGCTTCATCAAAGCGTATACGCTGCCGAATCAAATTACTAACAAGATTCGGTTGTCGCAAGGATGATTTCTTGTCCTTAACTTCGGACCAAAATGATACGTTTGGGACCGCTGTGGAAGTAGTGTCGCATACGTTGGTGGGGAAAAGTTCTGCTTCTTTATTGGGCTACGTAAATGGCTTTGTGGAACCTGTTCATTCAGAAGTTCAAGAAGGTTCCTTTCACAACCTCCAACCAGCATCCATCAAAGATGAGCAAAAGGAAGAACAAACGGAAAGAATTGTTCCATGGATTCTACTAATGATGACTACAAACTTGTGGTGTTTTATAATGATATGATCACGACGGTTGTTGATATGATAGTCATGAGGTGAATATTTATAGCCTACTGTCCAACTCATGGAAAAGGATCGAAAGCCTGCCTTTAATGGTTCTGAACTTGGACAAGGTCCTGTGTTTTTGAACAATTCTTTCTGTTGGCGGCTGAAGGGGTGGTTATCCATTAGATGTAGATCGGAGCATAATTTTAACTCTTGATCTTGGTAGTGAGAAACATTGTGTTGACCCTAATTTTCACGTAAGGAAATCTTACTTTCTTGAATGCGCGGGCGTGCCACCAATAGCACCGTTGTGGTCTATTGGACTTGTAATTGAGTAATTGCACGTCTTTGACTCCTTATCAAACGAGTGTGCTAGACATGGGACATACAAAGAGTAAGTCTAGACAAAGGTTCTTTTTGCCTTTGGGCGATAAAGGACTTCAATTAATTCAAAGTGCTACACGAATAGTTAAGGAGTAAAATCCTTATTGAAATTTAACAACTGAGCAATGAAAGTAAGATAAATACAACCGGGATGCGTGTCGGCTGCGGATAGAGGAGAACTAGATCGGCCTAGTCTCTGTCTCGTCGTGAAAGCGCGATACTCATGATCGGCTGCGTTCGAAAGCGATACTCGTGATCGTCCCTTGGAAGTTCGGCGCTCGTGACCGTCTTCTGCGTAAGCTCGGTACTCTTGACCGGCTGCGTCGGTGCCTTGCGGCGAAATCTGGGTGCCTTGCGGCGAAATCTGGTGCCTTGCGGCTAAATCTTTTTAGGGATTTGTGTTTGAGGGATCAAGGATCCTTAACTTGAAGAGAAACCCTCTCTTATATAGTGGTGCTTCCACGGACTGGGCTTTGACTTGAGCGGCAAGCAATTCCTCTCCTAACTGAAGTCTGCTTTCCCTTCTTCCGAAATCCTTCCTAAGCCGGGTTTCCTTGAGAATCCTCCTTTGATTATAACTTGATCTCCTTCGGCCTACTGGAAATACTTTCCAATTCTATTGCTAAAACCCTAGCCGCCGAGATTAAGCCGATTTCCTTCCAAACATGGGATTAATCCACCACCAATCCATCTCCAACCGGGTTTTGGCCACTAAAAGGCCTTATATTAATTACTGTGCTTAAGCCCAATTATGTAATTGGCCCAGCTGCACAATTCGGGCCCAAACACATTGCGAGTTGCCCATCGAATTCTATTCTTACGATTGGAAGTTAAGCTTGTTGGGGGATTATATGTATTTGTCATGGATTTGGCTCCTCTGTTGATCTCTTGTGTGTTGATCCGGTGTTGATCCGACTTTTGTCATTATTTGATGAAGACGTACAATGATTGGAACTGTTGATTTCATAACTAATCTAGCAAAGATCTTCTCTACAACAAATGAATCAAATCCGAAATCATTTGATCACCTGGTTGTGTAAAACATCTGACGATCCAATTGCTTGACTAAATTAGCCGTCTATATGTTTGATATATGTTTTACACAATTAGGTGATCAAACGATTGTGGATTGATTCATTTTTTGTAGAGATGATTTTTATTAGATAAGTTATAAAATCAACGGTTCCGATCATTGTACGTCTTCGTCAAACAACGACAAAAGCCAAATAAACATCGGATCAACACACAAGGGATCAACAGAGGAGCCGGATTTGGAGCTTTGGAGAAGACCGACATGATGTCAAATGGTTCTTTTGGCCATAAATCACGAATTTATTTTTCTATTAAAAAAGAATGTGTCTTTATATATATATATATATTTTGTCTTTATATATAGTTCAATTTAACATCGCACCAAGCCAGAAATACATGAATAGAAATTACATATCATACATAGGGTCTAGTTAAAAATCTCACAATTCGTAGGAAAAGGGTATTCAATACTTCTACAAAGTTAAAATCATTCAAAAAAAAAACAAAGTATTTTGAAGTTTTTACTCCAGACTCACTTCAATCAATAAGGATAATTTTACTACGTACGTTGAATCAGAAACCAATATCAATTGGAAAAAATAATATTACAGATCAAAGTGAGACGTTAAAAATGAATAATCGAGTAATTCACTTGATCGAAAAAAGTACCCAATTAACAAGCTGAAATCTCTTCAGGGATGCTTTGCAATGCTGGACTCCAAGAACTCTGCCTCTTGTGCTTGGCCAAATTGGCTCTCTTTTTTCTCAAAAGACTTAGCCGTTGCTCCACAGACAATGATGATCTTTGATTCAGTCTTTGAATATTATTGCTAATATTGCCACCATTCATCTTCATGAGTTCCAATACTTGCTCCAAATCTTCTTTCCTAACGCGAATCTTCATCCTCAAAGCCCCATCTTCGCTCGTATGTTGGGATATTACATTGCCGCCCTCGCACTGGTTAACATTTACCTCTGCAATCGCGGCCATCAGTACATTGCTTGTGATCATCTTCTTTTGAGTGATCCCGGCTGCGCAATGCCGGAAAAGTACTCTCTTGATGATCTCCATCTTCCCAATTCTGTTATGTGTATATTTGTTTAATCAAACTTTAATTAAACCTTTGTTTACGAATTCGAATGAAGTTATGAGGATTCCTTCGTAATCAGAGCTTTATATAGGAATTGGCAATGTGGGTTGTAACAGAAAGTTTTAATTAACAATATTTGACTTTGTTAATTGTCCTCTCTAGCTAGTTGTTCAACCCAGTTTTTGCTGTGGTGTTTTGCAAGTCAATGAAACAGAGTTCGCCCGAAGTTGATCATTGATCATTGCCTAAGTCTTGATTCGCTGCGTATTCAATCAAATATGTGGTTTGTTCTTAATTAATTGAACGTATGAATGTCACACACCGACGGCTCACATGCAAGACCTACAAATCAGGGATGGAGGGTTGGTTTTGAAAAGGACGCGTACACACGTTTTTTTTATTTTTTATTTTTTATTTTCGTTTAATTGCTCGCCAAAGAGAACTGAGATATTGAACGGAAAACTTCAAGTGCATACATAGAGTGATTACAAAGTGCACGGACACGAGAATTTGTCTTAATTTGTAAGATCAGTTAGTACAATCGTTTTTCTCCTTGAAGACTAAGTTTTATTCTATGTAGTTACTTCGAATTTAGAAATTACAGTCTAATCGAATACTAATTTATAATATATATAGTTATACTCATCTGATCCTCTATGCACTCACAATTGATTTAAAGGAGAATTGGAATTTGATGATACTAAAGTATACCAAATGATCGATCATTGGCATTATCTTGGATTGAGATTAGGTAGGGAGAGAACATTCTTTGAGATTAAACAAACTAGATGTAGTTTGGTGCAAACTGAGAAGGCATGTAGACATGTGGCATGGGAGAATGAAGCTAGAGAATCTATATATGTTGGTGAACAGTTGTTTTCAAGTCTGATAATTTGATATATTTTGGTTGCTTCAAAGTTTCAAGTATGCAGAATGTCAAAGGGAAATGCTTAATGAGCTGTGTTTTTTGTATAGCCTGTCTTTCTAATCATTAGTCCTATCTGATCAACCTATAGAATTACATCTGTTTGATTCTGTTCAAACTTATTAATTAGCGCATAAACACTAGCTATAGGATCCCCAAGTCATGGATGGGTTGAAGCACAATCAATTATGAGACAGAGCAATACTATTCTTTGCCAATCACTTTGACAACGACACTCAATAATTCCAAGCCTAATATGGACAACTACTAATTTCAAAGATTTTTAGTTCGAACCTTGTTCATAAAAAAAGTTAATTGAAAATTTGGGCCTTGAATGTGTTTGTATGTTTCATAGAGAAAATAGAAATCGGGCTAAATTTGGGCCATTCATTACCGAACTGAAACTAACGTAACAAAAAGGTTTGGGAAATTATCCAAAATGGCCCAAGAGGCCAAACTTTGTTCCAAATTGTCCATAGGGCAGCGGGCATCACTTCATTAGTGAAAATGCTATAGTGATTTTGCAAATAAATCCCTGGGCCATAGTGCCTCATAGTCCCTCATAGTCTTTTGAGTACAAAATCGTTGTAATTCATCAACGCCTTCATAGTCCCTCATAGTGCGCCCATGGTGCGACCATAGTGCCTCCTAGTCCCTCATACTCTCTTATAGTATATCCATAGTCTCTCATAGTCTTTGAGTACAAATTAGTTGTAATTCATTAGCGCCTTCATAGTCCCTCATAGTGTGCCCATGGTGCAGCCATAGTTCCTCATAGTCCCTCATAGTCTTTCGAGTACAAATTAGTTGTAATTCATCAGCGCATTCATAGTCCCTCATAGTGCGACTATAGTTCATCATAGTCCCTCATAGTCTCTTATAGTATGTCCATAGTCTCTCATAGTATTCAATATTGTTCCCGGCAACTTCACGCCATTCTTCCCACCTCATCAAAACAACACCAACCCAGATTCACAATGAACTTGAATTCCCAAACTTCAGCCAAATTACTCAAATCTAAAAACACAAATTCCAAGCAAAAACCCACCAAAAAAAACCCAAATTGTGGTGCTCTTCGTCAAAACCCCGCTGGATTCGGCCCCGCTTCGAATCTTAGTCCCGGACCCCCAGCCCACTCCCCAAAGATCTGACCCGGCCCACATCAGCAAAACCCCAAAAAAACTGCCGTCCCCATCCCCTTCCCAATCCAGGCAATCCCCGACCCGATCCAAGAAGCCCTAGTCCAGCTCGCCCGATCTGATTCTCTCCGACGCCTCCCTCGACAACCCGGATCTCTGCCCGTTCCTACTCAAGCTCGCCAGGGACACCATCGCCTCCGGCAAAGGCCTGAACAAGGCGCTGGAGTACGCCGTCCGGGCAGCCAAGTCGTTGGAGCGGTGCGCAGCGGCGGAGGGCGAGCCGAGCACCTCAACAAAGACCTTCGCTTCGCCGATGGTCGCGGGGATTTTTTTTCACGCAAAGAACAGAGAAAGCAACGCCTTCGATGGAGAGCCGACGGGCTTCTCGTGCAATTAGCAGGAGGGGCTTTTGCGCAAATAGGTAACAATTTGGACATTTTGAAATGAATTTGATTGCCCCAACAATTTGGAACAAATGTTTCCCCATTTGGTTATTTTAGATAATTTCCCAAAAGGTCTTCAGTTTGAACCTTATCCATATAAAAAAACAGTTAATTAAAAATTTGGACGGTTGTTTTAATTTCAAATTTTGGCAAAAGATAAGTGCATCATTCCCTATATCATAACTAATCTTTCTCATTTGAAGTATTAACTAGAGTTGACACATTTTTATTTTCTGCAGCCGAACAATTGAGTTGTTCATCCGAAGGAAGCTTGAAGTATGACGTCATACCTTATCTTAATTCTATCACATTTAACATGTGGTATCAGGCAGTGCATCTTCTTATGATGAATGCGCTTAGCTCCTGATGTTTGGAATTGAGGTTGACGTCCAGCATTGCTCTGGAGACTTTATTTCTTTGCTCAATAGAGCTATCTATCAAAAAAAAAAAAAAAATTGGACGGTGGATGTGTTTGTATGTTTCACACAAAAAACAAAAATTGGGCCGTAGATTCATTATGGAACTAGAAATTAACGTAACAAAAACATATAAAAGAATGGAGATGCAGGGGATCGAACCCTGTACCTCCCGCATGCAAAGCGGGCGCTCTACCATTTGAGCTACATCCCCAATTTTGTTAACTGCAGCATGAAGAAAGTTTAAAAACATCAATAAAACAAGAATTTATAATAAATCGAATCTTAGAGACCTCCAAGTCCAAGTAAAAGAAAAAGAAACACATGCACCTTCCATGGGTGATGCATTACCAAATATCAATTGACGTTGCAGCATATCATAATTGCATAAATAATACTTTCCTTGACCAAGCCAACCCAAGCTTACGAATGTCCCTTCTTTATTGAGCATGGAGCCTCTGTGAAGTACAATAAGATGAAAAATTCTTTGAATTCTCAGATTATAACATAATTATCCCATAATTATAAATTCCAACTGAAACATCATGAACAGTATACACAACATCCATTTTAGTTATAATTTGGTTGAATTCATATGCTGATTATAATTTGCTTGAATATCACATGTTGATTTGTCAAATCAATTGAAAGTTGAGTCATCAATTTATCATCTTTAATACCACAAACTTCTAAGGTCTTTTGGTTAGATTGATTCAAAACCTGTGGGCGATATGCCTAGCAGAGGCAACCTGTTCCACTTGCTAAGCAGGTAAAGTGCCTATGTAGGCACTTGTGAGAAGAAAAAAATTGAAAGGTGCCCACTTGCGAGACGAGAGTAGGCACTTGTGCTAGACGCCAAAATCCACTAAAGCAGAGGAGATGTAGGCACTTTTGGGGAAATCTCTCTAGACACTGAAGAAAGTGCCCACTTTCATTGAAAAATGCCGACTTCCAGAGCAATTGATACAATTTTGAGTTGTGCATTCGACGGCGAATCGTTGAGCACAACAGGAGGAAGAAAAGCCCGCGCCGACGATGAGGAGATTGAGCTCGACTCGTCCACCTCGCCGGAGATCGATTTCGGAAGCTAGACGACTTCGTTCAGACCATCCTCTTCCAGAAAGCCACCCCCGATTGTTCCCCTTCGTCCCCGTCGTCGTTCTGGGTCCTACCTCGCCGCGCGCCGTTGAACGTTGCGGACTTGGTCGATGATTGGCGGACTATGAATGTATTGGGTTTTGTGGAAATTTATTGTATGTTATGGTTATGAATGTATGCACCAGATGTTTATGCTGAGTATTTTTGTTTGGTGGTGGTTTTGTTGGTTTTATGAAGAATTGAAATGAGTTTCAGGTTTTTGGAAATTTGATGTTATTTGGTTTTGAGGTACCTTCAATTTTAGCTTCAATTGTAAACATGGTTGGAATGGATGGAAATGCTAAATACTTTCTGATGTATGTCCAGTGAAAGTTTTCCGAGAATTTGCGATTTTTTCCGAAGAACAAATGGAACAAATAGAACAAATGTTCACCACGAATACTGGACCAAACGGAACAAATGTTCAACACGAATACTGGAACAAATTTATTTCCAAGAGACATTGGGCTACAGAAATTACAGATTACATCTATGGAAATGCAACGAAACAGTACAAGAAAAAATCACCAGAGAGAGTGATGATTTGACTGGAGAAAGAAACGTGCTTGTGTGTTTCTGGAATTGATTTCGTCGTCGTCATCGCAGAGAGATGATGAGGACGAGCTTGCAGAAGAGAAGATGACGAAGAAGAACGATCACGTGCTACCCATGTGGACACTAAAAGATGACCGGAGACTTCCTCAGTCATTTTCCAAATCATTTTTTTATGTTTTTAAAAGATGTACAGTATACGGATTTTGAATCCGCACTGAATCGAAGAAAAATCGAACTTCTAAACCCTAGACTCACCTTCAAAGAAAACTTAGAAGCAACGTATAGTATCCCCAAGCACTCCTCAATTATTCCCCGCACTAGTCCTTCACTCATTGGTCGGTTACATAGTAAAAGGTAACCAAAGAAAAAACAAAAAAACGCCCCCTCCCTCCCCCAACAAAATGGACAAGACTTGCCTACTCATCTAGGAGGTTCCTTCTCAATTTTTTTTAAAAAAGTTAATCAAATTTGGAATGGTTTGGTTGTTTAATTGTAGTAAAATATATAAATGATTTATTTGATCATATAATTGTATTATTATATCTTTTACATACTTAAATAATTAAATGCTCTCAAATTTGGTTGATTTTTGAAAAAAATGATCTTTATTGGATAAATTACAAAATAAACGATTTCGATCCTAGTATAACATGGTAAGATGATAAGATAGGGAACAAAAGATAGGGAGAAAAAACTCTTAGAGCATCTCCAACCGAGATGCCAATTTATCCACATAAGCAAAAATAACTAAAACTATGATAAAAAATGTCTTTCATCCGAATAGCCAATCTGATGTGGCAGTGACATGGAATAACATCAACCCACATGATGTTATAATTGGCATCAACAACTCTTGATGTCAATTTAATATTTTATTTTTTTTAAGTTTGAGTACACCTCTTATATATTGAAATTATAATAAAATATTAATATATTTTTATATATCGGATGAAGCTCAAACCTTCATAAAATGTCAATTTCCCACATCAGCCATCAATTTTAAAATTGACTTAAAAAATTTGACATTTCCATTGGAGAAGCTCTTAGAGCATCTCTAAGGGATGCTATGAATATAATAGGCAAATGTGATATTTGATGGCTGACGTGGCACAAAATCTATCAGTTTGCCTAGTCAGTAAAACAGTATACTCTAATGGAATAGGCAAACAGTTGCTGCAAATATTATTATATAATTTACTCTCTTTTTTACAATATATTATTTACTCTACTAATTCAAATTTTGATAAATAATCTTCCTTACCTAAATTCATTCACCAACACACACACCCTCTAATAAATTCTGTATCCAAAGTTGTTACTCTGTTTTCAACTAATGCTCATAATTACATTTAACAATGCTCACAACTCCCTCAATAATGAATAGGGTTGTTGAAGGTTGAGAGTTGAATGTTAATTAGATAAGTAAAAGTGAAGAAATAAGATACAATTTTAAATTACCATGATAAAAAGTAAACCATAACATTTTTTATTCAATAAATTGTGTGGGTTCCATTTTTACAGCATCCAATAGAATCTATAAATATACAGATTCTATTAAACTCTGTATAATTTGCAGAGCCATTTATAACATTCGTTGGAGAACTATTTTACTGATGTAGCACTGCAAATTGAATTTGTAGAGTGTTAGCCTTGCTTTGCATAATAGGCAAATATGTGATTTGATGGCTAATGTGGCATAAAATCTATCAGTTTGCCTAGTCTGAAAGCAGTGTGCTCCAATGGAATAGGCAAACAGTTGCTGCAAATATTATTATATAATTTACCCTCTTTTTTACCATATGTTATTTACTCTAGTAATTCAAATTTTGGTAAATAATCTTTTCTACTTAAATTTATTCATCAATACATACCCCCTCTAATCAATTTTTATCTATACTCCACCAATCACACTACCCAATCAGAGTATTATGATATACAATGTTGTTGTGTTTTTTTTGTTTTTTTACGGGCTTATACAGCATTTTTCCCTCAACACACATAACCATTTATTACTTGATAATAAGGCAAGTCCTGCTCCACAAAAATATCCCACTACTGTCCCCACATCCCAACTCAGCTTCAATCCCAACCGCCCATCTCCCCCCACCTTCCCCTGCCTGCCCAACCGCGGTAAAAATCCAAGCCCAAAGCCAAAGTCCAAAAGCAAAAGCAGAATAAAGACGTAAAGTGAAGAAGCAACGTTCCATTTCAACTAAACATTTATACATATTCTCCTAAGTTTTCGGGTTTTTATTAATTTGAAATCACTAAGCTCTATAGTCTATAGTACAAGTGTGTTGTTGGGGGAGCAAATAGCTATGGAGGAGGGAGTTAGGGGGTTGAGGCACTTGTTCATGACGGTGTTTCTGTCGGGGTTTTCGAGCTTTATCGTGATTCCGGCCATCACCGACATCACCATGGTGGCGCTCTGCCCCGGCCAAGACGAGTGCTCCGTCGCCATTTACCTCACCGGTTTCCAACAAGCGGTATGTAACGTAATCAATTACCATATCACCCTTGTCTTCTTCCCTTCTGATTTTTTCTCAACATTGTGTTCTCCGTACGTTTCCCTTTTTCTTGAAACAAATTCATCACTTTTTATCTAATTAAGTTTCTTCTGATTCATCTGATATGAATTCCACCACACATTTTGAAGTATTTTTCATCCATAATTTAGGTGAAAAATTGAACTGGTGTGTTCAATTTCAATATTAGAACCCTCCCAAATTTGGTTTTTGTTTTAGGAGTATTTTCTCCTCTCTTGATCATGCATGCCGATGATTTCTATTACTATACTTAACTTATTCATTACTTTAACTTGATTAATTTTTCATTAAAAAATGATAGTATATTGGTTTTTCATTATATGATTTGATTTTTGGTCATCCTATTTTCAGCATACGATAGGTGATCAGTGTAGATGTCCCGGCCGGCCTAAATTTGTTCTTGTTTAGTTTTATTTTCGGTGTATTAGCCTCTTTATTCACTAAAAAGGAAGTAACTGTTGGTTAAAGTTGTTAAACCATCATTACTTTTTAAAAGAGAATATGCAACTTTGTTGTGGTGTTTGAATGGATTCTACTAGTTTTCAACTTTACTATTCTAGAAAAAGAAAGTAATTTTATAGGGGCGGAACTACTAAGAGACCAAAGGTGGTCTTGATCCCTTCAGCCTCTACATGTTTCCTTTTGATTGACTATCAATTATGCAAAAAATTGTTAATTATTAATAAATTTCATTCAATTGCCCCTTCTCCGCCAGTTCCGCCACTGAATTTACTCTCTACTCCAACGAGATCTTTTGATATTTTAATCTGCCAACGTGTGTGTACCGAAATGGAAGCTTGGAGATCTGAATGTCTCTTCATATCTTCCGAAGTTCCAACTAAACGTCATACCTACCAATTTGGCTATTCATTGTCCATACATTAACACTTCCACATTTCCAGATTTCGGGCCATTAATTCATTCTCTGCCTATTGTTACTTGTTTTCACATCATTATGTGACAGATTGTAATTAACAATTTAAGAACGATCCAAGTATATATATTCAGTCATTTAAATTTGATCACGTCCGTTTATATAAGAGAGAGAGAGAGAGAGAGAGAGAGAGAGATCACATGAAGGAATGACCCAAATTCGTCCCTGTTCCTCTTGACCGTTCCTACCAACCAAACAAGTCTCTGTCGCCGACTTGTATTACAAAGTCACATCTTGTCAATCCCAACCAACTAAATGAGAAGTGAAACATCGCGTGTGTAAAGTATATGCTTCTGTTAAACTTCATTGTTAAACTGTTAATCAATTCATATAATGTTTAATTAATCACAAATTAATTAGTTTGATTAATAATTCAAATTCAATGAAGTCACTCATGTCGGCAAATTTACAGGGGTATGCCTCCAATAGTTTCTGATGCAGCAAGACATAGTCAAGGTACTATGTAGGAAAAGATATACAGTCTCTTTCTGATTTGGTGCTTTGTGTGGTGCAGATCATAGGGCTGGGGACGGTGGTGATGACTCCACTAATTGGGAATCTATCCGACGTGTACGGACGCAAGGCTCTGCTCACAGTCCCCATGACACTCTCCATTCTTCCACTAGGTAGATACTTCTACTTTCGGGTATTTGAACGAATCAGAGAATTACACGAGATTAACTTATTAAATAAAATAATATGAACGAGATATGACTGACACTTTTTGTTCCCTTAATTTAGTGCTTTTTTCGCATGCGTCCATGTCCATTTAGGGCTTTTCAAGTGTGGTATTCCATTGCTTCACTGTTACGTTTACCCCACAAAAAAGAAGTGCTGTCAAACTAATAATGCAATAAATAATATGGTGATTAAGTTGCAGCTAATCAGAATCGAACACTCAATTTTGATGCTCTTGTTCATTAGTGATATAGTATATTACTTTGTCGCTTCTCCATTACTTGTTGACTTTGATGCATAAAGTTGGCACGTAGTTATGTTGATTTGAGTTTTTTTTTTGAAGCGATAATGGCATATAGCAGGGAGACAAACTTCTTTTATGCCTACTATGCGCTGAGGACACTGACTGCTATGCTTTCCGAAGGCAGCATCAACTGTCTCGCTCTTGCTTACGTGGTAAGTAAGTGCGTGTCCTTGTCTCTGCCACCGACCACACCCTATAATGTGACGGGCATACTCAAGAATATTGCGCGATGATATTTCTATCTTCTGAAATTGAGGGTTAACTGGTCTATGAATAGACATTCTGCTTCAAGAGGAGAGAAACATTAATGGACTGCGGAAGTACAAAAGATAGATGTAATTGGAAAAGATGGGAAAATTATGGTTGAATTCATAATGTAAGTGTCATAATAGAAGAACTAATTTTGAGCTCCTGATGCTAAAATGGACCATACAACTACTATGTTGATTTCAGGCAGATAATGTTTCGGAAAGAGAAAGGGTCTCCTCATTTGGAATCCTAGCTGGGTTTACTTCAGCTGGATTTGTATGTGGAACATTGGCAGCTCGTTTACTATCCACCGCGTCAACCTTTCAGGTTTGGATTAGAGTTTTAATGAACATGCGCAATAGAGAATTAGACGAGCAGAATTATACTATTATAGTCGAAAGCTCATGATTCCATTTGCTTGCATGGTTTAGGTTGCTGCCTTCACATCAATCCTGGCAACTATCTACATGAGAATGTTTCTCAAGGAGAGCTTGCCGGGTGGCGATACTACTCTTACGCAGCCTATCTTGAAGGGAGGAACAGAACCAGATGTTATTGAAGAAGATGGTTTCTCACTGAAGATCAAACCAGTATTTAAGAAGAACATTCCATCTCCTAGGGAATTGATGTGCCTAATGAGAAGCAGGTAACAATACACAATCGTATCAGTGCTTAAGCTTAACTGGTTTTTGCTAGAAATGACTAACAAATTAGTGCTTGTGTTGTTAAACCTTGGAAAACCCTCTTTGTTGCAGTAAGACATTGTCACAAGCAGCAATTGTTTCCTTGTTCCATAGCCTAGCCGAAGGCGGGATGCAAGCTTCACTACTGGTCCACTTTTACCTTAATAACATGTGTTGGCTATGTTTTAGCATATGCAATCGCAATCTCATAGGACCTTCTATGATTTGCACTTGCAGTATTTCTTGAAGGCTCGCTTTCACTTCAACAAAAACCAGTTTGCTGATCTGATGCTGATTGTAGGGATATCAGGGACCGTATCACAGGCAAGCTATACTCAAACCTTCTGCAGCTGCATCAATCCTTTTCTGCCTCAGAAAACCTGAAGCTGACCCCTATATTTATTGAATTATGCAGCTGGTTTTCATGCCAATGTTGGCACCAGTTATAGGAGAGGAAAGATTGCTTTCAATCGGACTTATAGTGGGGTGTATGAGCGTAAGTTATTTGTTTGTTTCAACTTTACATTTCCACATTTTCCCTCCAATTGTTGATTAGTACTCTCAAGTGTCTAATAATGTTGATGGTGAAGATAACAACACATTCATCTTCAAAACATTGCTGACTCTTGGATCTGGTCTAATGCAGATGTTTCTTAACAGCATTGCATGGGCAGTTTGGGTAATCTTATTTGGATTAACTTTCACAATCTTTACACAGGACATGAGTATTTAGTTTCTCTTATATTGATTCAAGTACCCTTTTTTTTGGTAAAGTCCTCAATAGAGAATTTCAACTGTTTTGCAGGTTCCATATGCTGCAACTCTGTTTACTATTTTCGGGTTTTTAGTGCAGCCGAGTGTAGGATTTCTGCTTTAATCTTGGTAAAAGCTATTTGCTCTTGCTTGAAGAACTATCACTGAATATGAAATTTTCCAACTTTCACAGATACGCAGCATTGCATCAAAACAAGTTGGGTGTAATGAGCAGGTAATTCTACTAGGGACATTAGTAGTTATACAGTTATTCTCTTAAGACATGACGCCCCGTTCTTTTCTTAAGGGCGAGCGTCATGCACAACGAATTATTGTAACCTTCATACTATGAAAGATCTTCATATTGTGTGTCCTATCAACTTGTTTGAAATGCAACACTCATATCAGGGGAAAGCTCAAGGATGTATTTCAGGCATAAGTTCCTTCGCCAACATTGTTTCTCCATTGATTTTCAGTCCTCTAACAGGTATTTGGATCTTCTTATTCTTTCTTTTTGCTTTTGGATGAATAAATTAGAAGTGTGATCTAATTTGACCAGTTATCTTATTCATGCATCCAGCTTTGTTCCTGTCTGAAGAAGCACCGTTTTATTTCCCTGGCTTCAGTATTATGTGCATTGGCTTTGCAACGGTATGAATTCGTGCTGTATACAACTATTCTGATGTTTCAGTTATTCTTGTTTCATAGATTGGCATATAAATGACATTTGTTTTCTTTGTTTTGCAGATGATTGCCTTCATTCAGAGTACAATGATAGTTAGGGCTCCTCCTATTACAAGTCACAAAATCAGCGAGACCATCTGTGGTGAGTCGCCGTAGTAAGAAGTCAACTTTTATGTTTTAACTAATACAGCAATAGTTCTCTCCAGCAAAAGTCCCTTCAGTTCAAGAAGAAGATCCAATCAAAGTTGCTATTCTGAAAGCTACGGGGGGTACTTAGAAGTTAAAATCAGCTACTTAAGTGATAGTGAGGGTTGATTCATAACTATACACTGTAAATGAGTCTCGAACCATACAGGGTAAAGTCAAAATCAGTTAAAACCCCACTCTTGTAGATAGTTTTGCTATGCGAGATGATGATGACTCTGGTTTATGTAAACAAGTTGAGTTTCACACGTCATCTTAACTACGAGAATGAGAGGATAAAAGAAGAAAGGCCCGTACAACTAGAGTGGATGGGGTATGCAAAGAAGAATTTCAACCAAGAAAAGTTCTGTTCCTTTGTAAAAGTAGATGTTGGAATGAAGTCATATCATTCAATGAAAAGGCAAAGTAAAGCAACAGAAGAAAATAAACTGAACAATAGAAGAAGTCGAAGTCTTCATCCTAAGACAACCGCCAGCAATGAACTGCTCATATTTAAACATGTAGAATAATAAATTACTGCAAACTGGAGCAAGCATAATATGCAATGAACAAAAAAGAATGGCCCCAAGAGAGTATCAGTTTGATTGCATTGAGCAGTGCAATAAGGAGTATAAACCATTCAACAGGTTTAGTAGAGCTATTAAATATGTCGACCAGCTTCAAAATCCAGGCATTGCATTCAGATATTGACATTGTTAGACTATTAATATGCACAAGCTCCATGTAAGAGTCATCTGTAATAGGCTTGCTAGCCATTCAAACGTCTCTTACTAAGCTGTAAACAATCTAACAATCCAATGCTGAGCTTTAAAAGTGCAACAATATTAACAAACCTAGACAGTGACATATACATGTGAAGAGTGAAGACTAAGTAAAGGTTCCCATACATTAGTGCAGAATATACATACTCCTTGAGTGTTCCAAGGACCTCATTCAATTTGAACTATGTCATCATCATCATCATCTTCCGTCTCCAGATACTTGAAGTTAACAGCATCCCATCCGTTACCTTTGTAATTAAAACCTGGGCTCACATAGCACTTCATCTCATGAAACAGGTTCAAATTATCTACGAGCTTATGATATGCATCGCACCCGCAACACTGCAGAACCAGAAGAAAACAAGCATATCCATTAGTAGATTTTGAACCAACTCATTTCCTTAGTTCAGTCATCATCTTACTCGATTAAAAGCTTATTTCAACCAAGATGTATTTTCACCCTGAATACTTGTCCCAAATCACAGTCAATAAGATGCTCTCAACTTTTGATACTCCCTTCCCAAAACATATAGTTAAAACTTCCTAACTTATTCCCAATTTTAAAGACTGATCACCCCTAACAATAATTAACAAATTGCCAGTCAACATCAACCTCCATGATAAAATTACTACCTGCACAAAGACGGTGCCATCAGTGTATGCATGCGGGTTAATCGCCCGCGTTGTCCTCTGCCCGCAAATGTTACAAGTGAAAGCCACAAGCATCCTGCGACGCGGTGACTTTGTGAAGAGAGACCAAGGAAAAGTGGAGACATTCTCTATGCTAGACTGGGTTTGAATCTCAGCAGGAGCAGGAGGCCCTTCCATTCCCGAACCCGTAGTCCACCCTCTTCCTGTCGCCGCTCCCATCACCAGCCCCATCGCCGCATCCTAACATTACATTTTCATTCAATATAATTTCACTCCACAAACAAAAGCTTTACAAAACAAATATCCATCATTACAAGCACTTATTTCTAAACATACACAAAACCATAATGCACTGGCCAAGAAGAACAAAAAAGGCATTCACTAAATTACCAAACAAGGTTTACCAAAAAGCTAATGAAATTCAGATAAATAATACCTTGGAGAGTGGTGAAAGGGAGAGATGTTGGCGGTTACTGAGAATCGGGAGGCTCTTGGTGTCTTTCGAATCCGATTTCGGATTCGATTCGTTCTCGTTTCCTGAAATCGAAAACCCAAATTCCGATCAGATAAAAACAATAAAGTTGTCTGCTTTGATTAGCGGTGGAAAACCAAATGAAATTCGAAATCTTCGAAACATCGAATCAGCTCAAAATTGTGAAAATCAAAAGAGGGAAAATGGAAGCAAAGATTGTACCTTTGGAGGCGAGCGGGAGGTGAAAGGGGCGTAAAGATGGAGACTTTCTGGGAGAGAAAGCGGCGGAGAAGGGCGACGAGGACGACATGATCGTAGCAGAAGACGAGCTGATTAGGGCTTCCATGGCGATTCGGAATCTGAGACGACGATGAGGGCTTGATTGATGATGATTGACTCAGTGAGTCGGGGGCGTTGATAAAAGTGTCGTTGTTGAAAAAATATCGCGGGAGTGGCGTGGACTGGTGGATTAGCTTTGCTCCTGTGTCCTGGGCATGATCGGTTTGGGCCGAGTTGTAAATAGTTGAGGAATTATTTAAAGGGAAATTGTCTAAAATGGCTTCAAGAGGCCAAATTCTGTTCTAAAATGACCTAATGGGCAGCGGGCAACTCAACAATAGGTAAAATACTATTACACTTTGCAATTGAATCCCTCGGTATATAGTGCGGCCATAGTGCGACCATAGTACCTCATAGTCACTCATAGTTTTTCAAGTACAAATTAGTTGCAATTCATCATAGTGCCTTATAGTCCCTCATAGTGCGGCTATAGTCCTTCATAGTCTTTCGAGTACATATTAGTTGTAATTCAACAGTGTATTCATAATCCCTCGTAGTGCGCCCATGGTGCGACCATAGTTCCTCATAGTCACTCATAGTATTTCAAGTACAGATTAGTTGTAATTCATCAACATGTTCAAAGTCCCTCATAGTGCACCCATGTGCGACCATAGTTCCTCATAGTCCTCCATAGTCTCTCATAGTATGTCCATAGTCTCTTATAGTCGCCACTCTAAGTGAGCAACTTCATGCTATTTTTTCCAGCAACTTCACACGCCATTCTCCCCGACAACTTCATGCCATTCTTCCCACCTCATTAGAACAACATCAACCTAAATTTACAATCAACTTAAATTCCCAAACTTCAGCACAATTTACTCAACGTTCACCAAATGCGAGGAGAATCTGTTGTCCCAGCGCAACATCGCGAACGATCTGGATTTTTTGCCCTTTCCGCTGTTCTTCAACCAAATGAAACAAAAAAAAACCAAAAATTGGAAAAAAATCCCAAACCGATTTGTACGGGCTGTGCACATTCGCGCCCAGCTGGTGTCTCTGCTTCACCATGTCCATCGGCGTGAAAACGGTGTCGCTCGCCAGCGTCGCGAAGATGCCGGATACCGCGTGGGCCGCCGAGTTGTTAGGGTTGCCGCGCGGGTTGTTGGGGTTGCCAGAAATGGAGGTCGTCGTGCGGCGTCTGCGTTTTTGGGAAGTTCGGGGCTGCGGAAAGGGTCGGAAGTCGTGGGGCTGTGGAAAGGGTCAGAAGTCCGGGTTTTGGAACTTGGGGGAGGCGTTGGTGGCCATGGGGTGGCGGCGGCGGCATCAGCGGCAAAATTGGTGATTTGGGAAATTGGTTCGTAGGGGAGAAGGCGGAAGACGTCCGTGATTTTGTGAGGGGCTTGGTTTGCAATTAGTGAGGAATTTGGACATTTTAAAATGGATTTCCCTGCCCAGACATTTTAGAATAGAAGTTCTCCTCTTGGGCCATTTTAGATAAAATCCCTTATTTAAATTAGGTTCATTGGGAAAATTCTTCTTCCAAAAATAGGCAGTGGGCAGCAGACAGTTCTACACTAGGCAATTACATTTGATATTAAATTCCTGGGTACTCGAAGTGTGGCCGTAGTCCACCATAGTGTGGTCGTAGTTCACTATAGTATGACCGTAGTTCATCTTAGTATGATCGTAGTCCATTTCAAAAAATAAATTACTATTTATAATTTGCAATTAAATCCCTGGGTACCTAAAGTGTGGCCGTAGTCTACCATAGTGTGATCGTAGTCCATCATAATGTGGTCGTAGTCTATTTAAAAAAAAAAAAAACAAATTCCCCTCTTCTCCATCAGAACACTCTCTTCCTACACCCACTATGATGACACATACTCTACTACCGCCGCCAACATCATCTCCCAAACCGCAGCAGCTCAATCTGCTCCTTGGTCTGCCAATCATATTCCTCGCAAACCCATCTGAGATCTTTTTTGGCAACTAGAGAAAAGATTAAAGTAGAACAACCATATTTGAGAAAGAAATAGAATCATACTCAAGAAAGGGCTTTACTTTATTCATCTGCCCACCACCGCCGCCACATCACTTCCGGATCTAAAGAACTTGAGTTATCAATTGTCTCAACAAGTTATTGAACCGCGACACTCTCGCCATCGCCACCGTCGAGCTCGACTCCAGAATCTCTCCGGAGTCCTTCGCCATCTTCCTCTTCAAAGTCGCCAGTCCGAAAACAATGCATCTCGATGCTGACGCTAATGTCCAGTTCGCACAGCGACTCTCTGGCTTTGTTTATGCTAAAAATGATCTCCACCGTTGTCCGCCGCCTCCACGACCTTAACTCCATTGTCCGATCAGGCTGCCTCGACGCCGTCTCCGCCATGTCATCCAAGTTCATGAAGCCATCATTGATGGACACATTGGCACTGGAGCAGGACGTGAACTCGCAGATCAGCTCGGCACTGTGCCTCGCCGCCGCGATCGAGGCCGCGCTCGTCCAGGATCCGGTCCAACTGAAGGGGTTTCGTATGCAATTAGGCAATAGTTTTGCCTAATTTGTGAATGAAATGTGCTGCCCGACCATTTTGGAATACAAGTTTCCGTACCAGCCGATTTTGGATAATTTCCCTAAATGGTTCGGGATCGGAGGTCCTATCGACCCACTTTGCGTTTCTGTTCTATTGGAGGAATTCGAAGGTTTGATGTTAACATCTTTCTCACTAGGGTAATAAACATTTTTTCTGATTTTTTTTTTTTTTTTGGGTTGTTAGTTCCACCCCCTTATCTTGTTTTCCCACCCACCATTCTTAATTAAATTTCACTAAAAATTAAATTATTTAGTTAATCCTAAAGTACCCTCATCATCTTCCCTTGTTTGAAAGCCTAATTCTAAATAATTATCAATATGAAACATAGGTAATTAGCTAGATGTGTGCTGTTGTTGTTGTCATGTCACAGGAATCTGGAAAAAAAATTTGAGGAGTACCTATCCATGAGAATGGTGGCCACAATAGATACACTATGAATGGGTGGGTTCGAATACGTGGGCCTGATCACAAGCTTCAGTTGACTCTAGGGCTGGGTTTGGTAGGTATACCGTACCAAACATTAGATACCATATACCAACCATATACAGGCATACCAAGAAAATCCATACCATTACCATACCAAAATTTCGGTATACCAAACTTTGGTATACCGAAACTTTGGTATGGTATGGTATGGTATTGGTATAAGCCAAACTTCTAGACAATAATTTTAATTTTACAATCCAAATCCAACATCCAAATAATAAAATACATAGTTCAACTTCAACTCAAATCTCAAATTAAAAAAAATAACTCAAGATGTCTTAGGATAAAAACTCAAGAGGTCTTAGGATGCACTTGAAAATTTTGATTTGACTTGAATTTTCGTGATGACTTGAACTTCCCGGTTGACTTGAAGAAAGCCCCATTGTTTGCATAGCTACATATAATAAGATATCATTAGACTATGAAAAATGAATTTTAGGGATCAAAACAATTCTTTTAAATTTAAATACTTACTTTTCTCCAAATCTTCACATTCCTTATATAATGCAAGCTCATCTTCCGTTAGGGGTGGGAAAAACCGACCCGGAAACCGAAACCCGACCCGAAACCGACCAAATAAACCCGGCGGTCCGGTTTTTTTTTATGACGTCATCGGTCCGGTCCCAAAACCCGACCCGACCCGATGGTAGTCGGTCCTAAAACGGGTTGGGTTTTTCAAAACCCGACCCGACCCGAAACCCGAGCATATATATATTAATTAATAATAATACTTATTTTTTTATTGTTGTCAAGTATTCATTGGTCGTATATGGGAGTTACACCATGTAAAAATAAACTCCACCACACCTGATTACCCTCCTCAGCCAACCCTAGTCAGCCCAGAGAGTGGTGTCGTCGTTTCTTCTTTCTCACCTTTCCTAAACCGAAACTCACACAGAGCGCCGCGCATCTCCATCAACTCGAGTCGACAGCGCCGCTCATCTCATCCTCATCAGCGCCGCTCATCTCATCAACTCGACAGTGCCAACTCGACAAAGAAACTCACGGCGCCGCTCATCTCATCTCATCAACTCGACAGCGCCTCTTCAACTCGACAGCGCCACTTTCAAAGGTAAGAATCGGTGCTTCTCTTCTAGTTTTTGTTCTCTTTAATATCAATTGTTCCGTTCTCTTCTCTTTCTATATATGTTGCTTGTTTAAACGAATCGCTGCTTCTCTTCTATGTTTTGTTCATCACAATATAATTGAGCCATTGAATTGAATTATCAATTTTCTGCTCAATTGAATCGGCCTTGCTTGTTTAAACCATTTGTTGATATGCCATTTTTACTTATTTTGCAAATTGTCGCAAATCTGCAGTAGTTGCAGATTTGCTTCCTTTCTTGCTTATTTGGTGGGTTGTATGTTTTGCTTTGCCTCGGATGCATCAGGGTGTTAAAGATGCCAACTGCATAGCTTACCTGGTGGTTAAGCCAACATATAGACCATTTGCAAATTGGTCTAAGAACATAGGAAAATGTAAGGAATGCCTTTGTATTTTGGCTGAATATAAAGTATACTCAAGATCAGGGCGGTATTTCATAATGTCAAGCTGATCTAAAGTATTGTACTCATAGGTATGGGTGGTGGAATGGGTAGAAACTAGTAAGATGGATGATAGTTCATTGGCGTATTATGCTAAATTGCTTGAAATAATTCTTGAATATACAAATTGGTCTAAGAACATAGGAAAATGTAAGGAATGCCTTTGTATTTTGGCTGAAATGAGGTGTTTCCAATTCTTTACTGCTGTTCCACTCAATTTTAGGTTCTCAGTTGATTGAATTTTGTCTATTTTCGTATAGGGATTCAATTTTAGGTGTTTCCAATTCTTTACTAATGGTCTTTTGCTATTTGTCTTATGCGATCTGTTTTTGGCCACCATCCGTTTGTCTTATGAGATACTCATTTTATATGCTTTCATGGAGTCATAAATATGTGGTTATTCTCTGTAGTACTTCTACTTTTGGAGTATCTCTCTGCCATGATGGATAAGTCTACTGGAAATCTGAAAGTCATTTTTCCTTTTTGCTTGTTTTGTAGCATGGCTTCACAAGCAGCGGAAAGTCCTAGTCCTAGTCCTAGTCCTAGCCCGGCTTCTATTAGTATTACTGATGGTCTTCCACCTGTGGCACCGAAAAGGAAATCATCATCGGAGGCTTGGGATCATATGGAGAAGATACAAAAAAGGGTGATGGATAAGGATGTGACTGTAGCTGGAATATGCAACTATTGCAAGGCCAGAATCAAGGCTAGTAGCTCCGGCAATGGGACTTCTGCAATGTTAGGCACCTCGAAAGCTGTAAGAAAGCTCCACTTGAGGCGAGGAATGTCGGAAAGGACAACAACTTCTGAGCTTTGATAATGCGGGCTCACCAAAGGCATATGAGTATAAGAAAGAGGTTAGTGATTTTGAATGTGTTAGGATGATAATAGAAGATGAGCTGCCTTTTATTCATGTGGAAGGCCGAGGGTTTAGGAGATTTTCTGCCTCTTTAAACCCTAAGTGGAGGCCATTGAATAGGAAAAGTGTTGCTAGGGGTGTGTGGGACTTGTTTCAAGTAGAGAAGATCAAGATTATGACTATGATATTGGATAACTCACTTAGAGTGTCTATAACCACTGATACATGGACATCTATTCAAAATATCAATTACATGGTTCTCACCGCACATTTTTTGGACAATGATTGGAACTTGCACAAGAGGATATTGAGTTTCACTCAAATTACAAGTCATAAGGGTGATGACATGGGAGGGTTGTGGAGCAATGCTTGAATTCTTGGGGGATCAAGAGAATATTCACAATAACGGTTGACAATGCAAGTGCAAATGATACCGCTATTGGTTATATGAAAAAGAGGATGAAGTCCTTGAATACTTTGATGCTAGATGGTGACTACTTGCATGTGAGGTGTTGCTGCCATGTCCTTAATCTTATTGTGCAAGATGGACTCAAGGAGTTACATAACTCGGTTGCTAGCATTCGTAATGAGAAAGTACATCAAGTCTTCGGCTGAAGGTTGAAAGCTTAGAAGGTATGCGGTTCTTATGGGGTTTGACAATACCGCAAATGTCCAATGGATGTGTGCACTAGGTGGAATGCCACATACACAATGCTAGAAGGGGCCTTGAAATTCTCAACGGTATTTGATAGGATGGTGGATGAGGATAAGATCTCTGATTACTTTCGGAGAAGGACAAGAATGGGAACAAAAAGGAGGGGCCTCCTCTAGAGGTTGATTGGGAAAATGCAAAGGCTTTTGCGCATTTTGAAAAAGTTTTATGATGCCACTTTGAGGCTTAGTGCATTCAAGACCCCTACCGCTCATATTGTGTTTGAAGAGATGATTTATCTTCAACTTGAGATAGAGAAATCAATGAAAGACCGGAACAACCATATTTTGAGTAGGGTGGCAACTTCAATGAAACTTAAGTTTGATAAGTATTGGGGTTCCTTTGACATTGTGAACAAGTTGTTGATCATAGGTAATGTCCTTGATCCTAGATGGAAGTTGGGGTACAAAAAACTCTTTTCGGAGAGTGGGGCTTCCATGGAAAGAGTTGAAGAAATCACAAATGAGGTTAAAAGGGCAATAATGCGTCTTATGGGGAATACAAAGCTTCGGAGCCAACATTACCTAACAATGCAAATGAACAACAAGGAGAGAATTTGGGACACTTGGTGAGCATGATGACACTAGAGCCGAAATGAGGGCATCTTACTTGCAACAAAGGCAAGCCGAAAAAGTCGTCGAGATCAATAATGAAGTTGACTCATACTTGTTGGATCCTTGTGAGAATGGTACCAACCCTTCTTTTAGTTTGTTGTTGTGGTGGAAAGTAAATGATAAAGACCCAATCCTAGCAAAGATTGCTAGAGATGTGTTGGCAATGCTCCACCGTTGCTTCGGAAAATGCATTTAGTTTGGGAGAAAGGACGGTGAACCTTTAGGGCCCTTTGACTCCGAGGATGGTGGAGGCACTTGTGTGTACACATGATGGATCAGGGCGAAGAGTTTAACTTTTACAAAGAACCAACTAAAGACGAGGAGGAATTCTATAAAGAATGTGAAGAAATAGAAAATGGTAAGAACTTCATATTATAAATCTTTATCTTTCAATTTGTTACTTCTTTTTTGAATAAAACTTCACTTTTTACGTTTTTGTTAGAAACTTCTGTGGAGCAAGAGTGCACCTTCATGCTCAAGTTCAACCCCATCAGGCTCAACTTCAGCGGCATGAGTAATGGAGCAATGTCAACTACAAGCATTCCTAGTGTTTTAGTTTTTGGATTCATCTAAACTATTTTAAGATGATGTTTTATTTGGAGTGTTGGACTTCTTTTGTTTAGTTTATGTTTATTTGGAGTGGACTTCTTTTGTTTAGTTTATGTTTATTTGGAGTGTGGACTCTTTGTTTAGTTTAATGAATGCATGATGAATATGAATGAATTATGAGATATGAAATGATAGGTTGATGAATTTGATGATTATATTTATGCTTTCGGCTCCTGGAGGTTGGTATGTGATTGCTGCATATAGAAACAGGTTGCTGCACTGGAAAAAATCTGTGAAAAAATTGCTTTTTTTTTTTTTTTTTTTTTTTTTCTGAAAAATGGGTCGGGTATTACCCGACCTCAACCCGGACCGAATTTGGGGGTTGAAAACCACGACCGAAACATTTTAGGACAAACGGTCCAAAATTGAAAACCCGACCCCTATCGGGTAATTTTCGGGTACACCCAAAACCCGACCCGACCCGACCCGATCCCACCCCTATCTTCCGTTGGCTCTTGATACAAGTTAAAACCTTCCGTCCTAAGCCAATCACCAGTGCACACTAAAGCTTCCACCATCTTAGGACTCAATGAAGCCCTAAAAGGATCAACAACTCTTTTGCCTAGAGAAAATGCACTCTCACTTGTCACGGTTGAAGATGGGATGGCAAAGATGCCCTTGGCAAGCTTGGAAAGAATTGGGTATTTGGATGACTACATTTCCACCAATCCAAGAGGTTGAATTTAGAGTTCTTTAGACTTTCATGAGGATCCGTAAGATATTTATCCAATTCATTGTCTATCTCCTGAAGTTGTTGCTCTTTCCTTTCTTGAATAAGGTCTCTTATAAACGGTGATTTATCATCACCAATCTCAAGATCATCATCCATGGCTTGAACATAATTCCCCAACTCACTCCCACCATTCTCACCTTTCATGTACTTCCCATACAACTCATACAAGCAATTTTTGACCTCATCACAAACTTCTTTTTGTCTAAAAACACTAGCCCCAATATTTTTAATGTTATAATTCAGCTGTGGGAGAAAGAGAGACAGAGTGATTAATTTAGGTTTAATGTTATAAAAAAATTGCATATACACCCCTTAGTAAATTGCATATACACCTCTTAGTAAAATTGCATATATACCCTTGGTATTTGGTATACCATGGTATTGCACACTCCATACCAAAAACCATACCAAAAACTTTGGTACGGTATTGTACCATAGAAAGTAACTCTACCAAATTGTACATACCAATTGGATGGCGGGCGGAGGTTTTGGTATTTGGAAAAAATCCACCCAGTTGACTCTCAACCTTCTTTGCAACATCAGAATTCTTGCAGATGTAAGTTGAACTAGAAATTGCAACCGCCAATTACAGTCAAGAGCCAACTTCGGTGGAAAAAAATGCCGATGAAAAATGAAAAAGGACAACATGCCGTACTTTTCTTCTTTTTAAGTTTTTGTGAGCGGCAGAAACGACATGGCGGCGAACGTTGCGTTTTGCGGGAGAATTAGAGTTTAGAATTAGAATTTCAAACAAGAGAAAATGATGATTGTAATTTAGGAATACCCATATAGTTTAATTTTTAATAAAATTTAATTAAAAATGGTGGGTGAGAAAATACGACAAGTGAGTGGAAGTAACAGTTTTGTTAAATTTATGATATTATATACGTGTATTACCGATAATAGACAATGTCATTTAGCATCGCTTTTCATTAGTAAATGTTACAGTTATTTTTATCGGTAAGAAACAATATAGTTTGATCTCATTCAATTTGTAAATATTCGGCAGTTTCTTATAGGTCAAAACACAATGTCATTTGAGCTGACATGTACAATAGTTGAGCAAAGTCATTTTGGTCACATATCTTCATTTGTAAATACTGGCAATGTCATTCTCGCTACATGGACAGCCTCGATTGGAAAATATATATTCATAACTAATATTTTGAAAACATGATTTTTAAACACCATTTTCATCTCTAGCACACCATTCATTTTCATCTCTAGCATACCATTCTTTAATCATATTTGCTGATTTCACTTTAAACAATTCGATCCAACAACCAAGATTAATAAAGAGGTGTGTTAGACACCTCAAATGGTTGGAGTCATAATCTTAAATTTGACATCACAAAATACAACTATTCATCTATACGAATTTGACATTTCTCTCAATGACTCAAATTTAACATTATACTTTAACTAATTGAGTTTAACCTTAATTTTTTGTCAATTAATTTTTTTTTCTCAAGTTAATTTGTAGATAGAATTTCTTAAGTTAATTTTATGAATATTCCAACCTAAAAAAATTCAAAATCTGACAGTTTTTTATCATTCGGTTTAAAATCGAGTTCAAACAAAAGATGCGGAATTTGACCAAGAATTTGACTCCAAACTCAAAT